>CM038147.1:86168896-86781206 GCA_021437245.1 Aegilops speltoides | reverse complement strand
GAGAGTAGCTAGCCCGGTGAAGCTTCAGCAGAGGCGTGCGGAGACGGCGAGATGTCGGGCTGCCGTGCGATGCGGCGAGCACGGTGAGATGCCGATGGCGACGGGAAGTCGTGGTGCTGTGTGATGCAGCATAGTTGTGGGCAGCGACAAAACGCGTGGATGGCTGAAGCAAGACCGGCCGGCTGGACGGATTAGTTGGAGGTGATGTTCAGTACGGGTACTAGTAGTCAGGTGTCTCGGTGAGTGAGTTAGTTCCATGCGACATGCAAGTCTGTTAGTGCTGCTTGGTCAAGTTAGTTGCCGAGTCACCTTGATCTGGAGCAGGAAGAGGTGGACGTGCCGCAGTGCATGGATTACTGGGTTAGTGCCGTGAGGGCCGGCTAGTTAGTGCGTGTGGCAAAACTCTGCTGTGTATATAATCATTGCATTGAGTTAATGAAGAAGTGAGGCCATGAGGGCTGAGGGAGAAAAGATGTAGGATATGTGTGTCTCACCGGGAGAACAAAGCAAAGCTGGTTCCTCCACGGTGAGGTGTGTGTGTGTAGAGTTTCATGTGTATGTGTGTGTTCTTGTGTTCTTGAGAGAAGAAGATAGAGAGAAACCACAAAAGAGTTTTGTGAGGGAGCTCGAGGTAGAAGAAGAAGCGGCACTGCAAGGAGGCGGCGCCAACACCACCCACCTCCTTCGTCTACCTGCTAGTGTCGCCCTGCTCCGGGCCTCCCGGCCATGACCGCAACGCACCAAATTACGCCGATGGCCCATGGCTCCTCTCCTTGGCACCCCCCCTGTCCTTCCCTATCGGATCCACAAGGATGATGCACGGCGGCGACCGGATCAATCACGAGGCGGGTGTAAATAACCACCAAGCATCAGTACGCAGACCCTGGTGGCGAGTATCGGTGCAGGTGGCGTTGTTTCGGAGGATGTCGGTGCGGCAGGCGAATCGGGGGGATCGGTAGGCGGATCGGACTACGTACACATTACGTCCCTTTTAATGTTAGAGATTTGGCAAGATAAGAAAATACATGTAAATTTATTTTTTATTAGGAACATTTTGATTGTGGTACAGACAATGATAGAAAATGAATGACATAGTGTGCGGGATTAACAATTTGTTATTGAGGACTATTTGATTTTTATTTTGGAACGTTATTAAGAAAAAATCTCCGATCAGCTTTTCTAGGAAGGTGGTCTCACATATATGAATGATTTTAAAATTCTTAATTAATTAATATTTATGTCATTTAATTAAATCAACACCTGCCAAAGCAAGCACGAAAAAGCTGAAAGGAGAATCAACCAATCACTCAGAGCTATGACAGGCAATGGACCAGGCTTTGGTGGCATAGATGCCAAGCAGAAAGACAAGCATCCTACAAGGCAAAGGAAGGAAGGATTGGTGGGTGCACAACTTACATGTTTGCCGGTTCGCGGAAGACATTCAACACTTGTGTCTAGAAATCGGTCTCTGAGCCGTTTGTTTCGCTTGCCACTGGTGCCTGCAGGAATGAAGGAAATGAATGATTAGTTAAGGCCAGAAGAGTTATACTGTTTGAACCACTCAAACACTGCAATCACAACTTACCAGGTTGGACTTCACAGAGGGAGGAATGGCTGCTTCGCTCAACCTGTTGGAGAATGGGGTTCCCAAAGAAGAATTGGTGTGTGCAGGACTGCCAACCTACAGTTAACCGTGATCAGAATGATTCTTTTAACCAGGTTTTGCAACTAATGACCAAAAGACAGTTATCATCTGAGTGTTTGCATGGGGCATTAAAACTACATATCAGGAGCACACCTTTGATTTTGTGTTCTCAATATGCATTTGTACACATTGAATGAAATGCAGTGTGACCTCATTGTAATCAGTTATAGGTCTGAAATGGAGAAGTTACATTCAGTTAGCATGTTTCAATACATCAGTGGAACATGGCCAAAAGAAAAGCAAATGGGATAGCTCTCCCCTCTTCCACCCCTCCCCTCCCGCTCGCCTCCGGCAGCTCCAACCTCCCCTCTCCGGCTGCTCCCGCCGCCAACTCCCCCCTCGCCACCGCTACCCCGTCTCATCTCCGGCGCCCGCACCTTCATTCGAACCCTTTCGGTCCCCCACTGACAAGGCCCTGCGCGCTGCTCTCGGCGTCGGCGATGCCATGGGGGAGGATTTCCAGGCTCAGGTATGGAGGTGCCTCTCCATGCACGTCAACCCGCGCCGCCATGAGGTGCCATGCTTCCTCTCGGTGCAAGTCCACCACATCTCCCTCGAGCTTGATGAGGAACTCGTCGCTGTTCTCATGCAAGCTTGCCTGGGGGGCCGCGCCTCGGCCTTTCAGGTAACCCACCTTCGGGATCAAGTCTTTCGCATCTCTGTCTCCCATAATCGCATCGTCCAAGCTCTAATCGCTGAGCCTATTCTCACCGGAAGCACACACTCCATTCTGTTCCTACCCTTCCCACCGCCTCCCCCCTTCTCTCGTCCGAAGCTTATCCACCTCAGGAAGCCCCTCGACTTCGGGGATCGCTTCAGCCACGCTGATGCGTTTCTGCGCTCCCAACTACAGCTCCTCCCCTCTCCCGGCGTTGATTTTGAGAGAAACATCCTCGATCTCTTCTCATCCAAAGTGTTCGGATCGTCCCCGGACGCGGACGCTTCCCGCTCTATCATCTTCTTCGTCCACAAAGCCGACTTCACCGTCGATGAACCCCTAGTCGCTACCATCCTCTCTTTTCGCTTTGGGGGGCCCGCGAGGTCCATCGTCGTTCGACGCCTCTCCAACGCCGCCTTCTCAACGACGGTCTCCTCCAACGCCATCGCCACCCTCGTCGTGGCATGCTCCCCCATCGTGGCTCCTCGTCTATTTGCCACCATCACGGTTGCGCCCGAGGCCTGCCCGTGCTGCAGCCGGATACGGCACGGGCGCCACCGCTCTCCTTGCCGGCCGCCTGCATCGACGTCTCTCCTCCTCAACGCGCTCCGTGCATGGCCTCCATGCATGTGGGACCCGCCGGCTCCAACGGTCGGTCGCCCGCTCGGTCTCCTGCGACTTCCACTCCACGCTCTACTCTGCGCACGCATGCAACGGTACGGCCGTTCCGACCAGGTATTTCGTTTAATAAGCTGATTTACTCTAAGTACCACTGCCTTGTCACCTCGCCTACATCATGCCTAACTCATAAACCTACCACTCCCATTTGGATCATTTTTTCCTCAACGTCGGTGTGTGCTAATGAAACCTTGATTAATAATGCACTAGACCACCAGTTCTTGTTTCAAAGAGTTTTCCACGCAAAAACGTTGGCTCCAAACTTGTTTTTAGTGCATGTGTTCTCCGATCAAGTCGAAGCAGCTCTCGTTTTGCGCCCATCCGGTTTTCAAAATTTGAACTTCTACTGTGCGCCTCCTTTGACCAGGCGATGCACACTGTGCGCACGGTACCGCCCCCCATAGTCTTCGAACCGGACGCGGCACGTACGGACGTGTCCGTCCCCGTCCTTCCCACCCACTCCTCGTCCTGCCTTGGACCGCCCCCGTCAACCACATCTACAGAACCAAATCCCCCTCCTCTGCAAGATAAGATTCACGCCACTGTTCATTGCGTCGAACCCGCTGCCCATGACCATTTTGACCACAATCCACTTGATGAGCTGGGACACGTGGACCGCTCCTCTCGATCATCCGCCACTGTCGCGTCCCCTCGCTCTCCTCCCCTCGCTACAAATATTGAGCTAGCTGCCTACGCCGGCCCTCACATAGACCAGGCCACAAAAAAAACTGACACGATCACCACCGACCCGTCTCCACACCTCCCATCAAATCACACTGGCAGTGCGGTCCCACTTGAGTCGACCCAGCCGCCCTCCGGTCGGCAGCGCAGCCCCCGCGCTTCCCCAGATAGCTCCACCCACCTAAAAACATACCCAACGGTCTCTGATCCGCGGGCCCCCCCCACGACCACCACCTCCTCCACCACGCTCAACAAAAACAACGCCTGCATGCCCACGCATGCGCTCATCATCGCCTCTACTCCACCACCTGCCTCCCCTACCGTCGCCAGCCTACGTGCCGCCCAGTCACCTCAGCTCCGTCCCGAGATCACCATGCACCACTCACCCGCCTCTGCCATTGCTGCCACCCCCCTGCGATCATCGATCTCCGCAACCATGCCGGACCCGCGCTCCTACCGGGAGGTGCTGCTGTGCACCTCGCCTCGGGTCGCTGTGCTCGCCTGCCCTCCCCAACCCGCTTCCCCGGCCTATATATTTCCCTCCGCTGTGCTTCCCAACCCCAAGCACATCCACCTACACTACAGCCGCAAGAACAAGGGAAGGTGCTTCCGGTGCCTTGCTACTGACCACAACATCGCTGTTGCGCCGCGACCTGTCCGGTGCTCCCCTTCTTTGGTGCTCCGCCACCGGAGCTCTGAGTGCAAGGCCGTCCGTCTCCTCCCATTCTTCCCTCCTATGCCCCCAACTCCTCGTATTAATCCAGCTTTCGTGCCACCCCCCTGCAGCTCAATGGCGCATACCACGGGTACCCACACCGCCTCCGGCTCCTCGGCCGGCTCCGCGGTCTCTGACGGCGCACCAATCTGGTTTGGCTCCCACTGCGTCCTCACCAACGATCTGCCTCCATTCCGTCTCCCTCTCATCTTCGGGCCTCGTGCATCCTCTTCCTCCTCCCCGCCACCGTCCTTCGCACCACCACCGCCTCCCTCCCCTTACCACATTCCATCCGCCGCATCAACCTACACACACTCACCTCCACACGTCCCTCTCCTCGTCCCCCCACTGTCTCGTCCGACAGGTTGACAACATCGCATACGTGCACCTAGACACGCCCCTCCACAACCCTTTCAGATTCATTCGCCAAGCCATCGCTCACCACCGCAACAACCCGGCCTTCGGCCTCACCTCCGCTTCCCGTGGCGCCGGCCGCCTCTCCTTTCACAACATGGAGGAGCGTCTGGCGGTCACTGGCCAGGGCCCTATCCACTTCCAGGGCAACACGCTCTTCTTCGAAAGCCCAGAACACGCCGACAACAGATCCACTGCCATCTTCCTCCACATGGCTGAGATAGAAGCCTTCGACTTCCCCGATGAACTTTGGCACCCTGAGGGTGTCGACTACTTCTTCTCCCACCTTGGCGACTTCGTCTCCGCCGACCAACACTGTTTCCAGGGTGACTACTCCAGTGTCCGCGCTCTTGTCATGGTGGCCCGTGATTTCGTCCTTCCACCATGCCTTATGGTTCGCCTCCCAGACAACGATGTTGTCATCGTCAGGCTTGAGAGCCGTGCATTCTTCCGCCATGGTTCTCAGGCCTCCCCCTTCTCCTCGGAGGAGGACGATGATGGTACCCTCTCCTCCCTCGCCACAATCCCACACCTCTCTCCGTCCTCCATCTCACAGATCAGGAACATCGCCTCGGCTATGTCACCTTTTGCTTGCGTCCCGGAGTCTCCCACGGGCCCTCCTCCTTCGCCGGAGGATCGGCCTCTCGAAGGTATCCCAATCTTGGCTGTCATGGCTGATGGCTTGCCCGTCGCCATGCTGGTTCACGCACCTTGGGCTCCCCATGCTCCTCCTCCCTCTCCGGCTCGGGATCGGGCTCGCTTTCGACCTCAGCGCTCTCCTCTAGCCCTACCTCCACCCCCACCTGCTTCTCCGCCCCCTGTTGCGCAGTCCCCTCTGCCATCTCCTGCTGCTCCCTTGGCCGTGCTCTCGCCTGAGCCTACCCACGAATGCCTTGCTAGGCGTATCAGCAGGCGCGCTAAGATGGCTACGGACTCTGGCATCAAGGCCAGGCGCAGCGCCAGGCTGGCTGAAATCGAGCCGCCTGTCTACTCAACCATGACTGCCAGGGCCATGCGCTCCAAGGCCAAGAAACTTGACCTGGCATCTGCGTCCAAGGACCTTGCGGATGCACTGATCCATGCTCGTCTTTGTGACGATTCTGGGTCCGTCGACGGTACGTCCCGCGGCCTCGCCTCTCCTGAAGATCTTGCTGCTGTCGCTGCAGCCTGTGGTGCCTCGCGGGATGCGGTTGCTGACATTGCGTCCGGCTCTGGTGACCTAGACTCGCCATGATCAAGTCTACGTTCGGTACCCACGCGTGGGCTGGCCAACTACGGCCAAGTATCCGGTCCCTAGTTTCACTATGTAGTTGTTATCGTCGCCAATCCGAACCTGGTTGGGTGTTAACGCCTACTTCTGTCAGATCGTCCTGCTGTAATTTGACACGGTATGGTTGTCGATCGTGTCAATACCCCTATGTATGGTGCTACCTCAGGTTTCCTCTATGAAAAGCGCCTCCTACTCTATTGTATCGTGGAATGTTCGCGGTCTCGGAGATAATGACAAGTGCGCAAATGTGTTCTCTGAACTAAACTGCTTACGACCGTCCATAGCCCTCCTCCAAGAAACCAAACTACAAAACCCTGACACCATCAAGCTACGTTCGATCCTGCCTCGTTTCCTCGACTCAAACAGTCACCTCGATGCTTCGGGGACGGCTGGTGGCATACTTTCAGCCACAAACTCACGTTGCTTCTCGCTTACCAATTGCCAACACAAACGATTCACATCAACCCTAACCCTATCAAGTCTTGCATCGCCCCACAACATCTTTGTTACAAATGTTTATGCTCCATCGCAACGTGAAAAGAAAACCGAATTCCTTGACGAACTAAAAGAAATTGAACCACCTACACAATCACCTTGGCTCCTCATTGGTGATTTCAACATCACCAATTCCCCACAGCGCAATAACAACAACTTCCATGGATGTGAAGCGGCGCTTTCAACGACACAATCGATCACCTTGCCCTCATTGAATTGCCTCTACTAGACAGAGAGTTCACTTGGTCAAACAAACGACAGACTCCTACTCTAATTAGGCTAGATAGAGTACTGATCAACCTAGCCTGGGATGCCACATTCCCAAACTCCCACCTAACCTCTCTCACGAGGTTCATTTCGGACCACGTACCGCTCCTAGTCACTATATCTACATCCGTCCCATCTTCCCGCCTTTTCCGATTTGAAAAATTCTGGGCCTCATTTCCAAACTGCGCTGACATTGTGCGTGCTCGCTGGCAGCCCGTCACTGTCCAACACAGGCCAACTGACCAGGCCGCCGCCCTCGCCGGCTGCATAAAATCTACTAGATCCGCACTAAAATCCTGGGCCAAAACCCTGAAGCCCATCTATCAAAGGGAAACGGACTGTAAACTAGCCATCCAGGCCCTCGATTTGAATGAAGAAATCGCCCCACTCCTCCCGCCCGAACAAAAATTGCGCCTTACGCTCACAAACCTACTTCAACTCATTATCAAACAGAAGATCGCCTTCTGGAAACAAAGGGGGAAGGTTCGCTTGGCCATCGACGGTGACGAGAACACCCTTTTTTTCACGCCTATGCTACCCAACGATCGAGAACGAATAAAATACCTATGCTTATCCACAACAACGCGGAAGTGTTCCTCCACGAACAAAAAGCAAACATCCTCAAAGATTTTTTCCAACAACTGATTGGCATCACTAGACAAGCTACATGGAACTTTAGCCTTCTGCAACTATACCCCTCTCCCCTTCCCCAGCTTCGCGACTTAACGCTTCCCTTCTCACACGATGAAATCCACCAAGCCTTCCTCTCCATGAACACAAATGCCAGCCCCGGACCTGACGGCTTTGGACCAATCTTCTTCAGAAAATTTTGGCACATTATCAAATCATCCATCCTACCCTTTTTTGAGGCTTTCCAAAGTCAAACATGCTCACTAGAACGATTCAACTGAGCCTACATGATATTACTACTAAAACCCCGCGCCAGCATTACGGCCCCTGATGCATTCCGACCAATCTCCCTCCAAAACTGCATGCCAAAGGCTGTTGCAAAAATCCTCACCAACAGAGTCAAGCCACTCATTCCACTTCTCATTCACTATGACCAGACAGGCTTCCTCCATGGACGTAACATTGCCGAAAACTTCATTTATGCTGCAGACATTCTCAGTACATGCCATAATCGCAAGGCTCCAACCATGGTCTTTAAGCTGGACTTCAAAAAGGCATTTGATTCCATAAATTGGACATCCCTCATCCGTATTCTTACCGTACGTGGTTTTCCCCCCATATTCTGCGCTTGGGTGCAAGATATCCTATCCACTGGCAAAACGGCCATCCTGTTGAATGGTGTTCCTGGGCCCTGGATACAATGTAGATGTGGCCTTAGACAAGGGGATCCTTTCTCTCCGTATCTTTTCATCATAGTTGCAGATGTCCTACAAAGATTAATTGCCAAAGCTTTTCAACCCAACATCCTATGCCACCCTCTAAGACCAAATGAACCCCCAGTGACATTACAGTACGCGGACGACACTCTCATAATTGCTGCTGCGAGCGATGCAGCAACCCTGACTCTAAAAACACTCCATGACTTCGCCTTGGCCACAGGGTTAACGATCAATTACCACAAAACTGCTCTCCTCACTATTGCCACGCTTCCGGACACCCAAAAAAATATTGCTACTACTATAGGCTGCTCAACATCAGAATTCCCACTGCAATACCTAGGCCTACCACTTTCCCCTTCAAAACTACCATTGACAGCTTTCGACCCTATCATAGACAACTTTCGAAAATTTCTCTTTGGCTGGGTGGCGCGCCTTCTCTCCAGAGGAGCCAGACTCACCCTTCTGACCGCTGTTCTAGACTCCCTAATAGTCTACTACATGTCTGTTTTCAAGTTACCAAAATCAATCCTAGCCAAACTCGGCGCCATTCGGAGAGCTTTTTCAGTCTAACGAATCTACATGCACTTTGGGGCAAGCTGCCTTGTCGCGTGGAAAAATGTTTGCAAACCTAAAGACACTGGTGGTCTAGGCATTAAAAATCTTGAGATCCAAAACCGTTGCTTGCTCATGAAATTTTCATCCAAGATTCTGCTACACCCAGATGTCCCATGGACTCTATGGTTCAACCAACAACACCCTTTAGGCATCGCTGCAAAAACCTCTCGCCCCTCCTTTCTTTGGAGGGTTATCAACAATAACCTACCACTTCTCATTGAGCACACTTTCGTTATCACATACAATGGCCTCTCCACCTTTTTTTGGCTTGATAAATGGCTCCTCCAATCACCACTTCAAAAAGTTTTTCCCAACTTATACTCCCACTCCATTGATGACAAGGTGCTAGTGGCTACTGTCTGCCATACCAGCTTATTAACGAACCTGCGGAATCGTCTATCTAACGCTGCGGCCCGCGAGCTAGAGTGTGTGTTGCTGTTGTTGCAGGATTTCCAGCTGGTAGACCAACCGGACGAACGGTCGCTCACGCATGGCCTGCCGTTCTCAGCAAAGAATGCATACTCTACCATTGTTGCTGATGACTACATCGACCCATATCACAGCCTTGTTTGGGACTCCAACGTCCCTATCAAGGTCAAGATCTTCAACAGCTACTCCTACGCGATCGACTAAATACGAAGGCAAACTTGTTTCGCAAGCACATTGCTCCAACAGCTGCATGCCCCCGTTGTCACGATCCTCATGAAGATGCACTTCACCTCATCTCCTGCTGCTCTTATGCTACACAAGTATGGGCTGCCTTGGGGTTGCACGCTCCAAACTCCTCGACAGCCTGCTTCAACACCAAGCCATTCAGGCCTCAACCCCAACATCGGCCATCCGTTGCTCTTACTATAGCTTGGAAAATTTGGGACTCAAGAAATGCTTTAGTCTTCAGAAACGAGGATCACTCTCACAGAACAACAATCCGCAACATCGTAAAGGACTTCTCTCTTTGGGTGTTTAGATTCAAAAAGAACGAGGACAATGTATTCGCTAAGCAATGGCTGTATTTCCTCTCCTCAGCTACCTCTTAAAAAATTGTTGTAAGAACTTATCGATGATGTAATCCTCCTAAAACCCCCTTTTGAGTGGTAATATATTCAGGTGGGAAGCTCTCCCCGGTGACCGTTCAAAAAAAAATACATCAGTGGAACAGGAACATAATGTTTTTGTGAAAAAAAATACCTGCAAAAGCAGTAGCACGCTTCTTATCCTGAACTCCCTTCAGTCCACCAATGATAGCAACGTACATACCATTCCTTAATTAACGAGTAGTATTAGAAAAGGGTGGTGATCCTTCGAGAGGAAGGCAGAAACTTTCCTCATCAAATAGTGATTGTGTATGCGGGAGAAGCAAAAATGAAGGTTACAAATGTCGTCTGAATAGCAGCAGTTTCAGCAGAATCTGCAGACATCATTCACCCATAAAACATATCAAAATTGACAAAGATGTTAAACTGCTACCTACTGCAGACAGCAAATACAATCAAGTATGATCAGCCTCAAAGCTCTTGTCTAAATAGTAGAACAGCAAAAATAAAACCGGGGTACCGGCCTACCAACGGCGGCGGAAGTGGAGGCATGGAATCAACCGGTGGCGGTGGCAAGTGGAGATGTGAGATCAAGTGGATGCCCCGGTGATGGATAAAGCCTCCTCCATCACCGAATCACACCGTCGGCTGCCACACCAGGCCAGGGCCACCCTACACCAGCCGCCCTCCATGGCTCCCAGCTCTGGCCAGACCTCCTCCGGCTGTTGAGTTGTATATTTTGTATACTTGTAACGTTGTATTGTCACGCCTTGTAACGATCCTAGAATGTAGGATCTGATCACTCCCGCATGGCCTGCGTGCCTAACATATCGGGACTCTCTCTCCCTCTCTATGTATACTCCTGTTGTAACAGAGACAATCAAGGCAATCGACATACACTTTCCAACTTGGTATCAGTCGCCAGGACTCTCTCCATGGTCGCGGACGATACCTCTCGCCAGGACATGACAGACAGATTGATTGAGTCGCCAGACTTGATGCGCCCAGGTCCATCTCTTGAGCGACCATCTCTGCAGCAGCTCTCTTCACTACTACCTTCTCCGTGGCTTCCCGCTCGCTGTTTCCGGTGACACTTCCTTCGGGCAACGTTCTCTGTCTTGCAACTGGTAGCTATGGTCAGGAGCCCCACGAATTCTGCCAAGGCATCATACATGCCGACGGTTGCAGACAAGGTGCTCGGCGGTGACATATACAATGGCAGATAGGTGCGGCGATCTGAAAGTGAAGCAAGGGCGGTGGAGGGCGGTGCAAATCACGGAAATGGAGGATGACGCAGGAGGAGTGCGATCGATTTGGTGGACTTGGTCAATCTGAAGTCGATTAGGGATGGTCTCGGCTGTCGGGTCCATATGGCGGAGCGTCGTATGCCCCTATATCCACTTTGATCGTCCATTTTGCATCATGCTTTTATATTGAATTTTTTGCATTATGGGCTGTTATTACACGTCATATCACAATACTTATGTCTTTTCTCTCTTATTTTATAAGGTTTACATGAAGAGGAGAATGCGGCACTGGAATTCGGATGGAAAAGGAGCAAATATTAGAGACCATTACGCACAACTTCAAAAGTCTGAAACATCATTGAGATCAGTTTTGGAATAAATAAAAATATTGGGCAAAGAAAGCACAGAGGGGGGCACCAGCCAGCACAGGGAGGAGGCGCGCCCTACCCCTAGGCGCGCCTACCTTGTGGGCCCCTGGCAGCCCCGCCACCCATCTTCGCTATATGGTGTTTTTGCCCTGAAAAAATAGGGGAGAGGCTTTCGGGACAAAGCGCCGCCGTCTCGAGGCGGAACCTGGGCAGAACCAATCTAGGGCTCCGGCAGAGCTGTTCTGCCGGGGAAACATCCCTCCGTGAGGGGGAAATCATCGCCATCGTCATCACCATCGATTCTCTCATCGGGAGGGGGTCAATTTCCGTCAACATCTTCACCAGCACCATCTCCTCTCAAACCCTAGTTCATCTCTTGTATCCGATTTTTGTCTCAAAACCTCAGATTGGTACCTGTGGGTTGCTAGTAGTGTTGATTACTCCTTGTAGTTGATGCTAGATAGTTTATCCGGTGGAAGATTACATTTTCAGATCCTTAATGATAATTAATACTCCTATGATTACAAACATGAATATGCTTTGTGAGTAGTTACGTTTGTTCCTGAGGACATGGGAGAAGTCTTGTTATAAGTAATCATGTGAATTTGGTATTAGATTCGATATTTTGATGAGATGTATGTTGTCTCTCCTCTAGTGGTGTTATGTGAACATCGACTACATGACACTTCACCATGATTTGGGCCTAGAGGAAGGCATTGGGAAGTAATAAGTAGATGATGGGTTGCTAGAGTGATAGAAGCTTAAACCCTAGTTTATGTGTTGCTTCGTAAGGGGCTGATTTGGATCCATATGTTTAATGCTATGGTTAGATTTATCATAATTATTCTTTCAGAGTTGCGGATTCTTGCGAGAGGGTTAATCATAAGTGGGAGGCTTGTCCTAGGAAGGGCAGCACCCAAGCACCGTCCACCCACATATCAAATTATCAAAATGTGAGCATAAATCATATGAGCATGATGACAACTAGCTTGACAATAATTCCCATGTGTCCTCGGAGTGCTTTGCTTTATATAAGAGTTTGTCCAGGCTTGTTCTTTGCTACAAAAAAAATTGGTCCACCTTGCTGCATCTTGTTTACTTTTGATACTAGTTATCCGTTACGAATTATCTTATCACACAACTATATGTTACTGATATTTCAGTGCTTGCAGAGAATACCTTGCTGAAAACCGCTTGTCATTTCCTTCTACTCCTCGTTGGGTTCGACTCTCTTATTTATCGAAAGGACTATGATAGATCCCCTATACTTGTGGGTCATCACCGTCCCACATATGGGTTGGGTATGGGGGTGCCGGTCAGCTCGGACATTTGGAAAGTATGACAGGTCTGATTGGGTGGTTTTTTCTGTCTGGGTAGTGACTGCGTAGGCAGCCTAGACGTTTGAGGACGATATGTGCGCTCCATTTATAGATGTTGTAAGCCAGAGATAACTCTTGAAAGTCACAAGAACCAACACACAATGTGATTACTCTCATGATAAGATGACACCGAATTTCTTTGCACCCGCGGTCACCCATAGCTGAGCTTCATCTTTTAAGGTGCATAGCAAAATCGGCGACGACACACTCTTGTTACGAAAAATCCGTGCATTTCTTTCGTTCAAAATAGTCCAACGCACAAGCATGGTGATGAAAGCCATTGCCTTCCTATCGGGGTTGGAGGAGTCCGACTGCTTGACCCACCAGTCCTTGACGGACCTCTCAAGATGCCAATTGTCGGTGTCCATGCTCACTAAATGAAAGTGAAACCAAGCTCCAAAGTCGCTTAGTGAAGCGACACTTGAAGAAAAGATCTTGTCAATTCCTGCTCTCGCTTGCACAGAGGGCAAAGCCCACAATTCAGCCAGCCACGCTTGGCCAACCTATTTGCGGTCCAAAGCCTATCTTGAGTGCCCAACCAAGCGAAGAATTTGACTTTCGGGGGCAAGATTTTCACACCGCTTGCTCCATGGGGGAGTAGAAGGTGCCCATGAATTGGGCCGTGTAAGCGGAAGCCGAGGAGTAATGCCCATCGTTTGTGTGCTTCCACACAATCTCGTCCTCGGCATGAGCGTCAAGTGAGAGCCATGGATGGTTGTCCAGAGGGTCACAAATTGCTGGATGTACTCGAAGATGAAGTTCGCTGATAGCTTGACCTTGGATACCAGGCCTCATTGGAAAGAGCCTCCTTTATCTTCCAATTTTTCCTCGATGTCCGAAGGGAGCAATGTCCTTGGGGCTCGGTTATTGATCCATGGCGCATCCCAAAATGGCATCTCGCGCCATTCCGATGGTGATAGTTGTCGAAGCATGGAAGAGGTTAAGGTCTTGTTTCGTCGGATGGGTTGCCCAAGCTAACCCACAATTTTGAGGGTCCGTCCACTCGAACCAAAGCCATCTTAGGCGCTCTTGCGAATTTAGCGATGTTGAGCATGCTGGGTCCTCCCCTCTCAAAAGGACGACAAATCAAATCCCAATTGACCTTGCACTTGGCCCCTGTTGTCTTGTCTGATCCGGACCAAAGGAAAGCAAGCTCAAGCGCTTGTTTGTGTTCTGGAGGGTGCTCGGGGGAACGATGACTCAAAGATGTTTGTACTACAAAAAAGGAAAGACAGATGCTTGTGCGGGTTAACACAAGTCTGCCGTCTCCGTGACTCTGTCCTTTCTTTTGTGCGGCATCCAAACTGTCCAAACTGAAGCCGGAGTGTGATTGCAAATGCAACCGAGCTCACAGTAACATCGATCATATTAGGTGCTGAGTGGAGCTGGAGCTGGAGCAGTGACCCGTACTATCGTTGTCCGGCATGAGAAGAGGGCCGGCCGCTTGGCCAACAGGCGGCATCGTGTCGGGGAGCGGAGCCTCCAACCGGAGCACGTTGATAGCCTGCCTTATGGACGGCCTTAGGCTCTGGTCGTGGCACGCGCACCAGAGGCCGACGACCAGCACACGCTCCATCTCTTGGAGATTGAAGTTGCCATCCAGCCGTGGGTCGGCTGCGTCGAGGATCCTCCCTTGCACATGCAGCTCTGACACCCGTTGTGCCAGGTGGATGAGCGTGCCATTGGGTCGAGCCGTGGTAGGCCTCCGTCCGCACGCGATCTCGAGCAAGACGACGCCGAAGCTGTAGACATCCGACTCGGTGCTGGCTCTTCCGGTGACGGTGCACTCGGGGTCCATGTACCCCAGCGTGCCGGCGAGCTCCGTCGTGTGCGACCCTCTGTCGTGGTCGACGAGCCTGGCGAGCCCGAAGTCACCGAGCTTGGCGTTGAATGACGCGTCCAGCATCACATTGCTCGTCTTGATGTCCCTGTGCAGGACACACTGCTCCCACTCCTGGTGTAGGTAGAGAAGCGCAGAGCCGATCCCCAGCACGATCCTATGCCTGAACCATAACCAACCATTAGATGTGAAGCAATCATGAGAATCTGAACAATTAAACAGCTGGAAGGTCGCCTGACCTGACTGGCCACCATAGTACATTGTCTGCATTGTAAAGGTGAAGATCGAGGCTGCCGTTGGGCATGAGCTCGTAGACCAGGAGGAGCTCGCGGCCGGCGTGGCACCAGCCAATGATCTGCACGAGGTTGCGGTGCCGAAGCCGGCTTATTACCCTCACCTCGGAGGCGTACTCCTTCCTCCCTTGCTTAGAGCCCTTGGACACTCTTTTGATGGCCACCTCGATTCTCAGGTCCTTTAGGAACCCTCTGTACACTGGGCCGAACCCGCCTTCCCCGAGCTTCTTGGCGTCCGAGAAGTTGTCCGTGGCAGCTGCCAGCTCGCTGTAGCGGAATCGCCTGGGCCCAGTCCCTTGCCTGAACTCGTGTTCCATGGCCACATCGTCTTCGTTAGACGCTACCCTGGGACTGGGAGAATGAGTTCTTCTCTCTAGGCGGCGCAAAAGGAGCCGTACCGAGATGCTGATGCAGATCAACAGGACGACGGAACCCGAAGCGGCGCACACCGCCACGACGAGCCGTCGGTTTGGGCGGCGCGGACCTCCTGATCAATGCACAAACGAAAAGAGCTCAACGAAAATGCATGAAGGCGTCTATGAAGATTACCGTACAACGTACATTTTGAACAAGGACCTCACCTGCAGATTGCGGACGAGGCGTGGAGACGTCGATGGGATCGGGCGCGTGGGTGATGTAGCAGCCGTACCTCCTGAACTTAGCGGTGGTGGCGTTTCCGGGCATGCTCGCCAGTGTGGTATTAAGACAGTTGGTGCACTCGCTCGGCAAAAAGCCTAGGGCGCACTGTACCAGGCCGTACATCACCTGGGAGCTACCTCTCGAGTCCATGTAGGTCTGGCTCCCGTTGGCGATCCGCCGCGGCGACCCCGCGGCCTCCGCTATGAGCCCGGTCACCAGCTCCCACATTGTCTTGTTCATGGGGACCGTGTCGTCGCCGTTGCTCCCACCTTGTGCGTTCATCCCATGTTCGAAGAAGTCGGCGTGGCCGAAGAATTGCTCGTCTGAGTAGCGTTGGTAGCAACAGTCATACATGACGGCGCCCCTTTTGTTGTTCGGGCATCCTTTGGTCATCACGTAGGACGGCGCCACCTGCAGGCAGAACTCACACATTGACCAGTCGCAGTCGACGTAGCACATGGCCTGGCCGTATACCTGGGTGGGCCAGTGGCCCTTGACGGTCTGGAAGAAGCCGCCATTCCCAATTGCGCCGTCCCGGAGGTCGTGGAGAAGGTTGTCGAGCTGGACCTCGTACGGGCTGCCGTCGGTGTAGTTGCTGTCCGAGCAGACGGAAGCCCGGACATACGGTGTGTAGTCAACAGAGGCGGCAGCACTAGCTGCGCCGAGCGAGGCGGCCACGGCCAGGAGCAGGAGGCGGCGCGGAGCCATGGCTGGCTGGCCAGAGTGTGTTTCTTCTAGCTTGTCGATTGCCATGACATCGAAATTCAGCGAGCGCCAGGCTTTGGAATTGGTGCTGGCATTGACAGGCGAGTCTTTTATTTATACTACTTGCTACTAAGAAGAGAAGACCAAATTAAGAAAGAAATCAACAAGCAAGCCGTCGGAGGACACTACAATGCGCGTTTAGTATTCGTTCTGTGAGGAATGCATGCATGCAGCTATTCTGGTGACGGATGCACCAATGCTGACAGTGTAAGCCATGACATCTATTGACATGGACGTCTGGTTGCCCAAGGTGGTGATTACTACTCGGGCACAGCTAGCCGTAAACCGGCTGATGTTAGGGATTTATAAACCGCCTTGTCAGCCGTTGATTTGATTTGACTTGGGCCGTTTGATCTCTAGACCAGCTAGATATCGGCTATGTGCACAACATCCTCGTTTCTTCAGGTTGCGGCAGCCCCGTCACAGGTCATCTCATAGGAAAACGCCCACGAGGTCGCCATGCACGGCCACAGGTGCAGCGCCAGGATGTGACAACGACGTTGCTGCGACCATCCATTGAAGCAGCAACGATGCTCCGGCAGCCCGACAATGCTCCAACACAACACCGATGATGCTTCGTTGCAGCAATGCTCGAATACAACACGAGTGATTCTTCGTTGCAGCACCGGTGATGCTCCAGCGGCCCGGCAATGTTCCAACACAACACCGGTGATGCTTCGTTGCAGCACCAGTGATGCTCCGTCGCCACGGTAATGCTCTAACACAACAACGGCGATGCTTCGTTGCAGCACCGGTGATGCTCCGGCGGCCCGTCAATGCTCCAACAGAACACCAGTGATGCTCCGGCGGCCCGGCAATGCTCCAACACAACACCGGTGATGCTTCGTTGCAGCACCGGCGATGCTCCGGCGGCCCAGCAATGCTCCAACACAACACAGTTGATGCTTCAATGCAACACTGATGATGCTCCGGCAGCCCGGCAATGCCCCAAAACAACACTGGTGATGCTCTGTTGTAGCAGCGGCGATGCTCCGACTGCTCGGAGATGCTTCATTGCAGCAATGATGGTGTTCCGGTGGCCTCGACGATGCTCCGGTGATGCTCCGCAAAGCTCCATCCCAGCAACGGCGATGTTCCGGCGGCCCCCACAATGCTCCATCATAGTATCGTGAAGCTCTAGCGTTCCGACGATGCTCCGTCACAGCAAAGGGCGGCCGGAGGATGCTCCATAGTAGCACCAGCGAGCCCCTGGTTGCAGTCCCGTTCGTTCGCAGCAGCGTCCGCCGCGACATCTGACCACCTGCCATCACCCCCTCCCCCCGCGAGCAGCACCGAACGTCAGCTCACAGTAGTGTCGAGGCGCTCGCAAAAATGCTTTTCCTCCGCTCAAAGCACTGCAGTGTGGTTTGTAGCAGCGGTGCTCTCGTTGTAGTCCATGCAGCTCAAGTCAGCTTGAGCGAGGGAGTAGTGGCGGAGGAGCACGTGGGGCGGCATGGAGGGAGTGTCGGAGTAGAGTGTGAAGACATGCCGGCGAGGTCCAAAAGGATGAAGTCAACGCGTGTGGGTGGAAGAAGAATGAGGGGAGGGGCTTCGCTGCATGAGATAAGGCAAAGGAGGTTGAGCAATTTCTGCGCCCACATGAGGACACGTGGCGATCCCTTGAGGCGGTTGATTTCCGGTAGAAAATCAGTCGGGCAAAAGGAAGGATTTCCCTTACTACTCTCTCCGTCCCATAATATAAGAGCGTTTTTTACACTAGTGTAGTATAAATAACGCACTTAGAGCATCTCCAACGGCCGCGCTATAGCGCCGCGCGCAAAAAACCTGTTTGCGCGCGCGGTGCGGCTATGTTTCTGGCCGCCGCTGCTTGGCTCTCCAATGACAGGCCAGAATAATACAGCACAGGCAGCGCTCCGGCAAAGCAGCACGTTATACAAATAGCGCCCGGGCATTTTGCATATATGAATATATGGATATATGAGATGCCAGTTAGTCGATCATCCTCATTTGTGCCACTTGGGTTAATCTTGTCCACCGACTTTTGCGCGGCCGCCCACTTTTGACAATCCGAGTTGATTGTCGACCATCGGGACCGAAGTGATCTCTCGGAGCGGTAAATTCCACTCTTGGTGTGAGCATTATAGTATTCTGTCATTCGCCCCCAATACGCGTCTCTACTTTGATCACCTTCAATGGATGGATCCTTGGAGACATGCAAATAAGTGTTGCATAGTAACTTGTCATCGGTGGTGGAGTAATTGCCGCTCTTCCTCTCGGAGCTCGGGCGGCGGCGACGCGCTTCGCCGCGCTAGGGTTTCGGCGGCGGCGGCGGGCGGGGGGGGCGGATGTCTGATGGGGTGGCGGGCGCCGTGTCTTGGCGTCCATGGCGGGCGGCGCTGAGCGCCGGCGCATGTGGTAGGACGAGGAGAGGAGAGAGCGCTTCGAGTGTGCCTGCGCTGTAGCTGGCGCTCAAATACACCGCATGTTAAGCGGTTTTGACCATAGCTACCAACCCGTATCGCAGCGCGTTTTTTTTTGCGCCGCTGGAGCGAAGCATGCATAGCGCAGCGTTAAAATGGCATTTTTTGCAGCGCGGCGCTCGTTTAGCGCGGCCGTTGGAGATGCTCTTATATTATGGGACGGAGAAAGTATTTTTTTACTAGATACCCTCACGTCATTGACGGAATGTTTTACAATATATTTCAGAAAAATTAGGTTGTATAGAACATGAATGTTTTGGAGTAATAATATGAGAACTAAAACCGAAATATCAGTTTCTACTTCATTGCCTCTCATCATCAGTCTTCTACTCTTGATTCACATGATTGACAGACGGAGAAACAACAACAGGTAGGTTGCATTTTATGGTTGGGGCTATTTTCCTGTTTCTACTTCATTGCCTCTCATCATCAGCCCCAACTATAAATGCATCAACAAAGACCCTTGGGCCATCAGATTATAAATCTAGATCATAGTTGAAACCTACAAATACATACTCCCTCCATAGGAATTAGTTGTCGATGAAATTGATGTATCTAAACGTATTTTAGTGCTAGATACAGCCGTTTGAGTGACAAGTAATTACCGAAAAAGGCTTTCGTCCCGCTTTATATATATAAAGCAACACAGCCGAACCGATACAAATTGATGAGTGTACAGAGCTGATCAAAGATAAAACAAGATTACAAGAGTGCCCACACTCCATCAATACACACCCGAGGCTACTAACTAGAAGAGAGACCGTGCCTCCATGAGAAACCACCGGACATCGATGCAACACATACACCAAGTTGTCGCTGGAAAGGGCACCCCTGCCCTCTCGCTCCGGACCGTGGAGCACCGATCCTGCCTGCAGACAACAAGGACCGAGTGCGATACCCTCGACGTCGCGTGTAAAGGATAGGAAACTGTCGGGACCGCCCCAAGCCCAGAGCTGAAGGAGCTTCGAGATAGGATCCGAGCTCGCCGTCGATGTCGAAGGAACAAAACCGGAGGGCACCTACACTCCACAACGAGGCCCCCAAGAGGGTGACGGCGCAACAAGCTGCCGCCGTCGAGACCGAAGACACGGTCAAGGGTTTTCACTGGGAGCCTTGACGTGAGGTGAGTTACCACAAGGACGCCCCCAAGAGGGACATGCACCCACAGGCATCGCCGCTGTCGGCGCCAAATGCTGAGCTTTCACCCGAAGACAATCTCACGCCACCAAAACAGGCCTCCACAACACAATCTGGACGATTCCACTGCCGAAGCAACGCCATCGCCAGGATCCCCGTTGTCTCTCTCCTTGCTGCCCGCACAGCCAAGGAGGAACGCCATGACCAGCACAACGCTGCTCGTAGAAGAGCTTACCGCGCAGGCTGCCGGCCCGGCATCCCAGATCTCGCCGCCTCTAAGCCCCGCCGAGCCATCTTCACCACCCATCAAAGAAACGAGATAAAAGGGACAACCTTTACGCCTCTGGATGACCCCGTGCTGCTCCTCCCTTGCTCCCGTCGACCAGGGTCTACAGCCATGGACCCGAGCCCTCAGATCGACAGCAACAAAGTGGTTATTGACCATAGGCATGTGTTGTCATTTGATGAATGGGATCACATCATTAGGAAAATTATGTGATGGACATGACCCATCCGTTAGCTTAGCATTATAATCATGTCAGTTTCATTGCTACTGCTTTCTTCATGACTTATACAAGTTCCTCAGACTATGAGATTATGCAACTCCCGAATACCGAGGAAAACTTTGTGTGCTACCAAACGTCACAATGTAAAAGGGTGACTATAAAGGTGCTCTACAGGTGTCTCCGAAGGTGTTTGTTGGGTTGGCATATATCGAGATTAGGATTTGTCACTCCATGTTTCGGAGAGGTATCTCTAGGTCCTCTCCGTAATACTCATCACTATAAGCCTTGCAAGCATTGTAAGTAATGAGATAGTTACATGATGAAGTATTACGGAACGAGTAAAGAGACTTGCCGGTAACGATATTGAACTAGGTATGATGATACCGACGATCGAATCTCGGGAAAGTAACATACCAATAACAAAGGGAACAACGTATGTTGTTTTCCGGTTTGACCGATAAAGATCTTTGTAGAATATGTAGGAACCAATATGAGCATCCAGGTTTCGCTATTGGTTATTGACCGGAGACGTGTCTCGATCATGTCTACATAGTTCTCGAACCCGTAGGGTCCGCACGCTTAACGTTCGATGATGATTGGTATTATGAGTTTATGTGATTTGATGTACCTAAGATTGTTCGGAGTCCCAGATGTGATCACAGACATGACGAGGAGTCTCGAAATGGTCGAGACATAAAGATTGATATATTGGACGACTATATTCGGACACCGGAAGTGTTCCGGAGAAGTTTCAGATAAAATCGGAGTGCCGGAGGGTTACCGGAACCCCCCGGGGGAAATAGTGGGCCTAGATGGGCCTTAGTGGGAGAAGAGGAAGGGCCAGGAGGGGCTGCCCCCCTGAGTCCGAATAGGACAAGGGAAGGGGGCGGCGCCCCCCCTTCCCTTCCCTTCCCCCTCTTCCTTCCTACTTCCCCCTCTCTTCCCTTATTGGAAACCTACTAGGAATAGGATTCCTAGTAGGAATCCTACTTGGGGCGCGCCCCATGAGGGCCGGCCGGCCTCCTCCTTGATCCTTTATATACTGGGGCAGGGGGCACCCTAGGACACACAAGTTGGCAATTGTTTTAGCCATGTGCGGTGCCCCCCTCCATAGATTTCCACCTCGGCCATATCGTCGTAGTGCTTAGGCGAAGCCCTGCGCCTTTAACTTGATCATCACCGTCAACACACCGTCGTGCTGACGAAACTCACCCTCGACCTCAGCTGGATCTAGAGTTCGTGGGATGTCACCGAGCTGAACGTTTGCAGATCGCGGAGGTGCCGTACCTTCAGTGCTAGGATTGGTCGAATCATGAAGACGTATGACTGCATCAACCGCGTTGTCATAACGCTTCCGCTTTCGGTCTACGAGGGTACGTAGACAACACTCTCCCCTCTCGTTGCTATGCATCACCTAGATAGATCTTGCGTGATCGTTGGAAATTTTTTGAAATTACCGCGTTCCCCAACACCTCCCTCCTTTATATACGTGGGGAGGGGGCGCCTAGAACACCACCAACGTTTGTTAGCCGTGTGCGGCGCCCCCTCCACAGTTTAAGCCTCCGGTCATATTAACGTAGTGCCTAGGCCAAGCCCTGCGCGGATAACTTCACCATCACCGTCACCACGCCGTCGTGCTGACAGCACTCTTCTACTTCCTTGACACTGCTAGATGAAGAGTTCGAGGGACGTCATCAAGTTGAACGTGTGCAGAACTCGGAGGTGTCATACGTTCGGTACTTGGTCGGTCGGGACGAGAAGAAGTTCGACTACATCAACCGCGTTGGCAAAAGCTTCCGCTTTCGGTCTATAAGGGTACGTGGACACACTCTCCCCCTCTCGTTGCTATGCATTGATAATCCCCAAGTGCAGGGAATCATCGTAGCAATTTCCAAAGATGGAAGTGATAAGTATGGAGTGTCAAACCCACAAGGAGCTAAAGGTAAGATCAATATTCTCCCAAGTCCTATCTGCCACTGATACGACTCTACCTACAGTGGACGTTTGCTTCCAACTAGAAATGAGAAATAAAACTATGTTGTGGATATGAAGAGGATAACTTTGCATGGTATCGGAGAGCTAAAATATAAAAGTAGGTGTTGTTATCATAAAGTTAGATAATCAATAAACCCAAAGACAAAGGAAATCTACTCAAAACATCATAGGATGGCAACACATCATTGGATCATAATATGTGGCATAAAGCTCCATGTTCAAGTATGCGATTACATCGGGGTGCGGGAGAGTGGACCGCGTAAAGAGATGGGGATGGTGATGATGATGGTGATGTTGATGAAGACAATCACCGCGGCGATGATTCCCCTCCCGATGGCACTCCGCCGCCACCGACAGAGAGGAGGAGAGGTTCTCCCCCTTGTGCTTCCTCTTCCTTGGCCTCCCCCTGGATGGGGAGAGGTTCTCCCTCTGGTCCTTGGCCTTCATGGCGATGATGATGGCCCCTCCGAGATCCTCCCCCATGGCCTCCGGTGATGATGGCCCCCTTCGGCAGGGTGCCAGAGAGGGCCTAGATTGATTTCTCGTGGCTCTGGAGGCTTGCGGCGGTGGAACTACCGATCTCGCATCTGCTTTTGGGTTTTTAGGATTTATAGGGGGGTTGGCGTCGGTTTCACGTCAAGGGGGCCCAGGGGGAGTCCATGAGGTAGGGGGCACGCCCTAGGGGGCGCCCTCCACCCTCGTGGTGGCCTCGGGACTCCCCTCCGGTAGCTTTTCGTTTCATTATTTTTTATATTTTCCAAAAATATTCTACGTTGATTTTTAGAGCATTCCGAGAACTTTTATTTCTGCACAAAAACACCACCGCGATAGTTCTGCTGAAAACAGCGTCAGTCTGGGTCAGTTCTAATCAAATCATACCAAAATATTGTAAAAATATTATGAACATGGCATGAATACTTCATAAATTATAGATACGTTGGAGACGTATCATGCATCTCCTAGATAGATCTTGCGTGAGCGTAGGAATTTTTTTTGAAATTACATGCTATGTTCCCCAACAATATATATAAATGAAACTCAACACAACTGATGGTAATAAAATAAAATTGTGAATATTGTTTATGTACTTCAAGTTGTTCTGAAGATCTGCCCTGCTCAGAGGTCGAGTGACGAATGAACTCGCAAACATACTATCCATTATTCCTGAGTGTCTGCCACAAGCACTTTATGAGAATAGAGTTCAATCAAAATGATAATCAAGCATGATAATGGTATTGAAACTAGAATCAATGAGATATGTGCGGAACTAGTTAGTACTACTTAGAGCATCTCTAGCAGACCACGTATATGGCCGTTCCGCAAAATAACCGTCAAAATACGGGTCGGTGCTGAAAATCCTGCCTGACCAGACACCGCAAACGCGTCCGACCCGTAAAAATTTTTGCGGGGCGCAGCAAAAGATCTCCCTCAACCTTTAGATTCACGGGATGGGGCCGACCCGAGCTCGGCCCCTATCCGCAGTGAGATTTGGCGAGAACGAAATTTCCGCGCGGCCGTTCCCGTTCCCCACCCCCCCTCCCCGCCACCGCCCACTCCGGTGTGTCTTCCTCGGCAGTTCTTCGCCACCATGGATGACTCCCTGCCATCCCCCGTCACCGTCGAGGTCGCACACGCTCAATCCACTCCGGCGGATTTCATCGCCGGCCATGTTGGCTCCGCCGTCGCCCAAGGCACCATTGCGCCTGCCCGCAAGCGGCAGGGCAACATGGTCGTCGGCAGGTGGGAATCCGCTGCCCCGCCGGAAGGCCAAGGCGCGGGCGCCTACGCACAAGCGATCCGCCAGCGGCAGAGAAGGTCGGCAAGGTCTCGGGCGTAAAGCGGAAGAAGATTCCTACAAAGAGGCCGGCTCCTTCATCAACTCCCTCCGCCCCGGCAAGAGGTTCCCCGGCGATGCCGTTCAACGGCGCTGCTTCCACCGCTAGCGAGGTGTTTGACGAAATGGCCAGAAGATATGCCTCTTCGGTCTCTTCAATTTTCTTTGCTTTCCGCCACTACGGTAGCTCGTGACTTGTTGTCGCTCATATAGCGGTGGTTCAAACAATGCCACTGCCGAGTTCGTGAACTTGTTGTACACCAACACCATTGACATCGATAAAGCCCCGTTCGCTGCATTCAATTACCATGAAACGGAGGGCGGCATGGATGATCATGGTGGTGAAGAAGAATTGGAGATAGATGAGGGGGCGTATGAGCAAGCACAAGCAAAAAAAGCCAGAGATCGAAGAACTACATGATCTTAGAAGGTCAAATCTTGATCAAGGCTTGGAGTGCGGTGTCTCTTGATGCTTGCACGGGTACGTCTCAAACCGCCAAGAGGTATTGGCAAGGAGTCGATGTTAAATTCGATTATTGGGCATCTTCAGTTTGCGGGTCAACGCGGCGGCGCCCGAGCAGACCCCGCGCAGCCGACCCATAAAAGAGCATATTCACCGAATATCCTTTTTTACGGATCCGTTTTGCAGGGTCTGAGTCTGACCTCGCCCGTGCCGGCCCGAATATACCATTTTCCGTGAACTGCAAAATCCTTATGCGGGTTGGCATTTTATAGGGTCTGCTAGAGATGCTCTTACTTTGGGGTGTGAAAATTGCAGCTCCTTTTTCCATTCACCCATAGCCTCTTTGGTGAACTTTTTCCAAACCATGTCCGATAAAGAAAATGATTACTTGATATCAGGAAATGAACGAAAGTTGCCGATATGATGCGATAATGATTGAACTTACTTCTGGAGCATTTGACTCATGTCCGCCCACTCCTTAGGCTCTTTACATCTCGAGTCCAAGACAATTACTACTCCCGCGTCAAGCTGAATGGCTAGCAGAATAAAGTGGAACCTGCGCACGCATAACTCATCAATTACACTTAACCTCGAGTAAGCGAAACAGAATGGGCATACGACAGTAACACTCATTGGAAGTTGTAAGGAAATATTATTTCCTTTCTGTTTTGTTGTCGAGTTAACGCATTTAGCAAGATTTTTTTCTGTATCCTCGGTGTTGTGTTGTAACGATAAATTCATTTACGGTATTTGGGTTAATGAACCAAATGTCATAGATTTTGTCCTCTTTTGCATTCGAGGATCTTCAATCTGCATAATATAGTGTGAGGATAATTATACATGCAATGAACAAGCTGAGCTAGAGACTTAATTAAAAAAATTACTTACAGACAATAGCAACTAACGTTTGTCGAGGGCGTCTTGATTGTATAACTAAAATAATTCTTCAAATACAATGTACAACGCCTCGACTCCATTGAAGTAGTGCTCATGTTTAATTCCCATGTAGATACTGTCGTTTCCTTCCTTGCAGGCTTTCAAGTACCAGTCATGCAATCTTCTCATCGTTGTTCATAGATGCGGGACCTGCTCAGGTCTGACGAGAGGCTTTCCGTGTAAGTCGGCCATTTCGAACTGTACCTCATCGCCTAAGTAATCACCAAGAGTCAAACTAGGACCAGCGGCTGCTACCCCCGGATCATTAGCGATATCAGGAAACACCTTTAGCGGGGGGCATGATTGTTTTTCCTCTTCGTTGAGCTGGGGAATTGTTTTCCCACTTCTTGCACCATTTCTACTTTTACCAATACAATGGTCATAGTGTTATAGCGGCGGAGGCGGTGGTGGTCGCGTAAGGGCATCCAGACAACGGTTCACTTTTACCGGATCTATTTTATCCTTTGGATCTGGACATTTCCGTCCAAACTGGCGTTTCACATCAGCAGCCACAATCTCGTTGTTTTACTCCTCAGTCATGTCGTATGGTAACTTGGCAGGAGCCTTCTTGACGCTACCTGCTCTTGATTTCTTTGTTGTTGCACTACTAGCCGCCAGAGCGGCGGCGGGTCTCTTTCGCTGGTGCTGAGGCGGGGGAGGAGGCGGAGTCAGCTGACGCGGTGGATTCTGCGGAGTCCGCTGATGCGACGGAGACAGCTGAGGCAGTGGAGGATTCTCTAGATTTCTAATTTTTCTAATCTTCAAGTGCATTGCATCCATCTGGATGTTGCGTAGATCAACGACATCGGGAACATGCAACTCCAATTTCATCTTCTCTTCTTCACTTGTTTTCAAATTTTCTTTCAAATAATTGTTTTCTTTTTCAACTAAATTTAACCCCTCGACAAGAGGGTCGGTTTGAAGTTCCAGTTCACATACCCCCTAGATAAATACATCTATGTCAAGTTGGTCGACATAATTGTCATAAACACTAAAAAAATAGTTATAAAAGATAATATACCACATCTGAATCATAGACCGGACGAGAGCCGATGGGGCGGATATCAAAACCACGACACTATATAATGACAAACAATAATACAAGTAAGAAAATTAAACAAGTAGCTATCTAAATCATACAAGCAAGAATTAAAAAAAGATAAGAACAAGAGGCTCACCACGGTGGTGTCGACGACGAGATCGGCGCGGCCGATCGACGGCGGTGAGGACGAGGACGGGGACGAGACGACACCCTACGCATGTGCAAACTAAGAAGTTAATTTGAGCTCAAATTGTGCATCTATATCAAATAAACTCCCACATACACACCTCCACTAAAACCCACAAACCACTCTACTTCTAGAGTATTTGAAATAAGCTAAACTAGCAGTGAGAGATGAAAGGATGAAGTTGATAACCTTTTCGAACACTTGGATAGTTTGTGCACCGCCAAACCTAGACAAATCTTGGGGAAATGGAGTTTGAAGGTCGAGCTTGGAGGAAGAACAGAGGAGAAAGCTTAAATGTGGCTCGAACATTTCATCGAACACCTCATGTGCATAGGAAGTGCGAACAGAACAACACACACCCCTCCCATCACCTACGGCGAAAAAACAAAGGAGAGGGCGCGGACAGGGCGTATATATATGAATCTTTTTAGTCCTGGTTGGTGTCTAGAATCGAATGACTTTTAGTCCCCGTTCCAGACACCAACCAGGACTAAAGGGCCACCAACCGGGACTAAAGGGGTTGCGCCAGGAGCGAGACCCTTTAGTTGCGGTTGGTGTCTGGAACCGGGACTAAAGGTCCCAGCAGATCCGGGATTGATGCCTGCCAAGGCCCGGCCGGCGTCCTGGTCGCTCGAACCGGGAATGATGCTCTCATTAGTCCTGGTTCGTAACACGACCGGAACTGCTGCTTTGATCTGGCCAAAACCAAAGCCATGTTTTCTACTAGTGCATTCTTGTACAACACAAGAAAAAAAGGCAGCGAGAGTATTATTTATTTAGAAACTTTAGTCGGATGCACATCGAAAAGCTTGGTACACACTTGTACAGATGATACTCTTATGTTCGGGATGAGATGGTAAAATATGTGTAGAAGGAATTAACAGACTACTTTACGGGATATGATAATACACTATTGTTGCCACCAATGTTCGGTAACTCGTACCATATCGGTCGGGTGCCCAATATGGATAAATAGACGAAATTTTTAATTAATAAGCCACTAAATCAGTTAATCAGCTATTCAATGACCCACCGAATGCGACAACTGACCGTCAATTAATCAGCCGCTAAATCAGTTAATCAGCTATTCGGTGTAGCGACAACTGAGAGCATGGTTAATAGTATAGCCAGCTGCTGGCTGTAAGTCAGTGCCATGTCATCTAAGCCCATTTTATAGCCAACATGTACAATAGTAGATCAAAAGAGTGTACTACCTTTTTATTATGTGGCTCACATTTCATTCTCACAAAGTCTTAGAAGCGCGTCTTAGTAATTTGGCTCTTCACGAAGAGCCCGCTTACCTTCTCTCTCCTCTTTTTTTTCCTCCAACTAAGCAAAAATATACTAGTTTATTTCTTATAGTCCGCTGACTCAGCTCTATTGTACTTGCTCTGACCGAGCATACTTGTACATCTATTTTTTTGCTGTTGAAAACAATACAACGCAAATGCCCACATAAACGCACATACTCGCCCCTAAGATTGCATGTCCTCCTACCCCTATAAGCACATCTGAGACTCTTAAGCCAGCACAACATCTTGAGATTAACAAAGCCATCATAGGCGTCTTTGTTGTTGACGAGAACAAGCATGTACTTCTAACTTTTCACAAGAACATTCCCTGATCCACTCATCCGCTCGTTTTGACTGCCAGTTTGAAAGCAAATACGAGGGTAATTATAGGATGAAACAGTTTCAGATACTTGCTTAAATACTACTCCCGCAAAGTGTAGCAAGAGAGTAATACAGGACGGAGATAGTATAAAAACAAAACATTTGTCATGCCACAAAGTGTAGCTTCCGGTTGGACCACCAAAGCATTTGTTGGTTCATACTTCATCTGAAACATGATCACAAATAAAGCACTGAAGTGCTAGTGCCTAGTCGCAAGCTTTCAGTTTATGGCCAAACGGCCCAACAATAATCGTCTAAAAGATGTGAAAAAGTTCACCTAGTTACCACAAGAATATGCAAAATCAAGAGAAATGCCGAAGGGCAAACCAGCAACACAATTGACAAGCATACAGCAACCAAGTAAAATGACTGGTTAATTTGCTTTATTGCACAAAATCACTCCAGTGAAGGACAACTCAACATTTGAGGCCTCAAAATAGGTTTGCAAGTCACACTTACTGCATTGCATATGCAACGGAAAGAGCAAAAGGGTACAGCTAGAAGTGATTCCGAAAATGTTAAATCACTCTAGGTGGATTATAGAACATGGAAATTCCAACCGCTGCGATATTGGAGAAAGCTCCACCTTTAGTATCTGTGGGACAGCTTCTCCTGCTCCTTGTACCACATCGCATACCTACATGGCATTAAGATAAATCACGAATGTCAAATGGTTGGCAAAGCACGAGCCGTTTCGCTACTCAACTAACAGTAAAGAGACTTCAATTGTTTAAAGAATGCAATCCCCTTGGTCAAAAAACAAAATATAAATGCTTACAATAAAACGTTGTTAATTATTGTGATAGGCTATCCAATGTGCTTCTATTATTAATCAGGAGGTCTAAGAGTCCAAACTAATGAAGGTATGTGTTGTCACAAGTCACAATCCCTTGTGAGGATTTCCTAGTGCTATGAGAAGAAGGATGTACACATCGAAAGGACGATGAGGATACTTGTCACTGTGAGTTCTGACCAACGCATTGAACCCAGACTCAATGCACTATAGGAGGCAACCTTCAAACCGAGAGCATTTTAATACTCAGTTTCATGTGTTAACTTGAAATTAATGCAAATGTAATGGTTCCATAAAAGTTAAGATCCACTCACAGCAGAGGTTAATCATACCTTGCCCTTAGATAAACCGTATACAATTTACAAAAAAAAAAAATCAAGCCACTGAAAGGCTTGCAAAAACATTAGGCTGACGTGATTATCCATACAAGAGGCTACAGAATCACGTAAACTTAAAGCTACAGCTACAAGGTTGCAGGATTCCCCATGAACACTCCAAGGGGGCCCAACGGTCAGTTCCACGACACCAATCAGGTTAACCGAATGCCATATAACCTCCCATTTTCTGAACGAATGAATCATATGTACATTAACCAACAAACCAAGTACTATGTGCAGACCAAAGAGTTTGATAAACTATATCATGGCGAAGGATACACGGCGTCAGATGTTTCTCCTCAGTACACAAACCAATTGCACAGTCAACCGGTTTAACTTCCCATGTCAATTCAATGCCCACCTAAATGCATTGAATCAACTAGGCATGAATTTCCGCTGTCATTTCAAACCCCATTCCTGAAAGAAGAAAATCCTGCCCGAACAAACCAATTCCATTGAATTGCCTAGGACGAATTCTCCCCTGCCATTTCAATCCCCATTTCCCGCAAACCATGCCAGCCTATCCGGTCAACGTGGTGCATACAAGATACATCAGATGGTTTCTGAAGTTAAACATGCGCATAACACATCGAATCTGCGCAACAGCTCTAATGAAATCGGACAATCAATCGAGCCCCAGATCGGATCTCGCAGCCAACCGAGAGCCACAGGCGAGCTACGCAACCCTAGATCCGCCCGACCAGACGCGTCCGCCGGGATCGTTCGCGGGAGAGGAGGGGGAGGGGGAAGGGAGAGGGAGGGACGTACTGGTAGGTGCCGACGACGGGGGTGATGAGGAGCGTGGCGGAGATCCAGTTCTCGGAGACCTTGTGGTGGATCTTGGTGGTGATGTCCTTCCACAGGCCCGGCATCACCTGCTGCTGGAACGGCGACAGCGCGTACACCACCGCCTTCATCCGCACCGGCATCTTCCCCATCTTTCTCCTCGCCTCGCCGCTTCTCCTTCTTCCTCGGTGTGGATGCTCTCCTCCGGCTCCGATCAACCTCAGGACGATGGGGTGGGGCGCCCCTATTCCTCGCCTTCAGCAGGTATAACTTCCAGACTCGCTGAAGGGGCGAGAAAGGTGGGCCGGCCCACGCGCCCGGGAAGCCATAGCCTGTTTTTTTGTTTTTTAAATTTTCTGTTATATTTTTATTTTGGTTTATACTTTAAAATATTCATATATATATATATATATATATATATATATATATATATATATATATATATATATATCTGTGTGTGTGTGTGTGTGTGTGTGTGTGTGTGTGTGTCAAAAAACACTATAAATTTTTTTGAAAAATGTTGAACCAGTATTTGAAAATGTTGAATGAGTATTTGATAAATGTTGAGCAACTATTTGAAAATATTGAATAACTATTTTAAAATGTTGAACAAGTGTTTGAATAAATGTTTACAAGTATTTAAGAAATTTTGAACAACTATTTGAAAATATTGATCATGTATATAAAAAAGTTGAACAAGTATTTAAAAATATTGAACAAATATTGAAAAAATGTGGAACAACTATTTGAATAAATGTTGATCATGTATATATAAAATGTGGAACAAGTACTTGAAAAATGTTGAACAAGTATAAATGTTCATCATGTATATATAAAATGTTAAACAAATATTTGAAAAAAATTGAACAAGTATTTGAAAAAATTTAACAATTATTTGAAAAATGTTGATCATGTATATAAAAATATTGAACAAGTTTTTGAAAAATGTTGACCAAGTATTTAGAAAATGATGAACGAGTATTTGAAAAAATGTTGATCATGTATATAAGGATGTAGAATGAAAAAACAAAAATCAACAAAGATGAAACAACTCGGAGAAGAAAAAAGAAAAGAATGAAAAATCAGAGAAGAAAACAAAATAAGAAAGAAAGAAATGAAGAAAAACAACAAAAAAATAAGAAAATAAAAAATAAAATGGAAATAGAGAAAAAACAGTGAAAAAAATGAAAAATGGTGTCGTTCACCTCAAGTATATTACACGCCTAGTCCTAAACACGTGCGAGACATGGGCGCGGTTGAAAAATGAAAATCGAGCAAGAAACAAAATAAGCCAAAAAGAAAAGGAAAACCAAAGAAACAATTGTAGAAAGAATAAATAAAGAATGAAATAAAAAACGGAGAAAGAAAAAATAAAAGAAACAAAAGAAAACAAAAAAAGCATTCAAAACCGGAGAAGCAAATGGAAAAACAAAAAAATGGAGAAGAAAAAAAACAAGAAATTAAAGAAGACTAGGACAATGCCCGTACGTTGCAACGGGATATAAATATTATAACACAATAGGTAATTGTCCGTGCATTACAACGGAGCATACATATCTTAGTGGTTTAACTTCAATCGCGTCAAACTTGTACCTTTAGGATCCTTTTGCACATCAGACCATAATGCTGATTTTTCTTAGTCTTCTTCCTTCACCAACTACCGTCAAATCTCTGCCTTTTCAATCCAAGCTCAACATCCCGTCAGTGTGGCATCCGGCTCATAATCCGGCACAAACTTAAAAAAAACAAATAAATAAATAAACATTTGCTCAGTCAACCTCGTCCATTGATCTAAGCGGCTAAACCCACATAAAATGCACATCAACATCAACTCAACCGCTCGCTTCCTAGCGGTGTCGTGCAACCATAGGATGTTGACTCCATTCTTACTACAATTATCTCTATGTTTGCTACCAAATATATTATGTAAGATCTTTATATGTAGTCTAAGAAGCATGTGCATTATTACAACTTACAAAACAATATAATATGACTATGTATTTCCTCTCTTGTCTCTTAATCCTTCTCCTCCCACCCAGTTCATTTTTTTAAAATTATTTGTTGTCAATTTTCTTATCAAGATTCTGAATAAAGAAATTGAAAAAATGCTCACATAAAAAATAAATCTGGAGAAACCCAATTATTTAGACTGGCGAAGCAAATTAAAAGATGAGATAATACCTTGATAAAAATATATTTTTATTTGCAGATCCACTACTGTGACTGCTTGGATCACTGTTTGAGTACACTGCCCCAATGGGCCTGTTGTTCACTGGAGCACAGTTCAGCACTTGCAGTACACTTGAAGCTGCCAAATGGATATTATCAGAAAGCATGCACAAGTAGCCAAAGCTGATGATAAATGAAATGAGGAATAATATAGAACAGTTATGCTGCCGTTGGTACAACTTCCAAACAATCCTCAAATTTGAAGTCCGAAATCATGAAATAAAGCCATGGAATAATATATAAAATGCAGCAGGTAGACAAATTATCATCGGTCTAGTTATGCATGCATGCGATGCTGGATTATGTAGAGATTGAAATTTGTACTAAAGCTTCCTATTCTAGTACCAACTATTCCTCACCCACAGACATGGAGATCGTTGGTGTGACCAGAGACGTCCTTCACGGTGGACGACAGTTCCAGCCTCGCAGGTCACCTGCAGCTTCTTGGACCAACCAAATGCACTCCTTCTCTATCTTCCTCGCCACACCACCACCTCCACACTCTGCATCTCACGTTCCTCCCGCCACTTGAGCTTCCTCCACTTCGACTTCCGAGCATCGCTGCCCGCCTCGGCTACTCCCAACGGCGGCGTCCCTCCGCCTCCACTTCCACCATGGAGTTCGCGCCTGCTCCATTGACCCGTCGTCCTGGTCATTCACATGCCGACGACCGCAACGGCTCAACAAGCGACCGGATTCGCACGCGCACGTAGTCGGGAGTCGCATGGCGAGCCACGAGTCGTGGCGATGTGGCGTTCATCACGGTGTGGGCACGGAGTGTAGCGATGGATGCGGATGCGGGCCGGTGTAGGCAGCGGCAGAGGGGCCTCCATAATGCTAGGGTTAGGGTTTTTGTTTGAATAGAAGATCGGTTTGGTTTCTACACCCTAGGAGCGGGGGGAGGAGGAGATAAAGGAGCACTGATGGCGCCGAGGAAACCTTCCCGGAACTACCGGTGCCGGTGGGGGCGGCCGGCGGCGCTAGGGTTAGGACCGACTACGGGTGAGGTCCCAGAAAGAGGGCGAGAGGAATCGGGGACGAGCGAGACGTCTTTTTTTTAAGATCCGCAAAAGAGGGACGAGTGAGATGTGCATGACTTTGGCTTGGGCCTTGCCGGGCTTGCGTATGTTGGCCACATGGACGACGGGAAAAATAAAGGTTGGGAGCGTACGAGGAGTCGGACGAAGGACGACTTAACGCGCGGGCGAGCGAAGGTCGGACGAAGATCGCGAGCAACGTAAGAGGGGAGACGGAACCTTACGGTTCTTTTAGGTAGTAGAGAAAAGGGAAAAGGTGAAGGAAACCAAATAAAAGGAAGAAAATGGAGAAAAGAAAATAAAAAATAGAAAATTTCTGTTCTTTTCCTTTTAATAGGTTGCGCCCAGGGAGTTTAACACAAACTGGATATTGTCCTAGTGGCTAGTAGGGCAACTACGCAACCTAGATGTCCCAGGTTCGAATCCCACGCGCTCCTCGAGCCCATTCGGAGCGTCGGGCGAGGCGTTTTGAACGGAGGCAATATCTGTGTAAATAATGGGACTTGTCTAGTTAGAAAGAAGAAGAAGAAAAAAAAAACCAAAGAGAAGTCTGGAAGGGAGCGTCATGTACGCGCTGACTATTTCTCGCATTAAGCCCGTGCGTGAATTCTCGTTGAAGGGTATTAAGTAACCGGACCAAACCATGTTCGCACACTTCAATGAAAAAGGAAAAGAATATGGGAGAAGCGGGGTTCGATCCCTGGTCTCCTTGGAGACAGCTAGCACTACGCCTAAGTCTAGCACGTGATAAGTATGAGGCGCGTTTAGGCGAACGAAACCGGGTTTCCCATTGTTTTCACGTGTTTCTTTTTCTGTTTTTTCTTTTTCCTTTTTCTTCTCCACTTTTTGTTTAGTTTTCTTTTTTCCTTCTCCATTTTTTCGTTTTCTTTAGTTCTTTTCCTTCTCCGGTTTTTTTCATTTCTTTCTTTGATTTTAATTTTATTTTTTGTTTTCATTTGTTTGATTTTTATTTTTTATTGTAATTCTGATATACAGATTTAATATTTTTTAATACTTGTTCAACATTTTTTAAACACATTATAACAAAAAATTCAATTACTTGTTAAACATTTTTCAGATACTTGATCAACATTTTTATAACATCCTAAATTTCCAATTTGGCATGTTATACATAGATCATCCATGCATATCATATTTTATTGTTTTTCGTTTGCAATCCTCGAGATCCTAAGCAACTCAAGGACCTTCGGAGAGAGTTGGGGATTTTTCTAATTTTCATATTTGAAATTTTTATCAAATAGTGAAGACGAGGATTTGATTTTAATTATTTTCTCTCCGGAAAATATTTCATTTAAAAAATTAAATGAGGGGAGATAATATGAATTCTCCAAAATAATTGAAATATCGGAGGAAAAATGTTAAAATCATTTTTGGATTTTATTTGAGTTTATTCGGGATTTTTATTTGCCCTAGAAAAATGTTGCATGATTTAAAATTGCATTTTAGGGGCCAAGAAAAGTTCATCTTGTTCTAAATATTTTATTTAGACGGAGAAAACTTATTTTGGAATTTTTAGATTTTTATTTATTTTTCTAGGAATTTTTTCTTTCGGCGGAATGTTAAAAAAAACAACCTCGACCGGGTCAAGGCCCACCGAAAGCATCTTGACCAAAGCAGCCGCCGCCGCTTTTACTCACACACATGCCGTGCTTGGACGGACGCCGAGGAGTCCGAGCGGACTCCACCGGACGCCCCTTCCCCAAGCCGCCCGCCTCCTATATATGCCGCCTCGCCGCCACACCACCACCCCGCCACCACCGCCACTCGCCGCCGAGCCGTTGCCGCTCGAGCCGCCCGAGCCCGATCTCTGCCGCCCGAGCCGCCACTCGCCCGCCTCGCCGCCCGCCACCTCAGCCCACCCCGAGCCCGCCGCCGCCAACTCCGCCAGAGCCGCCCGCCCCGCCGGACGAGCCTCGCCGGAGGTACCCCACCCTCGCCGCCTGTTTTTTTAAAAATAAACCCTTTAGTTTTTTTTAGAAAAAAACCTTAGTTTGTTTTTTATATAGATCGGTTTATTTTTTTTCCCCGGTTTATTTACTTAGCGAACGTCCGTTCGTCCGTTTAGTTTCTGCTAACGAACGTCCGTTCGTTTAGCCGTTCGTCGTTTTTCTTTTTGTCGGATTTATTCCGCGATTATCCTGATCGCGATTTCTGATCCGATATTCAAACCTGTTTATCTTTTCGCTCGTTTATCGGAATCAGGCGATTCAAGCGCCTGGAGTTTCATCTCGAAACCCTCTTTCCGAATAATCAACTCAAACAAGATTTTTCTTCTGTAAAATTTGAGTTAGATCCAGATTAGTAAAACGAAGTTGTTTCTTCTGCCATTTGAGTTTCGTTGCTCCGTTTGATTTGATTCTTTTTGCAAACCGGAGTTCTTAAGTTGAACTCTCCGGTCAAACTCTTTTATTTGGAGTTCTACTTGTGCATCTTTGATTGTTGCTTATGTATGTTATTGTTTGCTTGCGATAGAATTCCCGGAGTGCGAAGCGTGTTACTACGAGTCTCTAGGATTCCCGGATCGTCAGCAAGGCAAGTAGCACGTTGATCATACTCTTTTCATACCCAGTTTTTATGCATTAGTTTCAATCCTCAAACATTGCTTGATTAGGATTCCTTTAACTTGTGGGTTGGGAAGTAGTTGCTGAGGTAGAACCTATTGTCCTGTTTTATTATCAAACCCTTGGGAGTTACTTCTACGTTATGTTTATATTGCCATGCTATGCTCGTAGACGTGGATTGGGTTTGAGTGATATCCATGACAGATGTGAGATTGTTAATTAATGGTTTACTTAAGGTGGCAACTTTAATACACATCTGGGTGGATTGAGGCACCTGGGGTATCCAGTGATTGCCTGTTTTATTTTGGAAATCCTGGGGTTACCGTGTGATTCTCCTCTAGACCGCCACCTGTGCTCAAAGGAATCGAGTCTATTCATGCTAGAAACTTCCGTGCAGCCGCAAGCTATTATGGGCTCTAGCATAGTTGAGTAAGTTGCGTGAAGCTCTTGAAGAGGTGGATCAGCAGGTAGTGGGTTTGTAGGTTTGGTATGGTCTGCCCGGAGTAGAGAGTTAATGCTTCTGAAAGACTGTGTCTCGGTTATCCGTTTCTCAAACACCATGTAGTGCGAGAAAACCAACGGAGGCAATCGAGTCTTGCGGGGAAAAGTGCGCAAACCTTTGTAGAGTGTACAATCTAATCATGGTTAGTCGTATCCCCGGTTATGGACAATTCTGAGTATCTAGTACCTGAGTATTCACATGTATCTCAACACTCTTAATTAATATTGCTTGGGTTGTTAAGAACTTTTAATTGGGATCATTGAGTTGGGGTTACCTTCTCAAATGATGTTTCAACTACCATGATAGTTAAATTAAAACTGATTCCTTTGTCATAGGGAAAAATTGGCTTTTCGCAAAACTGTAACCATAGAGCTTTCCACCAGCCAAATATGCATGTAGTGGCAGCATTATTCTGTTATTGCTCTTTTGTGTTACATTGACAGCATATTCCATGTGCTGACCCATTCTCGGGCTGCAACATATTATGTTGCAGACTTTTCGACGAGGAGTAAGGTTCAGAGGTCGTTGCGTGCAGCTCGGCTATGCCGTTGGAGTTGATGGACTCACTTTATCTTCCAAGCCTTCATTGTTATCGCATTAGATGGCCTTAAGCCATATTATTGTAATAAGTTCTCTTTTGAGACATTCGATGTAATAAGTGTGTGATTGCTACTCTGTTATAAATCCTTCAATCTTGTGTGGTGTCAAGATTATCGATCCAGGGATGACACCTGAGCACAGAGACTTGACCATCTGAGGTCGGGTCGCTACAAGATGGTATCAGAGCACACGCTGAGTGTAGGACATGACCACTAAGATAAACCATAGGTCACACTTCTCTTCTCATTTCTGACTCCTCTTCTTTTCCACTCTTTAGGATGAAGGAGATGAAGACCAAGTTTGCACAACCGGATGAAGACACACCTTTTGGACGCCACTTGAAGGAAGTCACTAGGTACTTGAATATTGGAATACCAAGCTTCACTGGGACGAACAACGCCACTCTACCGGAAGAAGAGCGCTGGATGATTCAAGTACGAGTTCCAGGAAGGACGTTCTCGCCAAATTCTAAACCCATAGAGTTTTCTTTCGAAGCACCCACTTGGAGCCTTGGAAAGAGTATGGCAGCTCATATTACCATGGGACGCATTGGAGAAATCTACAACAAGGAACTTGAGAATACCACCTATCAAATATGTGGGCGCCGAGATGAACAATGGGAGATGATCAGCACCAGGAAGGATAGATCTGTCGCAGCCTTTATCCAAGAGCAAAACCAGCACATTCGACGTCAGGAGAACCAGATGTGCGCAGACATGATTGAGTTGAAGAATGCGAAGACCAGGATCATCGAGCTGGAGGAAGAACTTAAGATCACACGCAATGGATATGAGGAGGAAATCAAGACCCTATTGGAGAAGAATGACGACCTAGTTGAGAAGATCGGAATTTTTATGGGAGGACCAGTTCCGAGAGAAGACCCCATTCGTCCGGGCAACTACATCATCATCGACGACACTGATTCAGATTCAAGTGATGATGACTACGAAGATGAAGCTGGAGCAGACATCATGGAGTCTTCCACGGAATCAAATTTCTAGATGACCACCATATGATAATAGTATTTCCCCCATGTAACTAGTAGTAGTGAGCACTTTTGCGATAGTCCTAGACCGTTTTGTATGCCCTTGCTTGATTGATTGAATGAAATGCTTGTGTTTGCCTCATATACATATGGGTAGTGTTTCTCCCCTAGATCTTTTTTCTATTCTAATCTCTTCCATCTAAAACCCATCAGATGCCTCCGAGGAGAGACCCCGAGTTTGTTTTTCCACCGGAGGTCACCCATTGATCCAAAGCGAGAATGCCTTGATGCAATTGCTAGTTCGAACCGTGGCAATGCCAATAACAACAATGCCAACAACAACAACCCGCCGCCGGTGGATAACCTCGACGTTTCTTAAGGTTTACAATACCGGTGTTCTCCAAAGAGCATCGAGCCAATAGTTGCGGATGATTGGCTACGTCGTATTGAAGGAGTTAACCACCGCGGGATGCACAGATCCGAGAAGGTGCGTTTTGCGCACACCAACTGGATGGACTGCAAAGAAGCATGGTGGGAGAATTTCACAGCCACCTATCCTATCGACACTGTCACATGGGCTCAGTTTCAGCAGGCTTTTCGCACTGCCCATGTCTCGACTGGAGCTATGCAGATGAAGAAGCGTGAGTTTCGCAATCTACGCCAGGGGAACCGTACTGTTGGCCAGTACATGGATGAGTTTAGCAAGTTATCACGTTATGCCCCTGATGATGTGGCCACAGATGCCGCAAAGCAGGAGAAGTTTATGGAAGGGCTGAATGATGAGATGAGCATGCAGTTGATGGTAGCAACCTTCAACAACTACCAGGAGTTGGTAGATAAGGCCCTAATGATTGAAGGGAAGCAACAGCAGATTGATAATCGTAAGAGGAAGTATGGACAAGGGAAATACAATTCAGGAGCTCACCAGAAGCCCCGCTTAACCCCGAACTCGGGAGGACTTGTTCATAACCATGGAGGACATAACCATGCTGGAGGAGGATCGCATTTAGAAACATTATAACCGCACACCTTTCCAGCCATCTCAAGCCATTAGCGCTCACAACCATCGGATCTTCTCTTTGGGGCAATTTGAGTCATCCGATTTCCCTCAATCCCACCTTGGCGCTTCGTTTACTACCATCTAGCGCTACCTGTGCTGGGCCGCTGCTCCGGTGGCAGTTTTGGACGCCTTGTGTTAAATTGGGCCGATGGGCTTATAAAACTCCGTCCATTTGCAAGCCTCACAAGTCGTGACTCGCGCGGCGCTCCTTTTAAATACTCCAAAAGAAAACGCAAAGCCCTCCGTGGCGGTCGCAGCTGCTGCTTAGGAGTGACTTCCATGGCGACCGCGCTGGGGTCCGACCGAGACAGGTGCGCCTCGCCTGACGACGGTTCGAGCAGTAACGCATGCATCCGGGTGCAGGTCGAAGAGCTGTCTTCTTGGTTGGCATATCCAGCGAGAGGATGACCGGGTCCATACGGAGGTGAGGCAACGCAAGCAAGCCATCGCGGGCCATGCGGTCACACCTCACACAGCCTTCCCCATCGCGAGCGACACCATACGGCCTTGTTCGAGCCACCCGGACAGGACGCTGATGCATGTATAGGCGAAGCGACAGAGGATTGTTCGGCGAAGCAGAGGAGAAGGAGAGAAACTGATTCATTGGAGTAGAAGTAGTCAAGTAGGCAATCAATTGTCAGTTTCAAAGAGCATTCATCGCGGCTGAGGGGCGCGCACTCGCCGGTGAAAATTAAACAGAGGTCTGCGTTTACTTTTCCCGACCGCATCTGCTTCAGTATATCCGCCACTTAGTCTCCTATGTCTCTCCCCGATGATCCTTGTCAAATTTGCCCTCTAACTGCATTTTTCTCCTTCCCTGTTACGATCCCTCTTTCACCCAACTATTACAGTTTGTTAATATCTTCTCAATCCTAATTTTGTACAGGCGGTTCTCATCCCAGTTATGGTCAATTTGGGGCAAATCTTGGAGACATCATTCTGAAATTTAGATTGGAGAATTCTTTCACTCAATCTTCAATTTGTGATGGCCACGTAAGTACTTCACGTGGACAGCCATACCTCACCTTTTTTATGATTTACCATTCCTGTAGACGTATGATTGCTTAGATTACGCTTATGTATCATTCATGGCTGAATGCCATGGTATTGTTTGTTGATACATGCGACAGGTTACATCCGTAGCAGAATACCCGTTGAAGGCGGGACTCTTTTGAGATGTGTCAGGGGCGACGGTGATGGGCTGTCAAAAGGTAGAGGAGGTAGGATGGGCCGATGGGCAGTACAAGGACTAGAGGTAGCCGGGTCCCTCTGCATTCTCTTGGCGTTCGTGGGGATATATGGAAAGGAAGCGCCTCTTCTCTGTTGCTTTCAGATCACGGTGTAGGCGCCGATTAGGTAATGGAGTAAGCTAAATATTTTTACTGAATCAAGGGCTAATTAAATTAGATTGAACCCGTGATTTGTTAGTTACTTGTATGAGCTGGTCCATTACAGGCGTAATCAATATAATTTTTTAACTGTCAAGAGATTTGATTTGTTAGATATGAATTATGCGATACCTGTGATCATACAGTCACTTGACTGAAGAATATAATCATTTGTTGTTGCTTAATTGATAGAACCCAACGCAAAGGTGGTACTGCTAAATCAAAAGGTACAAATTTCCTTTTATCGTCTATGGGTTCTCGGCTGCCAATATTTTGTTCCTTGTCTTCCTCTTTTTTATGCAAATTGTGTTGTAGATCAGCTACTATGCGACTTTCAATCCTGTTCATTCCAACTGCTAGCTTGGACGGTATTTCAACTCAGGATCCTTAAAAAGGAAAGATCTGAACCTCTTCTCAGTTAAACCATGCCCCTCTCATATTCAAAAAATTCTAATTATGGTTACAGAAATTCAGCCAAGTGAATATGTTGGTATTGTCACAAAAAGATGAAAATGAAGCCTTTGAGTAGCAAGACATATTGCAAGTAGAACACGGGATTGGTGATTCTCACTTGACGCGGATTATAAACCTCTGTTCTTACCTTGGTGTGAAAAAAATCTAGGGGTAATAAAGAGTTTTTGGTGACCCCTGGATGGGAGATGAGGTTCAATATAGGTAAAAATGTTACGTGCATGGTGTTGTCGAAGCAGGTTTCTTCAACTTCAACTTTAGAAGTACATAATCAGAACTGAAGTCTTGGATAGAGTCATAGTTAAACTTTGTTTTGTTCAACTTGAATGAGCCTTCATGTCTATCATCGTTCAATATAATTTTCAGAAAAATGTGCAGGTTCCTTGAACTTCTACCTTAGAAGTATATTTATAATTGAAGTCTTGGATTCAGTCATAGCTAAGTGTGTTTTTGTCAACTCGAATCATTCTCGTTTTAGCATGCTTAGATATTAGCACAAGCTTAATGGGTGTTTACTGTTTGCATTATGCATTTAGTTTTACAGTTATGTGAATGGCCACATGAAGTCTCCCCCCCCAGAAATTCCTGTGATGTGTACTTATGTGTAGTATTTGAATAAACAAGTGGTGTGTACTAAAGATTCTTGTTACTACGAAGGAGAAAGTTGATCACCTCTTTTGTTGGACAGGTCAGTAATATGTGTTTGTTTCGTGTTTGGTTGTATGGTTTCGATATCGTCTTCGTTGTGTGATTATCAGTAACCTTACATGTTTATCAATTTTGAAAATAAGAAGCGTTGCATGTTTTGAGAAGGAATCTTTTGTCTTCCTAATTAGTTTTTATTATTAATCATTATATGGATAAGTTATCCAGAATTAATTACATTTTCTTGCATATGTATATTTACAAACATTCTATTATTCCATCAAATAAATGGACGAGGCGTAACAGCGCTCATCATAGAAATCTTGGACAAATAATCGATGCTAAGAAACTATGAAAAACATTATATATGACCTTAGTTTTCAGTTCTTATTCTGTTTGGTGTATCTTTGTTTTATAAACCAATGTGACATCAATAGGGATGGAAGAATATCACTTACATTGCAAAATGATGTGAGAAAATGCATTATATTAAATAAATGGATACATATTTCTTTCTATCCTTAACTACTAAACTATTGAGACAAAATGGGCGCAGCAACGCGCGCCAACAATGATCTAGTAACCATAATGGTGCGAAGAACGGGAATGGGAATGGAGCCAACAATAACCAGAACCGCTCTAACCCATCTACACCCGCAAAGAGAGACTTAAGCCAAGTTGTTTGCTACAAGTGCGGGAAGACAGGGCACTATGCCAATGACTGCTCTAAAGGAAAGAATGGGAATGGAAACGGGAGCGCAGGGAAGAAGCCCAATCCATTCAACAAAGGACAAGTGAACCACGTTAACGTGGAGGAGGTTGAAGAGCAGCCGGACGCGGTAATAGGTAAGTTTTTGGTTCAGTCATTTACCGCTATTGTTCTTTTCGATACTGGTGCATCGCATTCATACATATCAAGGGGATTTGTGGAAAAGTTTAAGATACCAACCCAAACCCTTAGGACACTCCTCTTAGTGAGCTCGCCAGGATCAGAGTACATGGCTAGCAGATGGTGCACCCAGATACCCCTAATCATTGGCACACATGTATTTCCGTCTGACCTAATTATCTTGGAGTCGCAAGGATTGGATGTGATATTAGGTATGGACTGGATGTCAAAGTATGGAGGAAGTATTGACTGTGCTAGTAAGTCAATTTATCTTACTACCCCGGAGGGAAAAAGGATTAAGTATGTATCTAGGCATGTGCCTAGGAGGAGCCAAGTAAACGCCCTCACGGGAGTTGTACATGAGGAAGTACCTGTAGTAAAGGATTTTCCGGATGTTTTTCCCGAAGAGTTACCAGGTATGCCACCGGACAGAGACATTGAGTTTTTGATAGAGCTATTGCCAGGAACAGGACCGATATCCAAGAGACCCTATCGGATGCCAGCAAATGATCTGGAGGAAATTAAGAAGCAGATTAAGGAGTTGTTGGATAAAGGTTACATTCGTAGAAGCTCATCACCTTGGGGAGCCCCAGTACTTTTGGTGGAAAAGAAGGATAAATCCCTGAGGATGGTTGTTGATTACCGAGCTCTGAATGAAGTAACGATAAAGAACAAGTACCCCTTACCAATGATCAATGATCTGTTTGATCAATTACAAGGAGCTAAGGTGTTTTCAAAGATTGATCTACGCTCGGGATACCATCAGTTGAAGATCCGAGAGAAGGATATACCCAAGACATCGTTTACCACACGGTATGGATTATATGAGTATACGGTCATGTCATTTGGACTGACTAGCGCCCCTGCCTATTTCATGAGCATGATGAACAAGGTGTTCATGGAGTATTTGGACAAGTTTGTTGTGGTATTCATTGATGACATTATGATATACTCGAAGAACGAAGAGGAGCACGCGGAACACTTGCGTTTGGTTCTCGAGAAACTCAGGGAACACCAGTTATATGCCAAATTCAGCAAGTGCGAGTTTTGGTTGAAGGAAGTTGTATTTCTTTGGCATGTTATATCCGGAGAGGGTATAGCAGTGGATCCCAGTAAGGTTCAGTCGGTCACTGAATGGTTGGCACCCACTTCAGTTGGCGAGATCCGCAGTTTTCTAGGACTGGCAGACATTATCGGAGATTCATCGAGAATTTTTCCAAGATTGCTAAACCAATGACTGAATTGTTAAAGAAGGATACTAAGTTCAAATGGACGGAGGAGTGCGAGACAAGTTTTCAAGAGCCGAAGGAGCGATTGACTACATCCCCAGTGCTAACCTTGCCAGATATACATAAGGAGTTTCAAGTGTATTGTGACGCCTCTCGCTTGGGACTTGGATGTGTGCTTATGCAGGAAGGAAAAGTTGTTTCGTATGCCTCACGACAACTGAAGACACACGAGTTGAACTATGCCACGCATGATTTGGAGTTAGCAGCCGTAGTACATGCGCTAAAGACCTGGAGACATTATCTTATTGGAAACCGTTGTGATGTGTACACGGATCATAAAAGCTTGAAGTACATTTTCACACAGAAGGAGTTGAACCTCAGACAGAGGAGATGGTTGGAACTTATAAAGGATTACGATATGAAGCTACACTATCATCCAGGAATAGCCAATGTCGTAGCAGACGCATTGAGCCGGAAGAGTTATGCAAATGTTCTTGTGAACAAGGGAATGCCAAAGGAGTTAGCTGCAGAGATCATGGAACTTCGATTGGAGATTGTTCCAAGAGGATTTCTTGCAACAATGGAAGTTCAACCAACGCTGTTGGACAAGATTCGAGAAGCTCAGAAGGAAGACAAAGAGATTGCTGAGATAAGAGAGAGGATGGGCGAAGGTAAAGCCAAAGGTTTTCGCGAGGATGAGCACGATACCTTGTGGTTTGAGGACCAAATTTATGTTCCCAACAATTCGGAGATCAGGAAGTTGATACTTCAGGAGGCCCATGACTCACCATACTCGATTCACCCCGGAAACACCAAGATGTATCTGGACTTGAAGGAACGTTTCTGTGGACTGGGATGAAGAAGGATATTGCCGAGTATGTAGCCGTATGTGATGTATGTCAGAGAGTGAAGGCAGAACATCAGAAGCCAGCAGGACTGTTACAGCCTATGCCAATACCCGAATGGAAGTGGGACAAACTTGGTATGGACTTTATTACCGGATTACCCAGAACCAAGGCAGGATATGATTCTATATGGGTAGTGGTGGATCGATTGACTAAAGTAGCTCACTTCATCTCGGTGAAAACAACGTATACAAGTGCAAAGTTGGCCAAGATATACATGACCAGGATCGTATGTTTACATGGAGTTCCGAGGAGCATCGTATCAGATAGAGGAACCCAGTTTACTTCAAAGTTTTGGCATCAGCTACACCAGACTTTGGGAACCCGATTGGAGTTCAGTACAACTTTTCACCCGCAGACAGATGGGCAGACAGAGAGAGTCAATCAGATTCTGGAGGACATGTTGAGAGCCTGTGCGCTAGATTATGCATCTAGTTGGCATGACAATTTGCCGTACGCAGAGTTCTCTTATAACAATAGCTACCAGGCCAGTTTGAAGATGGCACCGTTCGAAGCTCTGTATGGACGCGGATGTAGAACACCATTGATGTGGGACGAGGTAGGAGACCGTCAGTTGTTTGGACCAGATTTGATCAAGGAATCAGAGGAGAAGGTTAAACTGATCAGAGACAGACTAAAGATTGCTCAGTCCAGACAGAAGAGTTACGCAGATTCAAAACACAAGGAAGTAACCTATGCAATTGGAGATAGAGCTTATCTACGAGTATCACCCTTGAGGGGAGTAAAACGTTTTGGAGTTAAGGGAAAGTTAGCCCCGAGATTTGTGGGACCGTACCGTATTTTGGAATGGATGGGAGAAGTTGCCTACAAGCTGGAGTTACCAGAAGGATTGTCAGGAGTTCACGATGTGTTTCACGTATCACAACTGAAGAAGTGCCATGCTGAGATGGCCGATATACCGTTGAATGATACAGTACCTTTGGAGGCGATTCAGCTGGATAATAGTCTGACCTATGAGGAGAAGCCAGTAAAGATTCTTGAGTTTGATAGCCGAGTCACTCGTAACAAGGTGATCAAGTTTTGCAAAGTTCAGTGGAGTCATCATACTGAGGAGGAAGCCACCTGGGAGCGAGAAGAGGATATTCGCAAGGACCATCCGCACCTATTTTCTAGCCAACCCGAATCTTGAGGGCGAGATTCATCTTAAGGGGGGTAGGTTTGTAACATCCCAAATTTCCAATTTGGCATGTTATACATAGATCATCCATGCATATCATATTTTATTGTTTTTCGTTTGCAATCCTCGAGATCCTAAGCAACTCAAGGACCTTCGGAGAGAGTTGGGGATTTTTCTAATTTTCATATTTGAAATTTTTATCAAATAGTGAAGACGAGGATTTGATTTTAATTATTTTCTCTCTGGAAAATATTTCATTTAAAAATATTAAATGAGGGGAGATAATATGACTTCTCCAAAATAATTGAAATATCGGAGGAAAAATGTTAAAATCATTTTTGGGTTTTATTTGAGTTTATTCGGGATTTTTATTTGCCCTAGAAAAATGTTGCATGATTTAAAATTGCATTTTAGGGGCCAAGAAAAGTTCATCTTGTTCTAAATATTTTATTTAGATGGAGAACACTTGTTTTGGAATTTTTAAATTTTTATTTATTTTTCTAGGAATTTTTCTTTCGGCGGAATGTTTTTTAAAAAATAACCTCATACCGATCGGGTCAAGGCCCACTGAGCAGTCGGCCAAAAGAATGCCGCCGCCGCTTCCCTCACAGGCGTGGCTTGGCACGGACGCCGAGGAGTCCGAGCCGACTCCACCCGGAGCCCCTTCCCAAGCCGCCTACCAGATATATATTGCCGCCCACGCCACACCACCACCCCGCCACCACCCACCACTCGCCGCCGAGCATTGTCGCCGAGCCGCCCGAGCCCGATCCGCCGCCGCTGAGCCGCCTCGTCGCCCGCCGCCGCCGCCACCCGCAGCCACCCGAGCCCGCCGCCCCTCGCCGAACTCCGCCGGAGCCAGCCAGCCTCACGGACGAGCCTCGCCGGAGGTACCCCACCCTCGCCGCCGGTTTTTTTAAAAAAAAAACCCCTCGGTTTTTTAGAAAAAAAAACCCTAGTTAGTTTTTTATATAGATCAGTTTATTTTTTTCCCCGGTTTATTTACTTAGCGAACGTCCGTTCGTCCGTTCATTTTAACGAATGTGTTCCCCATTTAGTTTCTGCTAACGAACGTCCGTTCGTTTAGCCGTTCGTTGTTTTTCTTTTTGTCGGATTTATTCCGCGATTATCCTGATCGCGATTTCTGATCCGATATTCAAACCTGTTTATCTTTTCGCTCGTTTATCGGAATCAGGCGATTCAAGCGCCTGGAGTTTCATCCCGAAACCCTCTTTCCGAATAATCAACTCAAACAAGATTTTTCTTCTGTAAAATTTGACTTAGATCCAGATTAGTAAAACGAAGTTGTTTCTTCTGCCATTTGAGTTTCGTTGCTCCATTTGATTTGATTTTTTTTGCAAACCGGAGTTCTTAGGTTGAACTCTCCGGACAAACTCTTTTATTTGGAGTTCTACTTGTGCATCTTTGATTGTTGCTTATGTATGTTATTGTTTGCTTGCGATAGAATTCCTGGAGTGCGAAGCGTGTTACTACGAGTCTCTAGGATTCCCGGATCGTCAGCAAGGCAAGTAACACGTTGATCATACTCTTTTCATACCCAGTTTTTATGCGTTAGTTTCAATCCTCAAACATTGCATGATTAGGATTCCTTTAACTTGTGGGTTGGGAAGTAGTTGCTGAGGTAGAACCTATTGTCCTGTTTTATTATCAAACCCTTGGGAGTTACTTCTACGTTATGTTTATATCGCCATGCTATGCTCGTAGACGTGGATTGGGTTTGAGTGATATCCATGACAGATGTGAGATTGTTAATTAATGGTTTACTTAAGGTGGTAACTTTAATACACATCTGGGTGGATTGAGGCACCTGGGGTATCCAGTGATTGCCTGTTTTATTTTGGAAATCCCGGGGTTACCGTGTGATTCTCCTATGGACCGCCACCAGTGCTCAAAGGAATCGAGTCTATTCATGCTAGAAACTTCCGTGTGCAGCCGCAAGCTATTATGGGCTCTAGCATAGTTGAGTAAGTTGCGTGAAGCTCTTGAAGAGGTGGATCAGCAGGTAGTGGGTTTGTAGGTTTGGTATGGTCTGCTCGGAGTAGAGAGTTAATGCTTCTGAAAGACTGTTTCTCGGTTATCCGTTTCTCAAACACCATGTAGTGCGAGAAAACCAACGGAGGCAATCGAGTCTTGCGAGGAAAAGTGCGGAAACCTCTGCAGAGTGTACAATCTAATCATGGTTAGCCGTGTCCCCGGTTATGGACAATTCTGAGTATCTTGTACCTGAGTATTCGCATGTATCTCAACACTCTTAATTAATATTGCTTGGGTTGTTAAGAACTTTTAATTGGGATCATTGAGTTGGGGTTACCTTGTCAAATGATGTTTCAACTATCATGATAGTTAAATTAAAACTGATTCCTTTGTCGTAGGGAAAAATTGGCTTTTCGCAAAACTGTAACCATAGAGATTTCCACCAGCCAAATATGCATGTAGTGGCAGCATTATTCTGTTATTGCTCTTTTGTGTTACATTGCCAAGATATTCCATGTGTCGACCCGTTCTCGGCTGCAACGTATTATGTTGCGACTTTTCAGACGAGGAGTAAGGTTCGTTGCCGTGCAGCTCAGCTATGCCGTTGGAGTTGATGGACTCACTTTATCTTCCAAGCCTTCCGCTGTTATCGCATTAGATGGCCTTAAGCCATATTATTGTAATAAGTTCTCTTTTGAGACATTCGATGTAATAAGTGTGTGATTGCTACTCTGTTATAAATCCTTCGAAGTACTGTGTGGGGTCAGCATTACTGATCCAGGGATGACACCTGAGCACAGAGACTTGACCATCTGAGGTTGGGTCTCTACAATTTTTTATATACATGATCAACATTTCTTTAAATACTTGCTCAAAAAAATTCAAATACTTGTTGAATATATCTATATACACGATCAATCTTTCTTCAAATATTCAACATTTTTTCATATACTTGTTCAACATTTTTCAAACACTTGTTCAATACTTTTTCATTTGTTTTTTGAATAGTGTTTTTGTAAAATATAAACAAAAATACAAAAAGAAAGGTAAAAAGGATAACAAAAATTAAAAAAAAACAGGAAAAAGAGGTTGTGCCCTGGGCTGGCCTAGCTGGCCAGGCCCCTTCAGCGAGTCTGAAGCCAAGCTAGACTCGTTGAAGGCGAGAAATAGGTGTGCCCCATCATGTCGGTGTCAGAGCATTTATAGCCACATAGAGCTAAGGGCAGCATTAGGTACAGGTTGACCGGCCCAAATTTTGGTCGGTCAGCGAGCGGTCGTGCGATACACCTAGTGACATCCGTTGGATTCAGCCCCTGTCATTCGTCATCGGTCTCACATGGAGACAAAAAAATCCCCCCGCATTGCACATCTCGCAGCTCTTCAACTTGTTGCCTTGTCGCTCGTGGAGACACCAGCTGGCTTGTTCCCGCGATCTGGCGACACCACTGGTGAGCCGCAGGGCACCGCTAGCCGCAGCTTCGCCGTTGTTGGCTCCAGCTCCACCGCCGTTTTGGGTGCATCTCCACCAATGACGGTCGTAGCATGCTCGCTGTCAGTTGCAGCTTCTCCCGTCGATGGATGCAGCAAAACGTGGCCCAGTGCGATGCTCGTACTAGTCTGTGTTTCCCGGTTGTAGCAGCCGCAACCAATGATGGCAGTAGTGGATATCGATTGTGTTGGGGAACGTAGCAGAAATTCAAAATTTTCCTACGTGTCACCAAGATCAATCTATGGAGATTCTAGCAACAAGAGAAGGAGAGTGCATCTACATACCCTTGCAGATCGCTAAGCGGAAGCGTTCAAGAGAACGGGGTTGAAGGAGTCGTACTCGTCGTGATCCAAATCACCGGGGATCCTAGTGCCGAACGGACGGCACCTCCGCGCTCAACACACGTACAGCCGGTGACGCCTCCCATGCCTTGATCCAGCAAGAGAGAGGGAGAGGTTGAGGAAGACTCCTCCAGCAGCAGCACAACGGCGGCGTGGTGGTGGAGGAGCGTGGCAATCCTGCAGGCTTCGCCAAGCACCGCGGAGAGGAGGAGTACTTGGGAGAGGGAGGGCTGCGCTGAACTTGTGGTTGTCCTGCCCTCCCACCCCCACATATATATAGGGGCAAGGAGAGGGGCGGCCCCTCGGATCCAATCGAGGAGGCGGTGGCCAAGGGGGAGGAGTGCCTCCCAAGTCAAGTGGAGGCCCTCCCCTTAGGGTTTTCCTCTCCCATGTGCATGGGCCTTGGGGGCTGGTGCCCTGGCCCAATAGGCTAGGGCGCCCCTACAGCCCATGCTACTGTATTGGACGTGGTGGAACATTTCCGCACCTCCGACCCCTCCGAATCCTCCGAACCTTCCGAAGCTTCCGGTACAATACCGAAAAAACCCGAACTTTTTCGGAACCCAAACAACAACTTTCCATATATAAATCTTTACCTCCCGACCATTCCGGAACTCCTCGTGACGTCCGGGATCCCATCCGGACTCAACAACATTCGTAACCACATACAAACTTCCTTTATAACCCTAGCGTCATCGAACCTTAAGTGTGTAGACCCTACGGGTTCGGGAACCATGCAGACATGACCGAGACGTTCTCCGGTCAATAACCAACAGCGGGATCTGGATACCCATGTTGGCTCCCACATGTTCCACGATGATCTCATCGGATGAACCACGATGTCAAGGACTCAGTCGATCCCGTATACAATTCCCTTTGTCTAGCGGTATTTGTACTTGCCCGAGATTCGATCGTCGGTATACCGATACCTTGTTCAATCTCATTACCGACAAGTCTCTTTACTCGTTCCATAACACATCATCCCGTGATCAACCGCTTGGTCAATTTGTGCACATTATGATGATGTCCTACCGAGTGGGCCCAGAGATACCTCTCCATTTACAGGGAGTGACAAATCCCAGTCACGATCCGTGTCAACCCAAAAGACACTTTTGGAGATACCTGTAGTGCACCTTTATAGTCACCCAGTTACGTTGTGACGTTTGATACACCCAAAGCACTCCTACGGTATCCGGAAGTTACACGATCTCATGGTCTAAGGAAGAGATACTTGACATTGGAAAAGCTCTAGCAAACGAACTACACGATCTTTGTGCTATGCTTAGGATTGGGTTTGTCCATCACATCATTCTCCTAATGATGTGATCCCGTTATCAACGACATCCAATGTCCATAGCCAGGAAACCATGACTATCTGTTGATCACAATGAGCTAGTCAACTAGAGGCTCACTAGGGACATATTATAGTCTATTTATTCAAACGTGTATTACGATTTCCGGATAATACAGTTATAGCATGAATAAAAGACAATTATCATGAACAAGGAAATATAATAATACTTTTATTATTGCCTCTAGGGCATATTTCCAACAGTCTCCCACTTGCACTAGAGTCAATAATCTAGTTCACATCGCCATGTGATTAACACTCACAGGTCACATCACCATGTGACCAACATCCAAAGAGTTTACTAGTGTCATTAAAGTAGTTCACATCATCATGTGATTAAGACTCAATGAGTTCTGGGGTTTTGATTATGTTTTGCTTGTGAGAGAGGTTTTAGTCAACGGGTCTGCAACATTCAGATCCGTATGTACTTTGCAAATCTCTAGGTCATATTGTAAATGCTGCTTCCACACTCCACTTGGAGCTATTCCAAATGGTTGCTCCACTATACGTATCCGGTTTGCTACTCAGAGTCACTCGGATAGGTGTTAAAGCTTGCATCGACGTAACCCTTTACGCCGAACTCTTTATCACCTCCATAATCGAGAAACATGTCCTTATTTACTCCAAGGACAATATTGACCGCTGTTCAATGATCCATTCCTGGATCATTCTTGTACCCCTTGACTGACTCATGGCAAGGCACACTTCCGGTGCGGTACACAGCATAGCTTACTATAGAGCCTATGTCTGAAGTATAGGGGACGACCTTCGTCCTTTCTCTCTATTCTGCCGTGGTCGAGCTTTAACTCTTAACTTCATACCTTACAACTCAGGCAAGAACTCCTTCTTTGTCTGATCCATCTTGAACACCTTCAAGATCATGTCAAGGTATGTGCTCATTTGAAAGTACCATTTAGCGTTTTTGATCTACTCATAGATTTTGATGCTCAATGTTCAAGTAGCTTAATCCAGGTTTTCTATTGAAAAACACTTTTCAAATAACCCTATATGCTTTCCAGAAATTCTACATCATTTCTGATCAACAACATGTCAATAACATATACTCATCAGAAATTCTATAGTGCTCCCACTCACTTCTTTAGAAATACAAGTTTATCATAAACTTTGTATAAACCCAAAATCTTTGATCATCTTGTCAAAGTGCATATTCCAACTCCGAGATGCTTACTCCAGTCCATGGAAGGATCGCTGGAGCTAGCATACTTTTAGCATCCTTGGGATCGACAAAATCTTTCTGATTGTATCACATACAACCTTTCCTTACAAAAAACTGGTAAGGAAACTTGTTTTGACATCCATCTACCAGATTTCATAAATGTAGCTAATGCTAACATGATTCCGACGGACTTAAGCATCGCTACGGATGAGAAAATCTCATCGTAGTCAACTCCTTGAACTTGTGAAAAACTCTTCGCCACAAGTCGAGCTTCATAGACGGTGACATTACCGTCCACGTCTGTCTTCTTCTTAAAGATCCATTTATCTCAATGGCTTGCCAATCATCGGGCAAGTCCACCAAAGTCCATGCTTTGTTCTGATACATGGATCCTATCTCGGATTTCATGGCTTCTAACCATTTGTCGGAATTTGGGCCCACCATTGCTTCTCCATAGCTCGTAGGTTCATTGTTGTCAAGCAACATGACCTTCAAGACAGGATTACTGTACCACTCTGAAGTAGTACGCATCCTTGTCACCCTACGAGGTACGGTAGTGACTTGATCCGAAACTTCACGATCACGATCATAAGCTTCTACTTTAATTGGTGTAGGCGCCACAGGAACAACTTCCTGTGCCCTGCTACACACTAGTTGTAGTGATGGTTCAATAACCATATCAAGTCTCCACCATCCTCCCACTCAACTTTTCGAGACAAACTTTTCCTCGAGAAAGGAACCGACTCAAGAAACAATCCCTATTGCTTTCGGATCTGAATTAGGAGGTATACCCAACTGTTTTGGGTGTCCTATGAAGATGCATTTTATCCGCTTTGGGTTCGAGCTTATCAACCTGAAACTTTTTCACATAAGCATCGCAGCCCCAAACCTTTAAGAAATGACAGCTTAGGTTTCTCTAAACCATAGTTCATACGGTGTCATCTCAACGGAATTACGTGGTGCCCTATTTAAAGTGAATGTGGTTGTCTCTAATGCCTAACCCATAAACAATAGTGGTAATTCGATAAGAGACATCATGGTACGCATCATATCCAATAGGGTGCAACTATGATGTTCGGACACACCATCAAACTATGGTGTTCCAGGCGGTATTAATTGTGAAACAATTTCCACAATGTCTTAATTGCGTGCCAAAGCTCGTAACTCAGATTTTAATAATTCAGACTTGTGTTTCATCAAGTAAATATACTCAACATCTACTCGAATCATTTGTGAAGTAAGAACATAACGATATTCACTGCATGCCTCAGCACTCATTGGACTGCACACATCAAAATGTGTTACTTCCAACAAGTTGCTATCTTGTTCCATCTTACTGAAAATGAGGCTTTTCAGTCATCTTGCCCATGTGGTATGATTTGCATATCTCAAGTGATTCAAAATCAAGTGAGTCCAAACGATCCATCTGCATGGAGTTTCTTCATGCATATACACCAATAGACATGGTTTGCATGTCTCAAACTTTTCAAAAACGAGTGAGTCCAAAGATCCATCAACATGGAGCTTCTTCATGCGTTTTATACCAATATGACTTACATGGCAATGCCACAAGTAAGTGGTACTATCATTACTATCTTATATCTTTTGGCATGAAAATGTGCATCACTACGATCGAGATTCAATAAACCATTCATTTCAGGTGCAAGACCATTGAAGCTATTATTCAAATAAACAGAGTAACCATTATTCTCCTTAAATGAATAACAGATATGCGATAGACATAATCCAATCATGTCTATGCTTAACGCAAACACCAAATCTCGATGGTAGAGGGAGCGTGCGATGCTTGATCACATCAACCTTGGAAAACTTCCAACACATATCGTCAGCTCACCTTTAGCTAGTCTCCATTTATTCTGTAGCTCTTTTATTTCGAGTTACTAACACTTAGCAACCGAACCGGTATCTAATACCCTGGTGCTACTAGGAGTACTAGTAAAGTACACATTAACATAATGTATATCCAATATACTTCTATCGACCTTGCCAGCCTTCTCATCTACCAAGTATCTAGGATGGTTCCGCTTCAGTGCCCATTCCTCTTATTACAGAAGCACTTAGTCTCGGGTTTGGGTTCAACCTTGGGTTTCTTCACTAGAGGAGCAGCTGATTTGCCGTTTCATGAAGTATCCCTTCTTGCCCTTTCCCTTCTTGAAACTAGTGGTTTCACCAACCATCAACAATTGATGCTCCTTCTTGATTTCTACTTTCGCGGTGTCAAACATCGCGAATACCTCAAGGATCATCATATCTATCCCTGATATGTTATAGTTCATCACGAAGCCCTAGCAGTTTGGTGGCAATGACTTTGGAGAAACATCACTATCTCATCTGGAAGATCAACTCCCACTCGATTCTAGTGATTGTTGCACTCAGACAATCTGAGCACAAGCTCAACGATTGAGCTTTTCTCCCTTAATTTGCAGGCTAAGAAAATCGTCGGAGGTCTCATACCTCTTGACGTGGGCACGAGCCTGAAATCCCAATTTCAGCCCTCGAAAACATCTCATATGTTCCGCGACGTTTCGAAAACATCTTTGGTGCCTCAACTCTAAACCGCTTAATCGAACTATCACGTAGTTATCAAACGTGTATGTCCGATGTTCGCAACATCCACAAACGACGTTTGGGGTTCAGACATCGAGCGTGCATTAAGGACATAAGCTTTCTCTCGTCCGCATAATCGCCATCACAACTTTCAACTATATTTTCTCTAGGAACATATCTAAACAGTGGAACTAAAGCGCAAGCTTACGACATAATTTGCAAAGATCTGTTGACTATGTTCATGATAATTAAGTTCATCTTATGAACTCCCACTCAGATAGACATCCCTCTAGTCATCTAAGTGATTACATGATCCGAGTCAACTAGGCCGTGTCCGATCATCACGTGAGACGGACTAGTCATCGTCGGTGAACATCTTCATGTTGATAGTATCTACTATACGACTCATGCTCGACCTTTCGGTCTTTGTGTTCCGAGGCCATGTCTGTACATGCTAGGCTCGTCAAGTTAACCCTAAGTGTTTTGCATGTGTAAAACTGTCTTATACCCGTTGTATGTGAACGTAAGGATCTATCACACCCGATCATCACGTGGTGCTTCGAAACGACGAACTTTAGCAACGGTGCACAGTTAGGGGAGAACACTTCTTGAAATTGTTGTAAGGGATCATCTTATTTACTACCGTCGATCTAAGTAAACAAGATGCATAAACATGATAAACATCACATGCAATCAAATAGTGACATGATATGGCCAATATCATTTTGCTCCTTTTGATCTCCATCTTCGGGGCTCCATGATCATCATCGTCACCGGCATGACACCATGATCTCCATCATCATGATCTCTATCATCGTGTCTCCATGAAGTTGTCTCGCCAACTTATTACTTCTACTACTATGGCTACCGGTTAGCAATAAAGTAAAGTAATTACATGGCATTGTTCAATGACACGCAGGTCATACAATAAATAAAGACAACTCCTATGGCTCCTGCCGGTTGTCATACTCATCGACATGCAAGTCGTGATTCCTATTACAAGAACATGATCAATCTCATACATCACATATCATTCATCACATTCTTCTTGGCCATATCACATCACATAGCATACCCTGCAAAAAAAGTTAGACGTCCTCTAATTGTTGTTGCATGTTTTACGTGGCTGCTATGGGTTTCTAGCAAGAACGTTTCTTACCTACGCAAGACCACAGCGTGATATGCCAATTGCTATTTACCCTTCATAAGGACCCTTTTCATCGAATCCGTTCCGACTAAAGTGGGAGAGACTGGCACCCGCTAGCCACCTTATGCACCAAGTGCATGTCAATCGGTGGAACCTGTCTCACGAAGAGTACGTAAGGTCGGTCCGGCCGCTTCATCCCACAATACCGTCGAAACAAGATTGGACTAGTAACGGTAAGCATATTGAACAAAATCAACGCCCACAACTACTTTGTGTTCTACTCGTGCAAAGAATCTACGCAATAGACCTAGCTCATGATGCCACTGTTGGGGAACGTAGCAGAAATTCAAAATTTTCCTACGTGTCACCAAGATCAATCTATGGAGATTCTAGCAACAAGAGAAGGAGAGTGCATCTACATACCCTTGTAGATCGCTAAGCGGAAGCGTTCAAGAGAACGGGGTTGAAGGAGTCGTACTCGTCGTGATCCAAATCACCAGAGATCCTAGTGCCGAACGGACGGCACCTCCGCGTTCAACACACGTACAGCCCGGTGACGTCTCCCATGCCTTGATCCAGCAAGGAGAGAGGGATAGGTTGAGGAAGACTCCATCCAGCAGCAGCACAATGGCGTGGTGGTGGTGGAGGAGCGTGGCAATCCTACAGGGCTTCGCCAAGCACCGCGGGAGAGGAGGAGTACTTGGGAGAGGGGAGGGCTGCGCCAGAACTTGTGGTTGTCCTGCCCTCCCACCCCCCACATATATATAGGGGCAAGGGAGAGGGGCGGCCCCTCAGATCCAATCTGAGGAGGGGCGGCGCCAAGGGGGAGGTGGCTCCCAAGTCAAGTGGAGGCCCTCCCTTAGGGTTTCCCTCTCCCATGCGCATGGGCCTTGGGGGCTGGTGCCCTGGCCCAATAGGCTAGGCGCCCCTACAGCCCATGCTACTGTATTGGACGTGGTGGAACAATTTCCGGACCTCCGCCCTCCGAATCCTCCGAACCTTCCGAAGCTTCCGGTACAATACCGAAAAACCCGAACTTTTTCCGGAACCCGAACAACAACTTTCCATATATAAATCTTTACCTCGGGACCATTCCGAACTCCTCGTGACGTCCGGGATCCCATCCGAGACTCAACAACATTCGTAACCACATACAAACTTCCTTTATAACCCTAGCGCCATCGAACCTTAGTGTGTAGACCCTACGGGTTCGGGAACCATGCGCACATGACCGAGACGTTCTCCGTCAATAACCAATGGCGGATCTGGATACCCATGTTGGCTCCTACATGTTCCACGATGATCTCATCGGATGAACCACGATGTCAAGGACTCACCGATCCCGTATACAATTCCCTTTGTCTAGCGGTATTTGTACTTGCCCGAGATTCGATCGTCGGTATACCGATACCTTGTTCAATCTCATTACCGCAAGTCTCTTTACTCGTTCGTAACACATCATCCCATGATCAACCCCTTGGTCACATTGTGCACATTATGATGATGTCCTACCGAGTGGGCCCAGAGATACCTCTCCGCTTACGGAGTGACAAATCCAGCCTCGATCCGTGTCAACCCAAAAGACACTTTCGGAGATACCTGTAGTGCACCTTTATAGTCACTCGATTTACGTTGTGACGTTTGATACACCCAAAGCACTCCTACGGTATCCGGGAGTTACACGATCTCATGGTCTAAGGAAGAGATACTTGACATTGGAAAAGCTCTAGCAAACGAACTACACGATCTTTGTGCTATGTTAGGATTGGGTCTTGTCCATCACATCATTCTCCTAATGATGTGATCCCGTTATCAACGACATCCAATGTCCATAGCCAGGAAACCATGACTATCTGTTGATCACAACGAGCTAGTCAACTAGAGGCTCACTAGGGACATATTATGGTCTATGTATTCACACGTGTATTACGATTTCCGGATAATACAGTTATAGCATGAATAAAAGACAATTATCATGAACAAGGAAATATAATAATACTTTTATTATTGCCTCTAGGGCATATTTCCAACAGGTTGCAGCCACCGTAGACAATGGTAGTAGAAGCCGTGGCAAACAATGGCAGCAGTGGATGCCGGTTGTAGCTGCTGCAGACAACTGTTGTAGGACTGTGCGCTGCTGGTTCCAACAAAAACTAGGCCACCATTGTCTCAAAAAAATGGTCGAAGAATGTTGGAACCAGCGAGAAGATTTGCTGGAACCGCACATGCATTTTGCGGGAAACCGGCCTTCAGCGTTTCCAATAAAAAAGTGCTTCACTGGATCCATCCTAAGAACATCCAACCGACAACCTATGCATCTGCAAGACCACCTTCAAAGCCTTAGAGCTGGCCGCCTAGATCCGGCGATCATCCACAGCCGCACTGCCACCGCGGCGTATCCCGATGCTCTTGTCACCGTCGAAAGGGCGTCACCACTGGAGCATGGAGGGAGGGCTGCCACCCCACCACGCCATGCAGGAAGAGACGTTAGGATGAATCCCAAGCATGCTCTTCATCGTTTATGTACCGAATGGGATTCGAGGTCGAATTCGCCGGATCGCCAGAGCAGCTCCTCCTTGGACATTGGTACGTCCACGGTAGGCAGCCAAGGACGATCTGGGCCTCACCGGCCGCCATTGCCTGCGCTGCCCGACAAGTCAGACCTACCTTAGGTGCCGCAGCCCCGCAAGCTGCTGTTTGCACCTGGTCGAGCACACACCTCCAGAGGTCTGCCTGCAGCCATCCGTGCTTCCGCACCAGCCACCACCGTCACCAGAGTTCTAGCCGGAGCCACACCACGGTGCCCTAGGCAGCGCTACGCATCCGCGTGCAGTTGCCGCCCCATATGAGCAGCTCCACGAGGAAGGGAGAGAGTGTCCTCGACGCCGACTACGTTAGCCGGGCTTTGCCCGTCGGCGTGATGAGGAGATGGAGGAGGGAGGGCTGGCGGCGGCAGCGCTAGGCTCGCCCTCCCGCCGCGGTGCTAAAATACAAACCTGGTGAAGTTGTCAATGGAAGGTAGCATGCTTATGCTGCGTACTTTTTTTGAAAGTCCATGAGGAATTTTTTTAATATCATTCAGTTCTATTTTAAAGTTCATTAAAAGTGTGTATCCATTTTTTGAAAGCTCATAAATTTTATTACAAGTTCATAATATAGGGCTTTCTGAATGTGTTCTTGATTTTTGAAAGTTCAAAAACACTTTGGACGGTTCATCGGAAAGGGAAAGTATAGGATCTGGGTCGTCCTAACAGTGCTGTTCTTTTTGTGGTGCCGGTGGGTGTGTGTGTGTGTGTGTGTGGGGGGGGCAGGTAACCCTAGGCTATCCAATAAATATGTTATTGTGATTAATGATGTTGATATCACTCATTACAAAAAATTGTCAGCAAAGATGATAAAGTTTTTAATTTTCATATCTTATTTCCTTACAATTTTGTATAATTAATTGGGAAGAAAGAATTGCATGAACATTTTTTAACATAAGTTCACAGTAGTATGTAATTTAAGGCTTTTCGTAAGACTTGCTCGCTCTTTTGCTTTCATTATGTTATTGTTTTGTCGTATTTTAGTTGTAAAGTCTTTTTTTTTAGGTGGAGCTTTCTATTGGACAATGATCATGTATTTTCACTATAAATGTATCAAACTATCTTTTATTAAGCATTATATAAAAGTACAATCGTGAGTTGTAAACAGCCCAGACACAAAAGGGGCACTAGCATTGTTGTAAAATAAATTGTTCGCAAAAACTAACACGGTGCAAAGAGGAGTACAAGTAAATACTCACAAAAACGAAAGCAATCCAATCTTACAAAAGGAAAAAAACGATCTATTAAGAGAAAATCAACTGCGGCAAACCGAGAGTCAGCTAATTGCCTGTGACATAAAATCTACAAATGCATCAACATATTCGTGCATGATTTCGTCCAGAACAAGAACGTCACAGTTCTTCCATTCTTCATCTCGCCGCACCAATGACCATGAATAATCCAATCTCTAGATGTATACATATCCCCCAGACTCACCTGCACATACCAAAAATGCCATATATAAAATACACAAGCACCTACATGGGTCGATCCGAATCCGACGAACCAGCTACACTTCTTTGCTCCCGATCAAGGTCCAGGCACCTACAACTGTCCTGGACGTTGGGACGGTGCCGATGATGGGCGTCGTGAGGTAGTTCAGGCGTATCATGTATTCTTGTTATGGGTGCCAGCGTGGATGCCGCGTTTCTTAAGGCCACCGTAGTTGTGGGAAACCCCGGTGTTGAGCTTACTGGGAGGCCCATGCCGACCTGCTGCTAGGGTGTTGCGATGGGGTCGATGGGTGGTTGCGTTGTGACGGCCACCGGCCCCGGCGTGGGTAGGCGCGAGGCGGTGGGCCCCGTCGTCGCTGTCGCCAGTGGTACGCTCATGGTTGGTTCCGTCATCATGAACTGATGGAGGAAGATTGCCAGTGGAGCTTCTGAATGAGATGTCTCCTGGTCCATGGTGTTGTTGGCCTCGGAGCTAGCGGGATTTGGGTTCTACCCAGAGGTCGGAGCAGGTGACTTCGTTGATAGGTTGAAGGCCGGCGTTTTCGTCCTCGTTTGTGAGGCAGAGTGGCCCCTCATTGCAGCTTTCGCTGTCCGAGGCCGAGACGATGTCAACCAAATTGGTGTCGTCGCTAGTGTTGCGGTCGGCGGTGAGGCAGTGTTCTGGTGTGTGATGCGGCAATTGCTACAGACCATCATGACGATTTAAATGGTTGGTGTGGGCTCGCCCTGGTGTACATGGTCGAGGTGACCCGTGGATCCCGCTGATCCTGAGGCTGGTGCAGGGATCCGGCTTGCCTGCTCCTTCCCCATGCTCCCATTCATGCTTCCACCTCATCCTACGGCTGTCTTTTTTCCTTTTTCCTTTATAATCTAATCATCTCCCCCTTAATTTTAAGGGGGTGGGGCCAGACCTTATTTTGTTCCAATCAAATCAAGCCACGCATGCGGGAGTACGGATGGGCGCACGCGTAGGGAGCAGGCAAGTCTCGTCCCTGGTGCAGACCCTCCAGATCGGGTGCAGTCGTGGCGGGTCCTGCTGAGGATCCTGGAGTGATAGGGTGGGCCAGTGAGTTGATGTTGACCCGGACCATCTCATTGACAATGAAGGTGAGGGAGCCGAAGACTAGGCTCGTTCCCGGCAAGTGGTCGCCGAGGTATGAAACACTTCCGATCCAAGATTAGTCTCCAGTTAGCGTCGTCTTGACTGGCACGCCAATTTACGGTGCAAAATACCGCCAGATCCCTCAGTAGGGGTCTGAGCGCAGCTGGAAGTCTTAGATCGGAGGTCGCACAAGGGGTTTATCCAGGTTCGGTCCTTCGGAGAGTAATGCCCTGCGTCATGCTTATTTTCGTTATTCATGGTGGATGGATACCTCGTGCGAGGGGTTACAATGGTGTATGAGATTGCTATCGAGAGTTTTTCTATATGAGAATAGATGGGAATGCGCTCTAGACCTCCCTTTATATAGGCAGTGGAGGTCTAGGGTTCACATGGCGGTAGATGCGATCTGGGGCATCGCCGCCCTCAACCTTGGAGGGCACGAAGGTCTCCGGCGCTTCCCTAGGCCTTCCTCCTTGTATTGGGCCAAGTGGGCCCCTCATAGACGTCAAGACCGGGCTCCCTTCAGTGAGTTCAAGTCGCCACACACACGTGACCAATTATTTTTAGTTCATCCGGAAGTCCCATACATAGTCCATGAAACAAATTCCGGTAGAGCAAGCCTAGCAGAATACCTACGTGGCCCAGTAAGGGAAGCAAACCATTTTTTTCAAATTTCCTCAGAAACAAAGCGAGGGTTGATTCTACGATTCTCATGTTTTTTTTTTTTTTTGCAAAATTTCTGATGGATGGGTACAATCGGTTTTGTCTTTATTAGTAGATACAGATAAGATACCACTCAAAAAAGTAGATACAGATAAGATATAAGATAAATTTCAATGGATAAAAATGTTTTGCATGGATTCAGTGTGTTCCAACATCTATGAAAAAAGAGTTCATGAGTGTTTAATAAAATATACATGTGTGCGAAATAAAATGTTGAAGCAATTTCTTACATTTATACGAGAGACATTGTTAGTGTGTAACAAAATACCTCAAAATATATTCTGCTATGCATGTAATATGTTAATGTATTTTAAAAATGTTCATGTCACTTGGTAAAATGTTTTGAATTTATATCATTATTTATGATTTTTGAGATATGTTTTGCGCAAATGAATATCTTTGAAGTATGACGGCATCCGTTATGAAAATTGTTCATGTATGTGAAGTAAAATGGTCATGTGTGTTCAACAGTTGTTCATGTAAATTCAAAAACCCATTTCGGTAGATAAAGTGTTTTGCATGAGATAAATGTGTTCTGCCATCTTTGAAAAAAGTGTTCATGTAAGTTGAATAAAATATAAATGTGTGCCTAGCAAAACGTTCGCAGAAGTTTAAGCACTATATCTATCACAGTTGTGAGTCTTGAAAGAAAGAAAAGAAAGACTAGCAAGGTTCTGCACATCGAAAACTGTATAGGGGTACAAGTTGATGCCCATGAAAACAAAATCAATCCAATGTAGCAACAAGAGAACTATTTTGTAAGTGAAATCAATTGTTCACCAATTGGAATCAACTAAGTTACTGCTTCAAATCCACAAATGAATCAACATATTCGTTCATAATTATATATTTGAATCTAAAATAAAAAAAAAGAGAAGTGGTTCGCAGAGCAACAAGAGGCACAATATATGTTGCACAAGAACATCACCGTTCTTCCATTACACTACAAAAAAATCGTCACATTATTGTTCATCATCGCACCAAACATCCATGAATAATCCAATCCCCCGACGTATATATATCCCCCAGACTCACCTGCACATACGAAACACGCCATATACAAAATACACAAGCGCCCTACACGGACCGATCCGAATCCCACAAACCAGCTACACTCCTTTGCTCCCGATCAACGACCGTGTCACTCCCCCCATCCTACCTGAGCTACAAAGCCGTCACAATGGCAGCCAAGAAAAATGAACATGGGCAGAACCAAGTTTTGATGTTGTGAAGTTTATGCATGTTGTTACTTGTCAGTTGGCCTAAGGGTTTTTCTGCTGAAGCCTGAGACGAACAACACATACAACCGCAGGATTGTCATTTCAGAAAATAACCATGTAGAAGTTTATTATTATTGTTGCTGTTTTTCTTCGAAAAGGGGGTTTGCCCCGGCCTCTGCATTAGAACGATGCATACGGCCAAATTATTGATAATCAAAAGGTCCAACATAAATCTCGAGGTCTCAAACAAAAGGAAAAAAAATTCTCACAAAGAGCATGAAAGCAAAAACAGGATAGCCACAACCGGCAGGCAGAACAAAATATAGGAAATTAAAGACCTATCATATTACATGACCGCCATCCAACCCGGTTGAAGATAGCCCGTGCTACCGTCTCCCATCGGATAGATCCAGTAACCAAATGCTTCCTGGCCTCCATCGAAGTGAGTAGCGACCACATACGGATGAGTGTAGTGGCTCGGAAAATAACCTGCAAGAAATGAATATTTGTTGTTCTGTTAAAGACCAAGTCGTTTCTGCAGTTCCAAACTGCCTATAATAAAGCACATACTCCTACACGGATATGTCTCGCTGTTTCTGCATCAATCCCATCTAGCCACATCCCAAATAACTTGTTGATAGAATTCGGAGGAGTAATATTAAAAGCTATGTGGACCGACCTCCACAAAATTTTTGCCAATGGGCAGTCAAGAAAGAGGTGTTTGATTGATTTATCACTATCACAGACACTACATCTTTTAGATCCAGTCCAGTTGCGTTTCGCCAAATTTTCCTTAGTTAGGATAACTTGTTTGATGACAAACCACATAAACACTTTGATTTTCAAAGGCACTTTGACTTTCCAAACATGTTTCGAACGAGCAATATCCAAATACATGGATTTAACCGAAAACTCACCATTCTTAGCTAGTTTCCAGCGCAACTGATCGGTTTGTTGAGAAAGGTGGACATCCATCGATCTTCTCACAAGATGGAGCCATGCTTCCCAACGGTTTCCCGCTAGCGTCCTCCTGAATTGAATATTAAGAGGATTGGATTGTAATACTATTGCAACATAAGCGTCTCTTCGCTGAACAATATTATAGGGAGAAGGATATTGGAGTGCAAGGGGCGTCTTTCCTAGCCATGTATCCTCCCAGAATCTTGTAGAAGTATCATTTCCAACTACAAATTTTGTCCTGTTAAAAAAGACTGATTTCACTCTCATCATTACCTTCCAAAAAGGCAAATCAGTAGGTCTTACCGTCACCTGGGACAAGGTTTTGGACTGAAGGTACTTGTTACGAAGAATCTGGGCCCATGTGGCATCCGTCTCTACAGATAGCTTATACAGCCACTTGCTGAGAAGACATCTGTAATTCACCTCTAAATTTTCAATGCCTAGACCCCCTTGATCTTTCAGCCTACAAATGATATCCCACTTAGCGAGTCTATATTTTTGTTTTAATTCATTGCCCTGCCAGAAGAAGCGCGATTGATAGAAATCTAGCCTTTTTCGTACTCCAACTGGTACTTCAAAAAAGGACAAGAGAAACATAGGCATACTTGTGAGAACCAAATTAATCAGAATCAGTCATCCTCCGTATGCCATAAGCTTGCCCTTCTAGCAGCTCAGTTGTTTTTCAAATCGATCTTCAATGCACTTCCACTCTTTGTTGGAAAGCTTGCGATGGTGGATTGGTATACCCAAGTACGTGAAGGGTAAAGACCCCAATTCACACCCAAACAATTCCTTGTAAGCTTCTTGTTCTTCTTTATCTCTTCGAAAGCAGAACAATTCACTTTTATGGAAGTTAATCTTTAACCCCGATAATTGTTCGAACAAGCACAAAACCAGCTTCATGTTTCTAGTTGTAGCCAAATCATGCTCCATGAAGATCATAGTATCATCACCGTACTGTAGGATAGACACTCCTCCGTCAACTAAATGCGGAACAAGGCCACCTACCTGGCCATCATCCTTTGTAACGCCCCGGATCCGATGCGCCAGGTGTCCGCCAGTTATTCGTCGCCGTTGCCATGTCGTTTGCTTGCGTGTTGCATTTTGCCATGTCATCATTTGCATTTTATCATGTCATCGTGTGCATCTCATTTTGCATACATGTTCATCTCATGCATCCGAGCATTTTCTCCGTTGTCCGTTTTGCAATCCGGCGCTCCTATGTCCTCCGGCGTCTCCCTCTTCTCTCTTCTCTTGTGCGGGTATTAAACTTTCTCGGAATGGTTCGAGGTTTGCCATGCGGCCTTGGTATAGCACCGGTAGACCGCCTGTCAAATTTCGTGCCATTTGGAGTTCGTTTGGTACTCGAACGGTTAACCGGGTAACCGTAAAGCCTCTTTGTGTTGCAGCCCAACACCCCTTCCAAAGTGGCCCAAAACCCATCTAACTCCCCTCCATGCTCTTGGTCGTTTGATCACGATCGCGTGGCCAAAACCGCTCCTCATTTGGACTCTCCTAGCTCCTCTACCTATAAATTAGCCCTCCCAAATCCCATGGTCAAACCCTAATTTTTCCTCCTCGCACGCACGGACATGTCCGGACTGGGCCGGACATCCGCCGCCGCCGCCCGCCAATCCTGTTCGCCACGTGGTTCTGCGCTGCTGCCCGCCATGCCTGCCAGCTGGCCCATGGCCCGCTCCCCAGCGCCGCCGCCGCCGCTCCCGCCCTCGCCGCGGCCTCCCGCGCTGCCGTCCATCGCCGGCGTCGCGCCATGGCCTGGGGCCCCCGCCATGACCTCCGTCGCCCCCGAGCCTCCTCCGTCCGCTCGCCGCCCATAGCTTGCGCCCGCATGCCTCGCGCTGCTGCCGGGCGAGATCTCCGCCTGGTCGCGCCTCTCCGGAGGTCGCTGCCTGGCCTGCGCCTCCCGGCCGCGACTGGCCGCCCGGCGCCTCCTCCGCCTCGCGGGATCCGGCGGATCCGCGAGATCCGGCCGGATCCGCCTCCCCGCGCCTCCTCCGACCTCCCTCCGACCGCCCTCCGGCGATGCCCCGGCGAGCATCGAAATCCGCGCTAATCCAGAGGTTGTCCCCGTTTCACTAAGTCCTGTAATTTTTGCATTTTCATGCCATTTTCATTACATCACATCTCTGCACCCGTAGCTCCGTTTTGCGCGTGTAATATGTCAAATTGTTCGACCCGATGAGTAAATCATTTCATTCCATTGCATCATCTTCATTTGAGCTCATCTTGATGCCCGAAATGCTGTTGGAAGAGTGCTTCAGGATGTTAATCTGCTGAAACTGTTATAACTTGCTGTTTTAACATTTTTGCCATGTTTTATGTGTGCATCCTATGAGGTTGATGTCTACATGAAGGTTGGACTATGCCATGCCATCTTTCCAGAGGTGTTGACCTTGTATTTTTTGAGTTGTGTGCTGAGTGTATCAAGCTTGTAAAGTAGGGTAGTTGCTGTTGCTGTTTTCCTGACAGATTCTGTTATATTTTGTTGCTATGTTAACATGCTTCTACTAATCATTCTATGCATAATCTAGAGATGCTCTATAAACATGTTTTGATACACATGTCATTATCTATCCATTCATGCCCTTGGTTGCAATTATAGCTTGCTGGAACATGTTCATATCTTGCTCCAAAGTTGCTTGAAAATGTTGTTTGTCAGCCGGTTATCATTAGATTCACTTGTTCCCATGTGTTTTCCTAGTGATCCATGCACCCTATGACCTTGCTCTTTCCATGCTTAGCTTCATAAACATGCCTTCTTACTGTTGGTTGCCTTGCCATGCCATGTATTGCTCTGTGGTGAGTGGTTCGAGCTCACGAACATGCCTACTTATTGTTGTTCCTGCCATGTTTGAATCTGTAATATAACTTGCCATGTTTACATGGGTGCCATCATATTTTCTATGCCTTTTTGGCTGATGGTCAGTAAGGGTCTTTTGATATATGCAATTAGTAGATTCATGCCATGCCTTTGTTTGCCATGATAAGTTCATGTAACATGTTGTTTGATAGCTCTCAACATTGCAACCTGATGTTATTTCTGCAAAGTCTGAAACTGTTATTATTTGCAATATCTCCATGTCTTTTTGAGCATGTTCTAGTGATTTCTGGAGATAGCTCAGTGTTCATGTTTTGTTATGCTTTATGTGTACTTCATGATCATGCCTTTTGTTATTATGTCGGGGTGCTGTAGCATGTTGTTTTGATGCTTGCAATATGCCTAGTTCTTTGTAATGGATGATTGTTGCTATGACTTGTATAGTGTGTGTGTGTTGAACCGTTGCTCCGTTTTGAGTGTGCTCTATATGAAACTTGCTTGATTTTGCATGTAGATTCATATTATCATGTTGCATCCTTGTTTTGGTGTGTTTGCTTGATGTTTGGGTGCATTTTGCATCAATGCCATGTCTAACTTGTTTTGCTCATATCTTCTAGGCCGTAGCTCCGAATCTAATGAACTTTATATGTAACTTGACTAGAATTTCGTGTAGATCATCTTGGTGCATCTTAACTTGCTGTTTAACAACTTGAACATAAGGTTTATTCAGTTCTGGACCAATTTCGAAATTTGCATATGAGGACTTACCGGAATTGTTATATGTTGTTCCCGGCCTCATTTAAACTTGCCTTGATGTGTTGTTCTTGTTTGCATCATCTCTTGCCATGAGTAGCTTCATGTAGCTTGGTCATGCATCATGCTTGTTGTGCATCATGCCTTGCTCATATGTGATGTGTTTACCTATGTTGTGTGCTTCTTCTCGATAGTTCCCGTTTCGTTGCGATCGTGAGGATTCGTTCGTCTACGATTGGTTTGGCTTCATCCGTTCGTCTTCTTCATGGACTCGTTCTTCTTCCTAGCGGGATTTCAGGCAAGATGACCGCTACCCTGGATCTCACTACTATCATTGCTATGCTAGTTGCCTCGTTCTTTCGCTATGCCGCGCTACCTATTACCTGTTTGTCCAGCCATCCCATATTGCCATGAACCCCTAACCTTTGACACCTTTCCTATGCAAACCGTTGTTTGGCTATGTTACCGCTTTGCTCAGCCCTCTTATAGCGTTGCTAGTTGCGGTGAAGTTGAAGATTTCTCCATGGTGGACAGGATTTTGGTTGGGATATCACAATATCTCTTATATTATTAATGCATCTATATATTTGGTAAAGGGTGGAAGGCTCGGCCTTATGCCCAGTGTTTTGTTCCACTCTTGCCGCCCTAGTTTCCGTCATACCGTGTTATGTTCCGGATTTTATGTTCCTTACGCGGTCGGGTGATTTATGGGACCCCTTGACAGTTCGCTTTGAATAAAACTTGTCCAAAGAAGGCCCAACATTGACTTTTACCATTTGCCTCACCACCACCTATCTTTTTCCCTTGGGAGTCGCTCTCTCGAGGGTCATCTTTATTCAGCCCCCCCGGGCCAATGCTTGTCTAAGTGTTGGTCCAAACTAGAGCCCTTTGCAGCGCCCCCTCAAGGAAACTTGAGGTCTGGTTTTAGTTGTACGGATTGCTCATCCGGTCGTGGCCTGAGACGAGATACGCGCGGCTACTATCAGGATGTCGGCATGCTGGGAGGTCTTGCTGGTCTTGTTTTACCATTGTCGAAATGTCTTGATGGACCGGGATACCGAGTCTGATCGGAGTGTCCTGGGTGAAGTTCTATTCCTTCGATGATCGCGAGAGCTTGTCATGGGCTAAGTTGGGACACCCCTGCAGGGTTTAAACTTTCGAGAGCCATGCCCGCGGTTATGTGGCAGATGGGAATTTGTTAATGTCCGGTTGTAGATAACTTGACACCAGATCCGAAATAAAACACATCAACCGAGTGTGTAGCCGTGATGGTCTCTTCTCGGCGGAGTCCGGGAAGTGAACACGGTTTCTGTGTTATGTTTGACGTAAGTAGGTGTTCAGGATCACCTCTTGATCATTGCTAGTTGACGACCGTTCCGCTTGTTTCTCTTCTCGCTCTCATTTGCGTTGGTTAGCCACCATACATTGCTTAGTCGCTGCTGCAACCTCACCACTTTTCCCCTTCCTTTCCCATTAAGCTTTGCTAGTCTTGATACCCATGGTAATGGGATTGCTGAGTCCTCGTGGCTCACCAGATACTTCCAAAACCAGTTTGCAGGTGCCTATGTTACCGAGCAGGTGACGCAATCAAGCTCAAGGAGGAGCTCGATGAAGACCTTGCCCTTTGTGTTGTTTCGTTCTAGTTGATCAGTAGTGGAGCCCAGTTGGGGTCGATCGGGGACCCTTTTGTCGCATTTGGGGTTCTTATTTTATTTTGGTTCCGTAGTCGGACCTTGATTGTATCTGGATGATGTAATGCTTTATTCATGTAATTGTGTGAAGTGGCGATTGTAAGACAACTATGTATCTCTTTCCCTTATGTATTACTTGGGTTGTGTGAAGATTACCTCACTTGCGACATTGCTTTCAATGCGGTTATGCCTCTAAGTCGTGCTTCGACACGTGGGAGATATAGCCGCATCGAGGGCGTTACAAGTTGGTAATCAGAGCCTTCCCCGACCTTAGGAGCCCCACTGCTTGATCGTTTTTAGCGGCCGAGTTGTGTCTAGAAAAATGTTTTGAGTCTTTTAGGATTATATATATCGGAGAGTAGGATTCTTTTTACTCCTCAGTCCCTTCGTCGCTCTGGTGAGGTCTCCTGACGTAGAAGTTTTGACTCTTCTCTTCTCAAATTTCACTAATTTTTTTTTTAGGATCACGCGGGTATCTTGGAATCATTCCGATGGTTTTATGATGACAACATTGTCTTGGTGCCTCCCGTCAGCAGGGGTTTTTTAGTGGAGGTGTCCCGGGGAGTTGAGCTCTGAGGTGTTGTCGTCATAATTTTATCGTTGCAGTTCTGGAATACCTGAGTTTAGTACGCCGACATCGAAAATCTCTTTTATGCAGTTGTTGGTGAGATAACCCCGCTAACCCAATACTGAGGTGAGTACGGGAGTATTGCCATGACTCATATAACGGATGCTTTTCGAAGGTTGAGGTACACGATTTCCGAAGGTTTCTTGGTTATGGGTTGACGGATGGATACAGCTTGGATGTAGGTATTGTTAGTTTGGGTGAGATATATTGCTTCCCCTGTATCCTCAACACCAGATTGCATAACCAGAAAATTTGGGGAGTTTTATAGGTGGGAATTCAAGTAGCTCCTAGTATATCTTTCCGACAGATGCATGATATGGGATTGGGTAAATCTCTATCATATGTGTTTGTTCCGGCTTATTCTGCAAGCCAATCCTTTGTTTTGTTTTACTTGTGGTATTCAAGTTGCTTCGATGTCAAATGTTGAATCCATACCTTTCCTAAATAGTGTTCTCATATTGCTATGTGAATACTAATCCTTTTTGATCATTGAGGTTGTGATGTTAATTCTTTTCCAACCGGTGCGCTTCTCTTCGAGATGATCCCATCATTTTTCCCATCCGCAAGATAAATTCTAAGTTTTCTCAACGGTGTTTGTTTCATCCATCCCAAGTTGTCTTTGTTTTCCCGCCCTCCCACCCTTCTCTTCAAGGACTCATTTATTTTAATCAAGTATCCATTTATTCATGTGAAGTCTCTTCACTCTTTTCAGTCAATGTTCTTATCCGGTGATTTCCCATGAAGATGCTCAACAGTTTCAAGTTCATCATCCTTCATTGTTGTTTCTTCTCCGGTGGATCCAATTCAAGCTTTCGATATTCATCATATTCCTTTCCTCGTTTCTAATGTCTTCTCATACCGGTGCACCTCATTATCTTTCTACTTCTCGCTATTTGTTATTCCAGAGTACTCAAGATATCTCGAAGATTCGTGTTTCCACTCTACTTTCGTTCAAGCTCTTTTGAGGTTGTTATCTCATTCAAGTCATTTAATTCAACCGGTGCAACATCTCTTTTAAATCATTTCAACGGTGTTTCTCTTGAGTGGGCCCTAACCCACAGGTCTTTTCCCAGGATCTTACCTGACTCTTCTAATTATTCCGGAGCTATCCCAAATTCTTTTCCAAGTTTGATGTAAGAATGAATTTTCATCAGTCACATGCCTTCTCCAAGATCTTTCAAATTCTTTTCATAGTTGGCTCAACCTCTTCGCTTTTGATTCTTCCGGTGTGCCGCAATAATTTTTGGTGGTGTTTCTCGTTGTCATTCTCATCATTTGAAGACCGAAGAAGAGTTTCTCTTTAATCTTGCTCTATTCTCTTCAAGATTCATGGTTCTAGCTTGATGCCATCCTCTCATAATTGTTTTCGATTGTGAGAATTCTTTTCTTACCATCCGGAGCATTTCTTGAGTTGTTTCCATTTCTTTCCTCCAAGGGCCATCATGTCATAGTTCTTCATTCTCAGCAGGTAGCTATCGTTCTCCAAATCTTACCGGTGCATCGTTCAAATATCCTCTAATCAGTTCATGATCTCTTCGTTCTCAGGTATCTAAATCCCCTCAAGTATCTTCATTCGTTTTCCAATTCTTCCCGGTGAATTGTGCCTTAGGTACTTTCATTTTCAATTCTTACGGTGGTTCGTTCAAGATTTCACCTCTTTCCTTATCAATTAATTCATTCGTTCTTTCCAATCCTACCGGTGGTTCGTTGAAGACCTTCTCAAGTTTTGATATATCTCTTTTAATCCTTTCTACGAGAATAAGTAGTATGCCAAATCCATTGCTTGTCATCAATTTAATTGGTGAAGGATGAGCATAATGTAATTCTTATTATTGTTTCATCGAGTAAATTCAATTCTTTTCTTCCGAAGATAGTTCATGATGAAGTAATTCTTGATTACAAGTGATTCATTTTTTCTTTCCGGAGTTCCAAGCTCTAATTATCACGGAGATCCATCTAAATCATTGCAAGGATTCACCTTGTGTTTTCAATTTCTCTTTCTTTTCATTCCTTTTGTTTACCGGAGTTCTTCATGGAGGCTCTACATGGTGCTTCATCAAGGATCCTTTTCATTCTTCAATTGTTCTTCAAGATTTCTCTCGAAGTTATTATCCCCCAAGCTATATTCTAAATTAAACATGGTGTTCAACACATGTCTTGTTTTCAGGAGTTCAAGCATTCTTCATCTTTCATTTCGAAGTGCAATTCTTTTTACCTTATCTTTGGAGATGGTGATATGTCATTCTTGACAATTCCTCTTCATGTTTCATGATTCCCATGTTGTCAAGTATGAGGTATTTTAAATCCATCAATCTCTTCTTTGGAGTTATCTTGGTATAGATTTCACCTAAAGCCTTTCCTAAGGAATGTTGCTATTATGGTGTTTATCAATGATCCAAGTTTTCTCCTATCCTCTCGGCGAAAGCAGTTTTTCATCTCTTTGGTGCTCTCAATCAAATCAATGGTTTCCGTTAGTGGCCGGTTGTCACCTCATAGTTTTGAGATGTTTTCTATAAGCCCACTACAAGCTTATTCATTTTGTTGTTGGTTTTCCCCAACAACCCCGTTGTAATCTTCTTGGAATGGTGCTTTCCGAGCTCATTTGCGGCAGAAGTTTGCATTTTCTCCTACATTCCGTTATTCTAGTGATCTATCTTCTATTCTTTTGTTCCAGAGGCATTGTGATGTTACTCTCTTCGACCCATCATCTCATTTTGTAAATATCATGTAAGTTTCCTTGCTTATCCGTTTAGCCGGAGTGTCGTGTTTTCATTCGAGTTCTCTCATCTTATCAAGTTTTGCCTCCCTTCTCAACCGGAGTGCAGTTTGTAATCCTTCTTACCCTTTGTGCCATTCTTTCAATAGTTCGAGGAGGTGTGTTGTTGATTTCATCAAGTATCATCTCATCTTCTCAAGTTCATGTTCTATTCGTTCCATGTTCAATCGGAGTCTGCCTTGAATTCTTCCTTCTCTATCTAGTTTTTAACGGAGTGGTTTCAATATCTATCTTATCACTAAACCTCTTGGTTCACATCATGTTCCTTCTTCCTCTTTTCTAACGAATTGTTTGCAATCTCGTTCATCTCTGTTGTACTCTTTCTTTTAAATTGCTCAACCTCTCAAGGTTCGTCGTTTCACTCGTTCGTCAAAGAAGCAACTTAGTTTTACCTCTTCTCTTTCTCTTCCGTTTTCCCTCCGGTGCCATCCTAGATCTCGGACGAGATCCTCTCGTAGTGGTGGAGTGTTGTAACGCCCCGGATCCGATGCGCCAGGTGTCCGCCAGTTATTCGTCGTCGTTGCCATGTCGTTTGCTTGCGTGTTGCACTTTGCCATGTCATCATTTGCATTTTATCATGTCATCGTGTGCATCTCATTTTGCATACATGTTCATCTCATGCATCCGAGCATTTTCTCCGTTGTCCGTTTTGCAATCCGGCGCTCCTATGTCCTCCGGCGTCTCCCTCTTCTCTCTTCTCTTGTGCGGGTATTAAACTTTCTCGGAATGGCCGAGGTTTGCCAGCGGCCTTGGTATAGCACCGTAGAACCGCTGTCAAGTTTCGTGCCATTTGGAGTTCGTTTGGTACTCCAACAGTTAACCGGTAACAAGTAAAGCCCCTTTGTGTTGCAGCCCAACACCCTTCCAAAGTGGCCCAAAACCCATCTAACTCCCTCCATGCTCTCGATCGTTCGATCACGATCGCGGGTGGAAAACCGCTCCTCATTTGGACTCTCCTAGCTCCTCTACCTATAAATTAGCCCTCCTCGAAATCCCGCGGTCCAAACCCTAATTTTTTCTCCTCACGCGCACGGACATGTCCGGACTGGGCGGTTTCGTCCGCCGCCGCCGCCCGGCCAATCCCGTTCGCCACGTGGCCTGCGCCGCCGCCCGTGCCGCCGGCCCGCTGCGGCCAGCAGCCCTGGCCCCGCTCCCGCCGCCCGCCGCCCGGTCCCGCCCGGTCGCTGCCGGCCTCCCGCCGCCGTCCATCGCGGCGTCGCGCCGCCATGCCGGCGCCGCCGCGCCGCGACCTCCGTCGGGCCCCGAGCCTCCTCCGTCCGGCTCGCCCCAGCGCCGCGCCCGCATGCCTCGCGCTGCCTGGCGAGATCTCCGCGAGGTCGCCGCTCTCGGCCGTCGCCGCTTGCCATGCCGCCGCCCGGCCGCGACCAGCGAGCCGCCCGGCGCCTCCCCCGCCTCCCCTCGCCGGGATCCAGCCGGATCCGGCGAGATCCGGGCCGGATCCGCCTCCCCGCGCCTCCTCCGACCTCCCTCCGGCGATACCCCGGCGAGCATCGAAATCCGCGCTAATCCGGAGGTTGTCCCCGTTTCACTAAGTCCTGTAATTTTTGCATTTTCATGCCATTTTCATTGCATCACATCTCTGCACCCGTAGCTCCGTTTTGCGCGTGTAATATGTCAAATTGTTCGCCCCACGAGTACATCATTTCATTCCATTGCATCATCTTCATTTTAGCTCATCTTGATGCCCGAAATGCTGTTGGAAGAGTGCTTCGGGATGTTAATCTGCTGAACTGTTATAACTTGCTGTTTTAACATTTTTGCCATGTTTTATGTGTGCATCCTATGAGGTTGATGTCTACATGAAGGTTGGACTATGCCATGCCATCTTTCCAGAGGTGTTAACCTTGTATTTTTGTGAGTTGTGTGCTGAGTGTATCAAGCTTGTAAAGTAGGGTAGTTGCTGTTGCTGTTTTCCTGACAGATTCTGTTATATTTTGTGGCTATGCTAACATGCTTCTACTAATCATTCTATGCATAATCTGGAGATGCTCTATAAACATGTTTTGATATACATGTCATGCTCTATCCATTCATGCCCTTGGTTGCAATTATAGCCTGCTGGAACATGTTCATATCTTGCTCCAAAGTTGCTTGAAAATGTTGTTTGTCAGCCGGTTATCATTAGATTCACTTGTTCCCATGTGTTTTCCTAGTGATCCATGCACCCTATGACCTTGCTCTTTCCATGCTTAGCTTCATAAACATGCCTTCTTACTGTTGGTTGCCTTGCCATGCCATGTATTGCTCTGTGGTGAGTGGTTCGAGCTCACGAACATGCCTACTTATTGTTGTTCCTGCCATGTTTGAATCTGTAATATAACTTGCCATGTTTACATGGGTGCCATCATATTTTCTATGCCTTTTTGGCTGATGGTCATAAGGGTCTTTTGATATATGCAATTAGTAGATTCATGCCATGCCTTTGTTTGCCATGATAAGTTCATGTAACATGTTGTTTGATAGCTCTCAACATTGCAACTTTGATGTTATTTACGCAAAGTCTAAACTGTTATTATTTGCAATATCTCCATGTCTTTTTGAGCATGTTCTAGTGATTTCTGGAGATAGCTCAGTGTTCATGTTTTGTTATGCTTTATGTGTACTTCATGACCATGCCTTTTGTTATTATGTCGGGGTGCTGTAGCATGTTGTTTTGATGCTTGCAATATGCCTAGTTGCTGTTATGGACAGATTGTTGCTATGACTTGTATAGTGTGTGTGTGTTGAACCGTTGCTCCGTTTTGAGTGTGATCTATATGAAACTTGCTTGATTTTGCATGTAGATTCATATTATCATGTTGCATCCTTGTTTTGGTGTGTTTGCTTGATGTTTGGGTGCATTTTGCATCAATGCCATGTCTAACTTGTTTTGCTCATATCTTCTAGGCCGTAGCTCCGAATTTAATGAACTTTATATGTAACTTGACTAGAATTTCGTGTAGATCATCTTGGTGCATCTTAACTTGCTGTTTAACAACTTGAACATAAGGTTTATTCAGTTCTGGACCAATTTCGAAATTTGCATATGAGGACTTACCGGAATTGTTATATGTTGTTCCCGGCCTCATTTAAACTTGCCTTGATGTGTTGTTCTTGTTTGCATCATCTCTTGCCATGAGTAGCTTCATGTAGCTTGGTAATGCATCATGCTTGTTGTGCATCATGCCTTGCTCATGTGTGGTGTGTTTACCTATGTTGTGTGCTTCTTCTCGATAGTTCCCGTTTCGTTGCGATCGTGAGGATTCGTTCATCTACGATTGGTTTGGCTTCATCCGTTCGTCTTCTTCATGGACTCGTTCTTCTTCCTAGCGGGATTTCAAGCAAGATGACCGCTACCCTGGATCTCACTACTATCATTGCTATGCTAGTTGCCTCGTTCTTTCGCTATGCCGTGCTACCTATTACCTGTTTGTCCAGCCATCCCATATTGCCATGAACCCCTAACCTTTGACACCTTTCCTATGCAAACCGTTGTTTGGCTATGTTACCGCTTTGCTCAGCCCCTCTTATAGCGTTGCTAGTTGCAGGTGAAGTTGAAGATTTCTCCATGGTGGACAGGATTTTGGTTGGGATATCACAATATCTCTTATATTATTAATGCATCTATATATTTGGTAAAGGGTGGAAGGCTCGGCCTTATGCCTGGTGTTTTGTTCCACTCTTGCCGCCCTAGTTTCCGTCATACCGGTGTTATGTTCCCGGATTTTGCGTTCCTTACGCGGTCGGGTGATTTATGGGACCCCCTTGACAGTTCGCTTTGAATAAAACTTGTCCAGCAAGGCCCAACATTGACTTTTACCATTTGCCTCACCACCACCTATCTTTTTCCCTTGGGAGTCGCTCTCTCGAGGGTCATCTTTATTCAGCCCCCCCCCAGGCCAATGCTTGTCTAAGTGTTGGTCCAAACTAGAGCCCTTTGCAGCGCCCCCTCAAGGAAACTTGAGGTCTGGTTTTAGTTATGCGGATTGCTCATCGGTCGTGGCTCGAGACGAGATCGCTGCGGCTACTATCGGGATGTCGAAGACGCCGGGAGGTCTTGCTGGTCTTGTTTTACCATTGTCGAAATGTCTTGATGTACCGGGATACCGAGTCTGATCGGAGTGTCCTGGGTGAAGGTCTATTCCTTCGATGATCACGAGAGCTTGTCATGGGCTAAGTTGGGACACCCCTGCAGGGTTTAAACTTTCGAGAGCCGTGCCCGCGGTTATGTGGCAGATGGGAATTTGTTATTGTCCGGTTGTAGATAACTTGACACCAGATCCGAATTAAAACGCATCAACCGAGTGTGTAGCCGTGATGGTCTCTTCTCGGCGGAGTCCGGGAAGTGAACACGGTTTCTGTGTTATGTTTGACGTAAGTAGGTGTTCAGGATCACCTCTTGATCATTGCTAGTTAACGACCGTTCCGCTTGTTTCTCTTCTCGCTCTCATTTGCGTTGGTTAGCCACCATACATTGCTTAGTCGCTGCTGTAACCTCACCGCTTTTCCCCTTCCTTTCCCATTAAGCTTTGCTAGTCTTGATACCCATGGTAATGGGATTCTTTGAGTCCTCGTGGCTCACGGATACTTCAAAACCAGTTTGCGGTGCCTATGTTACCGAGCAGGTGACGGAATCAAGCTCAAGGAGGAGCTCGATGAAGACCTTGCCCTTTGTGTTGTTTCGTTCTAGTTGATCAGTAGTGGAGCCCAGTTGGGGTCGATCGAGGACCCTTTTGTCGCATTTGGGGTTCTTTTATTTTGGTTCCGTAGTCGGACCTTGATTGTATCTGGATGATGTAATGCTTTATTCATGTAATTGTGTGAAGTGGCGATTGTAAGCCAACTATGTATATCTTTCCCTTATGTATTACTTGGGTTGTGTGAAGATTACCTCACTTGCGACATTGCTTTCAATGCGGTTATGCCTCTAAGTCGTGCTTTGACACGTGGGAGATATAGCCGCATCGAGGGCGTTACATCCTTAGCCCTTCCTATTAGGATTGTCAACATGTCAACGATTATGTTGAACAGAATCGATGACATCGGATCTCCTTGTCTCGGACCCTTGTGTGTCTGGAAATAATGACCTATGTCATCATTTACCCTGATTCCAACACTCCCTTTTTTTCGTGAAAGAGTCTACATGGTCCTGTCGGTGTCAAAACCGGTGGATCTCGGGTAGGGGGTCCTGAACTGTGCGTCTAGGCGGATGGTAACAGGAGACAAGGGACACGATGTTTTTACCCAGGTTTGGGCCCTCTCGATGGAGGTAAAACCCTACTCCTGCTTGATTGATATTGATGATATGGGTAGTACAAGAGTGGATCTACCACGAGATCAAGGAGGCTAAACCCTAGAAGCTAGCCTATGGTATGATTGTTGTTCGTCCTATGGACTAAAACCCTCCGGTTTATATAGACACCGGAGAGGGATTTGGTTACACAGAGTCGGTTACAATGGTAGGAGATCTACATATCCGTATTGCCAAGCTTGCCTTCCACGCCAAGGAAAGTCCCATCCGGACACGGGACGAAGTCTTCAATCTTGTATCTTCATAGTCTTGGAGTCCGGCCAACGATGATAGTTCGGCTATCCGGACACCCCCTAGTCTAGGACTCCCTCAGTAGCCCCTGAACCGGGCTTCAATGACGACGAGTCCGGCGCACATATTGTCTTTGGCATTGCAAGGCGGGTTCTTCCTCCGAATAATTTCGTAGAAGATTGTGAACACCAGGATAGTGTTTGGCTCTGTAAAATAAATTCCACATACCACCGTAGAGAGGATAATATTCACACAAGTTCAATCTGCCGACGTATTTCGTGGCGTGACGTCACCCTCGGCCAAGCCTTTACTCGAATTGTTTTTATCATACCACCTCAGCGCGTTTAGCGAAGCGGTTTCCTTGGCACGTCTTGTCAAAGCAGAGATCGTGTTCCCCTTATTCCGGGATTCCCATTAATACGGACGTGGGTAACCCAACCGCGCCATTGATTGCGGCGCTTGGGAGATAAGCCAGTTTTACCAGGCTGGTGGGGACGCATAGTTTCGTCCGCCCATATATAAGGGGATAAGGATCCACCTTTTTATCTACGCCTTCTTCCTCCTTTGCTTATCCATCTCCACTTTTCGAGCTCCAGCGCCCAAGTCCGCACATCTCACCTCAACCTTCTCCAGCCATGTTCGGAGCGGGAGGCAAGTGGATGGCCTCCTCCGTTACGGAGGGGCACATCAAGAAGCTGCGTAGCGCCGGATATTTGTCCAGCGACATCGCGCAACGGCTCCCCGACGAGGGGCAGCTCATTCCCACCCCCAGGCCCCATGAGAGGGTGGTATTCCTTCCCCATTTCCTCCGCGGACTGGGCTTTCCACTCCACCCCTTTGTCCGGGGGCTCATGTTCTACTACGGCCTGGATTTCCATGATCTATCCCCGAATTTCATCCTCAACATCTCGGTGTTTATCATCGTGTGCGAGGCCTTCCTCTGCATCCAGCCCCACTTCGGCTTGTGGCTAAAGACCTTCAATGTCAAGCAGAAGGTTGTGAAGGGTAGCCAAGCGGAGTGCGGAGGCGCCATGGTGGCCAAGATGCCCAACGTCATTTGGCTCGAGGGCGCCTTTGTGGAAACCATCAAAGGGTGGCAATCAGGGTGGTTCTACATCACCGAGCCACGTGACGCTGAATGGGCAGCGGTCCCCGAATTCAGTTCTGGTATCCCCATGCGGCTCACTTCCTGGAAAGAGAAGGGCCTGCTGTGGGGTAGTTCGGAAGAGCTGACCGGACTTCAATCCTGTCTCCAAACCCTGGTGAAGAAGAAGCTCAAGCTTGTCAATGTAATCCAGGTCATGCTCATCCGCCGGATTCTCCCCTGCCAACAGCAGGACTTCAATTTGTGAGAGTTTGGTTCGGCACAGCACCGGACCTTGAGCGGGCTCTTCGACACTACGCACGAAGATGCCTGGAAGGTGCTGTTCAAGGGCGGCGAGGCCCCCGCATCTGCTACTGAAGATCACGGTTTCAGCTCGCAGCGTCCGGCTGGCGAGGTAAGCCATGTTATCCTTTATGGGACACTTGCTTTTCATAGTTTGACTCTATGTGGGATCTAAACTCCCAATACCTTTTAACAGTTGCCTGGTAGAGGCGTCCGGACAGGTTAAGCGTCTGCCCCCCTTCCAGAAGACCCAGCGGATGCCCGTTTAACAGGGCTGCTGGTCCCGACACCTTACGTGGTGCCGGAGAAGAAGGCCACGAGAACCCGGAGGAGTTCCCGGCGTCAGGTGTTATCGGATTCATCATCCGATGACTCCGAGGCAGACTCCTCCCACAAGGACGAGGATAAGAAGAAAGAGGCCTCTCCCGGTGAAGAGAAGAAGAGGAAGGCCTCCCCAGCGAGGGAGGCCGAAGAATCAGAAGGAAGGACCCTTCCCCCGGACTGTTCCGCCACCGCCGGCGATGGCGACGAGGAGTGGCCCTCAAGGGCCAAGCCCCTGGCGAGATCGTGAGTGTCCGGACTCCTGAATAACTCATAATTTTTCTTTTTGTCGCATGGTGTCTTTCTAATGCCGCATACAACCCTGTAGTCCGCCCAAGGACGATCTTCCCGCTTCATCGAGCGGGTCCTTGGGTACGTCGGATGTGGATAGCACTTCCCTTCCGACTGCCTCCACCCCCTGCGATGCTGACGACACCGAGGTGGGATCCCGGGAAGGGACCCACCAGGAGGAGGAGACCCCGGAGGTGCCACAGGGCAACCTCCCGGACTTTGTGCGGACTCGCACCGAACCTGCGCAGTGGTTCCGGAGTCCGTGGCGTGCCCCTTCGTAAGAAGGGCAAGACTGTGACACCGGCGGTCTCCGTCAACCGGGCGCCAGATAACTTGGCTGGAGGCGCTCAATGGCGCTTCCATCAAAGAGGAACACCTCACTGTCATGAGTGCGGTGATTCGAAGGTTCACTTGCCAAAGCGGGCTGACTGAAGCCTGCAGCAGCCTTCTAACAGGCTTTGAGATAAGAATTTTAATATGTGTAAAGTAGTATCGCATAGACGGTAGCCCCGATGCTCGGTTCGGTGTTCAAAAGAAAAGCGGTGAGGATCTAAAAGATATCGCAGGAGTCTTAAAAAATATGTCAATATGGGAATGCAGGTTGTCTTTGCCGACCTGCCGCCCAGACCGATCATGGAGGTCAATGCCTTGAAGCAGGGCCTCGAGCGCTCCGAGAGCGAGCTCGGCCGTGCCAAGAAGCAGCTCGAGGACAAGGAAGGTGAGTAACACCTTATGAAAGTTGTACCTTACAGAAAAGGATTTGGTTGCAAGAGGAATAACAAGGATAGCGTGGGTACTCCGGGGCTATGAGCGAGTAGCGACCACGAAGGAGGCGGTGTCCGCGGCCGAGCATAATGCTGCCATGAGCGAGCCGAGCGAGAGAAGCAGGAGGCGCGGGTGGCGGAGGTACAGCAAGAGCTCCAGGCTCTCGTGGAAAAACACAAGAGTTTGCAGCGTGACTCGAAGACTCGAGAGTCCGAGCTTGCGTCGGCTCTTCAGAGTGCCAAAGCCACTAAGCCCGAAGCCCACAAGGCCCTCTAGGAAATCGAGGCGTTGACGAAAATAGCGGCGGGTAAGGCATTCTTCATGCAAAGCAAGCATGTAAATGTGAATTACCTATTACTTACCGAATTCGGAGCTCTCCAGAGCATTCGCAGATCTGCCCGTAAGCGTTTCCGATGCTGCCGCTTTCTCTGAGCCGAGGAGGGAGCTCGACGAAGAAGGTGTTCGGTCTCAATATCTTTGAGGCGGACATCCAGTGCCCCTTAGCGACCGGCTGAAGCAGCTGGTCGAGCTCCACAAGGTGGCCGAACAGGCCATGAAGGGCCTCATAGTTCGGCTGTGGCCCAAAGAGGCCATGCCTGGGAGCTACTTCAGCCTGGTGCGGCGGCTGGTGGACGCTTGTGAAGGAAATATGCCCTAGAGGCAATAATAAAGTTATTATTTATTTCCTTATTTCATGATAAATGTTTATTATTCATGCTAGAATTGTATTAACCGGAAACATAATACATGTGTGAATACATAGACAAACGTAGTGTCACTAGTATGCCTCTACTTGACTAGCTCGTTTATCAGAGATGGTTATGTTTCCTAGCCATGGACAAAAGAGTTGTCATTTGATTAACGGGATCACATCATTAGGAGAATGATGTGATTGACTTGACCCATTCCGTTAGCTTAGCACTTGATCGTTTAGTATGTTGCTATTGCTTTCTTCATGACTTATACATGTTCTGTAACTATGAGATTATGCAACTCCGTTTACCGGAGGAACACTTTGGGTACTACCAAACGTCACAACGTAACTGGGTGATTATAAAGGGGTACTATAGGTGTCTCCGAAGGTACATGTTGAGTTGGCGTATTTCAAGATTAGGTTTTGTCACTCCGATTGTCGGAGAGGTATCTCTGGGCCCTCTCGGTAATTCACATCATTATAAGCCTTACAAGCAATGTGACCAATGAGTTGGTTACGGGATGATGCATTATAGAACGAGTAAAGAGACTTGCCTGTGACGAGATTAAACTAGGTATTGGATACCGACGATCAAATCTCGGGCAAGTAACATACCGATGACAAAGGGAACAACGTATGTTGTTATGCGGTTTGGCCGATAAAGATCTTCGTAGAATATGTAGGAGCCAATATGGGCATCCAGGTCCCGCTATTGGTTATTGACCGAGAATAGTTCTAGGTCATGTCTACATAGTTCTCGAACCCGTAGGGTCCGCACGCAAGGTTTCGATGGCGGTTATATTATGAGTTTATGAGTTTTGATGTACCGAAGGAGTTCGAGTCCCGGATGAGATCGGGGACATGACGAGGAGTCTCGAAAGGTCGAGACGTAAAGATCGATATATTGGATGACTATATTCGAGTTCGGAAAGGTTCCGAGTGATTCGGTATTTTTGAGTCTGGGAGAGTTACGGGAATTCGCCGGGGAAGTATTGGGCCTTATTGGGCCTGGGAAAGAGAGAGGGCTGCCTAGGGTAGGCCGAGCGCCCCCATGGCCTAGTCCGAATTGGACTAGGGGAGGGCCGCACCCCTCCTTCCTTCCTTCTCTCTTCCCTTCCTTGTCTCCTACTCCTAATACATGGAAGGACTCCTAGTTGGACTAGGAAAGGGGGAATCCTACTCCCGATGGGAGTAGGACTCCCCTAGGGCGCGCCATAGAAGAGGGCCGGCCCTCCCCTCCTCCACTCCTTTATATACAGGGGTAGGGGGCACCTCATGGACACACAAGTTGATCTACGGATCGTTCCCTAGCCGTGTCGGTGCCCCCTCCACCATATTCCACCTCGGTCATATCGTCATGAGTTTAGGCGAAGCCCCGCGCCGTACAACATCATCATCGTCACCACGCCGTCGCAGGCCGACAGAACTCATCTCGGAGCTCGGCTGGATCGGAGGCGGAGATCGTCATCGAGCTGAGCGTGTGCTGAACTCGGAGGCCCGTGACGTTCGGAGCTTGGATCGGTCGGGTCGTGAAGGCGTCGACTACATCAACGCGTTGTGCTAACGCTTCGCTTACGTTCTCACGAGTGCGTGGGCGAACACTCTCCCTCTCGTTGCTATGCCATCACCATGATCTTGCGTGTGCGTAGGAATTTTTTGAAATTACTCGTTCCCCATGATGGCATCCGAGCCTAGGTTTTATGCGTTGATGTTATATGCACGAGTAGAACACAAGTGAGTTGTGGATGATATAAATCATACTGCCTACCAGTATGTCATACTTTGGTTCGGCGGTATTGTTGGATGAAGCGGCCCGGACCGACATTACACGTATGCTTACGCGAGACTGGTTCTACCGCCGTGCTTTGCACACAGGTGGCTGGCGGGTGTCAGTTTCTCCAACTTTAGTTGAACTAAGTATGGCTACGCCCGGTCCTTGTGAAGGTTAAAACGGAGTCTATTTGACAAACTATCGTTGTGGTTTTGATGCGTAGGTAAGAACGGTTCTTGCTCAGCCCGTAGCAGCCACGTAAAAAATTGCAACAACAAAGTAGAGGACGTCTAACTTGTTTTTGCAGGGCATGTTGTGATGTGATATGGTCAAGACGTGATGAGATATAAGTTGTTGTATGAGATAATCATGTTTTGTTGAAGTTATCGGCAACTGGCAGAAGCCCTATGGTTGTCTCTTTGTTGCATAAGATGCAAGTGCCAAATAATTGCTTTACTTTATCGCTATGCGATAGCAATAGTTGCAAGAGCAATAGTTGGCGAGGCGACCATGTGACGACACATTGATATAGATCAAGATGATGAAGATCATGGTGTCGTGCGGTGACGATAAAGATCATGACATACTTTGGAGATGGAGATCAAAGGCGCAAGATGATCATGGCCATATCATGTCACATATTTTGATTGCATATGATGTTTATCTCATTATACATATTATTCTTGCTTTGATTGACGGTAGCATTTTAAGATGATCTCTCACTAATTATCAAGAAGTGTTCTCCTGAGTATGCACCGTTGCCAAAGTTCGTCGTGCCCAGACACCACGTGATGATCGGGTGTGATAAGCTCTACGTCCATCTACAACGGGTGCAAGCTAGTTTTGCACACGCGGAATACTCAGGTTAAACTTGACGAGCCTAGCATATGCAGATATGGCCTCGGAGCATGGAGACCGAAAGATCGAGCGTGAATCATATAGTAGATATGATCAACATGGTGATGTTCACCATTGAAAACTACTCCATCTCACGTGATGATCGGTTATGGTTTAGTTGATTTGGATCACGTGATCACTTAGATGACTAGAGAGATGTCTGTCTAAGTGGGAGTTCTTAAGTAATATGATTAATTGAACTTAAATTTATCATGAACTTAGTCCTGGTAGTATTTTGCAAATTATGTTGTAGATCAATAGCTTGCGTTGTTGCTTTCGTATGTTTATTTTGATATGTTCCTAGAAAATTGTGTTGAAAGATGTTAGTAGCAATGATGCGGATTGGATCCGTGATCGAGGTTTATCCTCATTGCTTTGCGTAAGAATTATGTCCTTAATGCACCGCTAGGTGACAAACCTATTGCAGGAGCGGATGCGAGGCGTTATGAGCGTTTGGCTAGCTCAAAAGGATGACTACTTGATAGTTTAGTGCACCATGCTTAAACGGCTTAGAATCGGGACTTCAAAGGCGTTTTGAGCGTCATGGACCATATGAGATGTTCAGGAGTTGAAGTTAATATTTCAAGCAAATACCGAGTTGAGAGATATGAAGTCTCCAACAAGTTCTAAAGCTAAAAGATGGAGGAGAATCGCTCAACTAGTGAGCATGTGCTCAGATTATGCAGGTACTTCAATCACTTGAATCAAGTGGGAGTTAATCTTCCAGATAAGATAGTGATTGACAGAATTCTCTAGTCACCATCACTAAGTTACTAGAACTTCGTGATGAACTATAGTATGCAAGGGATGACGAAAACGATTCCCGAGCTCTTCGTGATGTTGAAATCGACGAAGGTAGAAATCAAGAAAAGACCATCAAGTGTTGATGATTGACAAGATCACTAGTTTCAAGAGAAGGGCAAAGGGAAAGAAAGGGAACTTCAAGTGGAAAGACAAGCAAGTTGTCACTCCTGCGAAGAATCCCAAAGCTGGACCATAGCCTGAAACTGAGTGTTTACACTGCAAAGGAAATGGTCATTGGAAGCGGAAATGCCCTGAATATTTGGTGGATAAGAAGGATGGCAAAGTGAACAAGGGTATATTTGATATACAGATTATTGATGAGTGCCTTACTAGTGTTTATAGTAGCCCCTGATTATTTGATACTTGTTCGGTTGCTAAGATTAGTAACTCAAACAGGAGTTCGAATAAGCAGAGACTAGTTGAAGAGAAAGTGACGATGAGTGTTGGAAGTAGTTCCAAGATTGATATGATCATCATCGCACACTCCCTATATTTTCGGGATTAGTGTTAAACCTAAATAAATGTTATTTGGCGTTTGCGTTGAGCATGAATATGATTTGATCATGTTTATTGCAATACGATTATTCATTTAAAATGAGAGAATAATTGTTGTTCTATTTACATGAATAAAATCTTCAATGGTCATACACCCAATGAAAATAGTTTGTTGGATCTCGATCGTAGTGATACACATATTCATAATATTGAGGCCAAAAGATGCAAAGTTAATAATGATAGTGCAACTTATTTGTGGCACTGCCGTTTGGGTCATATCGGTGTAAAGCGCATGAAGAAACTCCATAAAAAATGGATTTTCGGAATCACTTGGTTATGAATCATTTGATGCTTGCGAACCTTGCCTTTTGGGCAAGATGACTAAAACTCCATTCTTCAAAACAATGGAACGAGCTACCGACTTATTGGAAATAATACATACTGATGTATGCAGACCAATGAGTATGAAAGCTCGTGGCAAGTATCGTTATTTTCTGACCTTCACAAGATGATTTGAGCAGATATGGGTATATCTACTTGATGAAACATAAGTCTGAAATAGTTGAAAGGTTCAAAGAATTTTAGAGTGAAGTGGAAAATCATCGTAACAAGAAAATAAAGTTTCTGCGATCTGATCGCGGAGAGGAATATTTGAGTTACGAGTTTGGTCTTCAACTAAAACAATGTGAAATAGTTTCACAGTTCACGCCACCTGGAACACCACAACATTATGGTGTGTCCGAACGTCGTAATCATACTTTATTGGATATGGTGCGATCTATGATGTTTCTTACTGATTTACCATTGTCGTTTTGGAGTTATGCATTAGAGACAGCTGCATTCACGTTAAAAGGGCACCATCAAAATCCGTTGAGACGACACTATATGAACTGTGGTTTAGCAAGAAACCCAAGTTGTCGTTTCTTAAAGTTTGGGGCTGCGATGCTTGTGTGAAAAAGTTTCATCCTGATAAGCTCGAACCCAAATCGGAGAAGTGTGTCTTCGTAGAATACCCAAAGGAAATAGTTGGGTACACCTTCTATCACAGATCCGAAGGCAAGATATTCGTTGCTAAAAATGGATCCTTTCTAGAGAAGGAGTTTCTCTCGAAAGAAGTGAGTGGGAGGAAAGTAGAACTTGATGAGGTAACTGTACTGTTTCCTTATTGGAAAGTAGTTCATCACGAAATCAGTTCCTATGACAAATACACCAATTAGTGAGGAAGCTAATGATATTGATCATGAAACTTCAAGATCAAGTTACTACGAGAACCTCGTAGGTATTCGAGTAAGATCCGCACTGTAGTGGTGTAGTAATCATGTTACGGAAGTAATGTTACTAGACCATGATGAACCTACGAACTATGAGGAAGCGATGATGAGCCCAGATTCCATAAAATGGCTCGAGGCCATAAAATCTGAGATATGATCCATGTATGAGAACAAAGTATGGACTTTGATTGACTTGCTCGATGATCGGCAAGCCATGTTAAATGAATGGATCTTCAAGAGGAAGACAGACACTGATAGTAGTATTACTATCTACCAAGCTCGACTTGTTGCGAAAGGTTTTCAACAAGTTCAAGGTGTTGAATACGATGAGATTTTCTCACTCGTATCGATGCTTAAGTCTGTCTGAATCATGTTAGCAATTGCCACATTTTATGAAATCTGGCAAATGGATGTCAAAACTGCATTCCTTAATGCAACCAGAAGGTTTTGTCAATCCTAAAGGTGCTAACAAAATGTGCAAGCTCCAGCGATCCATCTATGGACTGGTGTAAGCATCTCAGAGTTGGAATATACGCTTTGATAAGTTGATCAAAGCATATAGTTTTATATGGACTTACGATGAAGCTGTATTTACAATAAAGTGAGTGGGAGCACTACAGCCTTTACGATTAGTATATGTGAGTGACATATTGTTGATCGAAATGATGTAGAATTTTACGCAAAGCATAAAGGAGTGTTTTAAAGGAGTTCTTTAAAAGAAAAGACCTCGATAAAAGCTACTTACATATTGAGCATCAAGATCTATTGAGATAGATCAAGGCGCTTGATAAGATTTTCAATGAGTACATACCTTGGCAAGATTTTGAAATAGTTCAAAATGGAGCAGTCAAAGAAAGAGTTCTTGCCTATGTTGCAAAGGTATGAAATTGAGTAAGACTCAAATCCGACCACAACGAGAAAATAGAAAGAGAATGAAAAGTCATTCCCTATGCGTCGATCATAGGTTCTATAAAGTATGCTATGCTATGTACCAGACCTATTGTATACCTTGCTCTGAATTTGGCAAGGAGTACAATAGTGATCTAGGAGTAGATCATTGGACATTGGTCAAGAATATCCTTAGTAAGGACTAAGGAGGTGTTTCTCGATTATGGAGGTGATAAAAGAGTTTGTTGTAAAAGTTACATCGGTGCAAACTTTTACACCGATCCAGATGACTCTAAGTCTCAACCTGGATACATATTGAATGTGGGAGCAATTAGCTAGAGTAGCTCCGTGCGAGCATTGTGGACATAAAATATTTGCAAAATACATACGGCTCTGAATGTGATGTAGACCCGTTGACTAAGCTTCTCTCACGAGCAAAACATGATCACACCTTAGTACTCTTTGGGTGTTAATCACATAGCTATGTGAACTAGATTATTGACTCTAGTAAACCCTTTGGATGTTGGTCACATGATGATGTGAACTATGGGTGTTAATCATATCTGAGATATGAATATTGGTGTTAAATCACATGGCGATGTGAACTAGATTATTGACTCTAGTGCAAGTGGGAGGCTGAAGGAAATATGCCCTAGAGGCAATAATAAAGTTATTATTTATTTCCTTATTTCATGATAAATGTTTATTATTCATGCTAGAATTGTATTAACGGAAACATAATACATGTGTGAATACATAGACAAACATAGTGTCACTAGTATGCCTCTACTTGACTAGCTCGTTTATCGAGAGATGGTTATGTTTCCTAGCCATGGACAAAGAGTTGTCATTTGATTAACGGGATCACATCATTAGGAGAATGATGTGATTGACTTGACCCATTCCGTTAGCTTAGCACTTGATCATTTAGTATGTTGCTATTGCTTTCTTCATGACTTATACATGTTCCTATAACTATGAGATTATGCAACTCCGTTTACGGAGGAACACTTTGGTAGTACCAAGCGTCACAGCGTAATCTGGGTGATTATAAAGGGTACTACAGGTGTCTCCGAAGGTACATGTTGAGTTGGCGTATTTCAAGATTAGGTTTTGTCACTCCGATTGTCGGAGAGGTATCTCTGGGCCCTCTCGGTAATGCACATCATTATAAGCCTTGCAAGCAATGTGACCAATGAGTTGGTTACGAGATGATGCATTACAGAACGAGTAAAGAGACTTGCCGGTGATGAGATTGAACTAGGTATTGGTAACCGACGATCAAATCTCGGGCAAGTAACATACCAATGACAAAGGGAACAACGTATGTTGTTATGCGGTTTGACCGATAAAGATCTTCGTAGAATATGTAGGAGCCAATATGGGCATCCAGGTCCCGCTATTGGTTATTGACCGAGAATAGTTCTAGGTCATGTCTACATAGTTCTCGAACCCGTAGGGTCCGCACGCTTAAGGTTTCGATGATAGTTATATTATGAGTTTATGAGTTTTGATGTACCGAAGGAGTTCGGAGTCTCGGATGAGATCGGGGACATGACGAGGAGTCTCGAAATGGTCGAAACGTAAAGATCGATATATTGGACGACTATATTCGGAGTTCGAAAGGTTCAGTGATTCGTGTATTTTTGGAGTACTAGAAGAGTTACGGAAATTCGCCGGGAGAAGTATTGGGCCTTATTGGGCCCTGGGAAAAGAGAGGGCTGCCTAGGGTAGGCCACGCGCCCCCCCATGGCCTAGTCCGAATTGGACTAGGGGGAGGGGCCGCACCCCCTCCTTCCTTCCCTTCTCTCTTCCCCTTCCTTGTCTCCTACTCCTAATACATGGAAGGACTCCTAGTTGGACTAGGAAAGGGGGAATCCTACTCCCGGTGGGAGTAGGACTCCCCTAGGGGGCGCCATAGAAGAGGGCCGGCCCTCCCCTCCTCCACTCCTTTATATACGTGGGTAGGGGGCACCTCATGGACACACAAGTTGATCTACGGATCGTTCCCTAGCCGTGTGCGGTGCCCCCTTCCACCATATTCCACCTCGGTCATATCGTCGCGGAGTTTAGGCGAAGCCTGCGCCGATAGAACATCATCATCGTCACCTGCCGTCGTCTTGTGGAACTCATCTCGGAGCTCGGCTGGATCGGAGGCGGAGATCGTCATCGAGCTGAGCGTGTGCTGAACTCGGAGGCCCGTCGTTCGAGCTTGGATCGGTCGGATCGTGAAGGCGTCGACTACATCAACAGCGTTGTGCTAACGCTTCGCTTACGGTCTCACGAGTGCGTGGGCGAACTCTCCCTCTCGTTGCTATGCCATCACCATGATCTTGCGTGTGCGTAGGAAATTTTTTGAAATTACTACGTTCCCCAATAGCTTGTCCATGGGTTGAAGTCATCAAGCACTCCGCCTGCATTGAAGGTGCCCGTCGGGCCCTTGCCCGTGCTAAGGTGCACTGGGGCAAGATGGATGCTGAGAAGCTTGTGACGGACGCGCCACCGCCGGGCAAGGAGTATAGCACGCCCGAGATGTATTATAAGGGTGTCCTGAAGGGTGCCCGCATTATTGCGGGTGAGTGCTCCAAAGATGTAATATTTGAGTAGACTCACATTTTGTTATCTGTATGCTGAAAACTTTATTCATATCGCTAAGCAACGCTTGTTAATTTAAAATATTACCTTACATGCGGCCATTTATCAAAGCGAGAGATGGCAAGTCGTCGGCTTCAGCCCCCAAGCCACAGTCTGGGGTGTGTTGGGATAAACTTGAGCGCTCTTGTTCCCATTTTGGGTCCATCTAGGAGGCGCTCAACACAACGAACGAGGCAACCGGACTTATAATGCTTGAACACTCTCACTTAGCCATAGAATTCTATAATTTTAAATTTAGTGAAGCCCTGGAATTCGGAAGGTCAATTGAGGCGCTATCACGCTGGGCGGACAAAGCCGGTTCCTCGCTCTAAGCGGCATAAGTCTTTAGGGACTCGAAAAAACCTCTCGAACAGCGACCAGCTCTCGCCTCATCATGGTGTCGGTTTAGCTTTCTCCTTCGAGGTGCTCGCCCAGCTCAAGCTGGGCACTGTCGCGATGGTTCTCCCAGCAGCTACCTTAGCGATATAACGGGCGTAATGTACCAAAACATGGGAGCCGGGCAAACCCAACTATTGACCCAAGACATGATTCGGAGCCGATGTATATAATGCTATAAGTTCGGGGTGCCGCACTTGTGAAAGTGTTCGGACATATCACACCAAAATGTGAGGAACTTAAGCCCCTGGTGTATTTGGTCGTACCAAAGTGTACAGATGCAACATGTCATAAATGAACATATGTGTAAGAAAGGAATGCGTTTATAGGCAAAAAGCAATGCATTATTTTTTCAAAAAATACTGCCATGAATGCAGAACGATACAAATAGAGCGATAAGCAAGGGATGGAACTATTTAGCATGTCCCCCTCCAGGGGTAGGCTGCGGGATGTCGTATATAAAATAGGTATAATGCTCTTAATGGAGACCACCTGGATCCGCGTCGTAGCTCTTCTTCTTCCCTGGCTGTTGCATCGTTAGTTCGGCAGGTCTGCTGCCGGACAGGGCCTCTGGTAAATGGAGTCCTGAGGATAAGAAAAAAGAGAAAGAAAAAGGATGACACACTTGGGAGCCCCTGGTGTGGTTGAGCCGCACTCTGGGCCTGCCGTGGTCGTGCCCCTCCCCCTTTGCCCATGTATTTCCAGAGCGTGGTGATGTACGCGGGGTACTGGTTTTGCAATTTTGCAAGGGTGGGGTTGGGGCCGCATTGCTACGCGTGCTCGGAACATGCCAGGTGGTCTTGTTGTATGTTACTCCGGGCGCGCTTAGCAGTGTCCGATCGCCTAACGGCCGGACTTGAGAATTGCCTTAAGAGGCTGCTCTGCGCTTCTGCCGCGAGAGCCGCTGTATGTTCCTCCGTTCGGAGGGAGCGTTCAGTGTTTCCGTTGACCGTAATGACTCCTCGAGGGCCTGGCATCTTGAGCTTGAGGTATGCGTAGTGCGGCACCACATTGAACTTTGCAAACGCGGTTCGTCTGAGCAGTGCATGATAGCCGCTGCGGAACGGAACTATGTCGAAGATTAACTCCTCGCTTCGGAAGTTATCCGGGGATCCGAAGACCACTTCCAGTGTAACTGAGCCTGTACAATTGGCCTCTACACCTGGTATGACGCCTTTGAAGGTCATTTTTGTGGGTTTAATCCTTGAGGGGTCTATGCCCATCTTGCACACTATATCCTGGTAAAGCAGGTTCAGGCTGCTGCCACCGTCCATCAGGACTCTAGTGAGGTGAAATCCATCGACAATTGGGTCTAGAACCAATGCGGCGAACCCGCCATGGCGGATGCTGGTGGGGTGGTCCCTTCAATCAAAAGTGATCGGGTAGGAGGACCATGGATTGAACTTGGGGGCGACTGGCTCCATCGCATATACGTCCCTGAGTGCACGCTTCCGCTCCCTTTTGGGTATGTGGGTTGCGTATAACATGTTCACCGTCCGCACTTGTGGACGGAAACCCTTCTGTCCTCTATTGTTCGGCGGCCGGGTCTCTTCCTCGTCATCGCTATGCAACCCCTTGTCACTGTTTTCGGCAATTAACTTGCCTGCCTGCTTGAACACCCAACAATCCTTGTTGGTGTGATTAGCTGGCTTTTCGGGGGTGCCGTGTATCTGGCACGAGCGGTCGAGTATTCGGTCCAAATTGGACGGACCCGGGGTAGTTCTTTTGAATGCTTTTTCCACTGACCGGGTTTGGAGCCTCTGAATCCGGCGTTGACTACCGTATCACCAGTGTTATCACCGTTAATGCGGCGTTTGTGCTTGTTGCGACGCGACCTGCCATTGCGGTCCTTGGTATCCAGACTACCAGAATTTTTGTTGAGGTTGTTACTGCGGGCTAGCCAGCTGTCCTCTCCCGTGCAGAAGCGGGTCATGAGTGATGTGAGGGCGGCCATGGATTTCGGCTTTTCCTGTCCTAGGTGTCGGGCAAGCCACTCATCGCGGATGTTATGCTTGAAGGCTGCGAGGGCCTCTGCATCCGGACAGTCGACGATTTGATTTTTCTTGGTTAAGAACCGTGTCCGAATTATCCGCCGATTCGTCGGGCTGCTGAATTATGTGGCTTAGGTCATCAGCGTCGGTGGTCGCATATATGTTCCTGGAAGTTATCAGCGAATGCGGCTTCGTGTCCTCCCAACACCCAATTGATTCTTTGGCGCAGCTGTTAAGCCAATGCCGTGCTAGTCCTTTAAGCTTGAGTGGGAGGTATTTGATGGCGTGAAGATCATCACCGCGGGCCATGTGGATATGAAGGAGATAGTCTTGATCCAAACCGCGGGTCTGTTGTGCCATCGTAGGATTCAATGTTCACGGGTTTGAACCCTTCGGGATTTGATGATCCATTACTTCATCAGTGAAGCATAGCGGGTGTGCGGCGCCTCTGTACTGGGCTATATCACGACGTAGCTCGAGCGAGCTTTGTCTACTGTGTTCAGCCCGACCGGAGTTGCTGTATCCGGCGCGGGGGTCATCGTCGCGCATCGTGGGGCACCCACGCGATCCGTAGATCGATCTTGATTGTCTTGCCTTATCCTCCAATATGTCTTGCAAGTCCGACGCATTCCTCCGTGGCTTTGTGCTTTTCGAGCAATGCCGGGATATGGCTTTAGTGGAAGGCCTAGAGGCCTCTCTGTCATGACCACGCAGGTGGCGGCCGGCCGTGACAGCGCTGGTGATGTAGGTTTATATGCCTCCTCCTCTAATCGGGGAGCAGCTTGCATTTGGGGTAGCTTTTGGAGGCGTTGAGTTCATACTCTTGACGCAAGGACTTGATCCATCCATCGGCTAGCAAATCTTGGTCAGCTCTAAGCTGTTGCTGCTTTTCTTGAGGCTGCTTGCCGTGGCCATAAGCATGCGTTTAAAACGCTCTTGTTCGACGGGATCCTCGCACCGACAATTGGTCATCGTCGAGGCTTGCCCGTGTCCGGAGGGAGGCATGTAATTATCGTCCTCTACCTCTTTGTCTGCCGCTCTCTCATGAGGGCTGGCTTCTTCATCCTCTGTGCTGAATCTTCTTTGGAGGGGTTTTCTTCAAGACTGTCCGGGGTGTTGTTGTCTTGGTGCGGAATCTCCATTCTTCTTTGTGGCGGGATTTAGGCGGCGCCACGACGTCGGGCGCTTAGGCTGTTTCTTGGAGGGTCTTCCTCCGCTGTTCCATCACCATTCCCATCCTTTGGGATGTCCACCATGTATATGTTGTATGACGAGGTGGCCTTCCGGTGCCCGTGGCGCTGGTTCTTAGTCGTCTCGGCATCGTCGTCCATACCGTCGATGTCTTGGTCGAAGTCTAGCATATCGGTTAAATAAATCGGCGGTGGCTACAAAGTGGGTGGTGGGTGGGCTTTGAATTTCTTCGTCGTCCGCATCCCAACCATCCTGACCGTAGTCCGGCCAGGGCTCTCCTGATAACGAGAGATACTTTAGCGAATTCAGGATGTCGCCAAAAGGCGAGTGATGAAAGATGTCCACAGCGGTGAACTCCATGATCGGCGCCCAATCAGATTCGGTTGGTAGGGGTGCGGGAGGTTCGGAGTCCGGCGAGGAGTCCGGCACCTCGGAGTCACGAGCTTCACAAGGGACAGGGTCGGTATTCGGCTCCATCGCCATAGAGGTAGCAGCCCCCGAGACGGTGTCTAGCCACCGATCCTCGATCTGCGCAGTCGGCTCCGGATTAAGGGTCAGAGCGGACTCGTGTGCGGCCTCCAGGGCACTGTCCGGCAGCAGAGCTAAATCATGCCCATCGTGACAGTGTTGCGCGCTCGGCTGTGCTCGAATCCATCGAAGATCAAGTCTCCGCGGATGTCGGCCATGAAGTTCAAACTTCCAAATCAGACCTGATGGCCAGGGGCGTAGCTTTCAATCTGCTCCAGATGGCCAAACAAATTGGCCCTCAGTGCAAAGCCGCCGAATATGAAGATCTGTCTGGGGAGAAAAGTCTCACCCTGGACCGCGTCGTTGTTGATGATCGAAGGAGCCATCGGGCCTATAGGTGACGACACAGGGGAACTCTCAATGAAAGCACCAATGTCGGTGTCAAAACCGGTGGATCTCGGGTAGGGGGTCCCGAACTGTGCGTCTAGGCGGATGGTAACAGGAGACAAGGGACACGATGTTTTTACCCAGGTTCGGGCCCTCTCGATGGAGGTAAAACCCTACTCCTGCTTGATTGATATTGATGATATGGGTAGTACAAGAGTGGATCTACCACGAGATCAAGGAGGCTAAACCCTAGAAGCTAGCCTATGGTATGATTGTTGTTCGTCCTATGGACTAAAACCCTCCGGTTTATATAGACACCGGAGAGGGCTAGGGTTACATAGAGTCGGTTACAATGGTAGGAGATCTACATATCCGTATTGCCAAGCTTGCCTTCCACGCCAAGGAAAGTCCCATCCGGACACGGGACGAAGTCTTCAATCTTGTATCTTCATAGTCTTGGAGTCCGGCCAATGATGATAGTTCGGCTATCCGGGCACCCCCTAGTCCAGGACTCCCTCAGGTCCCTTCAGGCCTGATCGAATCCTTTCATACGCAAGGAGTTGCTGAAGAAATGACCATTTTACCTTGTCGTGCGCTTTCTCAAAATCCACTTTGAAAACCACCCCATCTAGTTTCTTCGTGTGGATTTCATCGAGTGTTTCATGTAGGACCACAACCCCTTCTAGGATGTTTCTGTCCGGCGTGAAAACAGTTTGAGAGGGCTGCACCACAGAATGCGCAATCTGCATAAGCCTATTAGTCCCAACTTTGGTGAAAATTTTAAAGCTAACATTAAGAAGACAGATCGGCCTAAATTGCTCAATCCTCACGGCCTCTGTTTTCTTAGGAAGCAAAGTAATTGTTCCGAAGTTCAAGTGAAACCGCTGCAACTGTCCTGAGGAAAGATCCTGGAACATCGGGAGCAAGTCCCCCTTAATGATGTGCCTGCACTTTTTAAAATACTCCACGAGAAAACCATCCGGTCCTGGAGCTTTATTATTCTAAATTTGTGAAATAGCTTCAAACACCTCTTTCTCCGAAAATGGGGCTGTCAAAATATCGTTCTCATCCGCTGCGAGTTGAGGAACATCCTCAACCCACGACTCATCCAAGGATACAAAATTATCCTCGGGAGGCCCAAACAGCTGCTTATACTAATTGGTGATATATGCTTTTAGGTTCTCCTATCCTAAAATCGTCCCCTCATCTTGCTCAAGCTGAAAGATTCTCTTCTTTCGTTGCTTGCCATTCACAATCATCTGGAAGAATTGTGTGTTATCATCCCCTTGGACGATTTTGCGAACTTTAGCTCGCAATGCCCACTTCAATTCCTCCTCACGAAGCAGTTCTTTCAGTCTTAATTCCGCCTCCACTTTAGTTTCCAACTCTCTAGTATCTTAAATGGAGGACTCGGCTTTTAAATCTAGGGATTGAATAAGTAAAAGGAGCCTTTCCTTCTCAGCATTATATATCCCACTCAGGTGTTTGGCCCAACCCCTTAAGAACTGTAAATGCCTAATCTTATTCTGCCATCTCTCAACATTCGATCTCCCTCCTAAATCTTTAGCCCATTCTCTTGCTATTAGATCCAGGATCCCTTCTCTTTCAAACCACACTGATTCGAAAGAAAATGTATTCTTGTTCCCCACATGCGTTGCCTATCCCGAGTCAACCAATAATGGGGTATGGTCAGAGATGGCGCGAGAGAGTGCATGGACCGCCACGAGGGGAAACTTTTGCTCCCATTCAGCGCTCGTTAGGACCCAGTCTAGCTTCTTAAACATCAGGATTGGTAACGTATTGGCCCACGTGAATTTTCTGCCAGAAAGTTCAATCTTTTGAAGATCTAAGCTTTCAATAATTGTATTAAACATAAACGACCATCTACCGTCAAATTTATCATTGTTATTTTCCTCCCGTCTACGGATAATGTTAAAATCACCCCCAATAAGAATTGGGAGCTGCTCGCTACCGCAAATACGGACTAAATCCGCCAAAAAGTCTGGTTTGAGTTCGGGTTGCGCGGCACCATACACCGCCACCAATGCCCAATTAAACCCATCGGCCCCCAACCGGACCCGAAACTTAACCGCAAAATCTCCCATGACAACATTCCGAACTTCCAACGAATCGCATTTAACCCCAAGTAAAATCCCACCGGATCTTCCTCTTGGAGGTAGGCAATGCCAATCGAGATCAACCCTCTCGAAGGGTACTAAGCGGGGGTAAATTGTCCCTTCGATTTGGACAGGGCAATAAAATCCAATTTGTGTTCTATAGAAGCATCCGCTAGAAACCTTCTTTTAACCAAGTCCTTAAGACCTCTGCTATTCCAAAAGATTCCTTTCATAGTTCATCATGAAATTTTTTAGTGGTCCGGATCCTAGCACTTCTACGCACGGCCGAAGCCGGATAAATCCGTCGATTCCACTTGTGTTTAGGGTTGTTTTGGTCCTCTACCCGGTCCTCACAACTGAGCTCAGTGGACCTAACCACCTCAGAATCTGCAAGAATGGAATCCCTTGGGGAAGTAGAATACTCATCCTCCTCAGTCTGAGGAGGAGAGGGTGCCAGATCCACACAAAAGCTATCAAGCACATTGACCCCCAAAGCATCTAAATCCGAATCGTTTATAGGTTTGATAGCCGCTAGGTTTCTAATCATCTCTAAAGCGCGCTCCACTTCAAGATCCAGGATATCATTAACAGATTTAGAAACTTCATTATCATTACTACCTAGAGATACTCCCAACTGATTTGCATTATAAATAATCTCATCATTAGAAAAATGCAAAAAAGAATTGGAAGTGTTGACTGACATACCAGTAGTGACCTCAATATCATGAAGCTTGGCCGCTTGCATGGCGCACCGTAGCTGCATGTCATCAACATCTGGTTGATCCTGGAGGCAACAGCTCATTCGTCCACCTTCGGATACAGGATCCGGAATCCCTCCAAAACTGATGATGTCATCCCGCGTGGCCCCATTTGGGGCAAGGCCTCCTGCCCAACCCCCAACAGGGCTCAACTGAGCTGAACCGGCCGGGGTGCTGCTCTGCATCATCGGTAGAACCGATGTTGCTCCCCCAGCCATCACCGCCATAAGGCTCGACGCTCCCGGCGATCTCGGTCCAAGACCGTCGCCCGGGGCCCAAGCAGGGGCCACCCCCTCCATGGACGCCAAGGGGGAGGTAGGGGCGGAGGCCACCTGCCCACGCCCCCTCCTGATCTGGCACCTCCTCCGGTGCGCAGCACGTCTTCCAAGGGAGACGTAGGGGCGGAGGCCACCTGCCCATGCCCCCCTCCCGATTCGGTACCTCCTCTGGCGCGAATCGCGTCCGCAGCTACGCAAGGCGTCGTTGGACTCCTCCCGCATAGAAGCGCCACCCTGAGCGAGAGCAACGGGGGAATGGAGGGCCTCCTGCCCATGATCCTCCCCACCCTCAAAGCTAAGCCCGGCAGCATGACGCACTACCGTGTGAACCTCGGAGTTAGGTGCACACTCCACTGGGGTCGCCTCAGAAACGACCATCTTCGAGCCACCACATACAGATGCGTCACAAACCACAAAATCAATAGGAGGAAGTGAGTGCTCTGACAGGCCATCACAATCCAACCGATCACTCCACAGTCGAGGAGGAGCAGAAGCAGGCTGAAACAAGCCAAATCTCAGTGAGTTCATAGCCGCTGAAGCTGGTGGTGGAGTCCCCTTCCCAGGCGCCACCGAGGTGTGATTAGAACCCGTAGCATTGGACTTATCTCCACCACGATCATCCTCACGCAGCTCCTTGTTGCCCAAGCCATCATTCTTATTGACCATATCAACATCATGCCCAGGCATAGCCTCAGAGAACAAATCAGAGTCCTCAAACTCAATCTTGAGGTTGTAAACTCTGCCGGCGTGTGTCCACTTAACCACATCCGGTATGAACTTGTTATCTAGAACACTCACGAGCAACCTCGCTACCCCGTTCGCACGGGTAAAGGGCATATCCACCCGCTCAGTTTTGCCAACAAGTGTCCCCAAGCTAGCCATGACCCGGACATCATTCAGAGTCTTAGACGGTGCCCCCGAGAAACGTAACCAAATCTGAGTCAAAGGTATGCCCTTCGGCTCAACCTTCTTCCACTCATCAAACTCGAGGATACACTCAGTGCCAGGCACCCTGCACATCCCGAAACTCAGAAGCCTCTGCAAGTCCTCTGCTGATGGATACTCAACCTTGTACACATTGTCCTCGAGCCTAATCAATTCCCACTGAAAGTTACCTAGAGTCAGCTCATTCAGTCTCTTTAGGATCTGTGCCTCAGACAGGTCACCTTTAGTCACCTTGACCACCCCTGTGGTCGCGCTCTGAGGTGCCTCTGGGATCTCCATCGCACTAGGAGACTCAAAGAACATCAACTCGGCGCAGCACACTCCATAAATGGTAACTCCCGACATCGGTTCACGCAATAGCAGGCACTCCCAATAGCGTGTACCGGCTTGAGGTAGGTATCACAAAGCTCCGTAACGCACTCAGCGATGAAGTGCCCCTTCTTGTCACAGCGGTAACAAATCATCTTCTCCTTCTTAAGGGCCCACTTGGTAGCTATATCACCGTCTACCTTGTCGGCCATCCTGCCAGAACCTGCTCACCGGGCTCAGCCACGGGCACGTCTACGGTAGCCAGAGCCGTCACCGCGGCCATGACCTGACCAGATAACACTGGCCCCTGTGCAGACGCAACCACCTGCGAAGAAACAGTCGGCTCTGCGACATCGGAAGCGGTAGCAGCAGGTGGTGGAGGCTGTCGGTGGCGGTTCTTGCCTCCACGTCCACCCCGACGTCCACAGAATCCACCCCTTTGCTGGTAGTCCGGACCAGAAGCCCCCTCAACAAAGCCACCCGAAAGTCCAAAAAAGGACGATCCTCCGTCCCGTCACTCTGCCAGGCATATCCGCACCCGCCACCCGCAGACGACGAACCTCGATGCTGGCCATCACTATACACGTCATATCCGTCATCACCCCATTGGCCCCGGGATGGACCACGAGCACCATGAGTCGCCTCTCTGCCACGGTTTGCCGGGAAGCGATGATGACCCGTGCCTCCGCCACCTCTATGCGTCAGCGGCCTTGTCCTTGCCACGGGCTGCTCCCCCGCGTTCTGCGGAGGCGGGATGGGCGCCACCTGTGTCGGCCCCGCCCGGTTCTGCAGCGGCTGCGCGACAATGTGGGGCGGCGGAGCAGCCTTGGGCTACTGCACCCTTGCATGAGTCGTTAGAGTGCCACCCGCGCAGGGCTGCTGCTATGGCGCAGGCGGCTGCGCCCGAGGCACCGCTGCGGCCGGTATGGGAGCCTTAGGGCGTGGCCCCGATGGTCCACTGCCTCCACGACCCGCCATGGCCGCGAGGGGAGGAATGCGCGCGGCACAGCCTGGTTTGCAAGCAGGCACCGCACTGAGTGCCGGTGGGAAGCGTCTTGCGTTTCGAGCAACGACGGGAAGCTGGGGAGGAACGCCGCCGAACCCTAGCGATAGGAACGTCCGTCGTATTCTGTCGATTCGAAATGAGAATCGATTCATCACATGCAAAGTTCAAGATCCCGATCGCACCAGGCGTGACCGATGGCCCATCTGACTGCGGCCCAACCTTCGCCACTTCGCACTGGGCCTCATACCCAGCCGAAGACGGCCCATTAGCCAAGGGAGGCCCGTCTGCGCCCAGCAGGTGATTCAAATGCGCCTCCCTTACGGAAGTGGCCCCGATCACCGGAAAATCCTGGTCGGACGCCGCAGGCGTCGCCTGCCTCCGGCTGGCCGCCGCACGGCTCCCCTTCTTCCTCCCGACTACCAAAGTCCAAGACTCCGGTCTCACAAGATCCAGAACAGTCAGTTTTGGATGACTTACCTTGGGCAAAGGACCTTTCCAAGGCCGAGGAGCCGTCACCGCCGTCCTCCGATGTATGATCCGCCGTAGCAGCTCCAGCTTCTCCTCGAAACGCAGCCTGAGCCTCGCCGGATCCTCGGGTGGGATGACCGCCTCAACGATCTCCGCAACATCCTTCTCGTCATAGCCGGGGGCGAAGGCCTCGCAAACCACATCGGACGGAGTTGGAGAATACGCCGGCAATCCGCCGGAGCACACTCCGTCCTCGTCTTCCTCCCCTCTATCCTCGTCCGCCAGGGCCCAGAAGTGCCCGCCTACCCGCCGGCGATCGCCGGGGGCAAGGGCCCTAGTGGGAGCGGGCGTCGCCATTCAGCCCTTCCCTCGTGTTTTCCTTGGTGAGATATGTTGTTACAATGATTACTCTTACTGTTGCAGTTTAACAAATGAATCACCTATGCATATCACATCTACAACTTGATTAACTAGAACCCCAAGCGCCGTAGTCCAGACTTTGTATGATCTGCTGGACCAGACCTGAGCGCGTAATCAAGATCAGCTATGAGGTCATCCATGTCCTCAGTGCCCGCCGATATCCGTACTAGATCATCAGTCAACCCACGCTCCTCTCACACCGAGGAAGGGATGCTCGCATGCGACATGAAGCAGGGCAAGCTTATGAGCGACTTCACGCTTCCTGCATCGTCACGTAGATTCAGTGAGCAAGAGAGCAAGGTTTCACAGAAATTGTCAGGACCCCGACTCAATGTCACATCGATCTAGCCTGTAACACCTCATATCACTTTGCGGCCTCACGCACGGTATTCCCACGGGTGTCGCCTTACCTTTGCCCGGGACCGTTTGCGCCTTTTGGCTGCGTATATGATAGTGTCGCTAGCATCCATATGATAAGGAGCCGGGCTGACATGGCTAGTCGTAAACCCAAAGTGGCACAGACTTACGAGGACAGCATCCATGACCCGACATCGAGCGTGTCGGTCATCGGCGAGTAAGTTCGGGCTGTAGCTGGGCTAGCAGGACTCGATAAACCGGGCTGTGGCGGGCTAACAGGACTCCGGTACTCAGCGTGACATTTCCCGAAGGACAGACACAGAGCGAAGAAGGACACATGCCGGCCAGCCTAAGTGTTCGGAGCGATAGCAAGCTACCATGGCTCGGTGGAATCACTAGGAGACATTTCCCGGTAAGAGAGGCTACTAAAGATAAACAACTAGATAGTCAGATCCCACACATACCAAGCATTTCAATAACATACACACAATATGCTCGATATGTGCAAATACAACATGGCATCACAACATGACTCTACGACTCAAGTATTTATTCAATAGGCTCCGAGGAGCGAGATATTACAAACATGGGTCTCATGACCCAACATTCAAAGCATACAAGTCAAGCACAAGCGGAAGCTAACATGTCTGAGTACAGACAACTACAAATGAAAAGGCCTGAAAGCCTGACTATCTACCAGATCCTGCCGAGGGCACAAGATCGTAGCTGAGGTAACAAGCTGAACGTCGAAGTCCACGCGGAACTACTAGCGAGACCGAGGTCTCTCTGCAAAAACATAAAATAGGAAAACGTGAGTACAAATGTACCCAGCAAGACTTACATCAGAACTAACTACATATGCATCATTATCAACAAAGGGGATGGTGGGGTTTAACAGCAGCAAGCCAGCTTTGACTCGGTGGCTATCCTGAACTACTATTGCAAGTGACTCTTTTGAGGTGGCGCACACGAGTCCACATATTCACCATATCAATACACCACTATGGATCCGCTCCGTTCCCCTATGAGAACGCCATCCATAGCACTCACGCTTATCTTGCGTATTTTAGAGTATCCACTTTCACTTGTCTATGAACTGTACAGGCAACCCAGAAGTCCTTTTCCGCGGACACGGCTATTCGAATAGATCATATTAACCCTGCAGGGGTGTACTTCTTCATACATGTTTCCACCACTAAGCGTCGCACACGACATATGCTCGGCGGACTTCAGCTTAAAGCCGGCGTGGGTGTAGACCACGACCTACCTAAACACTCAAGTCCCTAGTCGGGTTTATCGCCTATTTGGGTTCCATCTATGAGGAGATCCGGCGAAGTTTCGCTCACAGCCCCAAGCGATGTGAGCAGGGTTACTGTGACACCAAGCAGGCGCCGGTTTACCGCCACGTGCCTACCACATCACAGCCCACCCCTACGGTCAACCTTGCGCCTGGCCTCCAGCATACTACAAACACGAAACTACTTGCAACTCACGGACAGAGGACAAGGGTGAATAAGAAGTCGGCGGGGTCATATTTGAGGCCCAATGCATGGTAGTAGCTGAATCATGGATCACAAACACAGAACTCAGTTCCTAAGGACGGCTGCAATGAGACAACCCACCATGTACTCCTACATGGCCTCTCACCGCTACCATTACCAAATCGTGTTCACACACCTAGCTCACACATAGTAGGACATGTTCACACACCTCGATTCATCCTCGATGAATCGGACTGACTCAACTCTAGCGATAGCGAGGCATGACAAACAAGCATGAATGAGTAGGCACAACAGGGCTCAAACAACTCCTACTCATGCTAGTGGGTTTCATCTATTCTTGTGGAATGACAGGTCATGCAAAGGATAAAGGGGTTCAGCTACGCATGACAAATGAGATGAATCGTTGTTGTCCTAATGCGGTAAAAGAGAGCAGGGCGAGAGAGTGGGATTGTATCGGAATGAACAAGGGGTTTTGCTTGCAGCACTACGAAGATAGCATTGAGTCTTCATCGGTGTCAGCGATCAACGCGTCGGTACAACGTCTACCGAGGGGAAACAATACCGGCAAACAGAGAAGAAACACGATCAATGCAATGCACAATATGATGCCTTCTATGACATGGCAATATGAATGTTTTGGGCTAATGCAACTACAACCAGATGGATTTGGGTCATATTGAGCCAAAGGTTCAATCCCAAATTCAAATTATGAATTAAAATAGTGCCTTATCATGTTTTGCACTAAACAGCAAGGTTAAGTTGTTTAAACCTGCATGAAACCAGTGCAGATGGATAGATTAGATTTTTTTGATCATTTTTCATATATAATTTGTTTGATTTGGAGCTACGGTTGATTTTATATGGATTTTAGAAGTTTGAACTAAATTCTGGAATTTCCTGAATAAAAATAAATCCAGAAAAGGATTTATGCGTCGAGATAGCGTCCTTGTGACGTCAGCGGTCAACAGGGCGGCCAGGTCAAACCTGACGCGTGGGTCCAGGGTGTCAGTGCGATTAGTTAACTAACTAAAATTAGTTAGTGTTAAACTAATGCTAATCCTAGTTTAGTTAGTGGCCAGGGGCCCACACGTCAGTAGTCAACGGGTCAAAGCCTGCCGGCGTTTAGCCGCCGGCGAGGCCAGACGCGGCGGCGAAAGTGCAATTTCGCGCTCCGGCGACCAAATGGTCGGCGGAGACCATCTACGGGTGGCTGGGAGCAAGCCGCAGCATTTGGTGGCAGTGGTTGGGCTCGGGGTGGCCGGGAACGTCGCCGGCGACGACCTTGGCGGTCGTCGGGGTTCGTCCGAGGTCGAACACGGTGCTAGGGGCACGGCGAGTGCGTGGAGTGGGGTTACAGGCTCCTGCGGGTGCGGTGAGGCGGTGGTGTGCTGGTCGAGCCAGCGTGGCTGTAGCCACGGCGGCGGCGTCTTGATGGCGGGCGAGTGCGGTTGCAAGCGGGCGATAGCTTCTGCGCCTGCGAGGGAAAAAACGGAGAGAGGAGCAAGAGCGAGGGCTCACGGTGGATCAGCAGAGGCGACATCGAGGCCGGGAGAGGCTGGGCTCGCGAATCCCGACGAGTCCGCCCGGCGGTCGAGGTTGAAAACGAGGTTGGGGACGACGCTGCGAGCTCCCTTGATCGAGCAGGTTGGCGTGAACGATGCGAGAGGCGATGGCGGTTCTTCGGGCTTATCGGCAGGCGAGGTGGCGGTGGCATGGCGAAGCAGCGTCGGTGGCGGCTGGCTGCGCTTCGGGCACGAGAGGGAGAGAGAGCGATGATGGGGAGAGCTCGGGAGAGAGTGAGGCGGTCGGGAGGCAGCGTGTCGGCGTCGAGGCGTCAGGCGTCGGGAGAGCGGTAGCGAGGGTGGCGAGGCGTGGCGTGGCAGTGGCGGCGAGCGCGCTCGTCCTTCCGTCGAGGAGGAAGGCAGCAGGAGGCTGTGGTGGTGGGCTGGGCGGCCACTTGGGCGCCAGTAAGCCAGTGAGGTTCCTTCTCTCTCTCGCTTTGTTTTAATTACTGTTTTCTATTTATTTCTGCGACTTTGTGGCTTTATTAAAAATACAAAAACGTTTCCAAAATCCTGAAAATAGTTGTGGGCTCTGTTAGGATTATTCCTAGCATCCCACACTTAAGTTCAATTAATTGAGCACTTAAAATAATGTATAGCATTTAAATGCCCAATTGCAAATACTATATGATTTAATTGGTGACCAAATATGTTATGGAAAAATGTGCAACACCTCTGGTTATGGTTCTAGCATTTTCGAGAAATGATGAACATTTTTTAAGCCATTTGGAATTCACTGAAAATATTTTAGTTGAACCTAGTGAATTCCTTTGATGCTAGGGTTTAGGCAATCCCCATTTCAAGTTTCATAAAATTTAAACATGATGCATGGATGATAAAGCAAAGACAAGCAAGGCTGAGCGGGGATGTGACAGCTCACCCCACTAAACAAGAATCTCGTCCGAGATTCAAAGCGTGAGTAAGAAGACAAAGGGACATGGGCCGACCACGGTCTTCATGATCCATCTGTCTCCTCGAGGTTGTTGATTTGTTGACTCAAATTGATCTTGACGTCTTTGCTTTTGAGATCTTCATTCACGCAATGACAACGAAAAGAAACTCTACTAGGGTTGATCTTCTCGAAGATCGAGCTATACAAGATCAACTCGCGGGATGAGATGTTGAATCATCTCGAGTTAAGACACAAAACACATCGAGAGGGATGGAAGAGAAAACGATGGGGTTTGATTTGGTGAGCAACAATTCCACGCTTAGGAAGAGGGTGGATGGTGTCAAGGCGGCGAGGAAATAGTTGCCATGATCCCATAACGTGGCACCTTGGAAAAGGTGACTCGTAGAAAATCCCCTTAAGTGGCAAAAAGAATTACCTTTGATTCAGAGATCATTAAAATTCTTTATACCAGCCTAAGGCAATCACAATCGATCATTTGAAGGAGTCCGAAAGAATGACACTCTCGGGCCAGAATGGGCGATGTGGATTACCTTGTTGAAAACAACACAAGGGTTGATTTTCGTAACTGGGGAGAAGCTCAGCAGTAGAGAGTGAGTCCACTGTTGAAAGGGTTATAGCATAACCGAGGAAACTGAGAGCACTATGCAATTAATGCCGACAATAAAACCTAGCACTTACGTGTGCCCTCAAGAACTTGAGAATTTCCATATTCATCAAGGTTTTATCAACATCCGTGTCAAGGGTGCTGACAACACAACATACTACCATGATGAGTAGCGATGGACGATGCAGATAGAAAGGAAGACAACACTTTCTCAGATTTCACCTTAGCGGGGCCAAGGGAACGAAATCTGGATGATCGATCGAGAGACATTTAGCACTTCGCTCCTAATGTTCTCCTTGATGTACTAGTGTATCCCATCCATAGATATGATTTGATATCTAGAACATCAAGTAAAAGATCGGACTTCGGAAACACAAAATCCATAAGGCACAGCTAGGGAGTAAATCCTACAAAGTCCTTATGGGGAGGCGGCCAACTTCTTCAATCAAGATACTACAATAATAAGTCTTCCGGCAGGGTGTGTTAGCCATGACATCCACTTTACCGGTTATGAGACCAATATTATAGTTCTTGGGAAATGTTCCAACCATCATATCAGCCTGAGATTCAGATCTGGTTGGTGTTAGAATATTCCAGACTCATCGAGTCTAGAAATAGAGATGAAAGTTTGCAACACAAATCGACGAGACGACGTTGCGAGATTCTCGGGAAAATGGGCTACGATAGTAAGCTCCAAAATATGACCTGGTTCTGCTACAAACATGTGAACACGCTGTCCCAGACAAACATGATCCCATGGTAGTTTTACAATAAAACACTACCGAGTTCCAGTGGGGAACCATCATCAAGGATAACGAAGTCCTTGCATAAGGCATGCTCTTAAGAAGGAACTTCTTCTCCTTGAATAAATCAGTTAGTGGCTTGGTGTGCTAGGGATACATATGGAATGAAGGTTGCGAGCCTGTCAAAGCAAAGCATACTTCACACTTGCATGACTGACTTGGGATGGTAACCGAGGAAGCAAAACGAACTCTCTCAAATTCACGGCGGCAACTTGCTTCAAATGCACATGAACTAGAGAAAGCCACCTCTTTCATTCAACATATTCTTCATGAACAGGCACGAAGATAATGCTTACAAAAGTTTCCAATGCTAGCTTTAATGCTCCACATGGATCATGGGGAGACAAGATCTTTTGATGGGCTCAACGATAACTCATCGAATTTCCATATCACTGGACTTCCGCCATCATGTGAGCACGGTGATAGTATTGGTCAGACCAAAAGATGTAATGGTGTATGCTCGAGGGATCAACCACGAGTAAGACAACATTACGAATATCGTTGGTTCTAACTTGATTTGACGATAGCCCACACTCAAATCAAGGTTTGGACAAGACGATAGATTCAGCAAACCAATCACGAGGAACAATCGATGAAGATATCATCTCTCTTCAACACACACACACACACACAAGGATATCCCCTAGTGATGAACTAAGCTAGGAAAGCCTTTATCTTCCAACTCTCCAAGTTGTTGTTTAGCTTAACCAACCAGCTCAGGGGTATCCAACACGGATTCTTAGAGAAAGGGTGGTTTCAAAAACCAACTTGATCACGAGCTCAACATAGCGGTCAGGTGACATCCTGGTGATACCTCCGAGAAGACATTTGAAGAATCACGAACCACCGATATGCTACTAAGCACGAGAACAATCTTGCTTTTCAGAGCAAGACGATATGATCAAATGAGCGAGGACTTAACAAAATCCTAACTCATCAATCGAAGAGTGCACCGGGAACAAGGACTAGGTAGCACAATCAGTCTTAGAATGATGATTCAAGAACCAACACGCTAAGAATGAAATTATTGTCCTTTAACTACCAAGCAGCGGAGTTGCTAGCGATGTGATTTCACACACCAGATTCACTTGTCGGTATTCGGTTACAATAACACGAAACCGAGGAATGAACAATGATGGCAAGAAGTATTACTACATCAAGAATTCATAGGATGGTGTGCAATTCCCATGACATTCTTGATATAAAGATGGTATTACTGCAAGGTAGAACAGAACAAAAGCTGGATTAGTATTTGATCTGTGGAGTACGACTGCTTTGACCCAATCCTGGAAATGGACAAGGTATTGGAGTTCGTTTCTCCTAGTCATTCAGGATAGAATGGCTTGACGGACCACAAGAATAATAAGCATCGATGAGCTCGAGTGCACAACTACTCTTGACTATCAATCGATGAGCGAAGGTCGATATAAAACTAAAGGGGGACAACTCAAAGGAACATATGATTTTCTGAGCTGTGAATGCATAGATTAGTATGTCGAGCGAATCTCAACATTTCTTCCGGATAACCCATGCGGAAAGGGTAGAACTGGCAGATTCACAATTATGAATGGAGAACTCCTCAAGAGTACTCTGATTGTGATCCTTCGGTTCAGCGAGGAACTTCTGCCATAAGCGGTTCATAGTATTTGGAAGAAGGAAATACCACGCACCTCGAGGACTGATGCAAAGGTTACTAATAACCTAAAGGAACTAGCAAACACTATCAACATGAAGTAAGTAAGGTGAGTCTTGGGTTCAAAACCCAGGAATAGAATACCTACTACTAAGTAGCATCACGGGATGCTTTCGGAAATATAGGCCAGAATCTTCACACTGGGATACAAATCATGGCTAGATTACTAGATGATCCCCTAAGACACCTAGGGTCATAATAATTCCAACATATATGTCGAGGCAATAGAATACCTCAACTCACCGATTAGTGTGGTTAATCTGGCCCAAAGGAACATCGGAACGGGAGGAAGGAATTTTGCAAATGCTTCAGGCTATTTAGAAACCTGGGATGACTCGGACGACATAACGGCTGTAAATGCTCAAAAAGTTTGGAGATATACTACAAAAATGGTGGCATAGCCACTCCAAAGCACAATATCAAGGTTTCAAGACCAACAGTTATGAACATACAGAAGTAGTAAAATTGAGCTGAGATTTGAAACTAACAACTCTATAAGTCTATGGATTAGTAGCACGTCATCCTGATAGATAGATGAGAAGGCCTAGTTCTTAAACCCCGTAGAAGAGAAGAGATTGACTCAGATCAGAAGGCCATGAGGTATAAGGAGTAAAAAGAGCCTTACGTTCCAACCCACAATCAATTCCCCTACATATAACTAAAGCATTTCTAGACACAACTTCGACCAGTTTGGCTTGGTAATCCTCTGAGCGAACAAAGCTCGATACCAAAGCTGTCGGGACCCGACTCAATGTCACATCGATCTAGCTCTGTAACACCTCATATCACTTTGCGGCCTCACGCACGGTATTCCCACGGTGTCGCCTTACCTTTGCCGGGACCGTTTAGCCTTTTGGCACACGTATATGATAGTGTCGCTAGCATCCATATGATAAGGAGCCCGGCTGACATGGCTAGTCGTAAACCCAAAGTGGCACAGACTTACGAGGACAGGCATCCATGACCCAGCATCGAGCGTGTCGGTCATCACGAGTAAGTTCCGGGCTGTAGCTTTGGGCTAGCAGGACTCGATAAACCGGCAGTGGCGGGCTAACGGGACTCCGGTACTCAATGCGTGACATTTCCCGAAGGGACAGACACGAGAGCGAAGAAGGACACATGTCGGCCAGCCTAAGTGTTAGGAGCGGTAGCAAGCTACCATGGCTCGGTGGAATCACTAGGAGACATTTCCGAAGAGAGGCTACTAAAGATAAACAACTAGATAGTCGGATCCCACACATACCAAGCATTTGAATAACATACACACAATATGCTCGATATGTGCAAATACAACATGGCATCACAACATGACTCTACGACTCAAGTATTTATTCAATAGGCTCCGAGGAGCGAGATATTACAAACATAGGTCTCATGACCCAACATTCAAAGCATACAAGTCAAGCACAAGCGGAAGCTAACATGTCTGAGTACAGACAACTACAAATGAAAAGGCCTGAAAGCCTGACTATCTACCAGATCCTGCCGAGGGCACAAGATCGTAGCTGAGGTAACAAGCTGAGCGTCAAGTCCACGCGGAACTACTAGCGAGACCGAGGTCTCTGCAAAAACATAAAATAGGCAAGCGTGAGTACAAATGTACCCAGCAAGACTTACATCGAACTAACTACATATGCATCATTATCAACAAAGGGATGGTGGGGTTTAACAGCTGACAAGCCAGCTTTGACTCGGTGGCTATCTGAACTACTATTGCAAGTGACTCTTTTGAGGTGGCGCACACGAGTCCACATATTCACCATATCAATACACCACTATGGATCCGCTCCGTTCCCCTACGAGAACGCCATCCATAGCACTCACGCTTATCTTGCGTATTTTAGATTATCCACTTTCACTTGTCTATGAACTGTACAGGCAACCCAGAAGTCCTTTTCAGCGGACACGGCTATTCGAATAGATCATATTAACCCTGCAGGGGTGTACTTCTTCATACATGTTTCCACCACTTAGCGTCTGCACACGACATGTGCTCGGCAGAGTTCAAGCGAAAGCCGACGTGGGTGTAGACCACGACCTACCTAAACACTCAAGTCCCTAGTCCAGGTTTATCGCCTATTTGGGTTCCATCTATGAGGAGTTCCGGCGAAGTTTCGCTCACAGCCCCAAGCGATGTGAGCAGGGTTCCATGACACCAAGCAGGCGCCGGTTTACCCGCCACGTGCCTACCGCATCACAGCCCACCCCTACGGTCAAGACTACGCACGGCCTCCGGCATACTACAAACACGAAACTACTTGCAACTCACGGACAGAGGACAAGGGTGAATAAGAAGTCGGCGGGGTCATATTTGAGGCCCAATGCATGGTAGTAGCTGAATCATGGATCACAAACACAGAACTTGGTTCCTAAGGATGGCTGCAATGAGACAACCCACCATGTACTCCTACATGGCCTCTTACTGCTACCTTTACCAAATCGTGTTCACACACTTAGCTCACACACAGTAGGACATGTTCACACACCTCGATTCATCCTCGATGAATCGGACTGACTCAACTCTAAGCGATGAGCAGGCATGACAAACCAGCATGAATGAGTAGGCACAACAGGCTCAAACAACTCCTACTCATGCTAGTGGGTTTCATCTATTCTTGTGGAATGACAGTCATGCAAAGGATAAAGGGTTTAGCTACATGACAAGTAGCAGATGAATCGTGGTTGTCCTAATGCAAGAAAAAGAAGCAGGAGGCGAGAGAGTGGGATTGTATCGGAATGAACAAGGGGTTTTGCTTGCGGCACTTCGAAGATAGCATTGATTCTTCATCGGTGTCAGCGATCACAACGTCGGTACAACGTCTACGAGGGAAACAATACCGCAAGCGAGAGAAGAAACACGATCAATGCAATGCACAATATAATGCATGCTATGACATGGCAATATGAATGTTTTGGGCTAATGCAACTACAACCAGATGGATTTGGGTCATATTGAGCCAAAGGTTCAACCCCAAATTCAAATTATGAATTCAAATAGTGCCTTATCATGTTTTTCACTAAACAGCAAGGTTAGGTTGTTTAAACCTGCATGAAACCAGTGCAGATGGATAGATTAAATTTTTCTGATCATTTTTCATATATAATTTGTTTGATTTGGAGCTACGGTTGATTTTATATGGATTTTAGAAGTTTGAACTAAATTCTGGAATTTCCTGAATAAAAATAAATCCAGAAAAGGATTTACTGCGTCAGCATGACGTCACTGTGACGTCAGCGGTCAAAAGGGCGGCCAGGTCAAACCTGACGCGTGGGTCCAGGGTGTCAGTGCGATTAGTTAACTAACTAAAATTAGTTAGTGTTAAACTAATGCTAATCCTAGTTTAGTTAGTGGCCAGGGGCCCACACGTCGAGAGTCGGCGGTCAAAGCTCTGCGGCGTTTAGCCGGCCGGCGAGGCGCACGCGCGCGAAGTGCAATTCGCTCCGGCGACAAATGGTGGCGGAGACCATCTGGTGGTGGGAGCAAGCCGCGGCGTTTAGTGGCGATGGTTGGGCTCGGGGTGGTGGGAACATCGCCGCGGCGACCTTGGCGGTCGCCGGGGTTCGCCGAGGTCGAACACGGTGCTAGGGGCACGGCGAGGTGCGTGGAGTGGGGTTACAGGCTCCTGCGAAGTGCGGTGAGGACGGTGGTGTGCTCGGTCGAGCCAGCGTGGCTGTAGGCCACGGCGGCGATGTCTTGATGGCGGCGGTGCGGTTGCAAGCGGGCGATAGCTTCTGGCGCACGAGGAAAAACGGAGAGGGGAGCAGGCGAGGGGCTCACGGTGGATCCAGCAGAGGCGGCGTCGAGGCGGGAGAGGCTGGAGCTCGCGAATCCCAGCGAGTCCGCCGCGGTCGAGGTTGAAAACGAGGTTGGGGGCGACGCTGCGAGCTCCCGCGATCGAGCAGGTTGGCGAGACGATGAGAGCGATGGCGGTTCTTCTGGGCTTATCGGCAGGCGGTGGCGGTGGCGCGGCGAAGCAGCGTCGGTGGCGGCGGCTGCGCTTCGAGCACGAGAGGGAGAGAAGAGAGATGAGGGAGAGCTCGGGAGAGAGTGAGGCGGTCGGGGAGGCAGCGTGTCGGCGTCGAGGCGTCAGAGCGTCGGGGAGAGCGGTGGCGAGGCTGGCGGGCGGCGTGGCTGGTGGCGAGAGCACGCTCGTCCTTCGTCGAGGAGGAAGGCGACAGGAGGCTGTGGTGGTGGGCTGGGCCGGCCACTTGGGCCGGTAAGCCCAAGTGAGGTTCCTTCTCTCTCTCTCTGCTTTCTGTTTTAATTACTGTTTTCTATTTATTTCTGCGACTTTGTGGCTTTATTAAAAATACAAAAACGTTTCCAAAGATCCTGAAAATAGTTGTGGGCTCTGTTAGGATTATTCCTAGCATCCCACACTTAAGTTCAGAATTAATTGAGCACTTAAAATAATGTATAGCATTTAAATGCCCAATTGCAAATACTATATGATTTAATTCAGTGACCAAATATGTTATGGAAAAATGTGCAACACCTCTGGTTATGGTTCTAGCATTTTTCCAGAAATGATGAACATTTTTTAAGCCATTTGGAATTCACTGAAAATATTTTAGTTGAACCTAGTGAATTCCTTTGATGCTAGGGTTTAGGCAATCCCCATTTCAAGTTTCATAAAATTTAAACATGATGCATGGATGATAAAGCAAAGACAAGCAAGGCCTGAACTGGGGATGTGACAGAAATAGTACTCCCTCCATTTCAAAATAGATGACTCGATTTTGTACTGACTTTAATACAAAGTTGGGTCATGTATTTTGGAAGAAAAAAGTCTGAAATAAACCTTAAACTCGTAGTCCAAATTTGAATCAAACCTTAAACTATTAATCCCTGAAATCAACACGCTAACCTTATTGATCCCGGTTAATCCCCGACCCTACACCATTCTGGACATGTTTGTCGAAGCGGGAAAAGACAATCCCGGCCTAGATTAGACATTTTTCTCACCAACGACCATGGCACACATTGTCGTCTTCCTAATCTCTCGCTCATGTGCAAGGTGAGCTCGTACGCTAGCGTGTAGCCTGTGCGCCCAGACTACTACGGAGATGTATGAGGCGAGCCGGTGATGCTAAGGTCACGAGTCACGGCAGGTACTTGGAGCTCGTATACGACATCCTTGGAGCACATGAAGAAATTGTTCAAGTCTGGCTTGGGATCAAGCGCATCGGCGAGCTACTGCCAGAGCACGCCGACGGGCGAGAGGAAGAGGACCGCCACTCTACCTCCAGTCTTAGAGCTTCTCCAACAAGTGCATGGTAGCGCGGCACGCTAATTTTTTTTGTAGCATCAAAATAATATTTTAGGGCGCGCAGAAGGATGGTTGCTTTATCAGGCGCTCCGCTATAGCGCTTCACCAGGCGCGGTAAAGCACAGCGCGCGCTTGGAATTTTTTAAAAGCAATACATACGAAAAAATATATGAAACAACACATAGTTGAAAACTTTAAATTTCATAGCGTCGCCATTCAGCTAAGAAACTGGTACAGAAATGATCACTGAGCGTTAGTTTTAATGGATAGGAGGGAGTACAAAAGTTCTTTGGCTGCAAAAGGTACAAAAATCCTCAGTGATTGGCTTGCTTTCATCTCGCGCTAGAAACCCAAACGTAGTCTACTAGTACTAATATAGTAAAAAGACAATTTACTTGCTTTCATCTTAGGATGTTTTTATATGGGTTGCAGTTATTTATTTTTATTTACATTCATGTAATACCAATTATACAAAAAAAATTAATTACAAAACTAAACCTTAAGAAGAAAGAAATTTAAAAATAAATTAAAATTTAAAAATTGCACACCATTTAAACAAAAATGATCTTTTTATAATGTGCATGAATAAGCATATAATAGCGGAATTAATTAAAATAAAGTTTTTAAGAAGAAATGAATTAGTGACATTGGTATTACCCTCAAAGAAGAAAGAAAATCAAAATAAAATAAAAATAGTTAAGTTTTCCAACAAAGAATGAATTGTCGGTATTGATATTACCCTTCAAGAAAAAGAAAATGAAAACTTGGGGTGTCACAGCGTACCTATCCGCTTCACCAATGGGGTTGACATCGATGAGGTGATCGGCGATGTCTACTTCACGGACAGCTCCAGGAACTACAATAGGTCAGAACATGAGATGGTCACATGAACTGGAGACACTAGGGACCACCTTACTAGGTATGACCCATGGATAGGAAAGGCCATCGTGCTCCAGGCCGGCATCACTTACCCCAATGAGAAGGCTGAGCTCCCCTTTGGCGTCGATAGCCACCTACTCGCCCTCAGGATCGATGGCGACGGTGTTAGAACATTTCACGTGTTTTGGGTGATGATGACAACCGTCCTTGTATTCTAATCTTGTGATTAGTTCTTCAAGTTCGCATCGACTAGGTATTCTCTCTCGAAGGAAAAGATCGAAGAAGGAGTGGTCTACGCGCTTTATTTCTTTGGTTGTAGGAAACCCGTACTATCAAGAGGGAATCCATATCGGAAGGCATTGGGTGAATCATTGCACGTACACTCTCTTTGTCACCCACCATATCATTCTGTTCTGTGTAGAGAGAGGTCCCCTATGATTCTTGCTGGTGCGGTGGCTTCTCCTCAGCGGTTGTACCGCCTTCTTGGGCGGTTCTACCGCTGGCCTGTTGTACCGTTGCAACCACCGCCCCAGGGGTGATAACCTGGGGTTGCACCTCCCAGGTTCTTGCCAAGCGGTTGTACCGCCCACCCAATGGCAGAACCCTTGGTTGCACTTGGGTGGTTGTACCGGCCAAGTACCGCTCAACCACCGAACGAGGTTCTGTGATGGAGCGATACTTGGGCGGTGGTGGCCCAGTTGTTCCGTTGTGCTCCGCATAGCGGTACTACCGGTTGTCTTGAGCGGTTCTACCGCTTGGGACTTAGCCACCCCGTGCATTAGGAGCGAGCGGTTGTTCCGGTCGCACTACCGCTCGACCACCGCCCATAGGGGTGACTCCCTTCTGTTTCTAGGCGGTTGTTTAGCGGTAGTGAAGCGGTTGGTCCGGTTGTACTTCACAACCGGTACTACCGCTCAAGTGACCGGTTGTATCGTCTGCTAGGGTTTCAGCAGCTTCGCATGATTCTCGGTTGCACCGGGGAGAGGAGCGGTTGTACCGCTGCAGTGTAAAAACTGCTGTAACGGTTGGGTCTTAGGGTTTCCTATGTAAAGGGGGTTCTTTCACCTACCCCCTTACCTCTTGCCTCTCTCTCCACCATTGATGCCCTTCAAGATTTCTTGCCCGATCTCTCTCTCTAGCCACTCAAACTTGTTGATTTGCTAGGATTGAAGGAGGAGACCTAGATCTACACTTCCACCAAAGGATATTTGATTCCCCCATACTTTCTTGTGTGGATTTTGTTACTCTTGGGTGTTTGAGCACCCTAGATGGTTGAGATCACCTCGGAGCCATATTCCATTGTGTTGAAGCTTCGTGGTTTCGTTGGGAGCCTCCAATTTGGTTGTGGAGAGAGCCCCAACCTTGTTTGTAAGGTTCGGTTGCCGCCTTCAAGGGCACCACTAGTGGAATCACGGCATCTCGCATTGTGTGAGGGTGTGAGGAGAATACGATGGACCTAGTGGCTTCTTGGGGAGCACTGTGCCCCCACACTGCTCCAACGGAGATGTACTTCCCCCAAAGGGAAGGAACTTTGGTAACACATCCTCGTCTCCATCGGTTCCACTTGTGGTTATCTCTTCCCTTTACTTTGTGCAAGTCATTATTGTGTTGCATCCTTTGCTTGTACTTGTTGTTGCTTTGTTATTAGCATCATATAGATTGCTCACCTAGTTGCACATCTAGACAACCTATTTGTTGCTAAACCTAATTCATTAACAAAAGCTAAAAATTGGTAGTTCCTATTCACACCCCCCCTCTAGTCAACCATATCGATCCTTTCAGATGGAAAAATAATCGAGGCGATGAGAGGACCCAAGAGCGTGAGGCCGACCGAGGTCGTGGAGAGAAAAGGTGGCAGATTGTTCATGGTCACATGCAAATAGATAGACCAATTATGGATATGTAAACTAAGGCTTTTCATAGGACTTGTTCTCTTTTTAACTTTCATTATATTATTGGTTTGTCGTATAAAGTCAGGTTCTTTTAAGTGGAGCTTTCTATTGGACAATGATCATGTATTTTTCACTATAAATGTACCAAATTATGTTTTATTAAGCAATATATGAAAGTATAGTTGTGAGTTGCAAAGAGCCAAAGACACAAAAAGGCACTAGCATTGTTCTGAAATAAATTGTTCACAAAAACTAAGATGGTCCAGAGAGAGGTACAAGTTAATACTCACAAAAAGGAAAGCAATCCAATCTTACAAAAGAAAAAAACGATCTATTAAGAGAAAATCAACTGCGGCAAACCAAAAATTAGCTAATTGCCTGCCAGATAAAATCTACGAATGCATCAACATTTTCGTGCGTGATTTCATCCAGAACAAGAGCGTCACGGTTCTTCCATTACACTACAAAGAATCGTCACGTTATTCTTCATCTCCGCACCAATGACCATGAATAATCCAATCTCCAGATGTATACATATCCCCCAGACTCACTTGGACATATCATAAATGTCATATACAAAATACACAAGCACCTACATGGATCGATGTGAATCCGAAGAACCAGCTACACTCTTTACTCCCAATCAGCGTCCGGGCACCTACAACTGTCCTGGACGCCGGGACGGTCCCGATGATGGGCGTCGTGAGGTAGTTCAGGGTGTATCATGTTATGCGTGCCAACGTGGATGTCATGTTTCTTAAGAGCACCATAGTTGTGGGAAACCCCGGGCGGTGAGCTTACTGGGAGGCCCGTGCCGACCTGCTGCTAGGGTGATGGGATGGGGTTGGTGGGTGGTTGCATTGTGTAGGCCACCGGCCTCGACTTGGGCAGGCGTGAGGCGGCGGGCCACGTCATCACTGCCACCGGTGGTACGCTCGTGGTTGGTTTCGTCATCATGAATTGATGGAGGAAAATTGCCTACGGAGCTTCTGATTGAGATGTCTCTTGGTCCATAATGACATCGACCTCGGAGCTAGGGGGATTCAGGTTCTACCCAGAGGTCGGAATAGGTGACTTCGTTGATAGGTTGAAGGCCGACGTTTTCGTCCTCATTTGTGAGGCAGAGTGGCCCCTCATTGCAGCTTTCGTTTTCCGAGGCCGAGACGATGTCAACCAGATTGGTGTCGTCGCTAGTGTTGAGGTCGGCGATGAGGTAGTCTTCTGGTGTGTGAGTGAGGTGGCAATTGCCGCAGACCATTGTGATGAGTTGAATGGTTGGTGTGGGCTCGCTCGGGTGTATGTGGTCGAGGTGACCCATGGATCCCGCTGATCCTAACAATGGCGCGGACCCTCCAGATCAAGTGCAGCTGCCGCGGGGTCCTGCTGGGGATCCTGGAGTGACAGGGTGGGCCGGTGAGTTGATGTTGACCCGGACCGTCTCGTTGACGACGAAGGTGAGGGAGACGAAGACTAGGCTCGTTGCTGGCGAGAGGCCGCCGAGGGATGAAACACATCCAATCCAAGATCGGTCTCCAGCTAGCGCCGCTCGTGCCTGGCGCGCCCATTGATGGTACAAAATACCGTCTGATCCTTCAGTAGGGGTCCGAGAGCAGCTGGAAGTCTTAGATTGGAGATTGCAGAAGGGGTTTATCCAGGTTCAGGCCTCCGGAGAGTAATACCCTACGTCATGCTTGTTTTCGTTATTCATGATGGACGGATACCTCGTGCGAGGGGTTGCAATGGTACATGAGATTGCTATCATGAGTCTTTCTATCTGATAATAGATGGGAATGGGAACACTAGACCTCCTTTATATAGGCAGTGGAGGTCGAGGGTTTACATGGAGGTAGATGTTATCTGGGACGCCGCCATCCTTAGCCTTGGAGGGCACGAGGTCTTCGGCACTTCCCTAGGGCTTCCTCCTTGTATTGGGCCAAGTGGGCCTCTTGTAGATGTCGAGGTCAGGCTCCCTTGAGTCAACCACCCCCGGTGCAGGGCACCGTCGCTGGTGATAGGATATGTCCCGATGGTAGGTGAAGGTCATGAGTTCAAGTCGCCACACACACGTGACCAATTATTTTTAGTTGATCCGGAAGTTCCATACATAGTCCAAAAACAAATTTGATCTGACAAGCCTAGCGAGAATATCTCGTGGCCCGATGAGGGCTAATTTTTTAAATAATACACACTTTATTAAATTTCAGAAATATTACCCCGTAATTATATTTTTCAAAAATAATACTCGATCGACCTCTTGTTGGCGATTGGATCGATCGACTGCTGCTGGCGATTGGACCTCATTGCCCATCAGAGGCGATTGGATCGATCGATAGCTAACTTCGCCGATTATTGGCGCCATTTGCTTCCTCTAGGCCGACAGGTGCATGCACTCATTTATCTTTAGAATGAGTATTTGAAAAATGTTGAAGAAGTATTTAAAAAAATGTTGATCATGCATATAAAAATATTAGTCAAGCATTTGAAAAAAAATGTTGAACAAGTATTTGAAAAATGTTGAAAAAATATTTGAAAACTGTTGAATAGGTATTTGAAAAATGTTAAAGAAGTATTTTAAAAAAATGTTGATCATGTATATAAAAATGTTAAACAAGTATTTAAAAAAATGCTGATCATGTATATAAAAATGTTAAAAAGTATTTTAAAAATGTTGATCATGTATATAAAAATGTTGAACAAGTATTTGAGAAAATATTAAACAAGTATTTTAAAAAGTTGAACAAGTATTTGAAAATGTTTAACATGTGTATAATATACATGACCAATATTTTTATATTGATCAACATTTTATATACATGATCAACATTTTACAAATACTTTTCAACATTTTATATACATGATCAATATTTTTCAAATACTTGTTTAGCCTTTTACAAATAATTGTTTAAATTTTTGCAAATGCTAGATTAACATTTTTTTATACATGATCATCATTTTTTAAAATACTTCTTCAACATTTTTCAAATACCTATTCAACAGTTTCAAATATTGTTTCAATATTTTTCAAATACTTGTTAAATATTGTTATTTCAAATGCTTGATTAACATTTTTATATGCATGATCAACATTTTTTTAAATACTTCTTCAACATTTTTCAAATATTCATTCCAAAGATAAATGGGTGCATGCATCTGTCGGCCTAGAGGAAGCAGACTGGGCGCCAATCGGTCAGCAGTGGGCCGACTGGGGCCTATCGGCCAGCAGCAGGCCGACTGGATCCAATCGGCCTATAGTGGGCCGACTGGGGCCCAATCGGCCAGCAGCAGGCCGATTGGATCCAATCGGCCAGCAGTAGGCTGACTGGGTATTATTTTTGAAAAATATAATTACGGTGTAATATTTCTGAAATTTAGTAAAAAATATGTATTATTTAAAAAAATTAGCCAGTAAGGGAAGCATACCGGTTTTTTTCTTAAATTTTTTAGCAAAATTTCTGGTGTAGGAGCACAATCAGTTTTTTTTACGTGTAAAAGTGATAGGGGCACAATCAGTTTTGTCTTTATTAGTAGATACAGATAAGATACCACACCAAAAAAAATTAGATATATATATAAGATATAATATATATTTCAATGGATAAAAATGTTTTGCACGGAATTAGTATGTTCCAACATCTATGAAAAAAGAGTTTATGAATGTTTAATAAAATATACATGCATGCCAAATAAAATGTTGGCGCAATTTCCTCAAAACAATTTATAGGAGAGTAATTGTTAGTGTGTGACAAAATACCTCAAAATATATTCTGCTACGCATGTAATATGTTAATTTATTTAAAAAATGTCCATGACGCTTGTTAAAATATTTTGAATTTTACATCATTATGAATGATTTTGAGATATGTTTTGTGCAAATGAATATCTTTGAATTTCAAAAAGTCGTTTCAGTAGATCAAGTGTTTTGCATGAGATAAATGTGTTCTACCATCTTTGAAAAAAAAAAGTGTTCATGCAAGTTTGAACAAAATATAAATGTGTGCCAAGCAAAACGTTCACACAAGTTTTTAAAATATTATTCATATACGAAAAATGTTTAGTACTCCCTCCGTCCCATAATATAAGACGTTTTCTGACACTAGTGTGGTGTCAAAAAAACGTCTTATATTATGGGACGGAGGGACTAGATAACAAGAACTTAATATATAGTATTATTCAGTATTCTACTATGCAGCCCATGAAACATTTTAACATTTTGAAAACAAAAATAGTAAACTTTGTGTTAAATTTTAACATTTTTCTTCAACACGAAAGATGATAAACTTTGTGTTAAAAAAATTCCAACAACGAAAAAATGAAAAAAAAAAAACACGGACAAAAAGCAGCACCGAGGCAGCCAGATCGCCGGTTCTCGCAAGGACCAGGTCGAATCGGAATTACTGGAGGACACGGATAGGGAGTTGTACTCTCGCCGTCGCCGAGGGGGACGGCCGACTCTTGCCGGGACTTGGACCCCTCCGTCGTTATATAAGAAGGGAGGCACCCCTGTTCTCTCCACCAAACGAACCAAACAACAATCCATCGAGCCATCAATCCGATCAATCCACCAGAAGAAACACAAGCTCTCGAAAGTCAAGTCAACAATGGCGAGCGGCACGAGGGGTGTCGCCGCGGCGACGATCTCGCTAGCCGTGCTGCTCCTAATCTTTTGCTTCTCGCCCAGCACTGCCGCGGCCGCCGCCGTCCCCAGCATCGACGCCACGCGGACGCGCCACCTGCCGCTGCCACGCGGACTGCTGCGCGGCCCGGAGAGTGTCGCCTTCGACGCCAAAGGCCAGGGTCCATACAGCGGCGTGTCCGACGGCCGCGTGCTTAAGTGGAATGGCGACAAGCTTGGCTGGTCGACGTACACCTACAACCCCGACTACAGCAGTGAGGCATGCACGGCGTCTCCCCTTCGCCCGGAGACCGTCACCGAGGGCCACTGCGGCCGGCCGCTTGGTCTGCGGTTCCACCTCAAGTCCGGATACCTGTACATTGCCGACGCCTACAAGGGGCTCATGAGGGTCGCGCCAGGCGGCGGGGAGGCCACTGTTCTTGTCACGGAGGTTGATGGCGTACCTCTCCGCTTCACCAACGGGGTGGACATCGACCAGGTAACCGGTGATGTCTACTTCACGGACAGCTCCAGGAACTACAATAGGTCGCAACATGAGATGGTGACAAGAACTAGAGACTCGACGGGTCGGCTATTGAGGTATGACCCACGGACAGGAAAGGCCGTCGTGCTCCAGGCCGATATCACTTACCCCAACGGCCTCGCCATCAGCGCTGATCGGACACATCTCGTCATCTCATCAACCGGACCGTGTAAGCTGCTACGATACTGGATCAAGGGCTCCAAGGCGGGCACCATGGAGCTATTCGCCGACCTCCCTGGCTATCCAGACAATGTGAGGCCCGACAAGAAAGGAGGATACTGGGTGGCACTACACCGTGAGAAGGCTGAGCTCCCCTTTGGCGTTGATAGCCACCTGCTAGCATTGAGGATCGATGCCGACGGAAAAATAATCGAGGAGATGCGGGGACCCAAGGGCGTGAGGCCGACCGAGGTGGTTGAGAGGAAAGGTGGCAGGTTGTTCATGGGATCCGTCGAGCTTCACTATGTGTCCGTCGTCACACGCAAATAGATAGATCAATTAGTAGATATATGTGAATTAAGGATTTTTGTAGAACTTACTCTCTTTATTAATGTTATTATTTTATTGTTTTGTCGTGTTTTAGTTGTAAAATCTATTTTGTTAAGTCAGAGCTTTCTGTTGTTAAGTGGAGATTTCTGTTGGACAATGATGATGTATTTTTTAGTATAATGTATCAAATTATCTTTGTTTAAGCACTGTATAGGAAAGTACAGTTGCAAGTTGCAAAGAGCCAAAGACACAAAAGGCACTAGCATTGTTGTGAAATAAATTGCTGGCACAAATAAGACGGTCTAGAGAGGTTACAAGCTAATACTCACAAAAACGAAAACAATCCAATCTTATACAAAAGGAAAAGGATTTGGTAAGAGAAATCAACTGCGGCGAACTGAAAATCATATTCGTACGCGATTTCATTCAGATCAAGAAAAGTCAGTTCACAGAAAACACGAGGCAAAACATGTTGCACAAGAACATCACAGTTCTTTGATAAACTACAAAAGAATTGTCACATTATTCTTCATCGGCACACCAATGACCATGAATAATCCAGTCTCCAGATGTATAACACAGACTCACCTGCACAGACGAAAAACACCATATACAAAATACACAAGCGCCTACACGGATCAATCCGACGAACCAACTGCACACTCCTTTGCTCCCCATCAACCAACGGCCATGTCAGTCGTTCCAACTTGAGCTATAAACCCGTGACAATGGCAGCCAAGAAAAATGAATATTGGCAGAACCAAGTTTTGATGTTGTGAAGTTTATGCACGTTGTTACTTGTCAGTTGGCCTCAGGGTTTTTTCTGCTGATGCCTGTGACGAACAATACATACAACCGCAGGCTCGTCATTTCAGAAAATACTCATGCAGAAGTTTACTATTACTGTTGCAGTTTAACAAATGAATCACCAATGCTTATCACATCTACAACTTGATTAATTTTTTTTAGACAAACTCGCAAAGCCTTTATTATCCCGTCACAATGTTTACAGGGACGAAAGAAAGATTTCCCGGTTAACCAAACATGGCGGCCAACCTGGAGAGTAAGTGCATGCTTTGCGAGGTTGTGAGCTTCAAAATTGGAGCTCATAAATTCATGAACTACGTTACAAAAATGAAACTCTGAAGATCTGTCTATAATTTCTTTGATCACCAACCCATACGCCGCGGACGTGCCCTTGCTCACGTCATCTACCACCGTCTTGCAATCTGATGCGACATGGATATCTTGGACATAAAGATCTGCCGCAAGGGACAAAGCTTCCCTTACTGCCATCGCTTCAAGTGTTGCTGGATCAATGATGTGCTTCACCACAATGGCCGACGCACCGAGAAATCCCCCCTGCTGATCTCTACATACTAAAGCAATAGCGCCATACCTGCTGCGCACTGAGATACCTGCTGCCCAAACCCGATCTCTCAAATACTTGAAGGTGCCATTTTTGAGTGTCCTACATGAGTAGGCATTCCCAAGTAGTGTTCACTCAATGACTCATTGTGCACATGCAAAGAATTTTTGATCTCTTCCTTCAGAATTGTGGAGCAACACTTGCTAAAGAAGATTGATTAACTAGAACCCCAAGCGCCGTAGTTCAGACTTTGTATGATCTATGCTGGACCGGACCTGAGCGCGTAATCAAGATCAGCTATGAGGTCATCCACGTACTCAATGCCCACCGATATCTGCAACGACCTGGGGTGTGCCCACCCGTGTGTGTGAGTGGCCTGATGGGCCGGCCCACTGTGGCCTGTGATGATACCTACATATAGCCTATCTCGAAGAGGGGAGAGACATCAATCTGTAAACTGAATACTGTTATCCCTAATCCCAAGCCTTCCTCCGTGTTTCTTCTTCCTCTCCAAGTTATTCCCCTCTGTCTCCACCTACGACATCCTGGCGTGACGCAAGGAGTTGCTGCGATCCCGTAGCATCTGGCACTCAAAGCCCAAATCGATATGCGTCCTTTGATCCAAAATTTCTCGCGATCTTCAGATCAATCCATCGATCAGCTCCTAATTCCAGGCAAAAGGTACGGATCCCCTCGGGTGATTCTGCGCAAAACACTCTGGTGTACCTGCGTCTGGTCGAGCAGATCGAACGGCGGCAACAGCGCACTCCAACAAGCCGACCCTCTCTACGCGGATGGCGATTGGAGCTCTCCCTGGCGGATCTGCAGAAATTGGTGCAGGCCATGATCCAGCAGAGCAAGGCAGTCTCAGATGCGGGGACTGCCACATTGGACAGGGTGACCGAGCTCCAGGACTCGCTCGACAAGTACGCATCCTCGTCCGCCTAGGCGTTCGATGCGCTTGCGCAGACGACCACAGCCGCGCTAGGCCGTACAGAGGCCAACCTCGGCCGTGTCCTCATCGCCAACAATTCACTTGACGCAACGATGGCGGAGATGAAGCGCGCGCTGGATGGAGTGGTACGTCGAGTGGACTAGTTGGAGAGAGCTCCAGCAACGGGCCCTGCACCACCACCACCACCACCACTGCAACGCTCCGGGCCGCTGTGCACGGAGGGACAGAGCAGCCTGCAAGCACCGCAGGCGACAGATTTGCGGGGGCCCCGTCAGAATCGTCCCCAACCACACGGTGGTGAGCTATCTCAGACCCGACCCGCTGAAAGTGTGTTATATCGACTAGAAGGGGGGTGAATAGGCGATTTTTATGAATTATTCACTGAGGAATTTGTCGGTGAGGAAATTCCTTAGCGAAGAACTACCTGCAGCGGAATAAGTACTCAGAGGTGAACGTAACAGGATACAAGCATGGTCATCATGATGAAATGAAGACAAGCCTGAGTCTGAAAGCGTAAACACAGGATAACAAGATGAAGACAAAGCGGTGAAGAAATTGGCGAGGAATTTGTGAAAGTCTTGATCAAAGTCTTCAAGCACGAGATATGAACAACATTCAACACGAGAATGAGGAAATGGAAGGGTTGAGGAAATAGAACCAATTAGTTGGTGAAGACAATGATTTGGTAAACCAGTTCCAACTGCTGTCTCAGTTGTACGTCTGGTTGGAGCGGCTGAGTATTTAAACTCGAGGACACGCAGTCAAGGACACCCAGTCTCTAAGCAGCAACTCAGGACACCTAGTCCTCACCGTATTCTCCTTGAACTAAGACCATGCAGGTCTCGTCCAATCACTCATGGTAAGTCTTCAGGTGACTTCCAAACCTTCACAGACTTGGTCACTCGGCAATCCACAATTCCTCTTGGATGCTCTAGACCTTGACGCCTAACCGTCTGGAAGAAGCACAGTCTTCAAAGGTAACAAGCGTCGGATCCACGCGGGATCAATTTCTTCAGTGATGCTCAATCACTTTGGGTTTGTGGGGGTTTGGTTTTGGGATTTTCCTCACTTGATGATTTTCGCTCAAAGTCCTCGGAGGATGGGTTGCTCTCAAATGACAAGTGTCAAGTTCTCTCGGAGCAGCCAACCAACTAGTGGTTGTAGGGGGCGGCTATTTATAGCCTAGGGAGCAGCCCGACATGATAAGACATAAATGCCCTTCAATGATATGACCATTAGGTGGATAAGATATTTTGGACAGCGGCGGCATGACAAAGACAGCGATCGGAAATTTGACTCTCAAATTCCTCGGGGCTATCATGTTCCTCCTTTGTGTAGGCAATTCGCCTGGCGAATTCCTAACTCCTCGATCGAACAAAGTCATCGGTGACGGAAGAACTGTGTCTCATCCTTGAAGAAATTGAGTGAAGCTGTATGAGATTTCAATGGCTTCACTCGAAGGGATTGGTAGGTGTAGGATTTTGAGTTGAGCATCACATGGAAATTTTTCCTTAGTATTTCCTCGACCCCTTTTTGAGACGGTGTTTCCTATGACTCAAGAAAGAGAAAATGAGACTACGAAAACAAAAGTCTTCACGCTTCATGTTCCTCAAATGAATACCAAGTCTTCAAGGTCACACCAATTTCTTCACTTTCAAAGTCTTGAAAGTCTTGAGAATATCAAAGTCTTGATCGAAGAACTTCATTTTTAGGGTCGACTTTCTCTGTAAATATCAAACTCCTCATATACTTATAGACCTGTGTACACTCACAAACGCATCAGTCACTTAACCTATAAGTCTTCAATACACCAAAATCACTAAGGGGCACTAGATGCACTTACAATCTCCCCCTTTTTAGTGATTGATGACAACATAGGTTAAGTTTTCAACGGGGATAAACATATGAAGTGTAAATACTGATATTGAGGAATTTGATTGCAAGATATAGAAGAACTCCCCCTGAATATGTGCATAGTGAGGAATTTGCTTTTGAAGGCAATGCACATTTGAAGAGTTGAATCATGGAGAACTCCCCCTATATCTTGTAATTCATACACGCATTTGATATATAGTATGAAGAATTTGAAATGCATGATGAAATATGGTGCCTGATGTAATTCAGCATGCGTGCAATAGTATTAATGAGGAATAAGCATGCAGAATATCACATCAAAAGTATCAGAGCACAGTGCGTCAAAAGCACCATGCACCGTCCAAAAGTATCAGGACACCATCGGGTTTAAGATTACAACTCGATCCAGTAAAAAGTTTCGGAAGAACGAGAGTTGTAACTTAACAAAACGCCCATAATATAAACCCGCTTGAAGAATAACCCAGATTTCTCCCCCTTTGTCATCAAATGACCAAAAGGATTGAAACTAAGGACTAACGCCCCTGAAGAATTTCAAGTCGATGGAGGAGCGCCAGCATTGTCGGGGTTGTTTGTTGAAGTAGGGCCTGCCGCAGTGTCGTCCAAATCTTCATGCTCATCGGTTTCACGCGATGAAGAATAAGAGCTAGCCACGGATCAGGAACTTTGACTCTCTTGAATTTCTTGGAGGTGGTGCAGACCAGTCAAATGCTTCTGGAGACCCAAAGTCTTGATTCTTCCGCTATATACATGAGTGAGAACAGCCAGTGCGGTTGAGGGTTTCATGAAGGTGATCTGATTTTCTTCTTGCATTATGGGTTGAGGTCATGTTGTGAAGAATTGCAGCAAGCGATGCTTCACCCATTTGTGATTGCGGTCAACCTTGATGAAGGCGAGGAGTAACTCACGGTCGATCATCACCACAGGTCTTTGTGGCTTGAGGCTTTTGCTTGGATGAGGTATTTGCGGCGGTGTCATGTGTGGCGAATTGTCATTGGTGGAATAAGATGTAGCAGACGAAATTGACCATCAATGGGCGAGTGCCTTCATCGATCCTGGCAGTTGCCTTGCCTTTGTCGTCGGAGGATGGCCCGGTCGCGAGGACTTCAATGGGAGGCAAGTAGCTACCATGGTTGAGTGTCGACCTTGTAATTGGTGAAGATCTTGCCCTTATGAATCTCATAATCCAAAGGCGCATAGGGCTTCATTTCGAAAGGTGACATAGCAACATTAGTCGAGAATCCTCATGAAGAAATCATGGAAGGCGGCGGAGCGCCATGAATGATGTTGAAAAGCATGTTCTTCATGATGCCAGCGACATCTTCATCATTTGAGTCGTGGCCTTTGATTGGACTCATTGTCTTTGTCGAGATTCGATAGGCGATCAGGGGCACATAGAGCAACTCCTTGACGAGGAATTTGGTTCGAGGGCCTGCCACAGCTTCAAAGGCTTCATGAGCACTTGCATATAATGATCTGTCGATTCGCGGTCATTGTAGATGCAACGATGCCTTGTCATGGGGAGGATCAAGAGGAAGGACACGAAGCAATTCATTCTTTGGTGCCTTGTAGTGAGTGTTTTCGTCATCAATCCAGCACCCATGAATTAGCGTCTTGACATCTCCGGTGATATGCGGTGTGGCGTAGGGCGAAGAATGAGTTCTTCATTCCAATCACAGATATCGGTCAGAAATTGAGTAGTCTGCATCGTGAATAACTCGGAGGACTAGCTCGAAGCTGGCAGAGATTCCATATCCACATGAGGAATATGTTCATGATCGAAGATTTTGTCCTGTCAAATATACGAGAGGAATAGAAGTTGGCTTGAGTAGCAGTCGAAGCGCCTCTTCCTTATGCAAGCGAGTCATATGGATTATAATCGATGAAGAACACATGCTCGTAAAAGAAGTCTTCACCTTGAATTTTTGCTTGCTTGAGAGCGGATTCTTGACTTGGGCGGAGGAGTGTCGATGATTTGCAGCACAACCTCGGGAATCATGATCTCGGGTTCTTGGTGAGAATTTCTGGTTCCTCTTCTTGTGCGGTTTGGGGATCGGTGAAGAAGAGGTTCTTGACACTAGCGGCTGGAATTTCTTCATGAGCAGACGATGTGGGATGAGTTTCTTGAGCCCATTTGAGCAGTGGTTCTTTGGGGTGAGGAATCTGTTGGATCGGTGTGAAGAGAGGAGTATTGGGATCTTGGCTTTCCCAAAAATCATCATTCATCACTGGTGTAGTGCATCCAACGTCCACATCTTCATCTTCGTTTTCGATTTCCTCAACACCTGCCTCTTGTTTGTGAGGCTGAGGCATGGGTGAGAAATGATTGTGATGAAGGATTGCTTCCACTTCAATTTCTTCAGCAAACTGCTCTGAAGTAGCAGCAGAATGATTTTCTTCATCAGATCCGCATGGGATCTTGTATTCTTCTCCATAAGGAACAATTTCCTTAGATGACATGGAGGAAATTGGAACGGCATCAATAGGATTTTCAAGCAAGCTGGTCATCGGCTTCATTTTCTTCGCAGCCGAAGAATTTGATGCAGCTGATGCCTTCCTTTTCTTTACTGCAGCTCGCTCTGCAGCCTTGGTCTTCTTCACTTCATAGGCAGAAGGAAGAATTGTAGTTGGTGTTGGCGTAGGAGGAGCTGAGGATTGTGGTTCATTTTCTTTAGGAGCAAGCGATGCGATTGCCTGATCTCTTCATTTCTTGAGCGCACCACTAGTGGATGCCACAGGAATTTCTTCGATGGCTGGGATGGAGTCATCAGCCACGGAATTTACATTTTCATCGGCAGGTTGAAAGTCATCGTGATCTTGGCATGTTATTCAGCAGGCTGGCGAGTCTGCTGACTGAGGATTTTCTTGTTGCGATGGGGCTGCAGCAGTTGACATTTTCTTCGTCCGGTTGACGAATCTCACTTTGGCTCGTTGCCAATCAGCATTGTATGCATCGAAATCCTTGCTGAGGGCTTGGATTTCAGATTGAGCCTTGAGAAGTTCTTCAGGTGTCAGTCTGACAACGTTCTTCTTCAGAAGCTTCTCCTTTCTAGATTGAGCTCTCTTTATCTCACGAGCCTTTTCAAACTTCCATTTCTCTTGAGATATGAAATGGGTTCGCATATGACTTTGACCAGGAGTCAGAGGCAAATCAGGCATTGGACTGTTTGGATCCTTGTGCTAGAGGTCAATGTAGTCAAGGATTTTCGTTGGATCCAACAGCAGTGGCACAGATGTGCCCTTGGCTCTATGACCTTTGCTTGTGCATCTCGATGATTTGGCAAGTTCTTCATCGAGGCCTCATCATCGAGGTCACTTGGAATGCAACTGTTTCTTCCTTGGACTTGGCGAGGACCGCGTCCATTGTTGCTTTTGTCTTCAACGGTGAGGGGCTGATGAGGACATTGGTGCAGCTAAGGAACTTCTTTGAGACACGAAGCAATTGAGAAACCACAGAGTCCTTTGGCATGTAGCGGATGCACGGGAGTTGAGGACTTTGAGGGAGCTGCTGAGGGCTTTGGTGGAAGCGATGGCAGTCTATGGAATTTGCCGTGAGGGCGCAGCTAAGGAACTTGGCCGTGAGGCGCTGAAGGTGAAGGACTTGGCTTGCGAGCGAGCTTCTTGGCATTGATTTCCTCGGTTTGACCGAGGTCTCGAGCAGCAGCAGCGTGGCAGAATCCTCATTGAATTTCCTCCTGCCTCCTTGGCTTGTCTTGCCAATTTTGCTTGGCGCCTAGCCCATTCTTGGGAAAATCCTCACCACGCTTGATCTTTGGTGGGATCGGCTATTGGCAGTGCCAATGGAGCTCTTGGGCATGGAGGATTTAAGGCGAATTTCTTCATGTACTTAGGAGTAACATATCGATATTCCTCCATTCTCGTGCCCATCTTCGTTCAATCCTCTGAATCGCACTTTGCGCTGATTTTTATTCTCTTTGCCAAATTTGGCTTCATCAGTGTGCAATAATCCTTGTATATTTCATCGAGGGATCTCGGCGATCATGACCTCGGTTTCTTTCCTCCTTCTGCGGTCTCTTTCCTTGACCATTTTCTTGGATGGCGAATTTGAACAATTGAACACTCTGAAGAAGTATGCAGTTTTTCTTGAGGAGCGCTGCAAATGAGTTAAGTTGATGAGAACCTAGTGATTCAGCGGTGGACATGTGTACTGTGAGCAGAGTGTAGGTACAAGGAATTTGGAGAGGTCATATCGTTCTCGGAAGATTTTTAGAAGCGACAAGTTTTGAGGAATTTGACAGTTGAGCCTTGAGGAATTTCACTAAGCGTTCTTGTCTTAGGTTCGAGTTATGCAGATCAAAAATCCGCACAATTGAGGAATCTTGAAGAAATGAGTGCTTAGAGAGATGGATCAAGAGCATACAGTGTGTGAGGTGTTCATATGTGAAGATTTGAAGAATAAAAACACCTTTGAAGATTTTCAGTAAAGCTTGAGAATCAAAGTGAGTAATAAAAGTAACTTTTAATTACCCGAACCGAAGAACACGACGAACAGAGATGAACAGCGGTGAAGTTCGTCACGTTAGATCTCCCACGCCCTAACTTGGCAGAGGGAGACAGCTACGGCGGCGGCGGAGTGAAGATTTCCGCAGCCGGCGCGAGTACGACAGCGACGAGGTCGAGGCAGTGAAGCTCTTCCTCACCGACGGTAATGGAAGCGGCGGCGCTAGGGTTTGAGGAGAGCTCGAGCGAGAGACAGCGACCGAGCGGAGTAAATGAACTGAGGAAGGGGAGAGGGGTATTTATAGCCACGGTAAAAACTGTTCGCCCGAAGATTTTGTGACGAACATGCCCCTGCCCTTTCTCCTTCACGCGACATGTGTCACCCACGTACTATGCAGATGAGATCGTGTAGGATCGTGGGTGATTATAATAATGCATCGTGGGATGCGGAACGGTTTGACCGGTAAAACCGAAAAACTGGATAAGATTTGTTTTAAAGTTTCGTTCGCAATTTCTTCAGCTGACAGGACATAGTGAAGACTTTGAACGGGTTTCAAATAGAACGCACATGAAGAATTTGTGAATAGATTGGGTTGAGTATAGCATAGAGGGGGAAGGGTCCGATCACATTCACTTAGCAGAAATCACAACTTGAAGAAATAGCAATAAGTGAATGCTGTAGAGGACATAAACCCATATATATATATATATATATAGCCAATGAAGAAAGACGACGGAAACAGTGAAGTTTTTGCAAAGTTGAAGAATTTGAAAAACTGAAGACTTTCAAAAATGAGGAAAAACTCAAATTGAAGATTTTCAACTTTTGTGGTGGCGTGACCCACCGTATAAGAATGATGATTTCAGACACCGCGTACAATTGTCGTAGGGTTCTGAGAATCAAATTCTTCATTAATTTCTTCACACTTAGAGTATTACTCTTCATTGATTGAAGAAAAACATTTCTTCATGTGTTGCACATCTAAGTCATCAATTCTGCATAAGGGTTAGGATGTGTGTCCTTTTTCAAAGAACATTCGAAGATTCTAAGATATTTAGCTCACACTGCAACTTGCTAAATCTCTTCTCATCCAAGGGCTTGGTGAAGATATCAGCTAGCTGTTCTTCAGTCTTCACATGTTCGATGGAGATGTCGCCCTTCAACACATGATCACGAAGAAAATGATGCGAATCGGGCGTGCTTTGTCTTGAGTCTGAAGCGGGTTGTGAGCAATTTTGATGGCACTCTCATTGTCGCAGAGGAGAGGCACATTCTTCACGTTGATGCCATAGTCCTTGAGGTTTGCTTCATCCAAAGCAGTTGAGCACATCACGAGCCAGCAGCAATATATTCAACCGGTGATGAGCGGTGATATGCGATTCTGTTTCTTGAGGACCAACGGACCAAAGATCGTCAGAAATGACAAGTGCGGATGTTGACTTGCGGTCCACGATCACCAGCATAGTCGAGTCGAATATCAATGAGATCAAAAGCGAGCCCTTGGGGTACCATAATCCTAGTGTTGGTGTGTGAGCTAGATATCGAAGAATATGCTTCACAGCCTTATGGTGTGATTCCTTGGTGCAGCTTGAAATCGGGCACACATGCAAACACTAAGCATTATATCTGGCCTAGATGCACATAAGTACAATAAAGAACCAATCATGGGCGGTATACCTTGTGATCGAAGTCAATACCATTTTCATCAATGCATAGATGGCCATTTGTGGGCATAGGAATTTTACGCCTTTGCAATCTTGCATGCGAATTTCCTCGATACATCTTTGAGGTATTTCTCTGAGATATGAATATGTCATTGCGATCTTGTGAATTTGAAGACCTAAGAAGAATTTCAACTCTCCCATCATAGACATTTGATATTCTTCACTCATCATATAGGCAAATTCATCACTATAACGTTGGTCGAGACTGACCAAAGATAATATCATCAACATATATTTGGCACACAAACAGTTCACCATCATAAGATTTAGTAAAGAGAGTAGGATCGAGTGAACCGGGTGTGAAGCCATTCTTCACGAAGAATTCCTTCAATGTATCGTACCACGCCCGAGGGGCTTGCTTGAGGCCATAGAGAGCCTTATTAAGTCTGAAGACTTTGTCAGGATTCTTTGGATCTTCAAAACCTAGGGGTTGAGCAACATATACTTCTTCCTCAAGCTTACCATTGAGGAATGCACTTTTCACATCTATTTGATATAAGATGATATCATGATGGTTAGCATAGGCAAGTAATATGCGAATAGCCTCAAGTCTAGCAACAGGTGCAAAAGTTTCATCGAAATCAATTACTTCAACCTGTAGCCTTGAGCTACTAGCCGTGCCTTATTCCTCACCACTAGGCCATTTTCATCTTGCTTGTTGCGGTAGATCCACTTTGTGCCAATGATATTATGCTTGCGAGGATCTAGGCGATTGACCAATTCTCAGACATTGTTCAGCTCGAGTCGATGTAATTCTTCTTGCATAGCTGAATCCCTCCGGCTCGAAATGCTTCATCTACCTTAGTGGGCTCTGTGATAGAGACAAAAGCATAGTGCCCACAAAAGTTAGATAAATGTGAAGCTTTTGGCGTGTGAGAGGACTGGTGCGCTAATGTCATCGATGATCTTTTCCACTTGCACTTCTTTTGCAACGCGAGGATGAGCTGGTTGTCATTTGAGGATTTTGATCAGCATTTTCTTGACACCATGTTCCTCATCATGTTCTTCAAGTGCATCAGCTCGGCGTTCTTCATGAGCAGGAATGAATTCTTGAGCAGATTCTTGATGAGGAGCGACATCCTTAGTTGCCTTGAGCTTGATAGCATCCTCGGTGCTGGTTCATCTAACACTGAAGGTAGGTGCTCCTTTGCGAGCCATTAGTTTCATCGAACTACACATCTACAGTGTCAACAATCTTGTGAAGAACAATGTTGAAGACTTTGTAGGTGTGCGAGTCCTTTCCGTAACCAAGCATAAAACCTTCATGTGCTATCGGTGAAAATTTAGAGTTGTGGTGAGGATCTCTAATCCAGCATTTAGCACCGAAGACTTTGAAATAACTCACGTTGGGTTTCTTGTCAGTGAGGAGTTCATAGGCCGTTTTCTTGAAGAATTTGTGAAGATATACTCTGTTGATGATGTGGCACGCAGTATCAATTGCATCAATCCAAAAACGCTGAGGCGTTTTGTATTCATCAAGCATAGTGCGAGCCATCTCAACAAGAGTTACGTTCTTGCGCTCCACGACGCCATTTCTTTGAGGAGTATAAGGAGCGGATAACTCATGAGTAATACCAAGTTCATCAAGATAGGCATCAAGACCGAATTATTGAACTCGGTTCCATTGTCACTTCTAATATGCTTGATCTTCACACCAAAGTTGGTTGAAGCCCTTGAGAAAATCGTTTGAAGACTTCACGCACTTCATGTTTGTAAGTAACAATGTGTACCCATGTACATCAAGAGTAATCATCAACAATGACAAAACCATATAGAGATGCATCATTAGTATTTGCTGAATAATGATTAGGTCGAAGAGGTCCATGTGAAGCAATTCGAATGGACGGGTAGTGGTCATGATAGTCTTCGCTAGATGCTTGGCCTTGGTCATTTTTCCAGCTTCACAGGCTCCGCATAAGTGATCCTTGAGGAATTTGACGTTTTCAATGCCAATGACATGCTTCTTCTTCGCAAGTGTGTTCAAATTCCTCATGCCTGCGTGACCAAGTCGTCGATGCCATAGCCAGCCTTCTGAAGCTTTTGCAAGTAAACACACGGCTGGTTTTGGTCCTGTAGAGAAATCAACAATATACAAATCTCCTCTCCTAAAGCCTTCGAAGACTTTGGAATTGTCAGCTTCCATAATCACAACATAGCGATACTTGCCAAAGACAACAACCATATCAAGATCACAAAGCATTGAGACTGACATTAGATTGTATCCTAAGGACTCAACAAGCATGACTTTGTCCATATGCTTATCCTTAGAGATAGCAACCTTACCAAGACCCAATACCTGACTTTTGCCTTTGTCAAAAAAATGATATGCTTCAGAGGTGACGGTGATAAGGGAGCATCCATCAATAGATTCTTGTCACCAGTCATGTGATTTGTACATCCACTATCGAGGACCCATTCAGTAGTTTTGGGTTGATCATCCTGCAGATGAATTAGTGTAGCTTACAATCTCATATGCTTCATGAGTGAAGAATATGATATCAATTTCATCAGGCAGTAAATTGATATAGCAGTATGAGGACGTGTGAAATGAAAGTTCATTTCATCATGATTCGCCTGTGTCCTTTTAGGCAATTTCGTCAGGTCCCCAGCAGATTCTTCAGACGTTAAAGCACGTCTAGAGACCTGACCTGCAGAAGAGATTAGTTCTTTTTTTTCACCACCCACATCTGAAGGGGTGGCAAAGAGTTCATCATTCTGCGAGCACCATACGAGAAAGGTGGCAAAGATGCCAAACTGTTTCGTTTCACATAAGAGGGGTTAGGGTAAGCATATGAATAAGCAGAGTAATTCTTCGAGGACTTATGAACATAATGATTTGAAGAATAATGCACATATTCATAGCCCTTAGCTTTACCCTGCGAGACAGAGTTGTTAGCACGATGATAATCATGTGAGTACTTTGATCCTTGTGAGGAATTTGGTCCGTACGAGGAGTTGGATCCATATGAAGAATTTGATCTGGAGTTCCTGTTCTTCACAAGTGGTGTCATGAGGACATTCACCTGAAGACTTTCAACGTAACTTTTGGGAACCCAGATTTTCTTCATAGGGGAACCGTTCCTGCAGTTAGTGCCAACATATCTAGCAAATACTTCACCATTCTGGTTTTTGAACAGTTTATAGATGGAGTCAAATGACTCATCAGTAGAATGAGGAGAATCACATGTAAAGCCAGATAAGTTAGATGGATCAACTGGAGGTCCCTTTTTAGCAACCCATGAGGTTTTGGGGTACTGCTCAGGCTTCCAATATGTTCCATCAGCATTGAGTTTCCTCTCAAAGGCAATACCCTCTTTCCTAGGGTTTCTATTTAGGATCTGCTTTTTAAGCACATCACATAGTGTCTGATGCCCTTTGAGGCTTTTGTACATGCCTGTCATGTACAATTCCTTCAGCCCTGCATTGTCAGTGATACTAGCAATGTCCTCAGATGAGGAATTAGTGATAGTAGAGGCAGATGAAGAATTTGTAACAGTTGAAGCATTTGAACATTCAGGTGAAGAATTGGCAGTTTCACGTTCAATGCACTTTAAGCATGGAGGAACAAATTCTTCCTGAGAAGCGCTGATTTGTTGAGCTAGTAATGAATCACGCTCCTTCTGAAGATCCTCCTAACACACTCTTAGCTTTTCAAGATCTTCCTTTCTTTGAAGAGATTCAAGAGAAAGCTTCTCGTGATCTTGCTTTTCTTGAAGAAATTCATAAGAAAGTTTCTCATGATCAGATAAGAGAGTGTTATGATGACTTTGAAGGTTATCAAACCTAGGTGAAGTCTCTAAAGATTTTCGATCGGGGCTTTAGTGCGATCCATTTCCTCACCCAACATATCATCACTTTTGTCTAGCATGTTTTGAACCTTTTCAAAAGCCCGTTGTTGTTTACAGCAATCTTAGCAAGTTTAGAGTAGCTGGGCTTGAGATCCTCATCGATTCATTTTCACTAGATTCGGAGGAGTTGTATTTGAGTACCTTAGCACCTTTTGCCATGAAGCAATAGGTGGGGCGTAACCATCATTATCTTCATCGGGCTTGTCGATGGGGTTAGTTTCTTGATGTTGAAGATGGATTTCTTGACGAAGGCGATGGCGGCGGCGGACTTCGCCACACAGATTCAGATTCTTTAGGCGCCTCCTCTTCATCATTTTCCTCGATTCAGCTTGAGTCCATTTCCTTGCCAATGAATGCGAGCCTTCTTGGAGCTGCTCTTCTTGTGAGATGAAGACTTGAGGATTTTGATGACAAAGATTTTGGCGATTTCTTCTTCTTCTTAGCATCATCGAGCGTAATCCTTGTATTTCTTCTTCTTCATTTCCTTTTCCCCCGAGGACAATCTTGAATATAGTGACCAGGTTTCTTGCATTTGTGGCACAACCTTCTCTTATAGTCCTTTGGATGAAGAGTCACTTTGCTTCTTGAGGGTTTTCCAGCGACCACGTCTTGAGAACTTCGGAATTTCTTCACGGCGAGTGCTAGCTCTGGCTCAATTCTTGAGGTCACCAAGGCTACTACGAGTCTTCATATTTAGAGTCGAGACACAGCCTTGGCCTTGAGGCACGTGGTTTGCCATAGCTTGAACCATAGAGATCTCTCTTTTGACAAAATTTGGAACTTCGTGAGTGTTTAGCCTTTCGAGGATATCGGCGGGATCAAGAGACTTGTAATCAACACGTTCTTGTATCATCGGTCCCGAGTATCAAATGAGGAATCAAGCAATCTCAACAGTTTCTTCACTACTTCATGATCGGTGATGTCGGTGGCATCGAGGGCTTGACACTACAGAAGCGGGTAATTTGCGTCATGGGTCACGAGGCGGCAAAGACCTAAATCCAGACGGCAAAGATTTTGCCGTCAGGAAGCAGACGGCAAACTCAGACGGCAAAGATAAGTCGGCAAAGATTAGTTTGCCATCAGCTTTTCGTCGGGCAGACGGCAAAGACTTTGCCGTCAGGAAAATCTAGTTCGCCGTCCGCCTTATAATTCACAGACGGCAAAGAAAAATACTTTTGCCGTTAGCCAGACTACAGATTTGCCGTCAGCTATTCACGACTTTGCTGTGAGCCTTGTATATCACATACGGCAAAGAAAGAGGTCAAATTCATTAAAAAAACACAGCTTCCGAGTGATGCGGTCAACGCATGCAGTCCAGTGCCTATGTTTCTTATTCTCTTTTTAACAGGGAAAGGCCCGGCTGTGTTTAGCGCAGTACAAAATGCAAATGATCTGAATAAACTAGAGTTACAGAATAGTCCTGAAATTAACACAAAGGACCGTACAAACTAAAACTAAAAATCAATCGGGCCCTTCTTCTCTACTGCAGTGCTCTCTTCGCCCCGCCGCCCGGCCCCAACGCTCGCCGCACCGCTCTATCGTGCTCCGCTTCGCTCTTGCGTCGCCCGCCCTGCTTTCGACCAGCGCGCTCGGCCTGCTGCGCTCGGGACTTAACTCGCTCCGGCGCCGCGAGGAGGCACGCGAGGGAGGTCGGGGATGGGCGGTGCTCGATCGACGGAGCTCGCGAGGCGGAGCTCCTGGCTGCTCTAGCAGCAGAGCTCGCGAGGCGGACCGCATGAACGGCGGGTGAGGTGGAGCTCGGGATGTGGACATGCTCGGGTGCGCAGCCGAAGGAGTTGGTGCACGGACGGCCGACGGGTGAGGACGAGCTCGCGAGGTGGAGCTGGCGAGGTGGTGGACGGACGGGCAGATGGATGCTCGGCGCCGTGGCGGACGGACGGGCTCGCAGGCGCTGGCCGCGGCGTGCGGCACCTTGGGGACGAGCGGGGGTCGGGCTCAGCGCGGCGGCACCTCGAAACGGGCGGGCGCCGGGCTCAGCGTCACGGCTCGGGGCGCCAGAGCAGCGTCTGTTGGGCTCGATGTCAGCGGTTGCTCGAGTCGCCGGACGGGCGTTGGCCGGCGGCGTCTGGCTGCTCGGGGCAGGAGGGAGCAGGAGAGATGGACAAGAGGAGGGGCACGGGGGAGAATCCAAGAAAGAGATGGGAGTTGGGGATGGGGCAGGTACGATCGTGGCATCGTGGGTGGGGGCGTGCGTGGGGCGCGTGCGTTGTGGCGGTCGGTGGGGGCGTGCGTCGGACGGGTCAGGGTGGGTGGGATGTGCGTACGATGTTGCCAAGTCATCGATCCGCATGATTGATCCGCGTGGTGTGTTTCTTCTTTGCCGTCTATGAAAATAATACAGATGGCAAAGAGCTTCCTTTGCCGTCTGCTAAAAAAATACAGACAGCAAATATTCTTTGCCGTCTCCCAAAACAAACACAGACGGCAAAGATTCTTTGCCGTCTACTATTTTTATTGCAGACGGCAAAGTGAGCTCTTTGCCGTCTTTATTTTTTTCTGCAGACAGCAAAGTTTATTTTGCCGTCATTTTTTCTTTGCCGTCTGCTAATGACGGCAAACCCTTTCTTTGCCGTCTGCCCGACGAAAAGCTGACGGCAAAGACGTCTCCTGACGGCAAATTAGCTGTTTCCTGTAGTGTGAAGCTCATTTGAGATGTCAGTGAGGCGATCAAAGGTTTGTTGGACATTTTCATTGTCGAGTCTTTTGAAGCGGTTGAAGAGATTCCGAAGAACATCAACTCGAGAGTCACGCTGAGTTGAGACTCCTTCATTTACTTTGGACAGCCTATCCCAGATAAACTTAGCAGTTTCCAAAGCACTCACTCTTCCATATTGTCCTTTGCTCAGATGGCCACATATGATATTCTTCGCTTGAGAATCGAGTTGCTTGAATCTCTTCACATCGGTAGCGTTCAGTGAGGGTGAGACAGAGGGAACACCATTTTCCACAACATATCAGAGATCATTATCAATTGCCTCAAGATGCATTCGCATCTTGTTCTTCCAGTAGGGGTAGTCCGTCCCATCAAAGGTAGGACACCCAGCCGAGACCTTGATCATACCTGCGGTCGACATAACTAAAACTCCAGGCGGTTAAACCAAAATCACATAGAACAAGGGAGTACCTTGCTCTGATACCAATTGAAAGTGCGTTATATCGACTAGAGCGGGGGTGAATAGGCGATTTTTATGAATTCTTCACTGAGGAATTTGCCGGTGAGGAAATTCCTTAGCGAAGAACTACTTGCAACGGAATAAGTACTCAGAGGTAAACGTAACAGGATACAAGCATGGTCATCATGATGAAATGAAGACAAGCGCAGAGTACAGAAAGCGTAAACACAGGATAACAAGATGAAGACAAAGCGGTGAAGAAATTGAAGCGAGGAATTTGTGAAAGTCTTGATCAAAGTCTTCAAGCACGATCTGAACAACATTCAACACGATAATGAGGAAATGGAAGGGTTGAGGAAATAGAACCAGATTAGTTGGTGAAGACAATGATTTGGTAAACCAGTTCCAAGCTGTTGTCTCGGTTATGCGTCTGGTTGTAGCGGCGAGTATTTAAACTCGAGGACACGCTGTCCGGACACCCGATCTCTCGAAAGCAGCAACTCGGGACACCCAGTCCTCACCGTATTCTCCTTGAACTAAGACCACGCAGGTCTCGTCCAATCACTCGTGGTAAGTCTTGGTGACTTCCAAACCTTCACAGACTTGGTCACTCGGCAATCCACAATTCCTCTTGGATGCTCTAGACCTTGGCGCCTAACAAATGCGGAAGAAGCACATTCTTCAAAGGTAACAAGCGTCGGATCCACGCAGGATCAATTTCTTGATGATGCTCAATCACTTTGGGTTTGTGGGGGTTTGGTTTTGGGATTTTCCTCACTTGATGATTTTCGCTCAAAGTCCTCGGAGGATGGGTTGCTCTCAAATGACAAGTGTCAAGTTCTCTCGGAGCAGCCAACCAACTAGTGGTTGTAGGGGCGGCTATTTATAGCCTAGGAGCAGCCCGACATGATAAGACATAAATGCCCTTCAATGATATGACCGTTAGGTGGATAAGATATTTTGGACAGCGGTAGAAGCCAAAGAACGGTCGGAAATTTGACTCTCAAATTCCTCGGGGCTATCATGTTCCTCATTGTGGCAGGCAATTACGCCTGGCGAATTCCTAACTCCTTGATCGAGCAAAGTCATCGATGACTGGAAGAACTGCGTCTCATCCTTTGAAGAAATTGGTGAAGCTGTATGAGATTTCAATGGCTTCACTCAAAGGGATTGGTAGGTGTAGGATTTTGAGTTCGCATCACATGGAAATTTTTCCTTAGTATTTTCTCGACCCCCTTTAACAGTACGGTGTTTCCTATGACTCAAGAAAGAGAAAATGAGACTACGAAAACAAAAGTCTTCACGCTTCATGTTCCTCAAATGAATACCAAGTCTTCAAGGTCACACCAATTTCTTCACTTTCAAAGTCTTGAAAGTCTTGAATATCAAAGTCTTGATCGAAGAACTTCATTTTTAGGGTCGACTTTCTCTGTAAATATCAAACTCCTCATAAACTTATAGACCTGTGTACACTCACAAACGCATCAGTCACTTAACCTATAAGTCTTCAATACACCAAAATCACTAAGGGGCACTAGATGCACTTACACCCACTGCCAGTGAGTATTTCTTGGATGATCGGGAAGACCCATATCACTCCACTGATTACGGGCACCGATCGCATCACAACAGATACAGACCACGCATTCCTCGGTCTGATTTTCCTAAGTTTGATGGGGAGGATACTAAATGGTGGAAACAGCAGTGTGAAAAGTACTTCCGGATGTACAATCTGCAGCAGGACTTATGGGTCGATTTTGCAACAATGCATTTTGCAGGCAATGCAACGCGTTGGCTTCAGACTTATGAAGCCATGCACACAATCGACAATTGGGCAGCTTTGTGTGTTGCAGTGTTCGCCAAATTCAACAGAAACAAATACACCAAAGATATTGATGTATTCTTTGCACTGAAATAGACTGACACAGTGGATGAGTATGCCCACCTCTTCGAGGAGCACATGCACAAGATGCTGGTCTATAATTAGTCTTATGATGAGACGTTCTTCATCAACCGTTTTGTTCAAGCTCTCAAACCAGCTATAAGAGCACATGTGAAGCTGCAGCAGCCAAGCACAATGGATTTGGCTTACTCTCTGGCACAAACACAAGAGGCACTCCTGGTCGAAGACACAACTAAATTTAGCAAGAAGTGGGAGCCACGGTTCAGTTCCAAACCATATGTGCATCAGGGTATAATGGGCGCCTCACCAGCTGACAAACAATCAAAAGATCAAGCTAAAGTCCCAGACAAAGTTGATTCACTTCGAGCTCAGCAGGGCAAGAGGGGAATGTTTTAAGTGTGGTGAAAAGTATGGCCCTGGACACAAATGCCCCAGCAAGGTGCAATTACATGTGATGGAAGAACTATGGGACGCACTGTAGTCGTCTGAATCAGTCTCTAGCGATTCGGACAACGAGCAAGCAGTTTCTCCACCTTAGGATAAAGACAGTGATGACTGTATGAAACTGTCAGTGCAAGCAGCTACAGGAACATCCTCTAAAGAGAGTATCAAGTTGCAAGGCATGGTGGGAAAACGTCAGCTACTCATTTTGGTGGATTCAGGCAGTTCTACCAACTTCATTCGAGCTGATTTGGCAAAAGAACTCGAGTGCACAACTGAACAAATCCCTGCAGCATATGTGACTGTGGCTAATGGAGGCACTCTGCCCTGCAATACACAAGTGCCGAATCTACAGTGGTTTTGTCAAGGAAACACCTTCAATACACAGTTCAAAGTGCTTCCATTGGGCACCTATGATATCATATTGGGAATGCAGTGGCTAGAAACAGTAAGTCCTATGTGGGTTGACTAGAGAAAGAAAGTCATGAGGTTTAAATACCAAGGAGTAAGAATCACACTCAGAGGAGTTAAAGATAAACATAACTCTTGCACAGCCATTTTTGGGAAACATTTACAAGGACTCCTCAATACTGGAGCAGTGGAGCAAGTAATACACCTCTGTCATATGGCAGAGAGACCAATGTCAAAAACCTGCATTCCACCTGAAGTTCAGCCACTTATTGACAAGCACCAGCAACTGTTCACTACTCCTGACTCTCTTCCTCCCCATAGAGAGTTTGACCATCAAATACCTGTGCTACCTGGAGCAAAACCTATCAATGTTAAACCATACAGGTATAACCCAATGCAGAAGCAAGAAATTGAAACTCAAGTGGCCACTATGCTTAAACAGGGAGTCATACATCATAGCACCAGCTCCTTTGCTTCACCGGTGTTGCTGGTCAAAAAGAAAGATGGCACCTGGAGATTATGTGTCGCTAATAGAATGCTTAATTCAGCCACAGTACAACATAAATATCCCATGCCTGTTGTAGAGGAACCGCAAAGTTTGAACAAAATATAAATGTGTGCCAAGCAAAACGTTCACACAAGTTTTAAAATATTATTCATATACGAAAAATGTTTAGTAGATAACAAGAACTTAATATATAGTACTATTCAGTATTCTACTATGCAGCCCATGAAACATTTTAACATTTTGAAAACAAAATTAATAAACTTTGTGTTAAATTTTAACATTTTTCTTCAACATGAAAGATGATAAACTTTGTGTTCAAAAAAATTCCAACAACAAAAAAAACACGGACAAAAAGCAGCACCGAGGCAGCCAGATCGCCGGTGCTCGCAAAGACCAGGTCGAATCGGAACACGCATACGGACTCGTACTCTCGCCGTCGCCGGAGGAGGACGGCCGACTCTTGCCGGGACTCGGACCCCTCCATCGTTATATAAGAAGGGAGGCACCCCTGTTCTCTCCACCAAACGAACCAAACAACAATCCATCGAGCCAACACCACACAGCACGTCCGATCAATCCACACAAGCTCCCGAAACAGCTAGAGAAGCAAATCGACATGGCGAGCGGCACGAGGGGTGTCGCCGCGGCGACTATCTCGCTCGCCGTGCTGCTCCTAATCTTTTGCTTCTCGCCAACCACCGTTGCGGCCGCCGGCGTCCCCAGCATCGACGCCACGCGGACGCGCCACCTGCCGCTGCCACGCGGACTGCTGCGCGGCCCGGAGAGTGTCGCCTTCGACGCCAAAGGCCAGGGTCCATACAGCGGCGTCTCCGACGGACGCGTGCTTAAGTGGAATGGCGACAAGCTTGGCTGGTCGACGTACACCTACAACCCCGACTACAGCAGCGAGGCGTGCACGGCGTCTCTCCTTCGCCCGGAGACTGCCACCGAGGGCCACTGCGGCCGGCCGCTTGGTCTGCGGTTCCACCTCAAGTCCGGGTACCTATACATTGCCGACGCCTACAAGGGGCTCATGAGGGTCACGCCAGGCGGCGGGGAGGCCACTGTGCTTGTCACGGAGGTTGATGGCGTACCTCTCCGCTTCACCAACGGGGTGGACATCGACCAGGTAACCGGCGATGTCTACTTCACGGACAGCTCGAGGAACTACAATAGGTCGCAACATGAGATGGTGACAAGAACTGGAGACTCAACGGGTCGGCTATTGAGGTATGACCCACGGACAGGAAAGGCCGTCGTGCTCCAGGCCGATATCACTTACCCCAACGGCCTCGCCATCAGCACTGATCGGACACATCTCGTCATCTCATCAACTGGACCGTGTAAGCTGCTACGATACTGGATCAAGGGCTCCAAGGCGGGCACCATGGAGCTATTCGCCAACCTCCCTGGCTATCCAGACAATGTGAGGCCCGACAAGAAAGGAGGATCTGGGTGGCACTACACCGTGAGAAGGCTGAGCTCCCTTGGCATTGATAGCCACCTGCTAGCATTGAGGATCGATGCGGATGGAAAAATAATCGAGGAGATGCGGGGACCCAAGGGCGTGAGGCCGACCGAGGTGGTGGAGAGGAAAGGTGGCAGGTTGTTCATGGGATCCGTCGAGCTTCACTATGTGTCCATCGTCACACGCAAATAGAGAAATCAATTAGTAGATATATGTGAATTATAGATTTTCATAGGATCGTGTGTCTTTTAATTATTATTTTTGTTATGATTTTGTTTTGACTGATTTTATTTGTAAGGCTGTTAGTCTATTATATTATTACTTGCAAAAGAGCCCGTGCATTTCAACGGGAGAAAAAAATAGTAGACACTCTTAACCAAATAACTTTTTGTGTTGCCGCTTATCCTCCTTCTCACCTTCAGTGGCCTCAGTGTTCGCACAAACCAAAGTGTGTTTGAATGTTGTTTTCCCCTGCCAGTTTGTTCAGAGGTGCTCATGTGTGGTTATTGATGTTTTCTTTCGTCTCTTTATGATTTTAGTGGTTGTTTATTTGCAATCCAGATCGTCGCGGTATGAAAAAAACGGACGTGCCCTATAGGTTACAAGTTTGCTTTTAAAATATTTAATAGGTAAAAATAACATCATGTTCAAATTATACATATTTTTCTATTCAAATTTCATATATAACATGTTAAAATCAGAGTTACGGTTTAATAGATATGGATAATTAAGAAAAATATTTGTTTGACTTAAATATCTTCCAAAATAATATTTTAAAAATATTTAACAAACAAAATAACGTCATATTCAGATTCTACACATTTTTCTAATCTATTTTCATATATAACATGTTAAAATCAGAGTTATGGTTTAAAAGATATGGATAATTTAGAAAAAAACATGTGTTTGACTTATATATAATCGGCGGTTGAATTATCTAATACGTCAGGGGGGTTTCGTAAAATTTGTAAAATAACGGTTTGGTTTGACTTAAGTGTGTACTGCGGGTTAATTAATAAAAACGCAGGGAGTTTTCTGCAAAAGTGCGTGAGGGACCGCCGAAACCCAATTTGCTTTATTATTAGGTAGAGATTAAGATGAGTTTTCTATTTAACGACGTCCATGTATTTTTTTTCAATAAAATGTATGCAACAGTTTTTTCACGTAGGACTAGATAATAGCAGATATGTGAGTTCCAAAGACAGAAAATGCACTAGCACTGTTGTGAACATCAAAGATAGTTAGCACTGGAGTACAGGTTAATACTCACAAAAACGAGACAACCAATCTTGCAAAAAGAATCATTTGTTAAGCACTATATCTATCACAGTTGTGATTCTTGAAAGAAAGAAAAGAAAAACTAGCAATGTTCTGCACATCAAAAACTGTATAGGGGTACAAGTTGATGCCCATGAAAACAAAATCAATCCAATGTAGCAACAAGAGAACTATTTTGTAAGTGAAATCAATTGTTCACGAATTGGAATCAACTAAGTGACTGCTAGCAAATCCACAAATGAATCAACATAATCGTTCGTAATTGAATATTTGAATCTAAAAAAAAGTGGTTCGCAAAGCAACAAGAGGCAAAATATATGTTGCACAAGAACATCACCGTTCTTCCATTACACTACAAAGAACGCCACATTATTGTTCATCATCGCACCAAACATCCATGGATAATCCGATCCCCCGACGTATATATATTCCCCAGACTCACCTGCACATACAAAAAACGCCATATAGTACAAAATACACAAACGCCCTATACGGACCGATCCGAATCCCACAAACCAGCTACACTCCTTTGCTCCCGATCAACAGCCGTGTCACTCCCCCCTTCCTACCTGAGCTACAAAGCCGTCACAATGGCAGCCAAGAAAAATGAACATGGGCAGAACCAAGTTTTGATGTTGTGAAGTTTATGCATGTTGTTACTTGTCAGTTGGCCTCAGGTTTTTTCTGCTCATGCATGTGACGAACAATACATACAACCGCAGGCTCGTCATTTCAGAAAATAATCATGCACAAGTTTATTATTACTGTTGCAGTTTAACAAATGAATCACCAATGCATATCACATCTATAACTTGATTAACTAGAACCCCAAGCGCCGTAGTCCAGATTTCGTATGATCTATGCTGGACCGGACCTGAGCGCGTAATCAAGACCAGCTATGGACGTGTTTGGTTGCCTGCATATGGCCCAGCCTGGCTCGCGCGGGAAGAAGTTGGCCAGTTTGGTTGCTTGCGTTTACTGTGCGGCCCGCATCGCACGAAACTTAATGAGTCTAGGCCAGGCCGAAGCGACCAAATCGGCGAGAGCTCGCGAGCTGGCTCGGCGAGGCAGGGAAGAACAACGCGCTTCTCTCCTCGTCGCGGCGAGGAGATGTATGGCTTCGCCGTGTTGCCGAAAAATCGATGGGAGGATTTCGGCTCACCTCCCGCCGAGTCCACCCCTATTTAGCCCCTCCTTCACCGCCCCAACTCCCGCCACCATTCTCCCTCCGTTCGAGCTTTCCCGCCGACGCGCATCAGCACCGACGAGCAGGTAAGCCACGCATCTTCATCGGCCGGCGGTCCACGACGTCGGCGCTCCTTCATCAGCCGGCGTTGATATTCCACGACCGTCCCCACTCGTCCTCGAGTTGCAGCCATGGCCTCTGTGAGTTCAATCCCCCTTTCTCTCTGTTCCTTCTAGCTAGGTCTGAGCTGCAGCAAGGTTTTGATCTAGATGCATGGTTGACTAGTGGTCTGATGTGTGAACTGATATGGTTGATTGCTATGCTACGGTTGCAATTAGTGGTAGGGCTAGATGTTCAAGCATGCGGTAGGCTAGATTAGTAGTAGAGGTTGAAATTGAACCTTGTGCTTGTGTTGATTCGTGCTTAGATCTATGCTTTGTAGCTATTGGTGATCCATTTGCAGCATGTTGTTTATTGTAGATGTATGTTCGTGCTCATAGATTGTTCGGTATGCTTAGTATGATAGCGATGAACCATATGTGCTTAGTATGATAGTGATGAAGCATGTGCTTGCTATGATAGTGATGAACCATGTACATGTATGCTCCTGCTTATTGTCAATGCGTGCTACTACTATAGGACATGACCACACAGACGCAAGATCTTAGTCAAGCCCTTGTCCTGTCCGACAACTAGTTTGCTCCATCGTTTGTCGAGGACTCGCAGCCTATGTTCGAGATGGCACCTGATTCAGAGGTGTTCATGTCTGATTCCCTCTATGTGCTAGTAGTGGTTGTTGAGCCAACTCCTGCTGGTGCTGCTGCTGCCTTTGCACTCAAGGTAGCAGCAACAAAGGAAAAGAAGGATGGTAGGTCGAACAACATGAAGTGGCAGCCGTTCATGTCCATGTTCATGCTGAACAAGATGTGTGAGCTCATCTCTAGTAAAGTCATGACTGACAAGGGCTTCAAGGAGGTGCACTTGAACACCGTTGCAAAACAGGTGTTCGAGTTATGTGGGCAGGAGGTGTCTACCATCCAGGTGTACAACCACCTGAGGAAGTGGAGAGGTTGATGGATCCAAGTGTCCAAGCTGAGAGACCTTAGCAGCACCTCATGGGATGAGAACACTTGCTCCATAGTTCTGGAGGTAGAGCACTACGCCGGCCATGTTGCGATTAGCTCACAGCCCTCTTCCTTTTCATACTGTCCACCATTGCCTACTCCTAATCGCAACTAACAACACTTGTGTTTCATTCTTAGGACCACCCGAAGGACGCTGAGTTCCTCAACACAATCATCCAGAACTACAGCCAGATGCAACACATCTTCTCCTTTGGGCTGGAAACTGGGAAGCATGCCATGGGCTCGGGGGAGCCTCTTGGTTATCCCATGCCATAGTTCCCTGGGAACCCGGATGTCGAGGTCGTTGATGGGCCTGACAAGCCCTTCATGAAGCCCTTCGACAAGCCATTTGACCCCGTCCATGATAGGAAGAGGAAGAGAGGAGGCCTGATGGAGGAGGAGATCAATGTCTTTTTTTAGCATGACTGAGGCGGTGAAGGAGGTGGCAACAACCATCAGGGAGTGCAAGCCCCTTGACGCCCACCCTGACCTATATGACGCTGTCATGACCCAGGGTGGCTTCAGCTACGAGGCTCTCATGGCAGCTCTCAGCCACCTGCTTGACAACAAGGCCCAGGGTGTTGGATTCATTGCCATGGCAGACTGTCACAGGGTTTTGTGGCTCAGGAGCTGGCTGGGCAAGCACTGCTACTAGAGTAGTGCTGCCTATGAGCGTGCATGACCCCCGACGGCGATGGTGGTGGCAACGACGACGACGATGACGATGACAACGTACATTTTGTGTAGCCATGGCTGAAAAACAATTTGATGGTCTATATATTTTGGTGAGGAGGTATATACTAACCCCTCACACTGATGGTGAACTTGTGGTGGTAGGATGACACCCTCTTTTGGATGTGGTGGTAGGTTAACACCAAGGTAGCGCTAGGTTGAACTTGATATGCCATATGATCATGCATGCTTTACTTCTTTTCTGCTCCATTGTTGTTTGTGCGCTAATTTTCTTGCTACTTGTGTGCTTCATTGATTTGCTGCTTCAACGCTTGCTCTTGTGCGTTGCTAGGGCACACTACAAAAAAAGACACATCCGTGACATTTTGGGCCAAACGAAAAAAAAATCGGTCATACATATGACACTTCTATGACGATAATTGTGACAAAACCCGGTATCATCATAGAAGTGGTGGGCTCCTACTTCTATGACAAAAAATCATGACAGAAAATGGGCTTTTCGTCCTGGGCGGGCCGGAGACGCAGCTGCATGACATTCTTTGGGCCATTCATGATGGAAAAAACCATGGTAGAAGCGAGGGGGAGGAAAATTTCGGGGAGTTGCCTGTTACGGTGGGAGGTTGGGGGCCGAGCGATGCGCGTTTCTCTCGTACACGTACGCGCGCGTGTGTGAGACATTGGCTCTAACTGAACCCGAGTGAGGCATTGGGCTCTAACTGAACCCGAGCAATTGCCCGCAGCTACGCTCGCGTTCTTGAACCCGAGCGATCGATCGATGGTACGATGGCGAACCCGATCGGCGATTCGCCGCTCTTGCCGCTAATTGAAGCCGATCGATTGGATGAGCAGTGAGCATTCTTTGGGGGTTGGATGAGCCGTGGCGGTGGCGTTGCCTCTGGATGAACATGACCCGTGGTGTGGAGGCTGGATGAGCAGTGAGCGGTGGAGGGTGCCCGTGGAGGGTGGTTGAGCAGGACCCGTGGTGTGGAGGGCTAGATGAGCATGAGCGGTGGAGGGTGGTTGAGCGATGGCCGGTGGAGTAGCGGTGGAAACTAGATGAGCAGGAGCCGTGGAGGCTGGATGAGGTCGTGATGGCCGTGGAGGTGGAGGAGGTCGGCGGTGGAGATGAGCAGTATCCGTGGAGTCCGTTTTGCGCGCGCCACACCCTCCCGATGAACAGGACCCCATTTCGACCGTGGCGCTCCAACATAAGTCCGTTTAAATGCATTTTGCGATCGCCATACCCCTCCCGATCAACAGGACCCCGTTTCGACCGTAGGAGGTCCGTTTAAATCCGTTTTGCGATGCGCCACACCCTCACGATCAACGGGACCCCGTTTCGACCGTAGGAGGTCTGCTTTAAATGCATTTTCTTGACGCCACACCCCTCCCGATCAACAGGACCCCGTTCCGAATGTAGGAGGTCCGTTTCCTCTGTTGTGCGGTACACCAAGCCTCATTTCCATCGCATGTTCCGTCCAAGCCCTCCCGATGAACACGACCATGCATTCCGTTCCGACCCAGCCGGTTGGCTCCCACGTGTTCCATTGCCTCACGATGAACACAACGCATTCTGTTGCCTCCCCATGAACACGACGCATTCCGTTGCCTCCCCATGAACACGACGCATTCGGTTGCCTCCCCATGAACACAACGACGACGCTGTTTCTCCGTTCCGACCCAGCCATGTACATGAGCCCTCGCCGTCACGTATCTTGCGAGTAGGCGTTGAGACCCGCCGTATGTACACATACGTGGTCGTATTTTCTTTCTTGCACCCTGGCCGCTGTACGTATGTGTACATGCTACGTGCGCGCCTCTACTACGACACGTGCGCGCCTCTACTACAACACGTGCGTGCCTTTACATCGACCAGTATGTACCGAGAGCAGGGACGAGAGTAGGCCGCGCCGAGAGCACCAGGGCGGTGGATAACGGCGAGGCCTAGGAAGGAACGACACGGAGGCAGGGACGACTCGGCAGTTGTTTCCCACGCGAAGGTGAGTACAACTGTACGAGGGTTTACTGGTTCGTCTGTCATCGCCGGAGAATAACAGCAGATGTGGGTGAGTAGAGGGATGGCTAGGCCAGCGATGGGAGTACGGTGGGGCGGTGAGGCACTGTGGCGACAAAGCCCACCGTGGGGAGGAGGGAGAGCAGTCCGGCGGTGCTTGTTTGGCGGTGGAGCGGGAAGAGCAGAGATTGAAGAAGACGACGGCCGTTGGATGGCCATCCAGCAGTCCTTGCTGCTCTCGTCGACCTTTTTTAGGAAAGCCTCAAATCTGTGGAAAACAGCATACAGCCCATCTGCCATTATTTCTAATAATTTGCAGCCCATTTGCTAATTCTTAAGGTTTTTTGGAGCCCATATTCTTTTTGTTAGCATTACATCCCATATTGTGGCCACGATTAAAACATTATACGAAATTCTGCATATTTCGGTGCGGTCCAAACTGTTTTTAATCCTGAAATTTCCATTCACATTCAAACTGATTTTAAAAATAAATGTATATCAATATAAAATCCAACAAATTCTCCACGCATAAAAATTAATGTAATTTAAACTCTTGAAATGAAAAAAAAAGATATTTTAAACTAATTGCCGGTTCGATGTGTTTTAAAAATGTACAACCCATTTCTCATTAATGATGGGCCATTTTCTCGGCCAGCCGAATGAAAGCTCTCCTCTTCTTGAAAGATTTGCAGCCCAATAGGCCTGACAAAGCGACTTACTTAGCAAATCACAAAAAAACTGGGTTGTGGCCGTGGACCCAGCTATCAGCCTCTCCACGTACAGTACTCTTCCGATGGAATGTCGTTGACCACATTGACCATGCCGCGCCGAGAGCACCAAGGCGGTGGATGACAGCGAGGCCTAGGAAGGGGACGACGCGGAGCGGGGAAACAGCGGCGGTGGATGCCCACGCGAGAGGAATACGAGGTTCCTTGGTTCGACTACGGTGTGAGGCTGCCGTCGCCGCAGGGCCTGGCTAGCGGTGGGAGTAGTAGGGGCGACGAGGCCTCAACGGCAGCACAGCCCGTGGCCACTGGAGGCAGGAGCAGGCAGTCTCCCCGGCGCTGGTTTGGGCGGCTGGTGCAAGAAGAGCAGCGATTGAAGAAGCAGCAGGACCGTTCGATTCAAATCCAACGGTTACTGCTGCTAGAATCGTTTGTTGACTAAGTTGACAAGCCTTGCATACGCGTCAACTTAGTAGGCCCACAGGTTAGCCTCCCAACCGGTGCGCCCCAGATGTCAGTGGGAGGAATCATTTTTTGCGTAATAAGGAGGCAGTTGATTGCGTGCGGCCAGGCCAGCGAAGGGAGTAGGGTGGGCCGGGGAAGCCTGCGCAATATCACAGCGAGCCACAAGAGGACGGAGCAGGCAGTCCAGTCGGCGCTAGTTTAGGCGGCTGGAGTAGGAAGATCAGAGATTGAAGAAGCACGTCAGCCGTTGGATGGACATCCAACAGTCACTGCTGCTAGAATCGTGTGTTCACTGACAAAGCCTTGCGTAAACAAGTCAGCCTCGAAATCTGTGGTGTGTACAGCCCATTTGCTATTACTTTTATAATTTTTACTCATTTTCTAATTCATATGGAATTTATTGCAGCCCATTTTCCATTTTTAGAATTGCCGGCCATTTTAAAGTCGATGCGAGGTCAAAAATTAACTAAATATGTGGAAATTTTGAAAATTCGCAATTTTTTGCTGGGGAACGAAATATTCTTAATCCAAAAATTAATAGCCGTACTAAAACAAATTTAAAAATAAATTAATACTATGTCATGCTAAATCCAATGAAATACGTATAAGACATCAATGAAGAACAAAAACAAAAAAAGAAACCAATATCCCATTTGCTATATTTTTTTGGAATTTTCAACCCCTTTTGATATTACTTTTAACAGACATTGACCATACTCTTTGGCCCGGACGGAATGCATCCCTCCTCGTCTTGAAAGATTTGCAGCCCAGTAATTCAGAGAAAAGAAATAGGCCTAGCTTGAGTATTCTTCAAAAAGAAATACTGGGCTACCTATTTTCCCAAAGAACTGGTGCATGAGCATTTAGCTTTATTTATTTATTTACCTATTTATGTTTAGGGGACCATGAGCATGTACCTGGGCCGGATTCATGTGAGAGCCTCCCTTCTAGTTAATTATGGGCTTCTCTATTGGGCCTTCATCAGTGGGTTGCATGCTATCAACAAGTGGAAAATGTGTTCTGTACGAAAAATAGTATGAGCTACGTACGGTATGGGGCACTAAAGGATCGAACCGTGCAACGACTTCCAAAACATTGTGTTTGTCGTTCTAACAACACATTTATTCAACCAACAGACGAAATATATTACTGATTGTACATTGAAAACAGCAGAAGCAGCAACCAGGGTTGGGGGTGCAACAGAAGCAGTAAGCAGGCAGAAGAGTGAAGACGCAGCTCTCTCTTCCAAACCAAACATCAGCCATCATTATAAAAGGGCTACCAAAAAAATAACAAGTGTATGCATCAAACTAAATAAAGAACGTACTACACCAAGTGTACGCATCTAACTAACTAGCTCAGTTAGACGTTACTATTTATTAAGCTGTGGAGATTGGTGACGGCTTGAACGGATGGGTGCTCGACGGAAACTCCGCCCGGCAGGTCGAAGTCTAATACTTGCGACCCTCTCTCCTACTTTGGGCTGCAGGCGTGGCGGCACATATCGTGGTATGGTGCATGTAGAGGCGCATGGTACGCTGTGTACACACAGTTTTGCCTGATGAACAAAACCGCGCTGCCATCATGATCCTTGTCGTCGGTTATCTCCTAGTTAATCGGATAATTCAGTCCGACAAACAGAGAGCGTGTACCAAGGCTACTTACCAGCCTCCAGTCAAAAATTCACGAAGGCCCGAGAAGCTGGGATCTGTTCAAAGACCTTGCGGTGGATCGTGATTGTATTCCATGAAACAACACGTCCGATGCGTCGCGACGATCATCAATCTTTCGCCGTCGTCTGATCGAGCCAGGAACCACCTACAACTGCCATGCCGCTTTTCTTTGAAAGGTTTTGGGATTAGGAAGGGTAGGGACACCAGGCGGCCTACAACATCATATCAAGTTGGAGTCAAATAAAAAAGGGCTCTTGATTTAGTCAATCTTAAGAACAGCATGTTATGAGCATGAGTATTTTTTGATAAATGTTGTGATAATATAAGCAAGCCATCATGATATCATAGGAAAGTAACATCTTCTTTGTAACAGCCGTTTGTAGCGATATTGGAGTAGGCCAGCAATCGTCCACCATAGAAGGAGTCGACGGCGTAAATGAAGCCCTTGTGTTCAATGGAATCGGAGAACCATGGAGGATGTATGATCCTGCGATGGGCGTGCAGATTTATCTACTTACCATGATGACTGTCCGATAGGCGAGACCGCGGTTGAAGAACGCAATTATCCTGAACTCTTTATAATTCGCAGATCTTGTGGGCACTTGGCAGATTACAACCTTGAGCAAATCAAACTTGGTATCATGTTGGCTACTGTAAGATTCCGAGTATTCTAGGACGCGGTGCCAAAGCAGTGCAGTGTTAATCAAAGGAATGGGGATCAATTGTTGGGTGTAGACCTCCACGAGCATCCAGCTGCCACGACCATTGACGAGCACCATCCAAGACGTGTTCATGCCGACCCAGTACATACCGTTAATGTAGTTGAGGCTGATGGGATCAGATCGCAGTCAAGGGGGTTGATGCTTGCCACCCTACGACCGTTATGCTACGTGGCATGCCGTTTCTGAAGATCAGGCGGCATCAGCAAGCAAGGAGCTGGCTTAAAAACCTCCGGCCTGAGGGCTTTGAGTAAACGGTACAGCCCCGACGAGCACGCGGCGAGCGGCATGGTACTGAGATTGTCCACACACGAAACAATGAGCTTGATTACCTCTGTGGGGAGCGAATTCCAGCCACTCTTTCGGCGGACGCTGCTCGGTTCTGCCATTGTTAGTGCTTGGGTTTCGGACGAGGGGGGAGGCGCCTTAGCGGGGATGGAAGATTGGACGAGATTATGTGCGGACAAAGATGGAGAAGCGAATATGTGCTGCGGGAAGTGGACAGGTGATGATGACTAAAGCATGCCGCTTGACTTACGAGACACATACCAGCAGCGTAGGGTCATGTCGATGCCAGACAACTTGCTTGAGTGATCACAGTACTGGTACTCCCTACAGTGCTATGCCCTAACTTGCTTGAGTAGAGTAGTAGAGTAGGACTCTGCTCTTCTACTAGCACCGGAGGAGTAGTATATTCTAATCTAAAATAGTTACAAACTTCAATGCCCGAGCATGGAACGACTATGAACCGTGCTCAAAGACCGTGTCTACGTGGTGTTTGGACCTATATGCAAGAAAAATAGCAACATGCCCGTGCATTGCACGGCACACCATCATCACCAACTCGGTTTTTCTCTACTCCTACTCCTATAGAAGACTCAGTTGGTGATGATGGAGGCGAGGAGGTGTGTTCAACCGAGCGTGCAGCGGACGGCGCATCACTATTCGATTTGTTATAAAAACAAAGAAGAGTAGTAGAGATAGAGACATAGGGAGGAGCACGAGGTTGTGGGATATAAGGATGAACGAGGCAAGGCCTTATCTATAAATGTGGAGAGAGGTGCGGCTATCTTTTGTAAAATTGTCATAGTGGCTTTCTATCCGTCAGATATAGATCGGACGGTCTATATTACAAGATGGCAGGCATACCATCATCACCAACTCGGTTTTCTATAAGAGTAGATATAGATAGATAGAGACTAGGGAGTACTAGTAAGGACACCATCTACTGCTTCGTGTACTACTCCTGCGCTCCATTCGGTGACATAGCGTCCCCTGACCACTCCCTCTGCGCTACATTAGTGGTATTTGTTGAAATTTGGGGAGCTTGATCTCGCGATCGCTTGGCATCCACGACTTCACCGACGATGACTTCTTCCCCGACCTCAGCAACCTCTTCCTCAACGACATGGGCGACAACCTCAACGCCAACGGTGCTGCTCCCGTTGTACCATATGTGTTTCTGTCCTTCCTGTTCGAAATCATGGTAGAATTCATGTTTCTACTCTGTATCCTACTACTATGCTAGTCCACATGATTAGTTTCATCTTTGTTATAGTCGTCATTATTTATTTTGTGCTTATTCGGATTAAATCTCGTAGTAACTTGCTCATATATTCAACTGGCGAAACATCCCCTACAGCCACTCCCGTTTCATGGACGGCCTGGTCGATGCCTCCAACGCGCCCTTCGTCCACTGCTATGAGTGCCCGATGCCGTTTTGTGGCTCGCCGGCGGACATGGTGCATCACCTCACGGATGCGTGCAGCGGTCACTGCTGGCCCTTGGCGGAGAACATCAAGTACGAGACGTGCTACTCGTTCACCATGCCGGAGTCACTGGAGGATCACCGCTGCCTGCTAGTCTCGGAGGAGGACGACAGTGTCTTCCTCTTGATCGTGGGCACCGGCGAGGCCCGCGCAGGCCGACGCCCCGTCTCTGAAATGTGCGTCAGGGGCGACGCCGCTGACGCTGACACTGACACAAGGTCGATGTACGGGTGCGTGGTCAGTGTTACTACCCCTCCGGGTTGCGTGGGCGGCGACACCGGCCTCATCGGACGGACTTGGACTCTGGGGAGCTGGGACTATCCTGCCAATGTGGACTTGGAAAACCCATGGCATCCTTTACCCTCCGACGCGGTGCATGGGGACTCCAAGGAGGTTCACCTGGACATACGCATTATCAAGTTAAATGTTGATCATTAGTCTTCGCTCAATGTAATCCGCTGTCTAAGCATGTGGAGACTTCCATGCAGGATCTTGCTCTATTGGAGTATCACGCATGAATAAAAGTGTATCCATTTATGGTTTAGTCTAGAATCTTCCATGTATGAATTTTTACTACAATACTGGTGAAACACTTACGATGAACCATTTCTTACATCTCCTCTGCCCCCTTGCAAGTCATCCTGATTTAATCCCTCCATCTAGGTGTATAAGGGCATGGTTAATATTACTTAATAGTATAGCCAACTGTTGACTATAAGAAAGTGCCATGTCATCTGTAGCCAACATGTATAACAATCGATACTCAAAAACTAATTTTTAAAGATCATTTCTTGCAAAGCACAATAAGTGTTATTTGTTCACAAGTTTTGGATGCAGGTTGAACAGTTGAACGCTTTTGTTTGCAAAAGATACCTTTTTATCTATTTCACCCGGATGTTTGTGAGATCTAGAGATGAAATAATATCCGAAGAAACCTATCGATACCCGTTACACATGAGATGACCCCCACATCCTTTGTCAAAATAAACAACTCCCCGATCAATGCATTTCACTCTTCGGTGCAACGCACGGGCACCTTACTACTATAGATTTGTACGACCAAAAATTGAACTAACATTATCTATAGTACGATAAATGATGATGCATGTCACCTAAAATTATATCATTCAAAACTATGTTCAAATACAAATCCAAGGATAGTTTTTGTTGACATGCACTAACATTTTGTCAGTTAAATCTTCAGTCAAATTCAGTGGGGGACTAATAAACCATGACCGATGTAGTACAAGTGCAGAGGGCAGCGCTGCACGGGAGTCTCACCTCTCACCCCGCTCGTGGCGCGGCAGTAAAGCCGTCATATCACAAAACCCAACCACTCCCGGTAATAAGTGGCCTAGTAAAATAAACGGACAAGCAACCATCACATCCCTCCGTCTTTTTTGCATTTCATCTCTCTGCATTTACTTTCTCCGGTTCATCTTGCACACTCGATCCCTAGCTACTACTCCTAGGGCCAGTTCTTTTGGCGGCTTCCCCAGCTTTTCCCACAAGACTAGTCACAGTGGAGAGTAACAATAAGGTGCCTCACTCATTTATTTGGGCTTCTAAACTACTACTCCGTCCTGGTTTATTCCTCGCCATTGTAATTTGTGCTAAATTTTGACCAAAGATTTAGCTGATAAAATGTTACTCCCTACGTCTAGGTGTGTAAGTCATCTTACGAAAACCAAATAATCCCATAAACCAGGACGGAGGGAGGTATTACTGTAGTTCCTAATGATAAAGATGAATTGATCCCACAAAGAATTATTACAGGTTATAGGATGGTAATTGATTTCCGCAAATTAAATAAAGCTACTAAGAAAGATCATTACCCTTTACCTTTTATTGATCAAATGCTAGAAAGACTGTCCAAACATACACATTTCTGCTTTCTAGATGGTTATTCTGGTTTTTCTCAAATACCTGTGTCAGCGGACGATCAAGCAAAGACTACTACGTATGCCTTTTGGTTTATGTAATGCACCTGCTACCTTTCAAAGATGCATGATGGCTATATTCTCTGATTTTTGTGAAAAGATCTATGAGGTATTCATGGATGATTTTTCCGTTTATGGATCCTCTTTGATGATTGCTTGAGCAACCTTGATCAAGTTTTGCAGAGATGTGAAGACACTAGCCTCGTCCTGAATTGGGAAAATTGCCACTTTATGGTTAATGAAGGCATTGTCTTGGGGCATAAGATTTCTGAAAGAGGTATTGAAGTTGATAAAGCTAAAGTGGATGCTATTGAAAAGATGTCGTGTCCCAAGGACATTAAAGGTATAAGAAGTTTCCTAGGTCATGCCAGTTTTTATAGGAGGTTCATTAAGGACTTTTCTAAAATCTCTAGGCCTCTAACTAATTTATTACAAAAAGATATTCCTTTTGTCTTTGAGGATGATTGTGTAGAAGCATTTGAAATACTTAAGAAAGCTTTGATTTCTGCACCTATTGTTCAGCCACCTGATTGGAACTTACCCTTTGAAATTATGTGTGATGCTAGTGATTATGCTGTAGGTGCTGCTCTAGGGCAAAGAGTTGATAAGAAACTAAATGTTATTCAATATGCTAGTAAAACTCTAGATGCTTCTCAAAGAAATTATGCTACCACTGAAAAGGAGTTCTTAGCAGTTGTATTCGCTTGTGATAAGTTCAGACCTTATATTGTTGATTCTAAAGTAACTATTCACACGGATCATGCTGCTATTAAATATCTCATGGAAAAGAAAGATGCTAAACATAGACTTATTAGATGGGTCCTCTTGCTCCAAGAATTGACTTGCATATTACTGATAGAAAGGGAGCTGAGAACCCCGTTGCAGACAACCTATCTAGGCTAGAGAATGTTCTTGATGACCCACTACCTATTGTTGATAGCTTTCCTGATGAACAATTAGCTGTAATAAATGCTTCTCGTACTGCTCCATGGTATGATGATTATGCTAATTACATTGTTGCTAAATTTATACCACCTAGTTTCACATACCAACAAAAGAAAACGTTATTTTATGATTTAAGACATTACTTCTGGGATGACCCACACCTTTATAAAGAAGGAGTAGATGGTGTTATTAGACGTTGTGTACCTGAGCATGAACAAGAAATGATCCTACGCAAGTGTCACTCTGAGGCATATGGAGGACACCACGCTGGAGATAGAACTGCACATAAGGTATTGCAATCCGGTTTTATTGGCGTACTCTCTTCAAAGATGCTCATAAGTTTTTCTTGTCTTGTGATGAATGTCAAAGAATTGGTAATATTAGTAGTCGTCAAGAAATGCCTATGAACTATTCTATTGTTATTGAACCATTTGATGTTTGGGGCTTTGATTATATGGGACTTTTTCCTGCCTCTAATGGATATACACATATTTTAGTTGCTGTTGATTACGTTACTAAGTGGGTAGAAGCTATTCCAACTAGTAGTGCTGATCATAACACCTCTATTAAGATGCTTAAAGAAGTTATTTTTCCAAGGTTTGGAGTCCCTAGATACTTAATGACTGATGGTGGTTCACATTTTATTCATGGTACGTTTCGTAAAATGCCTGCTAAGTATGGTGTTAATCATAGAATTGCATCTCCATATCACCCGCAGTCTAGTGGTCAAGTAGATTGAGTAATAGAGAGCTCAAATTAATTTTGCAAAAGACTGTTAATAGATCTAGAAAGAATTGGTCCAAGAAACTTGATGTTGCATTATGGGCCTATAGAACGGCATATAAGAATCCTATGGGTATGTCTCCGTATAAAATGGATTATGGAAAAGCATGTCACTTACCTCTCGAACTAGAACATAAGGCATATTGGACTATTAAAGAGCTCAGTTATGATTTCAAACTTGCTGCTGAGAAGAGGTTATTTGACATTAGCTCACTTGATGAATGGAGAACCCAAGCATATGAGAATACCAAGCTGTTTAAAATAAGTTAAAAGATGGCATGACAAAAGGATACAAAAGCGTGAGTTTAACATAGGTGATTATGTGTTGCTTTTCAACTCTCGTTTAAGATTTTTTGCAGGAAACCTTCTCTCTAAATGGGAAGGTCCTTACGTTATCGAGGAGGTCTATCGTTTCGGTGCCATAAAAATCAACAACTTCGAAGGCACAAATCCGAAGGTGGTGAACGGTCAAAGAATCAAACATTATATCTCAGGTAATCCTATAAATGTTGAAACTAATATTATTGAAACCGTAACCCCGGAGGAATACATAAGAGACGTTTTCCAGAACATTTCAAACTCCAAAAAGGAATAGGTATGTGGTATAGTAAGTAAACCGACTCCAAAACAGTTCTAATAGCAATTTTTCTCCGTTTTAGAATATTTAAGAAAATAGGAAAATAAGTAGTCCAGGAAGGACACGAGGCCTCCACGAGGGTGGAGGGCGCGCCCTACCCTACTGGGCGCGCCCCCTGCCTCGTGGGCACCTCGTGTGCTCTACGGACTCCGTTTTCTTGCATGATACTTCTTTCCATCGGTAAAAAATCATTATGTAATCTCCCGAAGGTTTTGACCACCGTATCATGCAACAAATCTTATGTCTTTCTTTCGAGCTATTTCTGCTGCAGATTAGAGCAATATGTCATCGCAGGATTTGGAGGGAGAAAGCTATGTGGCTGATTACCTTGCAGACCCTAAGGTCTACGAGGACTTGGAGCATTGTGGCTGGACCACAGAGGAAGAGGAAGACTACGAGCCTAAGGGAAAGGAGGAGACAAGCTCAGATGAAGATGAAGTCCCGTTACCTCAACCTGGGGACATGCATGTGGAGTTTAAAAAGTCAAGCCTCCCTGATGGGGCGAAGAAACCCAAGATCGAGTTAATCCCTTTTCGTCTCTTGTAGGAAAACAAACAAGAACTATGCAATAGGATATTATGCCTTGAGCAGGAGATCGATGATTTAAGGGAGCAAAATTCCATTCTCAAGTGCAAATTAAGGAAGAAGCCTACATCATCAACAACTCCTTCTTCACCACCTCCGAGGATATAATGACATGGGTATGGGCACTCCCCTTGGCAACTGCCAAGCTTGGGGAGGTGCCCCGGTATCGTATCACCATCACACTCCTATCTTTACCGTTTTACTTAGTTCGATCCTTTTGGTAATATCTTGATCTAGTAGAATAAAGTTTTGGTATGAATTAGTTTTGAGTTTTGCTTTGTGATCCCTCTATGTAATCGAGTATGTGGGCTATATATAATAAAGATTAGTGTTGAGTCAAGGGCTTTGCTATCTTGCCATGATCTTAAGTGCATAAAAGAATAAAAAGAATAAAAGAGTTCATATTGATCTTATGGATAGTAATGACTTCACATATAAAGAGTATGAGGCTTAAAAGTTGTTGAGAGTTGGCAAACATAGTTTTGGTCATCGTTGCAATTAATAGTAAGTAATAAAGAAAGAGAGGTTTTCACATACAAATATACTATCTTGGACATCTTTTATGATTGTGAGCTCTCATTAAAGTATGACATGCTAAAGAGTTGATGTTGGACAAGGAAGACACATAATGGGTTATGTTTTCTCACAACTTAGTTAAAGTATATTGTCATGGATCATTCAAACATGTTGAGCTTGCCTTTCCCCCTCATGATAGCCAAATTCCTTGCACCAAGTAGAGTTACTACTTGTGCTTCCAAATATCCTTAAACCCACTTTTGCCATGAGAGTCCACCATACCTTCCTATGGATTGAGTAAGATCCTTCAAGTAAGTTGTCATGTTGCAAGCAATAAAAATTGCTCTCTAAATATGATGACTTATTAGTGCGGAGAAAATAAGCTTTATACGATCGTGTGATATGGAAGTAATAAAAGCGACAGACTGCATAATAAAGGTTCATATCACAAGTGGCAATATAAAGTGACGTTCTTTTGCATTAAGATTTCATACATCCAACCCTAAAAACACATGACAACCTCTGCTTCCCTCTATGAAGGGCCTATCTTTTACTTTATGTCTTTTACATTATGCAAGAGTCAAGGTGATCTTCACCTTTCCTTTTTTATTTTATCCTTTGGCAAGCACCTCGTGTTGGAAAGATCCTGATATATATATCCAATTGGATGTAAGTTAGCATGAACTATTATTGTTGACATTACCCTTGAGGTAAAACATTGGGAGGCAACACAATAAGCCCCTATCTTTCTCTGTGTCCGATTAAAACTCCATAACCATAAGTATTACGTGAGTGTTAGCAATTGTGGAAGACTAAATGATAGTTGAGTATGTGGACTTGCTAAAAAGCTCTATTATTGACTCTTTCCGATGTTATGATAGATTGCAATTGCTTCAATGACTGAGATCATAGTTTGTTAGTTCTCAATGAAGTTTCTGAACCATACTTGACATTGTGAATAGATTGTTACTCGAGCATAAGAAATCATATGACAAAATAGATATATGTTGCTGTTATAAGAATGATCATGATGCCCTCATGTCCGTATTTTATTTTTATCGACATCTCTATCTTTAAACATGTGGACATATTTTTCGATATCGGCTTCTGCTTGAGGACAAGCGAGGTCTAAGCTTGGGGGAGTTGATACATCCATTTTGCATCATGCTTTTATATCGATATTTATTGCATTATGGGCTGTTATTACACGTTATGTCACAATACTTATGGCTATTCTCTCTTATTTTACAAGGTTTAATACGAAGAGGGAGAATGCCGATGATAACCCGCAAGTATACGGGATAGTTGTAGCCTCTTTCGATAAGTAAGAGTGTCGAACCCAACGAGGAGCTAAATGTAGAATAAATACTCTCTCAAGTCCTATCGGCCACTGATACGACTCTACGCATGCTTGACGTTCGCTTTACCTAGAACAAGTATGAAACTAGAAGTACTTTGTAGGTGTTGTTGGATAGCTTTGCAAGATAATAAAGAATTGTACGACCTTGAGAAGAGGTGTCTAGAGGTGGGGTGATTAGACACGAAGTACCAAAGTTGCAGTTTTTAACTTCTTTAAGTTTAAGTGGAGTTTAGGCACAAGTTTAACATTCACAATACATAACAAGCAAGCATGCAAAGAGTGTATGAGCAGCGGAAAGTAAAGCAATGCAACTTGCAAGAATGTAAAGGGAAGGGTTTTGGAGGATTCAAACGCAATTGGAGACACGGATGTTTTTGTCGTGGTTCCGATAGGTGGTGCTATCGTACATCCACGTTGATGGAGACTTCAACCCACGAAGGGTAGCAGTTCTTGTGAGTCCACGGAGGGCTCCACCCACGAAGGGTCCACGAAGAAGCAACCTTGTCTATCCCACCATGGTCTTCGCCCACGAAGGACTTGCCTCACTAGCGGTAGATCTTCACAAAGTAAGCGATCTCCTTGCCCTTACAAACTCCTTGGTTCAACTCCACAATCTTGTCGGAGGCTCCCAAGTGACACCTAGCCAATCTAGGAGACACCACTCTCCAAGAAGTAACAAATGGTGTGTTGGTGATGAACTCCTTGCTCTTGTGCTTCAAATGATAGTATCCCCAACACTCAACTCTCTCTCATAGGATTTGGATCTGGTGGAAAGAAGATTTGAGTGGAAAGCAACTTGGGGAAGGCTAGAGATCAAGATTCATATGGTAGGAATGGAATATCTTGGCCTCAACACATGAGTAGGTAGTTCTCTCTCATAAATGGTAAGTTGGAAGTGTAGGTTTGTTCTGATGGCTCTCTCCATGAATGAAGAGGAGGTGGAGTGGTATATATAGCCTCCACACAAAATCTAACCGTTACACACAATTTACCAAACTCGGTGGGACCGAATCAACAAACTCGGTCGGACCGATTTAGCAAATCTAGTGACCGTTAGGATTTTCGGTGGGACCGATATGCAACTCGGTAGGATCGATATGGTTAGGGTTAGGGCATTACGTAATCTTGGTGAGACCGATTACACAAACTCGGTGAGACAGATTTTGGTAATTAGCTAACCAGAGAGTTGGCCAGGCAAACTTGGTGGAACAGATTACTCAAACTCGGTGGGACCGATTTTGGTAATAAGTTAACCAGAGAGTTTGCATTGTAATCTCGGTAGTACTGATTGCTCAAACTCGGTGAAACCGATTTTGGTAATGGACATACACAGAGAGATTACAATCCCATCTCGGTGAGACCGAGATCCCTATCGGTGAGACGGATTTGTCTAGGGTTTGTGGCAGTGGCTATGACATCTAAACTCGGTGGTGCCGGATAGAAAGAATCGGTGGGGCCGAGTTTGACATTAGGTTTAGGTCATATGTATGGAAGTGGGGAAGTAGTTGAGGGTTTTGGAGCATATCACTAAGCACTTGAAGGAAGAGGCTCAATAAGCAACACTTCATCCCTTCTTGATAGTATTGGCTTTTCCTATAGACTCAATGCGATCTTCGATCACTAAAATGTAAAATGAAGAGTCTCGAGCTTGAAGCTTGAGCCAATCCTTTGTTCTTAGCATCTTGAAGGAGTTCACACATCTTTTAGTCCATGCCACTCCATTGTTGAACTTATCTGAAACATACTAGATAGAAGTGTTAGTCCAACAAGAGATATGTTGACATTAATTACCAAAACCACCTAGGGAGCACTTGTGCTTTCAATCTCCCCCTTTTTGGTAATTGATGACAACATACATCAAAGCTTTAGATAAAGATATAAAGAATAGCAAGTAAAGCTTTGGAAAGACATGTAACCAGCATAGGCTCCCCCTACATGTATGCAATCATGTGAATATGGAATATAGAAGCATGTGAGAGCATAACCATGATAGAGCAGGCAATGTGTTCCATGTATCTTGGCCATATGCATCAGAGCAAAGAATATTAAGGAAAATACCTTCATGCCCATGAGTCCTTCTTGCAAACAGTATGTACATCAGCAAGAATTCCTCATACACATGATTGTGATGCATATACTTACCTTGTAGTCTTGAGTTGGCTTAGGATGGAATGAACCTACGTAAACAAGGTTAGATAACACAGGTACATCTATTAGCTAGAGCAAACAGAAGAAACCACAAGAATACCAAGATTGGGATGACATGTAGAGAGTGAGTACTAAGTACCACATTGGATGACATGTCCCCAAGAGTAAAGATATGCAATGAATTTAAATGATTTCTTTCCCTTAGATGTCTTGCTCCCCCTGAATCTAGGACGGGATACTGGGAGAAGATAGGGAACAGAAAATCAGAGCTGAAAGATATAAATGAACAGAGCTAATGCAAATAAGCACATATAAACATGTATTTCCCCTCAATAAGACATGTGGCATCTCTCCTCTTGAACACCAAGCATCTGGGATCCTTGAGAAATACTTTCTACTTGAGTATTCTCTCCCCCTGGAGATCTCTTTCTCCCCCTGTGGAGGTGATACTCTCTCTCTCTGATGTGATCTCTCTAAGTGATAAGCTTTGATGTGATCTCTCTCCCCCTTTGACATCAATTTCCAAGAAGGGTTTGATCCTTGAGACACAGTACTAAGCATTTATATAAATGTGATGCTTGTAGAGGACAAGATTCATTGAGTGGAGCTGGATCAGAAGAAACACAGAATAAGTGGCAAATTGTTTTTCCTGGTGTGAAATCGGTGGCACCGAGTGGTATGCTTTGGTTGGACCGAAAACAACAAATCGGTGAAACCGAGTTCATCGCAGAGAAAGCACTTGTCACCTCAGCTCACTAGACTAGTAAGATCTCACAAAGATTTGCAAGGAATTTACTGAATGATATGCAATGAATTGGATGCAGAAAATGCAGACCATACAGAAAGGAATCTAGATGAAGTTTTTTTTGAAAGGGGAAACAAATATGCATGAGACAAATCCAAAAACACAGAAAAGAACACAAGAGAACTTCATCTAGAGATGGTCAGCGACAAAGTCACCTATGTTAGAGTATATTTACTTAGGAGTCAAGTGAGATCACTTGATCATAGGTCATACTCATCGTTAAAGCTCAAAATGGGGTTGCCATTTTTTGTTTAAGCATCTTGATGTATTCACATCTTGTCGAGTTGCTTTAGCTTATGACTTGGAGTAAAGCTTCTCTAAGATGGAATAACATACCTTGGTTGGTGGTGTTGAACATGTAGTTGAACTTGTGTGGGTTGCTCAAGGTTGATGTAGCTCATCAAGAATTGGGAGCACCACTTGGAATTTGAGTCCATCTACCTACATGGGTTAGTTCTTGCAAGGAGGAGCACTTGTGTATCCAAAAATGACAATCATGAAGCTCAACATAGAATTTGTCAAAGGATATGTTTGAATGGTTCCGTGCTTCCTTGTCTTCAACCACCATAGTGTAGAAACTTGGTGATGTAGAGATTGCTCAAAATGTGAGTAGATTACAATCTCATGGATTTTGATTCAACCAAGTACCTACATGGGTTATATAACATGCAAGATGCAAATATATCCAAGACATAAGATTTTCATCATAAGAGAAATATCAAGGATTAGTCATAAGCTCATGTCTTGCATGTATCCAATGGAGTTTCTACTCCAAGTTTGAAGCATCAATGATGTTCAATTCTCCTCTTAACCTGCAAAACACTTTCTCATCAAGAGGTTTAGTGAATATATCCGCTAATTGCTTTTCGGTGCGAACATGCTTAAGATTAATGTCACCCTTAGCAACATGATCTCGAATGAAATGATGACGAACTTCAATATGCTTAGTTCGAGAATGTTGTACAGGATTATGACCAATTTTGATAGCACTTTCATTGTCACAAAGCAATGGAACATGTTTCACATATATCCATAATCTTTAAGAGTTTGGGTCATCCAAAGTAATTGAGCACAACATGAACCAGCGGCAATGTATTCCGCTTCGGCGGTGGATAAGGATACCGAGTTTTGTTTCTTGGAGGACCAAGGCACAAGAGATCTACCAAGAAATTGACAAGTACCCGAAGTGGACTTTTTATCGACCTTGTCTCCGGCATAGTCCGAGTCGGAGTAGCCAACAAGATCAAAAGAGGCCCTCTTAGGATACCAAATGCCAAAATTTGGTGTATGGATTAAGTATCTCACTATCCTTTTCACGGCCTTAAGATGACATTCTTTAGGAGCAGCTTGATATCGTGCACACATACACACACTTAGCATGATATCGGGACGTGAAGCACATAGATATAACAATGAACCAATCATAGAACGATAAACCTTTTGATCAATAGGTTCACCATCTTTGGTCAAATCAAGATGTCCACTAGTAGGCATGGGTGTAGTCATACCTTTGCATTCTTGCATATTGAACTTCTTGAATAAGTCCTTGGTGTACTTCGTTTGAGAAACAAAAGTACCGTCCTTAGTTTGCTTGATTTGTAACCCAAGAAAGAATTTGACTTCACTCATCATAGACATCTCAAACTTCTCCGACATTAGCTTCCCAAACTTTTCACTAAAATGAGGGTTAGTGGAACCAAATATAATATCATCAACATAGATTTGGCACACAAATAGTTCTCCACTAACCCTTTTAGTAAAAAGTGTGGAATCAATTTTCCCAATTTCAAAGCGTTTTTCAATAAGGAACTTGGTCAAGCATTTATACCACGCTCTAGGAGCTTGTTTAAGACCATAAAGAGCTTTGTGAAGTTTGTAAACATGATTGGGTTTCTTAGGATTGACAAAGCCGGGAGGTTGCTTAACATAAACTTCCTCCTCTATTTCACCATTTAGAAAAGCACTTTTAATGTCCATTTGGTACAAGGTGATATCATGGTGATTAGCATAGGCAAGTAAGATGCAAATGGACTCAAGTCTAGCAACGGGAGCGTAAGTCTCACCATAGTCCATACCTTCGACTTGTGTGTAGCCTTGGGCGACGAGACGTGCTTTGTTGCGAACTACTTGTCCATCTTCATCTTGCTTGTTGCAAAACACCCATTTGGTACCGATGATGTTGTGGTTGTTGTCGGGCTTCTCAATCAATGTCCAAACTTGGTTCCTCTCAAAGTTGTGTAGCTCTTCATGCATAGCATTTATCCAATCCGGATCTTCCAATGCTTCTTCGACCTTCATAGGTTCAATGCTAGAGATGGAAGAATAATTTTCACAAAAGTTAGCTAAACGAGTTTTAGAGCGAGTGATTCTCCCGGTTTGAATATCATTGTAGATTTTCTCGATGGGATGGTCGTTAGCAATTCTTACTCCAACTCGTGAGAGCTTTTGCTAGGTTCTTAGTTGAACTTCTTCTCCATCTTGTTCTTCTTCTTGGCCTTCTTCATTGTTGACATTGTCGTTCTCTTGTCGTGGTGGAAAAGGAAGTTGTTGACGTTCATCTTGATGCACTTCCTCGTTTTCTTCATCTTGGTGTGTCCCACTTGTGGATGCTTCCGGATAAACTCTTGGTTCACCTTGTCGTGAAGTAGAAGCTTCCACTTGGACGGACGAGGTACTCTCCTTCACCTCCGTTGGACGAACCTTGCCAATAGACAAGTCTTGGATTGCTTCCGAAGGATCTTTGTCTCCTCCATCAATTGGCAATTGCTCTACTTGCGAGCCGTTAGATTCATCAAACTTCACATCTACCGTCTCTTCAACCTTTCGGGTGAAATTGTTGTAGACACGGTAAGTGTGAGAGTTTGAGCCATAACCTAGTAGGAAACCTTCATGAGACTTAGGAGCAAATTTAGAACGATGATGCTTATCAAGAATGTAGCATTTTGAGCCGAATACTCGAAAGTATCCAACTTGGGGTTTGTTACCGGTGAGGAGCTCGTATGCCATCTTGCCGAGTAGCTTGTGAAGATACAAGCGATTTGTTGCATGACAAGCTGACTCAACCGCTTCTGCCCAAAAGTGCTTCGGTGTCTTGTACTCATCAAGCATCGTTCTCGCCATTTTGATGAGCGTCCGGTTCTTCCTCTCAACAACTCCATTTTGTTGAGGTGTGTACGTAGCCTAGAACTCGTGTGAAATCCCTTCTTTGTCAAGAAAGGTGTCCACATTTGCATTCTTGAACTCCGTTCCGTTGTCGCTGCAAACCTTCTTGATCTTCACTTCAAATTGATTTTGGGCCTTCCTAGTGAAGTTTTTGAAGATCTTTTGGACCTGCGATTTATCATCGAGAAAGAACACCCACGTAAATCTTGAAAAATCATCAACTATAACTAGACCAAAAGAATTTCCACCGAGACTCTTGTAGGCGTTGGGACCAAAGAGATCCATGTGAAGTAGCTTGAGTGGCCTCCTTGTGGTCATGATGTTCTTCACGGGATGCCTCCCTCCAACCTGTTTACACGCACGACAAGTCTTTGCAAAGTCTATCCTTATCAAATATGACATCGTTAACTCCAAGGATATGATTTCCTTTAATAAGCTTGTCAAGGTTTCGCATACCAACATGACCTAGTCGTCTATGCCATAACCAACCTTTTGAGGATTTAGCAAAGAAGCAAGTTTTAGGTTGAGCCTTTTTAGTGAAATCAACAATGTATAGATCACCTCTACGCACACCGATAAAGACCATTTTATGATTGTCTCTACGAAACACTTGGCAATCTACTTCAGTAAATAGGACATTGAAACTGAAATTAGCAAGTCTAGATACTGAAAGTAAGTTGTATCCAAGAGATTCAACGAGCATGACATTTTGTATGGAGCTATCGTGTGATATTGCCACCTTATCGAGGCCAACCACCTTACCCTTCGAGGACCATCATTTTCAGCAAGCTCACGAAACATGTCTTTATCTCCGGTCATGTGATCGGTACATCCACTATCAAGAACCCATTCCTTTCCTCCTGACATATATCCCCGAAGATTTGCCATAAGACCAAAGTGTCTCATTGCATCATCAAGATCAAAGTCATTATCATCATCCTCATCATAGTATCCATGTTCAACATCGTCATGTGGTGGATCAAATCCTACAGAGGGTGATTCGTTAGAGTGAGTTTGACAATGATCTTGCTTATGAATTTTTACAGCTTCGGAAATAATATCACTAATAATTCCAACATCTCCTTTGGCACGCATAAGGTTTGTAAGCTCAAACAAACAATCACCAAACATAGGATCACTAGTATTCATCTTACTCAAAGCAATAGACTTATGGAGAATTTCATCTAGGTTTTTCAAGGAATAATTTGGAAAGCGTTCCTCAAGAAAATTCCATATGGTGTAGGCACACTTAAGAGTAGGCAAACATCCAATCAAGTTTCTAGGCAAGCCTCTAATGATAAGATTAACAGTTCTAAGATTCCTAATCATGTCAATTGACTCATCAAGAGTAGGATGCATAGGATCAACATGAGGTGCACAAGGGCTAGCAATGTACTTGTTCAAATGATATTGATTGAAAATAACAAGCATCTCATTTTTCCACTCATGAAAATACTCTCCATCAAGTATAGGCACACTATGTCTAAGACTCCCCAAAGTAGACTCATCCATCTTCCTCCAATGGTGATTAAACCAAGGCAATGGATACCAATGCTCTGATACCACTTGTAGTACCTTGATAAGAGGTGTCTAGAGGGGGTGATTAGACACTAAGTACCAAAGTTGCAGTTTTTAACTTCTTTAAGTTTAAGTGGAGTTTGGCACAAGTTTAACATTCACAATACATAACAAGCAAGCATGCAAAGAGTGTATGAGTAGCGGAAAGTAAAGCATGCAACTTGCAAGAATGTAAAGGGAAGGGTTTTGGAGGATTCAAACGCAATTGGAGACACGGATGTTTTTTCGTGGTTCCGATAGGTGGTGCTATCGTACATCCACGTTGATGGAGACTTCAACCCACGAAGGGTAACGGTTGCGCGAGTCCACGGAGGGCTCCACCCACGAAGGGTCCACGAAGAAGCAACCTTGTCTATCCCACCATGGCCGACGCCCACGAAGGACTTGCCTCACTAGCGGTAGATCTTCACGAAGTAGGCGATCTCCTTGCCCTTACAAACTCCTTGGTTCAACTCCACAATCTTGTCGGACGCTCCCAAGTGACACCTAGCCAATCTAGGAGACACCACTCTCCAAGAAGTAACAAATGGTGTGTTGGTGATGAACTCCTTGCTCTTGTGCTTCAAATGATAGTCTCCCCAACACTCAACTCTCTCTCATAGGATTTGGATCTGGTGGAAAGAAGATTTGAGTGGAAAGCAACTTGGGGAAGGCTAGAGATCAAGATTCATATGGTAGGAATGGAATATCTTGGCCTCAACACATGAGTAGGTAGTTCTCTCTCATAAATGGTAAGTTGGAAGTGTAGGTTTGTTCTGATGGCTCTCTCCACGAACGAAGAGGAGGTGGAGGGGTATATATAGCCTCCACACAAAATCTTACCGTTACACACAATTTACAAAACTCAGTGGGACCGAATCAACAAACTCGGTCGGATCAATTTAGCAAATCTAGTGACCGTTAGGATTTTCGGTGGGACCGATATGCAACTCGGTAGGACTGATATGGTTAGGGTTAGGTCATAACGTAATCTCAGTGAGACCGATTACACCAACTCGGTGAGACCAATTTTGGTAATTAGCTAACCAGAGAGTTGGTCAGGCAAACTCGGTGGAACCGATTACTCAAATTCAGTGGGACCGATTTTGGTAATAAGTTAACCAGAGAGTTTGCATTGTAATCTCGGTAGTACCGATTGCTCAAACTCGGTGAAACCGATTTTGGTAATGGACATACACAGAGAGATTACAATCCCATCTCGGTGAGACCGAGATCCCTATCGGTGAGACCGATTTGTCAAGGGTTTGTGGCAGTGGCTATGACATCTGAACTCGGTGGCGCCGGATAGAAAGAATCGGTGGGGCTGAGTATGACTTGAGGTTTTGGTCATATGTATGGAAGTGGGGAAGTAGTTGAGGGTTTTGGAGCATATCACTAAGCACTTGAAGCAAGAGGCTCATTAAGCAACACCTCATCCCTTCTTGATAGTATTGGCTTTTCCTATAGACTCAATGTGATCTTGGATAACTAAAATGTAAAATGAAGAGTCTTGAGCTTTAAGCTTGAGCCAATCCTTTGTCCTTAGCATCTTGAAGGAGTTCCCACATCTTTTAGTCCATGCCACTCCATTGTTGAACTTATCTGAAACATACTAGATAGAAGTGTTAGTCCAACAAGAGATATGTTGACATTAATTACCAAAACCACCTAGGGAGCACTTGTGCTCTCAAGAACACGTAAATATAAAATAGGGGCTGTTGAGATAAAGATGCAATAAAGTAAATAAAGCGAGTGTGGGAAAGTGGTGGTAGGAGTTGTGGAATTGTCCCTAAGCAATTGACTACGTTACTAGACCGGTAATCACTATTGCAATTCTATTTGAGGGAGAGGCATAAGCTAACATACTTTCTCTACTTGGATCATATGCACTTATGATTGGAACTCTAGCAAGCATCTGTAACTACTGAAGATTCATTAAGGTAAAACCCAACCATAGCAGTAAAGTATCAAGTCCCCTTTATCCCATACGCAAACAACCTACTTACTCGGGTCTCTGCTTCTGTCACTCACTCCACCCACCATAAGAAAGTCATAAACATATTGCAAACCCTATAGCGGGAATCCCTCACGCTTACGCGACACAGAGGGCATAATAGGACAGCACCAATAATAAAACATGCAACTCAAACCAATCATAGCAATTCATCAATCACCGATAGGACAACAAAAATCTACTCAGACATCATAGGATGGCAACACATCATTGGAAAATAATATGAAGCATAAAGCACCATGTTCAAGTAGAGGGTACAGCGGATTGCAGGAGAGTGGACCGCTAGATATAGATGGGGGAAGGTGACGGAGATGTTGGTGAAGATGACGGCGGTGTTGGTGAAGATCGCGGTGATGATGATGGCCCCCGGCGGCGTTCCGGCGCCACCGGAAGCAAGGGGGAGAGAGCCCCCCTTCTTCTTCTTCTTCTTCTTCCTTGACCTTCTCCCTTGATAGGAGAAGGGTTTCCCCTCTGGTCGTTGGCTCCCATGGCGTGGGTGGGGCGAGAGCCCCTCTGAGATTGGATCTCTTTATTTCTGCGTTCTCAGATTCTGCCCCTTTACCGTTTCCTTTATATCTAGAGATCCGTAACTCCGATTGGGGTGAATCTTTCTCATAAAATTAGCTTTCTTGCGGCAAAAGAAGAGTGTCAACTGCCTTAACGGGGGCCCAAGAGAGTCCAGGGCGCGCCTGCCTCTCTAGGGCATGCCCCCCTATCTCCTGGCCCCCTCGGGCACCGTCTCGTGTTGATTTTACTTCCCAAAAATCATAAATATTCCAAAAAAATCTCCATCCGTTTTTATCCCGTTTGGACTCTGTTTGATGTTGGGTTTCTGCGAAACAAAGAACATGCAACAGACAAGAACTGGCACTGGGCACTGGATCAATATGTTAGTCCAAAAAATAGTATAAAAAGTTGCCGAAAGTATATAAAAGTTGAATAATATTGGCATGGAACAATCAAAAATTATAGATACGACAGAGACGTATCAGCCGACAGCTGGGATTCTGGGCTGGAAAAGGAGAAAATATTGGAAACATATTCTGCTGAGCTCCAAAAGTCTTGAAACTCCACGAAAGTCATTTTTGGAATTAATGATAATTATTGAGCGAAAGAAGTACCAGAGGGGGCCAACACCCTGGCCACGAGGGTGGGGGGTGCGCCCACCCTTACAGGGCGCGCCCCCTGCCTCGTGGTCCCCCTGGTGGCCCTCCGGTGCCCATCTTCTGCTATATGAAGTATTTTACCCTGGAAAAAAATTCAAAAGCAAGCTTACAGGACGAAACTCCGCCGCCACGAGGCGGAACCTTCGTGGAACCAATCTAGGGCTCCAGTGGAGCTGTTCTACCAGGGAAACTTCCCTCCGGGAGGGGGAAATCATCACCATTGTCATCACCAACGGTCCTCTCATCGGGAGGGGGTCAATCTCAACATCTTCACCAGCACCATCTCCTCTCAAACCCTAGTTCATCTCTTGTATCCAATCTTTTTTCCAAAACCTCAGATTGGTACCTGTGGGTTGCTAGTAGTGTTGATTACTCCTTGTAGTGGATGCTAGTTGGTTTATTTGGTGGAAGATTATTTGTTCAGATCCTTAATGCATACTAATACTCCTCTGATCATGAACATGAATATGCTTTGTGAGTAGTTACGTTTGTTCCTAAGGACATGGGTGAAGTCTTGTTATTAGTAGTCATGTGAATTTGGTATTCGTTCGATATTTTGATGAGATGTATGGTGTCTCTCCTCTAGTGGTGTTATGTGAACGTCAACTACATGACACTTCACCATTATTTGGGCCTAGAGGAAGGAATTGGGAAGTAATAAGTAGATGATGGGTTGCTAGATTGACAGAAGCTTAAACCCTAGTTTATGTGTTGCTTCGTAAGGGGCTGATTTGGATCCACTTGTTTCATGCTATGGTTAGGTTTACCTTAATACTTCTGTTGTAGTTGCGGATGCTTGCAATAGGGGTTAATCATAAGTGGGATGCTTGTCCAAGAAAGGGCAGCACCCAAGCACCGGTCCACCCACATATCAAATTATCAAAGTAACGAACGGGAATTATATGGGCGTGATGAGAACTAGCTTGACGATAATTCCCATGTGTCCTTGGGAGAGTTTTTCTCATTATAAGAAATTGTCTAGGCTTGTCCTTTGCTACAAAAAGGATTGGGCCACCTTGCTGCACCTTATTTACTTTCATTGCTTGTTACCCGTTACAAATTATCCTATCACAAAACTATCTGTTACCTGCAATTTCAGTGCTTGCAGAGAATACCTTACTGAAAAGTGCTTGTCATTTCCTTCTGCTCCTTGTTGGGTTCGACACTCTTACTTATTGAAAGGACTACGCTAGATCCCCTATACTTGTGGGTCATCAGTTGTATGCAACCAAACACCGTGTTCATGTGCCGCTTGGGCCAATGCAGGCAACCAAACAAAGTGCACTTGCGTATTACAAAATGCAGGGACACTAGATGTAGGCAACCAAACAACTTGCAAATGGCGTATTAAGGCATGTTTTTGTTCAACCAGACTGGGTTGAGAAGTGTATGCGATGCAGGAACTGTTCACAACGGCAACCAAACACATCATATGAGGTCGTCCACGTCCTCAATGCCCACCGATATCCGCACTAGATCATCAGTCAACCCATGCTCCTCTCGCACCGACGAAGGGATGCTCGCATGCGACATGAAGCAGGGCAAGCTTATGAGCAACTTCACGCTTCCTGCATCGTCACGTAGATTTAGTGAGCAAGAGAGCAAGGTTTCACAGAAGTATTCAGCTAAGAAACTGGTACACAAATGATCAGTGAGCGTTATTTTTAATGGATAGGAGGGAGTACAAAAGTTCTTTGGCTACAGCAGGTACAAAAATCCTCTCAGTGATTGGCTTGCTTTCATCTCGCGCTAGAAACCTAAACGTAGTCTACTATTCCCTCTATTCCTAAATATTTGTCTTTTTAGATATTTCAATGGACTATCACATACAGATGTATATAGACATATTTTAGAGTGTAGATTCACTTATTTTGTTCCATATTTAGTCACTTGTTGAAATCTCTAGAAAGACAAATATTTAGGAATGGAGGGAGTGGTACTATAATATAGTAAAAAGACAATTTACTTGCTTTCATCTTAGGATGTTTTTATATGGGTTGCAGTTATTTATTTTTATATACATGCATGTAATATCCATTGTACAAAAAAATATTAATTACAAAACTAACCCTTAAGAAGAAACCAATTTAAAAATAAATTAAAAAATTTCACACCATTTAAACAAAAATGATCTTTTTATAATGTGTATGAATAAGCATATAATAGCGGAATTAATTAAAATAAAGTTTTTAAGAAGAAATGAAGTAGTGACATTGGTATTACCCTCAAAGAAGAAAGAAAATGAAAATAAAATAAAAATAATTAAGTTTTCCAACAAAGAATGAATTGTCGGCATCGATATTCCCCTTTAAGAAGAAAGAAAATAAAAACTTGGGGTGTCACAGCATAACTGTCTGCTTCATCAATGGGGTTGACATCGACCAGGTGACCGGCGATGTCTACTTCACGGACAGCTATAGGAACTACAATAGGTTGCAACATGAGATGGTCACAAGAACCGGAGACTCTAGGGGCCACCTTAATTACTAGGTATGACCCATGGATAGGAAAGGGCGTTGTGCTACAGGCCGGCATCACTTACACCAATGAGAAGGCTGAGCTCCCCTTTGGCGTCGATAGCCACCTACTCGCCCTGAGGATCGATGGCGACGGAAAATAATCGAGGAGATGAGAGGACCCAAGAGTGTGCGGCCGACCTAGGTCGTGGAGAGAAAAGGTGGCAGATTGTTCATGGGATCCGTCGAGCTTACTTATGTGGCAGTGGTCACACGCAAATAGATAGACCAATTATGGATATGTAAACTAAGGCTTTTCGTAGGACCTGCTCTCTTGTTAACCTTCATTATATTATTGTTTTGTCGTATAATGTCAGGTTTTTTTAAGTGGAGCTTTCTAAAGGACAATGATTGTGTATTTTTCACTATAAATGTATCAAATTATATTTTATTAAGCATTATATGAAAGTACAGTTGTGAGTTGCAAAGAGCCAAAGACACAAAAAGGCACTAGCATTGTTCTGAACTAAATTGTTCACAAAAACTAAGATGGTCCAGACACTACTGGAATCAGCTTCTTTGTCGTCCGCCATGGCGGACGGCAAAGGCATACAAGGCGGATGGCAAAGACCTTTGCCGTCCGTCAGCTGACGACAATAGGTCCGGCTAAATGGGCTATGGCAACGGCTTCTTTGCCGTTAGTTGGCGGACGGCAAAGATGAAACGATCTTTGCCGGCAGCCGGCTGACGGCAACAGTCCTGGACGACACATGTGACAACGTCCGGCCGTTAGGGGGCTAACGGTGAGCTTTGCCGTCAGCTGGTGGACGGCAAAGTAACCAAATAGGACAGCCCCAGGTTGAACATGGAGCTACCACGTGGCATCTTTGCCGTCCGCTGGCTGATGGCAAAATGCTTTGCCGTCTGCCAGCGGACGGCAAAGATCCTGTATAGCCCCAGTTTTTTCTATTTTTTCTTAAATTCATTCAATTTGAACACACAATGCACGTTTCAACACACAAATTTCACAAAAGAAATATCCAACACACAAGTTTCATCATATATACATACATAACGAACACGTACATAGTTCCATCCATATATATTACAAATGTTTCACATTGTTCATCCAACACCGTTATCCATCCGTCCATATAACAAGTTCCATCATGCAATTTCATCGATGCAAAATAAAAGAAGAAAGGAAAAGAAGCACTCCATCCATGAAAGCTTCCGTGAATTAAATGAGACCTACAAAATGGGAAACAAGAAATTAGAAGAAGAAGAAGAAGAACATGAAGAAGAACAAAATGAAGAAGAAGAAGAAGACTGGAATAATAAGTAAGCATATACTTAGGTAAAATGGAGCTAACCTAGCTAATTATGCCATCTTTGAGTGAACTAAGCATATTATGCCATCTTGGTCATTTTGGAGCTAACCTAGGTAAAGTAGGTCATTTTGGAGCTAAACTAGCTAAAATGGATCAAATTGGAGCTAACCTAGGTAAACTTGGTCATTTTGGAGCTAACCTAGCTCAAATGGATCATATTGGAGCTAACCTAGGTAAACTTGATCATTTTGGAGCTAACCTAGCTAAAATGGATCATATTGGAGCTAACCTAGGTAAACTTGGTCATTCTGGAGCTAACCTAGGTAAAGTAGGTCATTTTGGAGCTAAACTAGCTAAAATGGATCAAATTGGAGCTAACCTAGGTAAACTTGGTCATTTTGGAGCTAACATAGGTAAAATGGATCATATTGGAGCTAACCTAGGTTAAATGGGTCATTTTGGTGCTAACTTAACTAATTATGCCAATTTTTTAGTTAACTAAGCATAATTATGTCATTTTTTACACAAGTAAGCCAAGTGTATATGTCATTATTGAGCAAACCTAGGAAACTAAGCATATTAGAGATAACTTAGCATATTAGAGCTAACTTATGTCATTTCGGAGGAAACAAAGCTAAGTATATATAGATCATTCTGGAGATCTGACATACCTGACATAGTTCACTCCTCATTCTTCTTCTCCTTCTCCTTCCTCATCCTGATGTGCCAAGAGCAGCGAGGCGGTGGAGGCAGTGGGATGTAGTCTTCTACCACAATTGGCATGGTCGTGTCGCCCGGCAAAGGGATCATCGGCACCACCACCATCGCGAGGTCATTGTCAGGCACCACCACCATCGCGAGGGCATCTTCAGGCAGCACCATCGCTAGGTCATCCTCAGCCACCACCATCTCTTGCCCATCGTCAGCCACCACCGCTGCTACGCCATCCTCAGCCACCACCATCTGTTGCCCATCGTCAGCCTGCACATCCTCATCCCCACTCTGCACCTCTTCTTCCCCACTCCATTCCGGATCATCCTCGCTGCTGCTTTTGCTGCAGCCAGAGTCGCTGGTGCTTTGGCTGTAGCCAGAGTCGCTGCTGCTGCTCCCATTGCCTGACCAAATGCAACAACGACCATTAACAATCGATGTGAGAAAAGCAAAATATAGAGGAAGAAGAGGTAGAACATACTGGCATCATCATCGTCCTGGTAGCGCATGCGACACATAGTCGTGTTGAACACGTTCACGGTGAGCATGGCGTCGTCGTCGTACCCGAAGAGAAGGAAGTACCCGTGCCGCAGGTCGTAGGCACGGTACAAAACTGCTCCCAGTCACGACACAGGTACATGTGGACGTACCTGATCACCAACTCCACGTCCCAAAGCCTGCGAAGCCCGATGCCGGCCTGTCGCAACTTCACATTCTTTGGCCGATGGCCGTCCAACATCGTTATAAAAGTGTCGGGCAGCCTCTACAGTTTGGGACAAGGAGTGATGTAGCAAACAGCAGAGTTATCATAATGAGATGGGTGAAGGGGAGATCTGTCCTTTTATATACCTACCTCTTGGAGGAAGTCTCAAGGATGATACTGAAGAACTCAGAAGCATCCAACTCGTACTCCAGTGTGGCAGAGCAGAGCCTGCGGTGACGGCCTCTCCCCATCTCTAATAAGCAGCAGAAGAGACCAATTAGTATCTAGAAGCATATCTATAAACATAGAGCCAAGTTTCTAGACATGACAGAAAACTGAGAAAAAAAAGCAACGCATTTGTGCCCAACAACATCAACAACACTTAATTAATTTGGTAGGTTAGTTGGCAATGGCAATTGGCACCCTTCAAAACTAGGGATTATCTTCTTCTTCTTCTTCTTGATTGTTAATTCCTAAGGTGGAAGTTACCAAGAGCTTGTTATCACTTTCCGCGGCAAATTGGTGTCAACTATACCAAAAACATACTTATTTGTAATTATGAATTTACATCACATAAATCCAATATTATCCCGGTTGATATTGGTTCAAGTTTTGTCTTAACTACACAAATATGTACTACATTTCCAGGCATATAAGGCAAATAAGCATGGGAGGAGGTGTGGGGAGTGAGTCCTTCCTTTCTTGGTGGTAGAGCAACAGCCAGCCAGCTAGACCACCAGTACCCAAGCTAACCGCACACACACACACACACACATACAAACATATTCTCTGATTCCCCTTGCACAACACAAAGATAGATAGATACTCCTAGATTATTTCCATGGTGCTGATGCCGATGCTGATGATGTATGGCGAGACAGAGACAGAGAAGAATATGAAGAGGAAGAGGAAGATCACAGCTCCATTTACGTGAGCACAATGCCTACTGGAGAGGAGAGGAGTAGTACATGTCGGTGTCAAAACCGGCGGATCTCGGGTAGGGGGTCCCGAACTGTGCGTCTAGGCGGATGGCAACAGGAGACAAGGGACACGATGTTTTTACCCAGGTTCGGGCCCTCTCGATGGAGGTAAAACCCTACACCTGCTTGATTGATATTGATGATATGGGTAGTACAAGAGTGGATCTACCACGAGATCAAGGATGCTAAACCTAGAAGCTAGCCTATGGTATGATTGTTGTAATGGTTGTTAGTCCCTCAGACTAAAACCCTCCGGTTTATATAGACAGGAGAGGGCTAGGGTTACAGAGTCGGTTACAATGGTAGGAGATCTACATATCCGTGTTGCCAAGCTTGCCTTCCACGCCAAGGAAAGTCCCATCCGGACACGGGACAAAGTCTTCAATCTTGTATCTTCATAGTCTTGGAGTCCGGCCGATGATGATTGTCGGGGCACTCTGTGGCCACGAGCACCTATGGGGCAGGGGGCCCTTACAGTCCGACAAGGGGCGGGGCGTCTGTGAGCAGATCAAGGTCGGCCAGGGAGGCGGGATTTTACCCAGCTTCGGAGCTCTCCAGAGAGATAAAACTCCTACTGCTGCTTTGTGTTTGTATTTGTTCTCGCTCGAGAGCGCGAGCTTGTAGTGGTGTTGGATGGGTCGAATGAAAACGAACCCTAGTGTGGAAAAGCTCCGAACCCCTTCTACGTGCGCATGGGCCTCCCTTTTATAGTCTGAAGGGGGCACCCACAGGTGGCAGCATAAGAAGAGGGGTAAAAGAGTAAAAACGCAGGTTGGTACAACAGTGACCAACAGTGTCCCCTACCTAACTCTGACGGCGGGGGACAAGGGCATTTAATGCCCGTCTGGTCGCCCCAACAGTGTGAGGAAATGACCGATAGGGGCGCCACCGATCGCCACGATGGCTTCCTTGTCAGCTTCGCTTGCCACCTCGCTATGCATGGCTGCACAGCGCCTCGCCACGTGCTCTTGGGATGGCCCTGGGGTGACACGTCGCTGGATGCGATGGAGTTTGGGTGCAGGGCGGCAGCCTTGCCGCGGCAAGCGCCTTGCCATGGCCCTTCTCTTGTCGCGCCGGCAAGCTTGCGGTCATTGGGCCTTCTTAGGGGCCGCGGAGACGTCGCGGCAAGTTTCTCTGAAGCGCCTTGGTTGGCCTTCCCGGCAAGCTCCTCTTGCCGGGGTCTTTGTCCTTCCCGGCAAGCTTCTCTTGCCGGGGTCTTTGTCTTCTCAGTTGATACTTTGTTCTTGAATGGTAGTAATAGGAAATGGCGGAGGGTCTTGGCGGGTGCCTGGCAAGCCTTGTCGCGGGGTGCTATGACCGCCCGTGCACAAGTTCGGGGTACTAAGGTACCCCTACTTTAGTACACCGACAGGAGCCCCTGGGCCTGGGCCATACACGGTGCCAAGCGCTATTGGGCCAGGCCCAAAACAGTGCACGGGCACGCGCGGCCTGGGTCCACGCAAAACCGGACTCCGTATCCACCGCGCCCTCCCGTAACGGCACGCGTCAAACGCGGCGTCGTGGGAGGTGTGGGTGGCGTCTTGTTTCCGGCGCCCACCCTGTGATCACGGGCGGGCGCGATTATCTCACTGCCGCCGGCTCTGCATCCCTGCCACGCGGCTCCCATGCGCATGAGGTCGTGGGCGGTGGAGGTGGGGTACCGAGACGTCACGGGCGGAGGCAGCGGGGCGGCCCCGATTCCCTGCCCTTCCCGGCAAACTTCTCTTGCCGGGGCCTCCTTGACCTACCTCCTGAAGAGAGAAACAGGAAAGGGATTAAGGGCATCTTATCTTTTTGGTTTGTAAGCCTTCGGGCCTTAGCTGCATTTAAAACTTGTAATCCTCTCTTTCATGTTTTTCATCCTCTATGGACTTGTACTGGAATGGGATGTTTTTTAATGAAAAGAGGGGAATGCTTGCGGGTTATATCCTTTACTTGATTACGCACCTTGTATGTTTCCACCCTCGCTTTGAGGAACTTGCGGCGCAAGCACACTTCTTGAGTCTTGGAACATCAGCAACCATTGGCGGTCTTGTCTCCAACAAGAAACCTTGTCGGGTCGTTGCGGCGCACTTGTATTGTTGAGCGGACTCGAAAACAAATCAAGGGTGCAACAACATGAGTCGATTCCTCTGCGCGGAGTTTTTCCATACAAAACACGCTTCGTTCAAGGACGAGGCCTCGCATTCCCCAGTCCATAAGAGGATGCATGATGAGGGATGAAAAACTTATCTGATATCACAGTCACCGGCGACTCTGGCTTGCCGGGGGTGAATCTTGGCATTTGCAGCCCCCGGTAACACTGGCTCGCCGGGACCCCGGTGCCGGTGCTCCTTTGTTCTTGTCGCTGACGCCGCAGCCCCTGGGGACCCTGGCTTGCCGTGAAGGAATCTTGGTACTCGCAGCCCCCAGCAACGCCGGTTTGTCGGGGCCCAGGTGCCAGTGCGCCCTTCTGCTCTTTCCTTGTCGCTGTTATTTCAGTCATGAGAACAACTTAGACAGCGCCGTAATAAGTTACTTTTTGTAACGTAACTTCATGTTGGGCAATGCAGTGCTATGTTTCACCCTTTGTATGTTTATACCCTACGCTTTTAGGGGACTTGCCGGTGCATACACGCTTGCTGAGTGCGGAACATCAGCAGCCCGCTGGCGGTGTTGCCTCCGGCAAGAAACCTCGTCGGGCTAGTTGCAGCGAGCTTTCATTGTTGACCGGACTCGAAAACAAATCAAGGGTGCAACTTAGCCACGAGCCGGCTCCTCCGCGCACAAGCTTCCCATACAAAGGACGTCCCACGGCAAGGCTCGCTACGTTACATCCTTTACCCCATCACATCCCTTGTATGTTTTTACCCTACGCTTTTAGGAAACTTGCCGGCGCTAACACGCTTGCTGAGTGCGGAACATCAGCAGCCCGCTGGCGGTGTTGTCTCCGGCAAGAAACCTTGTCGGGCCAGTTGCAGCGCACTTTCATTGTTGAGCGGACTCAAAACAAAGCAAGGGCGTAACTTAACCGCGTTTTGGTTCCTCCGCGCACAGGTTTTCCATACAAGGCACGAACGTTCAAGGAATATAACATAAAAATTTAAAACTGAAAGTGCTATGTACTCAAACTTGGGCAACTTAGCTTTTCCGTCTTCTGCGCTCCGGCAAGGCCACACTTCTCCCTTGATTCCCTCCCTTGTACGTTTTCACCCTCACGCTTTCAGGGAACCCGCCGGTGCAAACACACTTCTTTGAGTCGCGGAACATCGGCAACCATTGGCGGTGTTTCCTCTGGCAGGAAAAACTTCGTCGGGCTAGTTGCAGTAGCGCTTTCATTGTTGAGCGGACTCGAAACAGATCAAGGGCGCAACTTAGCCACGATTCGACCCCTTGCTTGCGAGGTTTTCCGTACAAAGTGCACGGTCTTTCAAGAATCTGACTCAAAAGTTTGGCGGCTTTGCTCTCTTTGCTCTACTGGCCGGTGGGGCTCGATGGCGCGTCCTCGACGGCGGCGCAGCACTCCGGAGAAGTGCGCTTGCCGGAGTAGGCTCCAGAGCTGTTCTTGCCGGGTTTAGTCTTTGGTAGAACTGCCTTTGCCTTCTTGCACTTGCCGGCGGAGCTTGATGGTGCGTCCTCGATGGTAGCGCAGCACTCCGAAGAGGTGCGCTTGCTGGAGTGGGCATCAGAGCTGCTCTTGCCGGACTTGGCATTCTTCTTCCCCTGGGGAGCTTCAGCGGCAAGTGGCTCGCGCTCTGCTGCGGCTGCTGCTTCCCGGTAGATCTTGTCGGTGCAGATAAGTGCATCTTTCTTGTCGCCTTGGACAGAAATGACACTTATCGGACCAGGCATCTTGAGCACATTGTAGGCGCAGTGAGAGGCTGCCATGAACTTGGCGAGTGCTGGTCGGCCGAGTATCCCATTGTAGGGTAATGGGAAATCGGCGACATCAAATGTGACCCTCTCTGTCCTAAAATTCAGCTCGCTGCCAAACGTCACTAGCAGTGTGATCTTCCCCTTTGGCTTGCTCCTTCCCGGGTTTATTCCTTGAAAGGTGCTGGTCTCTTCGAGCTCGCTGTCGGGGATCTGGAGCTTCTTGAGCACTGCGGAGGAAATCAGATTCAGGCCGGCCCCGCCGTCAACCAACATCTTCGTGACCTTGAGGTTGCGGATTGTTGGTGAGACCAACATTGGCAAGCACCCCGACCGCAGTGATGCGATCAGGGTGATCCTCAACGTCGAAGATGATGGGCGTCTTGGACCACTTGGAGGCTTGCGCGACTCGACGGACGGCTCGCTGCGTTCACTTCGCACCTTTGCTTGAGTTGGCGGTGCGAGGTGTGCAGAGAGGCACCGCCGTCGATGCACAACACCTCCGTTGCCTTCTAAAACTCTTGGTCATCAGTTTCATCTTCCTCCATCTCGTCATCCTCATCTTCATCTTCGTCCTTGTCGCGGCCACGGGGAGGCTGTCTCCTTGCAGCGGCTTAGCTTCTGTGGTGCCCTCCCCGGGCGGGAAGCTTCTTGCCGGATCCTCCCTGGGCTCTCTCCTTGTCGCGGCGCTTGTACTCAGCTTTCTGTAGCTCCGCCATCTGCTCAACTTTCTTACAGGTTTGGAGGTCATGGCCCTTGGTGCGGTGGATCTTGCAATACCGCTTGCCGGAGCCATCCTGCTTGTCGACGGCTACCACAGCCTCGCCGGAGTCACCAGCTTTGGCCTTGTCGGAGCCGCCCCCGTTGCCGGAATGCTCGACAGCTAGCACATCCTTAGCCTTTCTTTTTCTGTTGTTCCGCCTCCGGTTCTTCCTCGCCGGGGCGGCATCCTCACTGTCAGATCCTTCTACTCCTGCAGTCTCTCCGGGGATCTTCCTCCCCTCCTCAGCCCGTGCACACTTGCGGCGAGCATAAAGCTTCGACATCTCGATCTTGCACATCGCCATCTCCTCCCTCATCCTGCGATTCGCGACGTTCAGTGGAACGCAGCGATAACCCTGGCGGGGTGGGCGTGCAGGATGTTGCGCGCACTGGCTGAATCTCTGTATGTACTTGCGTGGGGCTCTCCCTCATACGGGCGAGCGGATGCAGATCGCTCTCTGGCCATGGGGTTTGTGGCGCTGTGAAGGCGCCGACAAACTGATGACCAGTCCGCCCATGAAGAGATGGAGCCGTCCGGCAAGTGCATGAGCCAAATCGGCGTTGGGCTTGAGTACCCGCGGGAAGTAGTTGGCGAGGATCTTCTCGTCGCGCCCTCCGGCAGCCTGCACGCGATGGTGTAGATCTTTGAGAACTCCGGCGGATGTATCCTGCCATTGTACTTCTCGAACACGTCGGGCTTGAAGTTCTTGGTCTTGGGCCATTGGACTTGCCGCAGCTCACGGGTGAGCAGCAGGGCAACCTGCGCGATCTGACAAGTCGCTGGTTCCCCGGCGCATGCATATCGACGATGGGCCCGGTAGCGCTGGTCAGATTGACGTCGCGCTTCTCTTCTCGCTCGATCAGTCTGGCGTCTTTGTGTCGTCGTTCTTGGAGAAGCGTGGCGTTGATGCGGCGAGCTCGCGGGTCCGGACAGCGGTGGAGTCGGCGTCGGGGTTGGCCGGCGAGTCGGCGATCTTGGCCTTGGGCTGGGAGTGCGGAGGTGGCACCCAGCGGTCTTGTCGAGTCGGCTTGCGCTGGGCGTCTCGCTGGGGCTTCGGCGTGCTCGATTCTTGGGGCTTGTCGCCGTTAAGCGGCCGATGAGGCTATAAATGGTCATCCTCGATCGTCAATCTTGTGTGGCGCGGAGGTAGTCTAAGCAGTGGGCTCGGGCCGGCGCTTCCTCTGCGATCTTAGGTGGCGGTGGCGGCGGCGGTGCGAGGCGGGATGTCTTCGGATCCCCAACTAGATTGGAAGGAGCAACACCCGTCAGGCGACCGTACCTCACTTGCGCCCGACATCTTTGGCGTGCATGCTGGTCTCGAGCGTCCGCGACCCACCAGCAGCCTTGCTCCAACGCGAGCACGGTGCTAGGAGCATCGGGGCGCTGTCGACCTTGCACCTCCTGGGAAGGGCGTGGTGTCTGCACGGTCACCGACGCTTGCGGGGCCTTGTTTTTGGACCTGGTGACGATGTGAGTCCCACCGTCGGCGCCCGCTCCTCCGCCAGCGTCCACTCCACCGCCCGTTTGCTCCGGCGGTGGTGGTAGAATCGATGTAGACGGAGCGGCCACCTCCAAAGGCTTATTCTTTGGTGGCATGTTGATGAAGGCATTGATGTAGCGCGCGCAGAGACCGGATCAGATGCTCACGACCTCAACGCCCCCCTACCTAGCACGCCAAAGATGTCAGGCGCTCTGGCCACGAGCACCTATGGGGCGGGGCCCCTCTGTGCAGCAAGGGAGGCGGGGCGTCTGTGAGCAGATCGAGGTCGGCCTGGGGAGGCAGGCGATTTTACCCGGCCGGAGCTCTCGGAGATAAACCTCTCTGCTGCTTTGTGTTTGTATTTGTTCTCGCTCGAGGCCGGCGTGTAGTGGTGTTGGATGGGTTGAATGAAAATGAACCCTAGTGTGGAAAAGCTCCGAACCCCTTCTCGTGCGCATGGGCCTCCTTTTATAGTCTGAAGGGGCACCCACGGTGGCAGCATAAGAAGAGGGGTAAAGAGTAAAAGCATGAGTTGGTACAATAGTGACCAGCAGTGTCCCCTACCTAACTCGGCGGCGGGGACAAGGGCATTTAATGCCCGTCTGGTCGCTAACAGGTGTGAGAAGCGACCGATAGGGGTGCCACCGATCGCCATGATGGCCTCCTTGTCGACTTAAACGCCACCTCGCTCCGCATGGCTGCAGGCGCCGCCGCCACGTGCTCTGGGATATACAGGGTGACGAGTTGCTGGATGCGCTGGAGTTTGGGTGCACGGCGGCAGCCTTGCCGCGGCAAGCGCCTTGCCGTGGCCCTTCTCTTGTCGCGGCGGCAAGCTTGCCGGTCGCTAGGCCTTGTCGGGACGCGCGGGGCGTCGCGGCAAGTTTCTCTGAAGCGCCTTGGTTGGCCTTCCCGGCAAGCTCCTCTTGCCGGGGTCTTTGTCCTTCCCGGCAAGCTTCTCTTGCCGGGGTCTTTGTCTTCTCAGTTGATACTTTGTTCTTGAATGGTAGTAATAGGAAATGGCGGAGGGTCTTGGCGGGTGCCCGGCAAGCCTTGCCGCGGGGTGCTATGACCGCCCGTGCACAAGTTCGGGGTACTAAGGTACCCCTACTTTAGTACACCGACAATGATAGTCCGGCTATCTGGACACCCCCTAGTCCAGGACTCCCTCAGTAGCCCCTGAACCAGGCTTCAATGACGACGAGTCCGACGCGCATATTGTCTTCGGCATTGCAAGGCGGGTTCCTCCTCCGAATAATACATAGAAGATTGCGAACACCAGGATAGTGTCCGGCTGTGTAAAATAAATTCCACATACCACCACAGAGAGAATAATATTTACAAAAGTTCAATCTGCTGACGTATTTTGTGGTGTGACGTCACACCACTACCAAGCCTTTACTTGAATCGTTTTTATTAAACCACCTCAGCACGTTTAGCGAAGCAGTTTCCTTGGCACGTCTTGTCGAAGCAGAGATTGTGTTCCCCTTATTCTGGGATTCCCATCAATACGGACGTGGGTAACCCAACCGTGCCCGTCGCCACACCTCCTCCACCGAAGGTGAATTCCAGACGGTTACGGGGACGGCTCTTGGTATTCTCCCTCTTTATAATGAGACCAAGGCTCGTTTCTTTTCTTCAATCCTCAATCGAATCTGCCCCTCGCCCCGAGTTCCAACACCCAGAGCTCCAGATTCGAGTGCCTCGGACCTTCAACAATGTCCAGTTCCGACCTACAGGGCCGGTGGATGCCCTCCTCCGTCACGGAAGAGGACGTGCTAAAGCTGAAGAAGCGGATACGACCTCACGAGATTTCGCATAGGTTGCTGCCAAAGGGCAAGTCATTCCTACTCCCGAGCCCGGCGAGAGCGTCGTGTTCGTGTCCCACCTCCGTCGAGGTTTAGGCTTCCTGATGGATCCTTTTGTGAGAGGGCTCATGTTTTACTATGGGCTAGAATTCCATGACTTGGCTCCGGAGTCCATCCTCCATATCTCATCATTTATTGTCATCTGCGAGGCCTTCCTCGCACTACCCCTCACTTTGGTTTATGGCTCAAAACCTTCAACGTGGAGCCGAAGATGATTGAGGCGTCAAGTAGAAGTCTTGTTGGCGATCGTAAGCAAGAGGGCCGATGCTCCATGGCCCGAGGGCTCTTTTCAGGAGGAGCTCGAGTTGTGGCAGCAAGAGTGGTTCTATATTACCGCTCCCAGGGGCAGCAGGCAGAGGCCTCCGCCCGTCTTTTGCCCGGGTCCTCCATAGCGGCTGATGTCATGGGTCAGCAAAGGGCTTGACTGGGGCCGTCAGGGCGTACCCCTATTGCGAGGGCGGATTCGAGACCTCCAGAGAGAGATCAATCTGGTCGTGGTGGCGCGAGTTATGCTGATTAGGCGTCTTACGCCTAGAACGCGTCGCCCTCTCCTTTGTGGGAATTCAATCCGGAGGGACCACGAGCTCTCAACACTTCATGGGTATGACACCGTGGAGATGTACAAATTGTTCTTGGATCACAAGAGGTGTGTCGGAATTGACCGAGGGCCTTGACCTAAGCTGCAATTGCCGGATACTCAAGTAAGTAGCCACAATGTCCGGACATACCGTTTGTTTGAATATCTTGGATTTGCCTTTTAACCAATCGTCCTTTGAATAGGAGTGGATAAGCGCAAGCAAAACGTGATACGATGTCGGCCCCCCTCCCGAGACGCGCGGATCCGTGTTGGTCAAGATCTTTGGAGGTTGCGCCTTGAGAAGAAAGCGAAGGGAAAGCAGTGAAACTACCGCCTCTACCAAGGAGGCTTTTCGTGAAAGGGGATTGAGAATCCCTCCTTCGGGGAGAAGAGGACGCTTCGAAGACCGGAGGCCAAGGCCTAAGCGGGGAAGATATCTTCACGAGGGTCCTGCGCCTAGGGAAGCCCCGGCCGCACTATCTCCCCTAAGGAATCAGCCCTCCAGCGAGCCGTAAGTAGAAAAAGGGGAGTTTTGTAATAAGGGACATCCCTATTTTGCTTCTGAGGATAACCGAAGTTTTTACCTTGTAGTTCGGATCTCCGTCCTTCTCAGCTGAGCTCGTCTTCGGGGGATCTTCGTCCGGAGATGATGGAGAATGAGACGCCTCCATCTGCCGCACCGTCAGGTGGGGCGGACGACCCTGAGGTGTCGTCGTGGAGGGTATCCCCGAGTCCGGCAGGGCCGGAGAGTTCGGTACCAACTGGTGTACAGCCGGGGAGTGAAGGATCGCTCGAGAGGCGTCTATCTCGAAGGTCACCGTACATTGATGAGTACGGTGATTCAAAAATTTCATCCGCCCGGGGCGGGTTGCATGATGCCATCGAAGTTCTTTGGCGGGGTTTGAGTGCGTAAAATGACATACCTTTTGACTGTTTTACACATAAAGTGCGCCCTGTATAGATAGTAGCCCTTGAGACTCGGAATGTTGTCGAAAGCGACAGCGTGCCGAGGATCATAATCTCAGGTATTAATTTTCGCCTTTCCTACAAAGGTGGCGGATAGTCTGGTGGCTAGCCGGACTGATGGAGTTGCCGAACTAAAGCGGCAACTCGGCGTTCTGGATCACGGACATCGCTGGTCGATAAACAACAGCGAGTCACAAGGTAGGTTGTTTCTCCGTGGTCACCTAGTAAGGGAGGTGATGCCCATTCCTTACAACATGTATGCTTAATGCAGATGGTGCCGCTGTTGTGGAGGAACTTCGGGCAGAGCTTGCTCGAGCCAAGGAGCAGGCCAGAAGGAGTGATGCGGCTGCCTCGAAGGCAGCCGAAGAGCTAGAGGCCGAAAGGGCTGCTCACTGCCGAAGCAGGGAGGAGATGGCCGGAATGGCCGGAAAGGGCTGCTCACAGATCAGAAGTATGCTCAGCTTGGCTAGCTGTGGGGTCCGGAGGATCCTTATCTTGATTTGGCGGCGAGTGCGGCGGATGCGGTTGTGCAATTCCGAAGCCAAAAGGATCACGAGACAGAAGAGCTTTTTTGGTCTCAATTCCATAGTCCGGACACTTCCGTTGACCGATCGGTTGGCTGAGTGGGCTGAGCTGAATAGATTGTCCGGATTGGCCATAACGGATGTAGTGACTCATCTATGGCCGGATAAGCCCAAGCCAGTTATTTTGGCTTATTGCAGCAATTCCTTGGGGCGGTGCCGCATATCAAGGCGGTGAAGCGGTCGGCATGCATAGAGGGTGCACGGATGGCCCTCGCCCGTGTGAAGACATATTGGATGGAGATGGATGCCACCGCTGTTGCAACCCGAGGTTGGACGAGCGGTTACCCACGAGCACTATTTTGGGGAAGTCTGCGGGGTGCTCGTGTAATAAGTCGCGATGCTCAAAAATGTCATATTCAAATGATCTTTATGGTTTGTAAAAGCGATATTCATAATATAAGTGCTTTTTATACTTGTGCCTTCAAGTATTGAAATATCTCTGTCTTGGCCGTTAATGTATACTTGTGTATAACTTTGAAAGATGGCAGTCTTGGCTTCATTACGCACATGGTGCGGGGTGTTTACAAAATAAGCGCATTTTCACATAATCCAACATCTTGGTCTGTGAAGGAGGTGGTAGCGTAGCAAGCGAGGCAACCGGACTATAATGCTTTATCACTTTCACTTAGCCATAGGAGTTGAAGGTGGGGCTACGACATAGCCCCTAGGGAACCGCGCTCTCCGCATTGGGCGTGTATGTGCTGGACGGAAATGGTCCTTCGTCCAGCGGGCCAATTCTAGACATTCGGTAGTCGATCGATTGTTGACCGTCTCTCGCTGTATCATAGCGATCGGTTTTGGCTTTCTCTACTTAGGTGCTCGCCCGGCGAACGGGGCACAATTGCGATAGTTCTCCTAGTGCGCGTTAGCTGATGATATGGAGCGTAAGGCAGCAAAACACGGGGCAGGCAAACCCAACATTTGACCAAAGACATGATTGAGCTGATGCATATAAGGCCCTAACTTGAGGCGCGAACACTCCCTAAGGTATTCGGTCTTTATGATAATGGGCAGAACAATGCCCTAAGCCCCTAGTGTCCAAGTACGGGCAAAAATTTCTGACGCTGCCGATGCCAAAACGCCAGCCTCCTCCTCGGTTATACTAAAAAACCGGGGATGTGTATCAACAAGAGCGATAAGAAAGGTTTACATGAGGTCTTAATCTTAAAAGAATCCTTGCAACGGGTCCCTGATGCACGTCTGCACCTGTGTCTCCGTTGTGCTGTATCCTGGACGGGTGTAGCACAATGTTCATCTTTAAAAGAGAGGAACTTAGTTTGAAAAAAATCGTGCGAAAATGTATTTAAAACAGAGTATGAATAAATCAATAAAGTTGAGCTTTTATTGGCTCTTATTATTCATACGCACAGCCCCTTGTGAAGGGGTATGCGGCTAGGAAGCCCCTAGTTTATTTGTGCCGGACTCGCCTAGCCGTGTCCGGGGTCTTGAGCGACCTTGTAAGGAGATGATGCCGCGTGGACCGGGCATTTTAAGTGTAAGAGACGCGTAGTGCGGTATTGCGTTAAAGCGGGCGAAAGCTTCATGTCCCAATAGTGCTTGATGGCTACTTTTAAATGGGGCGACATGGAAGATTAGCTTTTCACAACGGAAGTTGTCGGGTGAACCGAACACAACTTCTAGCAGTAAGAAGCCCGTGGACTCGGCGTGAGGGCCTGGCATCACTCCTTTGAAGGAAGTGCGGCTATGGCGAATTTTAGTAGGGTCTATCCCCAACTTGCGGATTGTGTCAGGATATAGTAGGTTTAAATCGCTGCCGCCATCCATTAGGACTTGTGTGAATTGTAGTCCGTCAATTATAGGATCTAATATCAAAGTAGTCCATCCTGAGTTTCGAATACTTCTGCAGTAATCTATACGGTCAAAAGTAATTGGTTTTGACATCCAATCTCGGGATTCCGCTGGGGTGGACTGTGCGGCATGCGCTTTGGTAAGTGCCGCCCTATTTTTCCTTGTTATCACTTGAAGTGAATTCACTATTTTGACCTGTAGTGGGAAGTTCTTTTGTTGTCCGGCGCTCTGCTTGTGGGGTTCATCATCGTCCTCGCTCGGTGTGTCGAGCCCCTTGTGTTCGGCGTTTAGTCGGCCGGACTGCTTGAAGACCCAACAATCTCTGTGGGTGTGGTTTGCAGGCTTCCCGGGGGTACTGTGAATTTGGCAAATCCTATCCAAGATTTTGTTTAGGTTGGATAACTCGTCACTGTTGTCTTTAAGAGGCAGTGTTTTGCTGTTCGGCCGAGAGCTTTTGAATCCGGCGTTGACCGCTGTGTTCTTTGGGCCATTTTCCTTATTTCGGTGCTGATCTTTTCTGTGTCATGATTTTCCATTTCCATCTCTGATCTTGGATGTACTCGGGTCGCTTGTGCTGCATCTTGCCAGCCAGCTATCTTCCCCCGCGCAAAAGCAGGTCATGAGGCTCGTTAGCGCGGCCATTGTTCTTGGCTTTTCTTGGCCGAGGTGTCTGGCGAGCCATTCGTCTCGAACGTTATGTTTAAAAGCTGCTAAGGCTTGGCGTTGGACGATCGACTATTTGGTTCTTTTGGTGAGAACCTGTTCCGAGAACCTCTGTGGCCTGACTCTTGGGCTGTTGGGTTATATGACTTAAATCGTCGCATCAAAGGCGGACATAAGTCCCCAAAATTTGCTCTAAAGCGTCCTCGAGCTCTTCCCAACTTCCAATGGTATTTTCTGGGAGGCTTTTGAGCCAATGCCGAGCTGGCCCTTTGAGCTTGAGGGGTAGGTATTTTATGGCGTGGAGATCGTCTCCTCTAGTCATATGTATGTGTAGGATGTAATCCTCAATCCAGACTCCGGGGTCTGTTGTTCCCTCGTATGCCTCTATATTTACGGGCTTGAATCCCGCTGGAAATTCATGATCCAGCACCTCATCGGTGACACATAGTGGGTGTGCGGCGCCCTTGTATTTAGGTGTGCCGTTATCTTCGAACACTTGGCGTGTTGTGTTGCTTCCTGGGGCCCTCTTTTTTGGCCCATAAATGGACCTGACCGGGCCATCTTTTTGCGAGGATCTTTATGTGTGTCATCGCGGCTTGTGTCTGGCGCCGCTTACCGCTCTTGGCACTGTCATCTGGTCGTCTATCCGGCCGGCGGCCTCTTTCTTTCGATTGTGGTGGCTCTCTGGCCTCCTCGTCAAATTCGAGCGGCTTGCGCCGGGTAGCTCTTTGCTTGGTGACTATTGCCATATTTGTCTGCGGTTTTGAGTACTTTGCTCCACCTCATTCAGGTCGTCTTCCGCTGTTTTGAGCTTCGTTTACTGCTTCTTCAAACTTCTTGAAGTGGCGACGAGCCTTTTGTGAAGGTTCTTATGCTCCGGTGATGTGTCCGGTTCATCCTGTTCGGATGGTTGCTTGGTTGCATGTTAAATAATCCTTTGGTTTGCCCCGCTCTCTACGGCTGGGTCGTTATGGGTGCTGTTGTTGTCGAGGCGAGACTTCAGGCGGTGCTTGCGTCGCCGTTTTGGTTGCTTGGCCTCGTCCCGTTGTTCCTCGTTATCGCTTCCTTTTTGTGTATCCACCATGTATATGTCATGAGTTGAGGTGGCTTTCCCGTGCCCTGTAGGCGCTGGTTCTTGGTCGTCTCCGGCATCGTCGTCCATACCATCGATGTCTTCGGAGTCGTAGTCTAGCATGTCGGTTAGATCGTCGACAGTGGCTACAAAGTGGATTCGATTGGAGGGAGTGCAGGAGGTTCGGAGTCCGGCGAGGAGTCCGGCATCTTGGAGTCACGGGCGTCTCAAGGGACAAGGTCAGTATTCGGCTCCATCACCGTAGAGGTTGCAGCCCCCGAGGCGGTGTCTAGCCACCCGTCCTCGATCTGCGCGGTCGGCTCTGAATTAAGGATCGGAGTGTACTCACGTGCGGCCTCCAGGGCACTCTCCGGCAACAGAGCTAGATCATGTCCGTCGAGACAGTGCGGCGCGCTCGGCTGTGGCTCAAATCCATTGAAGATCAAGTCTCCGCGGGTGTCAGCCGTGAAGTTTACACTTCCAAATCTGACCTGATGGCCAGGGGCGTAACTTTCGATCTGCTCCAGATGGCCAAGCGAATTGGCCCGCAGTGCAAAGCCGCCGAATACGAAGATCTGTCCGGGAAGAAAGGTCTCACCCTGGACTGCGTCGTTGTTGATGATCGAAGGAGCCATCGAGCCTATCAGTGACGACATAGAGGAACTCTCAATGAAAGCCCAATGTCGGTGTCAAAACCGGCAGATCTCGGGTAGGGGTCCCGAACTGTGCGTCTAGGCGGATGGTAATAGGAGACAAGGGACACGATGTTTTTACCCAGGTTGGGCCCTCTCGATGGAGGTAAAACCCTACTCTGCTTGATTGATATTGATGATATGGGTAGTACAAGAGTGGATCTACCACGAGATCAAGGAGGCTAAACCCTAGAATCTAGCCTATGGTATGATTGTTGTAATGGTTTTTAGTTCTCGGACTAAAACCCTCCGGTTTATATAGACAGGAGAGGGCTAGGGTTACACAGTCGATTACAATGGTAGGAGATCTACATATCCGTATTGCCAAGCTTGCCTTCCACGCCAAGGAAAGTCCCATCCGGACACGGGACGAAGTCTTCAATCTTGTATCTTCATAGTCTTGGAGTCCGGCCGATGATGATAGTCCGGCTATCCGGACACCCCCTAGTCAAGGACTCCCTCAGTACCCCACACCTTTTCCAGCTCCCTCCCCTGTTTGCTTGCTTGCTTGCCACTTTACACTCGTTTGCATTGCACTACACACTCACCCTCAGCTCATCACCACTGATGAATTTCAATCTAGCTCATCATGATCATGACACTCTCACACATTGTACTACTATTCAACAATTCAAATTAATCAGTTGTTGACAACCTAAGAAGAGGGGAACACTGCTTGCTTGATCAGCCAATCTTAGTGAGTGAATCAATCAATCAATATAATGAATTTAATCGCATAACAATGTCAAATTTCGGACAAACATTTGTTTGTACCCCTGACAAATTTTACACTGGCCACCAGTTCCCAATCATCAATAATCAATCAATTTTGAACAAAGCAAATGGTAAACCTAAATTAACATAAAGTAAACCTAAACTAAAGTGAACCTAAACTAAAGTAAACCTAAACTAAACCAAACCTAAAGTAAACCTTTACTAAAAATACAGAAACAAAAATAGAAAAGAAATACAAGAGGTCTCACCGCTGGGTGGAGGAGGGGGCGCCGGAGGGGTGGGGCGGCCGCGGTGGTGGAGGAGAGGGGCGTCAGGGCAGCCGGGTGGAGGAGGGGGCGCCGTGGTGGTGGAGCAGAGGGGCGACGGGGCTGCCGGGTGGAGGAGGGGGCGCCAGAGCGGCGGGGCGGCCGTGGTGAAGGAGGGGGCGCCGGAGCAGCGGGGCACCGCGGTGGTGGAGCAGAGGGGCACCGGGGTTGCCGGGTGGAGGAGGGGGTGTCGGAGCGGCGGGGCAGCCGCGATGGTGGAGCAGAGGGGCACCTGATCCGCCGGGGTGGAGGAGGGGTGCCGCGGTGACGTGGGTGGCGTGGGGCGGCGGTGGCTCGGGCACGGGGTGGACCGGGCGGCCTGGCCTTCTGACGGGATAACGCAGGCGGGGAAGGGGTCACCGGGGCTCTTTGAGGCAGCAGCGGCGACGGGGTGGCGTGGCGGCGGCAAGGCGGGCGGGTGGCGCGGGGCGGCGGCGGCTCGGGCGTGGGCGGAGAGAGAGAGGGGACAGATAGAGATGTGCACGGGCGGGCGTCGATGGATTTTAGTTAGGGCACGGTTCTTTGCCGTCTCCTAGCAGACGACAAAGATCCTAGCTAACGGACGTTAGTTTGGCCACATTCTTTACCGTCAGTTAGCGGACGGAAAAGAAAGTGTACGTTAGGTGTTACTCGTTAGTGGGCCACCCTCATTATTTGCCGTCCGCTAGCGGACGGCAAGTTTTCTATGTGGTCGTTAGCGGACGGCAAAGGGTTGGCTGACGGCAAACATGATCTTTGCCCTCAGCAACATCTTTGCCGTCAGCTTCTATTAAGCTGAGGGCAAAGACCTTCTTTGCCGTCAGCTAGCAGATAGCACAGATGTAGCTGACAACAAAGATCTTGATTACAGTAGTGAGAGGGGAGTACAAGTTAATACTCACAAAAAGGAAAGCAATCCAATCTTACAAAGGAAAAATGATCTATTAAGAGAAAATCAACTACGGCAAACCGAAAATTAGCTAATTGCCTGCCAGATAAAATCTATGAATGCATCAACATTTTCGTGCGCGATTTCATCCAGAACAAGAGCGTCACGGTTCTTCCATTACACTACAAAGAATCGTCACATTATTCTTCATCGCCGCACCAATGACCATGAATAATCCAATCTCAAGATGTATACATATCCCCAGAATCACTTGGACATACCAAAAATGCCATATACAAAATACACAAGCACCTACATGGATCGATGTGAATCCGAAGAACCAGCTACACTCCTTTGATCCCAATCAACGTCCAGACACCTACAACTGTCCCAGACGCCAGGACGGTCCCATTGATGGGCGTCGTGAGGTAGTTCAGGGTGTATCCTGTTATGCGTGCCAACGTGGATGGCATGTTTCTTAATGGCACCGTAGTTGTGGGAAACCCGGGGCGGTGAGCTTACTGGGAGGCTCGTGCGGACCTGCTGCTAGGGTGTTGTGATGGGGTCGGTGGGTGGTTGCATTGTGTAGGCCACTGGCCTCGACTTGGGCAGACGTGAGGCGGCGGGCCACGTCATCACTGCCGCCGGTGGTACGATCGTGGTTGGTTCCGTCATCATGAATTGATGGAGGAAGATCGCCAGCAGAGCTTCTGATTGAGATGTCTCTTGGTCCATAATGACGTCGGGCTCGGAGCTGGGGGGATTCAGGTTCTACCCAGAGGTTGGAATAGGTGACTTCGTTGATAGGTTGAAGGCCCGCGTTTTCATCCTCATTTGTGAGGCAGAGTGGCCCCTCATTGCAGCTTTCTTGTCCGAGGCCGAGACGAGGTCAACCAGATTGGTGTCGTTGCTAGAATTGAGGTCGGCGATGAGGTAGTCTTCTGGTGTGTGAGTGGGGTGGCAATTGCCGTAGACCATTGTGATGAGTTGAATGGTCGGTGTGGGCTCGCTCGGGTGTATGTGGTCGAGGTGACCCGTGGATCCCGCTAATCCTAATGATGGGGTGGACCCTTTAGATCAAGTGCAGCCGCCGCGGGGTCCTGCTAAGGATCCTGGAGTGACTGGGTGGGCCGGTGAGTTGATGTTAACCCGGACCGTCTCGTTGACGACGAAGGTGAGTGTCGGTGTCAAAACCGGCGGATCTCGGGTAGGGGGTCCCGAACTGTGCTTCTAGGCGGATGGTAACAGGAGACAAGGGACACAATGTTTTTACCCAAGTTCGGGCCCTCTCGATGGAGGTAAAACCCTACTCCCACTTGATTGATATTGATAATATGGGTAGTACAAGAGTGGATCTACCACGAGATCAAGGAGGCTAAACCCTAGAAGCTAGCCTATGGTATGATTGTTGTAATGGTTGTTCGTCCTATGGACTAAAACCCTCTGGTTTATATAGACAACGGAGAGGGCTAGGGTTACACAGAGTCGGTTATAATGGTAGGAGATCTACATATACGTATCGCCAAGCTTGCCTTCCATGCCAAGGAAAGTCCCATCCGGACACGGGACGAAGTCTTCAATCTTGTATCTTCATAGTCTTGGAGTCCGGCCAATGATGATAGTCCGGCTATCCGGACACCCCCTAGTCTAGGACTCCCTCAGTAGCCCCTGAACTAGGCTTCAATGACGATGAGTCCGGCGTGCATATTGTCTTCGGCATTGCAAGGCGGGTTCCTCCTTCGAATGATTCATAGAAGATTGTGAACACCAGGATAGTGTCCGGCTCTGCAAAATAAAATCCACGTACCACCATAGAGAGAATAATATGTACACAAGTTCAATCTGCTGACGTATTTAGTGGCGTGATGTCACACCACTTCCAAGCCTTTACTTGAATCGTTTTTATTATACCATCTCAGCGTGTTTAACGAATCGGTTTCCTTGGCACGTCCTGTCGAAGCAGAGATCGTGTTCCCCTTATTCCGGGATTCCCATCAATACGGACGTGGGTAACCCAACCGTGCTTGTGGCCACGCCTCCTCTATCGAAGGTCAGTCCCAAACGGTCAGGGGGACGGCTCTTGGTATTCTCCCTCTTTATAATGGGACCAAGGCACATTTCTTTTCTTCTCCTCAATCGAATCTGCCTCTCGCCCCGAGTTCCAACACCCAGAGCCCTAGATTCGAGCGTCTCGGACCTTCAACAATGTCCGGCTCCGACCTACAGGGCCGGTGGATGCCCTCCTCCGTCACGGAAGAGGACGTGCTAAAGCTGAGAGAAGCCAGGTACCTAACCTACGAGATTTCGCATAGGTTGCCCGCCAAAGGGCAAGTCATTCCTACTCCCGAGCCCGGCGAGAGCGTCGTGTTTGTGTCTCACCTCCGTCGGGGTTTAGGCTTCCCGATGGATCCTTTTGTGAGAGGTCTCATGTTTTACTATGGGTTGGAATTCCATGACCTGGCTCCGGAGTCCATCCTCCACATCTCATCATTCATTGTCGTCTGCGAAGCCTTCCTCCTTTTCTCCTCACTTTGGTTTGTGGCTCAAAACCTTCCACATGGAGCGAAGATGATCGAGGCGTCAAGCGAGTCTTGGCGGGACGGTTGTAAGCAGGAGGTCGATGCTCCATGGCCGAGGGCTCTTTCGAGAGGAGCTCGGCTTGTGGCAACAGGTGGTTCTATATTACCGCTCCCGGGGCGTGAGCGAGCCGCCGCCCATCTTCGCTCGGGCCCTCCATAGTGGCTGATGTCATGGGTCGACCAAGGGCTCAAGCGGGGGTCGTCAAAGGGCGTACCCCTATTGTAGGGCCGGATTCGAGACCTCCAAGAGAGGGAGATCGATCTGGTCGTAGTGATGCGAGTTATGCTGATTCGGCGTCTTACGCCTGCAAGCGTCGCCCCTCCGCCTATGGGAATTCAATCGGAGGGGCCACGAGCTCTCAACACTTCATGGATGCGACACCGTGGAGATGTATAAATTGTTCTTCGGATCACAAGAAGTGTGTCCGGAATTGACCGAGGATGTCGGCCTAAGCTGCAATCGCCCGGATGCTCAGGTAAGTAGCCTTGTGTCCGGACACACCATTTGTTTGCGTCTTCTTGCCTTTTAACCAATCGTCCTTTGAATAGGAGTGGATAAGCATAGCGAAAATAATCTGATGTCCGGCCCCTCTCCGGAGACGCGCCGGATCCGTCTTGGTCAGGATCTTTGGAGGTTGTGCCTTCAGAGGAAGGCGAAGGGGAAAACAGAGAAACTACCACCTCTACCAAGGAGACTTTTGAGAAAGGGGGGATCGAGAATCCCTCCTTCCAAGGGGAGAAGAGGACCGCTTCCAAAAACCCGGAGGCCAAGGCCTCGAAGCGGGGGAAGAGATCTTCACCAGAGAGTCCTGCGCCTGGGGAGGCCCCGGCCGCACTATCTCCCCTAAGGAATCAGCCCTCCAGCGAGATGTAAGTAGAAAAAGGGGAGTTTTGTAATAAGGGACATCCCTATTTTGCTTCTGAGGATAACCGAAGTTTTTACCTTGTAGTTCGGATCTCCGTCCTTCTCGGCTAAGCTCGTCTTCGGGGGACCTTCGTCCGGAGATGATGGAGAGCGAGACGCCTCCATCTGCCGCACCGTCAGGTGGGGCGGATGACCTAAGGTGTAAATCACGGAGGTGTCCCGAGTCGGCAGGGCGGAAAGTTCGGCACCAAGCGGTGTCTGGCCGGGAGGTGAAGGATCTGCTTGAGAGGCGTCTATCTCGGAAGGTCTTGTACATTGATGAGTATGGTGATTGGAAGAATTTCATCCGCCAAGTAAGTTGCATGATGCCGTCGAAGTTTCTTTGGCGGGGTTTGAAATGCGTAAAATGACATACCTTTTGGCAGTTTTACACATAAAGTGTGCCCTGTATAGATAGTAGCCCCTGAGACTCGGTATGTTGTCGAAAGCGATAGCGTGCCGAGGATCATAACCTCAGGTATTAATTTTCGCCTTTCCTATGCAGGTGGGGATAGTCCGGTGGCCAGCCGGTCTGATGGAGTTGCTGAACTAAAGCGGCAACTCGACATTGCGGATGTGGAGATCGCGCTGGTCAATAAGCGACTTGACGAGTCACAAGGTAGGTTGTTTCTCCGTGGTCACCTAGTAAGGGAGCTGAAGCCCACTCCTTACAACATGTGTGCTTAATGTAGATGGTGCCGCTCTGTGGAGGACCTTGGGCAGAACTTGCTCGAGCCAAGGAGCAGGCGGAAGGAGTGATCGGCTGCCTCGAAGGCGACGAAGAGCTAAAGCGAAAGGGCTGCTCCTTGCCGAAGCGAGGAGGAGATGGCGAAATGGCCGTGAAGTGAAAGATGTTACCGACCGCTGTGAGGTTCTTGAAAAGAACGCCGGCGAACAAGAAGACTGAAGAAGGCCGCCTCGAAGCCAAGGATGCCCGTTACGCAATGAGGGCTATAAAGGAGGAGCTGCGCCGGGCGGAGATATTGCGGTGGCAAGCCCTTTCTACTGCTGCAGAGGTTCTGAGATCCAGTATGCTTAGCTTGGCCGGTTGTGGGGTCCGGAGGATCCTTATATGGATTTAGCGGCGAGTGCGGCGGATGTTGTTGTGCACTTCGAAGTCAAAAGGATCATGAGATGGAAGAGCTTTTTGGTCTCAATTCCACAGTCCGGGCGTTCACTTCCACGACCGATCGGTTGGCTGAGTGGGCTGAGCTGAATAGATTGTCCGGACTTGCCATGGCGGATATCGTGGCTCATGTCGGCGAATAGGCCAAGCGAAGAGTTATTTTGGCTTATTGCAGCAATTCCTGGGCGGTGCCGCATATCAAAGCGATGAAGCGGTCGGCCTGCATAGAGGGTGCGCGGATGGCCCTCGCCGTGTGAAGACATCTTGGGCGGAGATGGATGCCACCGATATTCCAACCGGGGTTGGACGAGCGGTTACCCGCCGAGCACTATTTTGGGGAAGTTCTGCGTGGTGCTCGTGTAATAGAGTCGCGATGCTCAAAAATGTCATGTTCAAATGATCTTTATGGTTTGTAAGCGATATTCATAATATAAGCGCTTTTTATACTTGTGCGTTCAAGTATTGAAATATCTCATGTGCGGCCGTTAATGTATACTCGTGTATAACACGAAAGATGTCGATCTTGACCCCCCACGCACATGGTGCGGGGTGTTTACAAAATAAGCGCATTTTCACATAATCCAACGTCTTGGTCTGTGAAGGAGGTGGTAGCGTAGCAAGCGAGGCAACCGGACTATAATGCTTTATCACTTTCACTTAGCCATAGGAGTTGAAGGTGGGGCTACGATATAGCCCCTAGGGGCACCGCGCTCTCGGATTTGGGGCACGTGTGTGCTGACCGGGAAGCAGTCCTTCGTCAAAGCGGAGAATTCTAAACATTCAGAGGTCGATCGAGTGGTTGACCAGTCTCGCTACATCATGGTCGGTTTTCGGCTTTCTCTCTTGAGGTGCTCACCCGGCGAACCGGGCACAATCGCGATAGTTCTCCTGGTGCAGCGTTAGCCGATGATCTGAGCGTAAGGCAGCAAAACACGGAGGCGGGCAAACCCAACATTTGACCGAGAGACATGATTGGAGCTGATGCATATAAGGCCTAACTTCGAGGCGCGAACACTCCCTGAGGTGTTCGGTCTTTATGATGACGGGCAGATCAATGCCCTAAGCCCCTAGTGTCCAGGTACACGCAAGATCCTCTGACGCGGCCGATGCCAAAACGTCAGCCTCCTCTCTGGTTATGGTAAGAAACCAGGGGATGTATAGCAACAAGAGACAGTAAAAAAGGTTTACGCAAGGTCTTAATCTGAAAAAATCCTTGCAACAGGTCCCTACTGCACGTCTGCGCCTGTGTCTCCGTTGTGCTGTATTCTGGACGGGTGTAGCATGCTGTTCATCTGTAAAAGAGAGGACCTTAGTTTGAAAAGAAATCGTGTGAAAAATGTATCTTTAAGACAGAGTATGAATAAATGAATAAAGTTGAGCTTTTATTGGCTCTTATTGTTCATACGCGCAGCCCCTTATGAAGGGGTGTGCGGCTAGAAAGCCCCTTGTTTATTTGTGCCGGACTCGCCTAGCCGTTTCCGGGGTCTTGAGCGACCTCGTAAGGAGATGATGCCGCATGGACCGGGCATTTTAAGTGTAAGAGACGCGTAGTGCGGTATTGCGTTAAAGCGGGCGAGAGCTTCACGTCCCAATAGTGCTTGATGGCTACTTTCAAATGGGGCGACATGGAAGATTAGCTTTTCACAACGAAAGTTGTCGGGTGAACCGAACACAACTTCTAGTAGTAAGGAGCCCGTGGACTTGGCGTAAGGGCCTGGCGTCACTCCTTTGAAGGAAGTGCGGCTATGGAAAATTTTAGTAGGGTCTATCCCTAACTTGCGGATTGTGTCCGGATATAGCAGGTTTAAATCGCTGCCGCCATCCATTAGGACTTGTGTAAATTGTAGTCCGTCGATTATAGGATCCAATATCAAAGCAGTCCATCCTGCGTTTCGAATACTTTTGGAATAATCCAGGTGGTCGAAAGTGATTGGTTTTAACATCCAATCTTGGGATTCCGCTGGGGTGGACCGTGCGACGCGTACTTTAGCGGGTGCCGCACTATTGTTCCATATTATCACATGAAGTGAGTTTACTATTTTGACTTCTTGTGGGAAAGTCTTTTGTTTTCTGGCGCTCTGCTGGTGGGGTTCGTCATCATCTTCGCTTGGCGTGTCGAGCCCCTTGTGTTCGGCGTTGAGTCGGCCGGACTGTTTGAAGATCCAACAATCTCGGTGCGTGTGATTTGCAGGCTTCCCGAGGGTACTGTGGATTTGACATATCCGATCCAAAATTTTGTTTAGGTTGGATAGCTCGTCACTGTTGTCCTTAAGAGGCAGTGTTTTGTTGTTCGGCCGCGAGCTTTTGAATCCGGCGTTGACCGCTGTGTTCTTTGGGCCATTTTCCTTATTTCGGCGCTGGTCCTTTCTGCGCCGTGATTTTCCGTTTCCATCTCTGATCTCGGATGTACTCGGGTCGCTGGTGCTGCATCTTGCTAGCCAGCTATCTTCCCCCGCGCAAAAGCGGGTCATGAGGCTTGTTAGCGCGGCTATTGTTCTTGGCTTTTCCTGGCCGAGGTGTGTGGCGAGCCATTCGTCTCGGACGTTATGTTTGAAAGCTGCTAAGGCTTTGGCGTCCCGACATTCGACTATTTGGTTCTTCTTGGTGAGGAACCTGTTCCAGAATTTGCGCGCTGACTCTCCGGGCTGTTGGGTTATGTGACTTAAATCGTCTGCATCCGGAGGGCGGACGTAAGTCCCCTGAAAAATTGCTCTAAATGCGTCCTCGAGCTCCTCCCAACTTCCAATGGTATTTTCTGGGAGGCTTTTGAGCCAATGCCGAGCTGGCCCTTTGAGCTTGAGGGGTAGATATTTTATGGCGTGGAGATCGTCTCCTCTAGCCATATGTATGTGTAGGATGTAATCCTCAATCCAGACACTGGGGTCATTGTTCCGTCGTATGCCTCTATGTTTACGGGCTTGAACCCCGCTGAAATTCATGATCCGGCACCTCATCGGTGAAACATAGTGGGTGTCTGGCGCCCTATATTTAGGTGTGCCGTTATCTTGAACACTCGGCGTGTTGTGTTGCTTCTGGGGCCCTCTTCTTTGGCCCATAAATGGACCTGACCGGGCCATCTGTTTTGCGAGGATCTTTATGTGTGTCATGTGCCAGCTTGTGTGCGGCACCGCTTGCCGCTCCTGGCCTGTCATATGGTCGTCTATCCGGCCAGGCGGCCTCTTTGTTTTTTGATTGTGGGGGCTCTACGGCCTCCTCATCGAATTCGGGCAACAGCTTGCGCTTCGGGTAGCTCTTTACTTGGTGGCTATTGCCATATTTGTCCGCGGTCTTGAGGACTTTGCTCCACCTCATTCTGAGTATGTCTTCCGCTGTTTTGAGCTTCCGTTTCTGCTTCTTCAAACTTCTTGCAGTGGCGACAAGTCTTTTGTGAAGGTTCTTATGCTCCGGTGGTGTGTCCGACGTAAGATCGTCTGGACTGTTGTTTTCGCCGGGGATGGGTTGATTATCCGATTCATCCTGTTCGGATGGTTGCTTGGTTGCATGTTCGTCGCCCGCTGGTTTGCCCTGCTCTATAGCTGGGTCATTATGAGTGTTGTTGTTATCGAGGCGGGACTTGGGGCGGCGCTTGCGTCGCCGCTTTGGTTGTTTTTCGGGGGAATTATCCTTTGCCGCGTCCCGTTGTTCCTCGTTATCGCTCCCTTTTGGGGTGTCCACCATATATATATCATGAGTTGAGGTGGCTTTCCAGTGCCCGGTAGGCGCTGGTTCTTGGTCGTCTCCGGCGTCGTCGTCCATACCGTCGATGTCTTCGGAGTTGTAGTCTAGCATGTCGGTTAAATCATCGACAGTGGCTACAAAGTGGGTGGTGGGAGGGTTTTGAATTTCTTCGTCGTCCGCATACCAACCATCCTAACTGTAGTCCGGCCAGGGCTCTCCTGATAACGAGAGATACTTTAGCGAATTCAGGATGTCGCCAAAGGGTGAGTGCTGAAAGATGTCCGCGGTGGTGAACTCCATGATCGGCGCCCAATCAGACTCGATTGGTAGGGGCGCAGGAGGTTCGGAGACCGGTGAGGAGTCCGGCACCTCGGAGTCACGAGCTTTACAAGGGACAAGGTCGGTATTCGGCTCCATTGCCGTAGAGGTTGCAGCCCCCGAGGCGGTGTCTAACCACCCGTCCTCGATTTGCGAGGTCGGCTCCGAATTAAGGATCGGAGCAAACTCATGTGCGGCCTCCAGGGCACTGTCCGGCAGCAGAGCTAAATCGTGCCCATCGTGACAGTGCGGCGCGCTCGGCTTTGGCTCGAATCCATTGAAGATCAAGTTTCCGCGGATGTCAGCCGTGAAGTTTAGGCTTCCAAATCTGACCTGATGGCCAGGGGCGTAGCTTTCGATCTGCTCCAGATGGCCAAGTGAATTGGCCCGCAACGCAAAGCCGCCAAACACAAAGATCTGTCCGGGAAGGAAGGTCCCACCCTGGACTGCGTCGTTGTTGATTGAAGGAGCCATCAATTCTATCGGTGACGACACAGAGGAACTCTCAATGAAAGCACCAATGTCGGTGTCAAAACCGGCGGATCTCGGTAGGGGTCCCGGCGTGCGTCTAGGCGGATGCTAACAGGAGACAAGGGACACGATGTTTTTACCCAGGTTCGGGCCCTCTCGATGGAGGTAAAACCCTACTCCTGCTTGATTGATATTGATAATATGGGTAATACAAGAGTGGATCTACCACGAGATCAAGGAGGCTAAACCCTAGTAGCTAGCCTATGGTATGATTGATGTAATGGTTGTTCGTCCTACGGACTAAAACCCTCCGGTTTATATATACACGGAGAGGGCTAGGATTACACAGAGTCGGTTACAATGGTAGGAGATCTACATATCTGTATCGTCAACCTTGCCTTCCATGCCAAGGAAAGTCCCATCCGGACACGGGACGAAGTCTTCAATCTTGTATCTTCATAGTCTTGGAGTCCGGCCGATGATGATAGTCCGGCTATCCGGACACCCTCTAGTCCAGGACTCCCTCAGTGAGGGAGCCGAAGACTAGGCTCGTTGCCAACGAGAGGTCGTCGGGGGATGAAACACATCCGATCCAAGATCGGTCTCCAGCTAGCGCCGCCCGTGCCTAGCGCGCCCAATGACGGTGCAAAATACCGTCTGATGATCCCTCAGTAGGGCTCCGAGCGCAGCTGGAAGTCTTAGATTGGAGGTCGCATAGGGGTTTATCCAGGTTCAGGCCTCCGGATAGTAATACCCTACGTCATGCTTGTTTTCGTTATTCATGATGGACGGATACCTCGTGTGAGGGGTTGCAATGGTGTATGAGATTGCTATTGAGAGTCTTTCTATCTGAGAATAGATGGCAATGGGAACTCTAGACCTCCCTTTATATAGGCAGTGGAGGTCGAGGGTTTACATGGCGGTAGATGCGATCTGGGATGCCGCCGCCCTTCGCCTTGGAGGGCACGAAGGTCTCCGGCGCTTCCCTAGGGCTTCCTCCTTGTATTGGGCCAAGTGGGCCTCTTGTAGATGTCAAGGTCAGGCACCCTTGAGTCAACCACCCCCGGTGCAGGGCACCGTCACTGGTGGTACGATATGTCCGGATGGTAGGTGAAGGTCGTGAGTTCAAGTCGCCACACACACGTGACCAATTACTTTTAGTTGATCCGGAAGTCCCATACATAGTCCATAAAACAAATTTCAGTAGAGCAAGCCTAGCAGAATATCTACGTGGCCCACTAAGGGAAGCAGACCGGTTTTTTCTTCAATTTTCCTCAGAAAAAACTGCAGGTTGATTCTACGAACTTTCATGTGTTTTTTAGCAAAATTTCTGGTCGAGGGGCACAATCAGTTTTTTTTACGTGTAAAAGTGATAGGGGCACAATTAGTTTTGTCTTTATTAGTAGATACAAATAAGATACCACTCCAAAAAAAATAGATATATATAAGATATAAGATATATTTCCATGGATAAAAATGTTTTGCATGGAATTAGTGTGTTCCAACATCTATGAAAAAAGAGTTTATGAATGTTTAATAAAGTATACATGCATGCCAAATAAAATGTTGGCGCAATTTTCCTCAAAACAATTTATCTGAGAAAAATTGTTAGTGTGTAACAAAATACCTCAAAATATTTTCTGCTATGCATGGAATATGTTAATGTATCTAAAAAATGTTCATGACGCTTGTTAAAATATTTTGAATTTTACATCATTATGAATGATTTTGAGATATGTTTTGTGCAAATGAATGTCTGTGAAGTATCACGGGATCAGTTATGAAAGTTGTTCATGCGTGTGAAGTAAAATGTTCATGTGTGTTCAACAGTTGTTCATGTAAATTCAAAAAATCGTTTCAGTAGATAAAGTGTTTTGCATGAGATAAATGTGTTCTACCATCTTTGAAAAAAAGTGTTCATGCAAGTTTGAACAAAATATAAATGTGTGCCAAGCAAGAAGTTCACACAAGTTTTAAAATATTATTCATATACGAAAAATATTTAGTAGATAACAAGAACTTAATATATACTCCCTCCGTCCGGAAATACTTGTCATCAAAATGAATAAAAGGGATGTATCTAGATGTATCTTAGTTCTAGATACATCATTTTTTGTCTATTTTAATGACAAGTATTTTCGGACTGAGGGAGTAGTACTGTTCAGTATTCTACTATGCAGCCCATGAAACATTTTAACATTTTGAAAACAAAAATAATAATCTTTGTGTTAAAATTTTAACATTTTTCTTCAACATGAAAGATGATAAACTTTGTGTTAGATTTTGTTTCCATCAACGGAAAAAAAAAAGGAAAGGAAAAAAAAAACACGGACAAAAAGCAGCACCGAGGCAGCCAGATCGCCGGTGCTCGCAAGGACCAGGTCGAATCGGAATTACTCGAGGACACGGATAGGGACTTGTACTCTCGCCGTCGCCGAGGGGGACGGCCGACTCTTGCCGGGACTCGGACCCCTCCGTCGTTATATAAGAAGGGAGGCAGCCCTGTTCTCTCCACTCTCCACCAAACGAACCAAACAACAATCCATCGAGCCAACACCACACAGCACGTCCGATCAATCCACCAGAAGAAACACAAGCTCTCGAAACACCTAGCGAAGCAAATCGACATGGCGAGCGGCACGAGGGGTGTCGCCGCGGCGACGATCTCGCTCGCCGTGCTGCTCCTAATCGTTTGCTTCTCGCCAACCACCGTTGCGGCCGCCGGCGTCCCCAGCATCGACGCCACGCGGACGCGCCACCTGCCGCTGCCACGCGGACTGCTGCGCGGCCCGGAGAGCGTCGCCTTCGACGCCAAAGGTAATGGCCCGTACAGCGGCGTGTCCGACGGCCGCGTCCTGAAGTGGAACGGCGACAAGCTCGGCTGGTCGACGTACACCTACAACCCCGACTACAGCAGCGAGGCGTGCACGGCGTCTCTCCTTCGCCCGGAGACTGCCACCGAGGGCCACTGCGGCCGGCCGCTCGGTCTGCGGTTCCACCTCAAGTCCGGGTACCTGTACATTGCCGACGCCTACAAGGGGCTCATGAGGGTCGCGCCAGGCGGCGGGGAGGCCACTGTTCTTGTCACGGAGGTTGATGGCGTACCTCTCCGCTTCACCAACGGGGTGGACATCGACCAGGTAACCGGCGATGTCTACTTCACGGACAGCTCCAGGAACTACAATAGGTCGCAACATGAGATGGTGACAAGAACTGGAGACTCAACGGGTCGGCTATTGAGGTATGACCCACGGACAGGAAAGGCCGTCGTGCTCCAGGCCGATATCATTTACCCCAACGGCCTCGCCATCAGCGCTGATCGGACACATCTCGTCATCTCATCAACTGGACCGTGTAAGCTGCTACGATACTGGATCAAGGGCTCCAAGGCGGGCACCATGGAGCTATTCGCTGACCTCCCTGGCTATCCAGACAATGTGAGGCCCGACAAGAAAGGAGGATACTGGGTGGCACTACACCGTGAGAAGGCTGAGCTCCCCTTCGGCATTGATAGCCACCTGCTAGCATTGAGGATCGATGCGGATGGAAAAATAATCGAGGAGATGCGGGGACCCAAGGGCGTGAGGCCGACCGAGGTGGTGGAGAGGAAAGGTGGCAGGTTGTTCATGGGATCCGTCGAGCTTCACTATGTGTCCGTCGTCACACGCAAATAGAGAAATCAATTAGTAGATATATGTGAATTATAAGGATTTTCATATGACGTGTGTCTTTTAATTATTATTTTTGTTATTGCTGAAGTCTCTCGGTTTTCTTGAAACTTGGCATTGGCTGCATTTGGTTCGTGATGTTGTTTTGACTGATTTTATTTGTAAGGCTGTTAGTCTATTATATTATTATTAAGATGAGTTTTCTATTTAACGACGTCCATGTATTTTTTTTCAATAAAATATATGCAACGGTTTTTTCCGTAGGACTAGATAATAGCAGATATGTGAGTTCCAAAGACAGAAAATGCACTAGCACTGTTGTGAACATCAAAGATAGTTAGCACTGGAGTACAGGTTAATACTCACAAAAACGAGACAACAAATCTTGCAAAAAGAATCATTTGTTAAGCACTATATCTATCACAGTTGTGAGTCTTGAAAGAAAGAAAAGAAAAACTAGCAATGTTCTGCACATCGAAAACTGTATAGGGGTACAAGTTGATGCCCATGAAAACAAAATCAATCCAATGTAGCAACAAGAGAACTATTTTGTAAGTGAAATCAATTGTTCACGAATTGGAATCAACTAAGTGACTGCTAGCAAATCCACAAATGAATCAACATAATCGTTCGTAATTGAATATTTGAATCTAAAAAAAAGTGGTTCGCAAAGCAACAAGAGGCAAAATATATGTTGCACAAGAACATCACCGTTCTTCCATTACACTACAAAGAACGTCACATTATTGTTCATCATCGCACCAAACATCCATGAATAATCCGATCCCCCGACGTATATATATTCCCCAGACTCACCTGCACATACAAAAAACGCCATATAGTACAAAATACACAAACGCCCTACACGGACCGATCCGAATCCCACAAACCAGCTACACTCCTTTGCTCCCGATCAACAGCCGTGTCACTCCCCCCTTCCTACCTGAGCTACAAAGCCGTCACAATGGCAGCCAAGAAAAATGAACATGGGCAGAACCAAGTTTTGATGTTGTGAAGTTTATGCATGTTGTTACTTGTCAGTTGGCCTCAGGTTTTTTCTGCTCATGCATGTGACGAACAATACATACAACCGCTGGCTCGTCATTTCAGAAAATAATCACGCATAAGTTTATTATTACTGTTGCAGTTTAACAAATGAATCACCAATGCATATCACATCTATAACTTGATTAACTAGAACCCCAAGCGCCGTAGTCCAGATTTCGTATGATCTATGCTGGACCGGACCTGAGCGCGTAATCAAGACCAGCTATGGACGTGTTTGGTTGCCTGCATATGGCCCAGCCTGGCCCGCGCGGGAAGAAGTTGGCCAGTTTGGTTGCTTGCGTTTACTGTACGGCCCGCATCGCACGAAACTTAAAGCAGGTCTAGGCCAGGCCCAGGGGAAACGCCAATATCGACAGTAGCTCGCGAGCCTGGCTCGGGCGAGGCAGGGAAGGGCAACGCGCTTCTCTCCTCGTGCGAGCAGGGAGATGGTACGAGCTCGCCCGTGTTGCCGAAAAATCGATGGGAGGATTTCGGCTCACCTCCCGCCGAGTCCACCCCTATTTAGCCCCTCCTTCACCGCCCCAACTCCCGCCACCATTCTCCCTCCGTTCGAGCTTTCCCGCCGACGCGCATCGGCAATGACGAGCAGGTAAGCCACGCATCTTCATCGGCCGGCGGTCCACGACGTCGGCGCTCCTTCATCAGCCGGCGTTGATCTTCCACGACCGTCCCCCCTCGTCCTCGAGCTGCAGCCATGGCCTCTGTGAGTTCAATCCCCCTTTCTCTCTGTTCCTTCTAGCTAGATCTGAGCTGCAGCAAGGTTTTGATCTAGATGCATGGTTGATTAGTGGTCTGATGTGTGAACTGATATGGTTGATTGCTATGCTACGGTTGCAATTAGTGGTAGGGCTAGATGTTCAAGCATGCGGTGAGCTAGATTAGTAGTAGAGATTGAAATTGAACCTTGTGCTTGTGTTGATTCGTGCTTAGATCTGTGCTTTGTAGCTATTGGTGATCCATTTGCAGCATGCTGTTTATTGTAGATGTATGTTCGTGCTCATAGATTGTTCGGTATGCTTAGTATGATAGCGATGAACCATATGTGCTTAGTATGATAGTGATGAAGCATGTGCTTGATATGATAGTGATGAACCATGTACATGTATGCTCCTGCTTATTGTCGATGCGTGCTACTACTATAGGACATGACCACGCAGACGCAAGATTTAGTCAGGCCCTTGTCCTGTCCGACAACCAGTTTGCTCCATCGTTTGTCGAGGACTCGCAGCCTATGTTCGAGATGGCACATGATTCAGAGGAGTTCGTGTCTGATTCCCTCTGTGTGCCAGTAGTGCTTGTTGAGCCAACTCCTGCTGGTGCTGCTGCTGCCTCTGCACTCAAGGTAGCAGCAGCAAAGGAAAAGAAGGATGGTAGGTCGAACAACATGAAGTGGCAGCCGTTCATGTCCATGTTCATGCTGAACAAGATGTGTGAGCTCATCTCTAGTAAAGTCATGACTGACAAGGGCTTCAAGGAGGTGCACTTGAACACTGTTGCGAAATAGGTGTTCGAGTTATGTGGGCAGGAGGTGTTTGCCATCCAGGTGTACAACCACCTGAGGAAGTGGAGAGGTTGATGGATCCAAGTGTCCAAGCTGAGAGACCTTAGCGGCACCTCATGGGATGAGAACACTTGCTCCATAGTTCTGGAGGTAGAGCACTATACCGGCCATGTTGCGATTAGCTCACAGCCCTCTTCCTTTTCATACTGTCCACCATTGCCTACTCCTAATCGCAACTAACAACACTTGTGTTTCATTCTTAGGACCACCCGAAGGACGCTGAGTTCCTCAACACAATCATCCAGAACTACAGCCAGATGCAACACATCTTCTCCTTTGGGCTAGCAACTGGGAAGCATGCCATGGGCTCGGGGGAGCCTCTTGGTTCTCCCATGCCATAGTTCCCTGGGAACCCGGACGTCGAGGTCGTTGATGGCCCTGACAAGCCCTTCATGAAGCCCTTCGACAAGCCATTTGACCCCGTCCATGATAGGAAGAGGAAGAAAGGAGGCCTGATGGAGGAGGAGATCAATGTCTTTTTTTAGCATGACTGAGGCGGTGAAGGAGGTGGCAACAACCATCAGGGAGTGCAAGCCCCTTGACGTCCACCCTGACCTATATGACGCTGTCATGACCTGTGGTGGCTTCCGACTCTGAGGCTCTCATGGCAGCTCTCACCACACGCTTGACAAGAAGGCCCGGTGTTGGATTCATTGCCATGGCGAGCGGTCCTGAGTCTTTGTGGCTCGAGATCTGGTTGGGCAAGCACTGCTACTAGAGTAGTGCTGCCTATGAGCGTGCATGATCCCCAACGGCGATGGCGGTGGCAACGACGACGACGATGACGATGGTGACATACATTTTGTGTAGCCATGGCTGAAAAACAATTTGATGGTCTGTATATTTTGGTGAGGTGGTATATACTAACCCCTCACGTTGATGGTGAACTTGTGGTGGTAGGATGACACCCTCTTTTGGATGTGGTGGTAGGTTAACACCAAGGTAGCGCTAGGTTGAACTTGCTATGCCATGTGATCATGCATGCTTTACTTCTTTTCTGCTCCATTGTTGTTTCTGTGCTACTTTTCTTGCTACTTGTGTGCTCCATTGATTTGCTGCTTCAACGCTTGCTCTTGTGCATTGCTAGGGCACACTACAAAAAAAGACACATCCGTGAGATTTTGGGCCGAACGAAAAAAAATTCTATCATACATATGACACTTCTATGACGATAATTGTGATAAAACCCGGTATCATCATAGATGTGGTGGGCTCCTACTTCTATGACAAAAAATCATGACAGAAAATGGGCTTTTTGTCCTGGGCGGGCCGGAGACGCAGCTGCATGACATTCTTTGGGCCATTCATGACGGAAAAAACCATGGTAGAAGCGAGGGGGAGGAAAATTTCGGGGAGTTGCTGGTTACGGTGGGAGGTTGGGGGCCGAGCGATGCGCGTTTCTCTCGTACACGTACGTGCGTGTGTGTGAGGCGTTGGCTCTAACTGAACCCGAGTGAGGCATTGGGCTCTAACTGAACCCGAGTGATTGCACTGCAGGCTACGCGTTACTGAACCCGAGCGATCGATCGATGGCTGTTAACTAAACCCGATCGAGCGATTCTTCTCTGCTCGCGCTAATCAAGCCGATCGATTGGATGAGCGATGGCGTTGCGGGGGTTGGATGAGCGATGGCGGTGGCGTTGCCTCCGGATGAACATGACCCGTGGTGTGGAGGGCTGGATGAATAGTAGGCGGTAGAGGGTGCCCGTGGAGGGTGGTTGAGCAGGACCTGTGGTGTGGAGGGCTAGATGAGCAGTGAGCGGTGGAGGGATGGTTGAGCGATGGCGGTGGAGTAGCGCGCGGTGGAAACTGGATGAACAGGAGCCCGTGGAGGCTGGATGAGGTCGACAGTAGCCCGTGGAGGCTGGAGGAGGTCGACGGTGGAGATGAACAGTATCCCGTGGAGTCCCGTTTTGCGGTACGCCACACCCCTCCCGATGAACAGGACACCCATTTTGACCGTAGCGCTCCAACATAAGTCCGTTTCGTCCGTTTTGCGGTATGCCACACCCCTCCCGATCAACAGGACCCCCGTTTCGACCGTAGGAGGTCCGTTTCATCCGTTTTGCGGTACGCCACACCCCTCCCGATCAATAGGACCCCCGTTTCGACCGTAGGAGGTCCGTTTCCTCCGTTTTGCGGTACGCCACACCCCTCCCGATCAACAGGACCCCGTTCCGAATGTAGGAGGTCCGTTTCCTCCGTTGTGCGGTACGCCAAGCCTCGTTTCCATCGCATGTTCCGTCCAAGCCCTCCCGATGAACACGACCACGCATTCTGTTCCGACCCAGCCGGTTGGCTCCCACGCGTTCCGTTGCCTCACCATGAACACGACGCATTCCGTTGCCTCCCCATGAACACGACGCATTCGGTTGCCTCCCCATGAACACAACGACGACGTTGTTTCTCCGTTCCGACCATGTACACGAGCCCTCGCCATACGTATACGCGAGTAGGCGTTCGAGACCCCGCCCGTATGTACACATACGTGGTCGTATTTTCTTTCTTGCACCCTGGCCGATGTACGTATGTGTACATGCTACGTGCGCGCCTCTACTACGACACGTGCTCGCCTCTACTACGACACGTGTGCGCCTCTACATTGACCAGTATGTACGTACACGTTCGCGACCAGAATGACAATGCTACATACGCTTCGACCAGGTGGGTCCCGACTGTCAGGCACTTCCTTGCCTGCGAAGATGTAGCTGGTGGGTCCCAGCAGTCAGGGGGGTGAATCGTTTTTTTTTTTTGCCCGGACACACTTCCTTGCGTGCGAAGATGTAACTGGTGGGTCCCAACAGTCAGGGGGAAACGTTTTTTCACGAAATACGATGGCCGTCCGGTGGGTTCCCGCTGTCAGGTGGACGAATAATTATTTTGCACGTAATAAAGAGGCACTTCCTTGCTGCGGCCGTGGACCCAGCTGTCAGCCTCTCCACGTACAGTCCACATACGATGGAAGCCGTCTCTCGACCACGTTGACCACGCCGCGCCGAGAGCACCAGGGCGGTGGACGACAACGAGGCCTAGGAAGGGGATGATGCGGAGCCGGGGAAGACGCGGCAGTGGATGCCCACGCGTAGAGGAGTACGAGGGTTCACTGGTTCGCTGCGGTGTGAAGCTGCCGTCGCCGCAGAATAACAGGGGGTGTGGGTGAGTAGAGGGATGGCCTGGCCAGCGGTGGGAGTAGTAGGGGGCAGTGAGGCCTCCGTCGCATCGCAGCCGGCCACTAGAGGCATGAGCATGAGGCACGACCGGCGCTGGTTTGTAATTTGGAGCAAGAAGACCAGAGGTTGAAGAAGCACTACGGCCGTTGGATGGACATCGTATGGTCACTGGAGCTAGAATCGTGCATATTGACTAAGTTGACAAAGCCCTCCATCCCCGTCAACTTAGTAGGCCCACAAGTCAGCCTACCACTATACTGGGTCCCAGCTAACAGGGGGAGTATTCTTTTTTTGTGCGTAATATGGAGGCACTTCCTTGCATGCGAAGATATAGCTGGTGGGTCCGAGCTGTCAGCGGTGGTAACATTTTTTTCGCGAAATACAGAGGCCCTTTCGGTGGGTCCCTGATGTCAGGTGGAGGAATCATTATTTTGCGCGTAATAAGGAGGCATTTCCTTGCGTGCGGCCGTGGACCCAGCTGTCGGCCTCTCCACGTGTAGTCCACTTCAGATGCATGTCGGTCATTGACCATGTTGACCAGGCCGCACCGAGAGCACCAGGCGATGGGCGGCAATGAGGCCTAGGAAGGAACGACGGAGGCGAGGAAGACTCGGCAGTTGTTTCCCACGCGGAGGTGAGTACAACTGTACGAGGGTTTACTGGTTCGTCTGTCGTCGCCAGAGAATAACAGCAGATGTGGGTGAGTAGAGGGATGGCTAGGCTAGCGATGGGAGTACGATGGGGCGGTGAGGCTGCTTGGCAACAAAGCCACCGTGGGGAGGAGGAGCGAGCAGTCCGTCGGCGCTTGTTTGGCATTTGGGAGCAGGAAAAGCAGAGATTGAAGAAGACGACGGCCGTTGGATGGCCATCCAACGATCCTTTGCTTGTCGTCCACCTTTTTAGGAAAGCCTCAAATCTGTGGAAAATAGCATACAGCCCATCTACCATTATTTCTAATAATTTACAGCCCATTTGCTAATTCTTAAGGTTTTTTGGAGCCCATATTTTTTTTGTTAGTATTACATCCCATATTGTGGCCACGGTTAAAAAATTATACGAAATTTTGCATATTTCGGTGCGGTCCGAACTGTTTTTAATCCCGAAATTTCGACTCACATTCAAACTGATTTTAAAAATAAATGTATATCAATATAAAATCCAACAAATTCTCCACGCATAAAAATTAATGTAATTTAAACTCTCGAAATGAAAAAAAAGATATTTGAAACTAATTGTCGGTTTGATGTGTTTTAAAAATGTACAACCCATTTCTCATTACTGATGGGCCATTTTCTCGGCCAGCCGAATGAAAGCTCTCCTCTTCTTGAAAGATTTGTAGCCCAATAGGCCTGACAAAGCGACTTACTTAGCAAATCACAAAAAAACTGGGTTGTGGCCGTGGACCCAGCTGTCAGCCTCTCCACGTACAGTACTCTTCCGATGGAATGTCGTTGACCACATTGACCATGCCGCGCCGAGAGCACCAAGGCGGTGGATGACGGCGAGGCCTAGGAAGGGGACGACGCGGAGCCGGGGAAGACGCGGTAGTGGATGCCCACGCGGAGAGGAGTACGAGGGTTCACTCGTTCGGCTGCGGTGTGAGGCTGTCGTCACCGCAGGGCCTGGCTAGCGGTGGGAGTAGTAGGGGCGATGAGGCCTCAAGGGCAGCACAGCCGGCCACTGGAGGCAGGAGCAGGCGGTCTCCCCGGCGCTGGTTTGGGTGGCTGGTGCAAGAAGAGCAGCGATTGAAGAAGCAGCAGGACCGTTCGATTCAAATCCAACGGTTACTGCTGCTAGAATCGTTTGTTGACTAAGTTGACAAGCCCTGCGTACGCATCAACTTAGTAGGCCCACAGGTTAGGCTCCCAACCGGTGCGCCCCAGATGTCAGCGAGAGGAATCATTTTTTTTTGCGTAATAAGGAGGCAGTTGATTGCGTGCGGCCAGGCCAGCGGAGGGAGTAGGGTGGGCCGGGGAAGCCTGCGCGGTATCATAGCAAGCCACAAGAAAACGGAGCATGCAGTCCCACCTGCGCTAGTTTAGGCGGCTAGAGCAGGAAGATCAGAGATTGAAGAAGCACGTCAGCCGTTGGATGGACATCCAACAGTCACTGCTGCTAGAATCGTGTGTTCACTGACAAAGCCTTGCGTAAACAAGTCAGCCTCGAAATCTGTGGCGTGTACAGCCCATTTGCTATTATTTTTATAAGTTTTACTCATTTTCTAATTCATATGGAATTTATTGCAGTCCTTTTCCATTTTTAGAATTGCCGGCCATTTTATGGTCAGTACCAGGGTCAAAAAATTAACTAAATATGTGGAAATTTTGAAAATTCGCAATTTTTTGCTGGGGAACGAAATATTCTTAATCCAAAAATTAATAGCCATACTAAAACAAATTTAAAAATAAATTAATATTATGTCATGTTAAATCCAATGAAATACGTATAAGATATCAGTGAAGAACAAAAATAAAAAAAGAAACCAATATCCCATTTGCTATAATTTTTTTGGAATTTTCAACCCCTTTTGATATTACTTTTAACAGACATTGACCATACTCTTTGGCCCGGATGGAATGCATCCCTCCTCATCTTGGAAGATTTGCAGCCCAGTAATTCGGAGAAAAGAAATAGGCCTAGCTTGGGTATTCTTCAAAAAGAAATACTGGGCTACCTATTTTCCCAAAGAACTGGTGCATGAGCATTTAGCTTTATTTATTTATTTACTTATTTATGTTTAGGGGACCATGAGCATGTACCTGGGCCGGATTCATGTGAGAGCCTCCCTTCTAGTTAATTATGGGCTTCTCTATTGGGCCTTCATCAGTGGGTTGCATGCTATCAACAAGTGGAAAATGTGTTCTGTACGAAAAATAGTATGAGCTACATACAATACGGGGCACTAAAGGATCGAACCGTCCAACGACTTCCAAAACATTGTGTTTGTCATTCTAACAACACATTTATTCAACCAACAGACAAAATATACTACTGATTGTACATTGAAAATAGCAGAAGCAGCAACCAGGGTTGGGGGTGCAACAGAAGCAGTAAGTAGGCCAGAAGAGTGAAGACGCAGCTCTCTCTTCCAAACCAAACATCAGCCATCATTATAAAAGGGCTACCAAAAAATAACAAGTGTATGCATCAAACTAAATAAAGATCCTACTACACCAAGTGTACGCATCTAACTAACTAGCTCAGTTAGACGTTACTATTTATTAAGCTGTGGAGATTGGCTAACGGCTTGAACCAGATGGGTGCCTGACGGGGGAAACTCCAGCCAGCAGGTCGAAGTCTGATACTTGCGACCCTCTCTCCTACTTTGGGCTGCAGAGCGTGGCAGCACATATCAGGGTATGGTGCATGTAGAGACGCATGGTACGCTGTGTACACACAGTTTTGCCTGATGAACAAAACCGCGCTGCCATCATGATCCTTGTCGTCGGTTATCTCCTAGTTAATCGGATAATTCAGTCCGACAAATAGAGAGCGTGTACCAAGGCTACTTACCAGCCTCCAGTCAAAAATTCCTGAAGGCCCAGAGAAGCTGGGATCCTGCTCAAAGACCTTGCAGTGACTGTGATTGTATTCTGCGAAACAACACGTCCGGTACGTGCGAACGATCATCAATCTTTCGTCGTCGTCAGATCGAGCCAGGAACCACCTACAACTGCCATGCCACTTTTCTTTGAAAGGTTCTGGGATTAGGAAGGGTAGGGACACCAGGCGGCCTACAACATCATATCAAGTTGGAGTCAAATAAAAAAGGGCTCTATATTTAATCAATCTTAAGAACAGCATGTTATGAGCATGAGTATTTTTTCAGTAAATGTTGACAGTAATATAAGCAAGCCAGCATGATATCATAGGAAAGTAACATACTGTTGTAACAGCCGTTTGTAGCGATGACTGGAGTAGGCTAGCAATACGTCCAGCCATAGAAGGAGTCGACAGCATAAATGAAGCCCTTGTGTTCAATGGAATCGGAGAACCATGGAGGATGTATGATCCTGCGATGGACGTGCAGATTTACCCACTTACCGCAGTGACCTGTCAGATAGGCGAGACCGCGGTTGAAGATCGCAATTATCCTGAACTCTTTATAATTCGCAGATCTTGTGGGCACTTGGCAGATTACAACCTTGAGCAAATCAAACTTGGTATCATGTTGGCTACTGTAAGATTCCGAGTATTCTAGGACGCGGTGCCAAAGCAGTGCAGTGTTAATCGAAGGAAGGGGGATCAATCACCGGGTGTAGACCTCCACGAGCATCCAGCTGCCGCAACCGTTGACGAGCACCATCCAAGACGTGTTCATGCCGACCCAGTACATACCGTTAATGTAGTTGAGTCTGACGGGGATCGGATCGCAGTCAAGGGGGTTGATGCTTGCCACCCTACGACCGTTATGCTGCGTGACATGTCGTTTCTGAAGATCAGGCGGCATCAGCAAGCAAGGAGCTGGCTTAAAAATCTCCGGCCTGAGGGCTTTGAGTAAACGGTACAGCCCCGACGAGCACGCGGCGAGCGGCATGGTACTGAGATTGTCCACACGCGAAACAATGAGCTTGATTACCTCTATGGGGAGTGAATTCTAGCCACTCTTTCGGCGGACGCTACTCGGTTTTGCCTTTGTTAGTGCTTGGGTTTCGGACGAGGGGGGAGGCACCTTAGCGGGGATGGAAGATTGGACGAGATTATGTGCGGACAAAGATGGAGAAGCGAATATGTGCTGCGGGAAGTGGACAGGTGATGATGACTACAGCATGCCGCTTGACTTACGAGACGCATACCAGCAGCGTAGGGTCATGTCGATGCCAGACAACTTGCTTGAGTGATCACAGTACTAGTACTCCCTACAGTGCTATGCCCTAACTTGCTTGAGTAGAGTAGTAGAGTAGGACTCTGCTCTTCTACTAGCACCGGAGGAGTAGTATATTCTAATCTAAAATAGTTACAAACTTCAATGCCCGAGCGTGGAACGACTATGAACCATGCTCAAAGACCGTGTCTACGTGGTGTTTGGACCTATATGCAAGAAAAATAGCAAGATGCCTGTGCATTGCACGGCACACCATCATCACCAACTCGGTTTTTTCTCTACTCCTACTCCTATAAAAGACTCAGTTGGTGATGATGGAGGCGAGGAGGTGTGTTCAGCCGGGCGTGCAGCGGACGGTGCATCACTATTCGATTTGTTATAAAAAAACAAAGAAGAGTAGTAGAGATAGAGACATAGGGAGGAGCACGAGGTTGTGGGAGATAAGGATGAACGAGGCAAGGCCTTATCTGTAAATGTGGAGAGAGGTGCGGCTATCTTTTGTACAATTGTCATAGTTGGCTTTCTATCCGTCAGATATAGATCGGACGGTCTATATTACAAGATGGCAGGCATACTGAGGGAGTCCTGGACTAGGGGGTGTCCGGACAGCCGGACTATCAATATCCGCCGGACTCCAAGACTACGAAGATAGAAGATTGAAGACTCCGGCTCGTGTCCGGATGGTACTTTCCTTGGCGTGGAAGGCAAGCTTGGCAATACGGATATGTAGATCTCCTACCATTGTAACCGACTCTGTGTAACCCTAGCCTCCTCCGGTGTCTATATAAACCGGAGGGCTTTAGTCCGTAGGACAACATACATTACAACAATCATACCATAGGCTAGCTTCTAGGGTTTAGCCTCCTTGATCTCGTGGTAGATCTACTCTTGTACTACCCATATCATCAATATTAATCAAGCGGGGCGAGGGTTTTACCTCCATCGAGAGGGCCGAACACAGGTAAAAACATCGTGTCCCTCGTCTCTTGTTACCATCCGCCTAGACGCACATTCGGGACCCCCTACCGAGATCCGCCGGTTTGACACCGACATTGGTGCTTTCATTGAGAGTTCCTCGTGTCGTCACCGATAGGCTTGATGGCATCTTCAACTAGCAACGCTGTCGGTGAGACTTTTCTCCCGGACAGATCTTCGTATTCGGCGGCTTCGCCTGGGCCAATTCACTTGGCCATCTGGAGCAGATCGAAGCTATGCCTCTGGCGTCGAGTCGATTTGGAAGCTTAAACTTCACGGCCGATGTCGCGGAGACTTGATCTTGACGGACTCGAGCCACAAATTGAGCGTGCCGCGCTTTGTGACGATGGGCATGATCTAGCTCTGCCGCCGAACAGCGCCTTGGTGGCGCTGCGGATCTGCCGGCTATTAGCGGAGCCGATCGCCCAGATCGAGGGCGGTGGATAGACGCCGCCCTGGGGGCTTCAACATCCACGGCGATGGAGCCGAACACAAATCTTGTCCCCCGCGAAACTCGTGATTCCGAGGAGCCGGACTCCTTGCCGGACTCCGAACCTCCCGCGCCCCTACCAATCGATCCGGATTGGGCGCCGATTATGGAATTCACCACCCCGGACATCTTCCAGTATTCGCCTTTTGGCGATATCTTGAATTCACTAAAGCATCTCTCGTTATCAGGAGATTCCTGGCCGAACTATGGCCAGGATGGTTGGGGTTCGGACGATGAAGAAATTCAGATCCCACCCACCACCCACTTTGTAGCCACTGTCGACGATCTAACCGACATGCTAGACTACGACTCCGAAGACATTGACGCTATGGAAGACGATGCCGGAGACGAAGAAAAAACAGAGCTTATACAGCACGACAGGACCACCTCGTCGCATGACATATATATGGTGGATACCCCAAAGGGGAGCGATAACAAGGACCAACGGGCCGCGGCCGAAGATGACCCCGCCGATAAACGACCAAAACGACGCCGTAGACGTCGCCCTAAGTCCCGCCTCGACGACAACAACGCTCCCAAGGAGCCCGCGATACGGCAGGGCTCACAATCGGACGACGAACACGCAAATAAGCAACCGTCCGAACACGACGAGTCGATAATCAATCCAAGCCGGCGAGAACAACAGTCCGGACGATCGTATGCGGACACGCCACGGAGAGTAAGAACTTCGGAAAAGACTCACAAGACTGCAAGAAGCTCGAAGAAGGAAAACGGAGGCTCAAAACAGCGGAAGACACACTCGAATGAGATGGAGCAAAGCGCTCAAAACCGCAGATAAATACGGCAATGGCCACCAATCAAAGAGCTACCCGGCGTTAAGCTGCTATTAGATTCGACGAGGAGGCCATAGAGCCTCCACCGTCCAAAAATAAAGGGCTGCTGGTTGGATAGGCGGCGGATGACAAGCCAAATTACGAAAAGCGGCGCCACACATAAATCCACCAACGAACTCGGAAGGATAGATGGCCCAGCCAGTCCATTTACGGGCCAAAGGAGAAGGCCCCAAGAATAAAGGCAACACGCCAAGTGTCAGATGATAGCGGCACACACAAATCTGGGCGCCGCACACCCACTATGTTTCACCGATGAGGTCTTTGGACCATGAATTCCCAAAGAGGATTTAAACCCATCAACATAGAGGCCTACGATGGAACAACAGACCACAGAGTGCGGATAGAAGATTACATACTACATATACATATGGCGGAGGAGGCGATCTCACGCCATAAAATATCTACCCTCAAGCTCAAAGGGCCAGCCCGTCATTGGCTTAAGAGCCTCCCTAAAACTTGTTGGAAGTTGGGAAGAGCTCGAGGGCGCATTTAGAGCAAATTTTCAAGGGACTTATGTCCGCCTCCGGATCTGAGATGATCTAAGTCATATAACTCAACAGCCCGGAGAGTCAAGACGGAATTGCGGAACAGGTTCCTTACCAAAAAGAACCAAATAGTCGACTGTCCGGACGCCGAAGCCTTAGCAGCTTTCAAACACAATGTCCGAGACGAATGGCTAGCCAGGCACCTCGGTCAAGAGAAACCGAGGACAATGTCCGCACTAACAAGCCTCATGACCCGCTTCTGTGCGGGAGAGGATAGCTGGTTAGCAAGATGCAACACCAGCGACCCAAGTACATCCGAGATAAGAGATGGAAGCGAGAAAATCACGGCGCGAGAAAAGAGCAGCGCCGAAATAAAGAGAAAAGCCCAAAGAGCACGGCGATCAGCGCCGGATTTAAAAGCTCATGACCCAATAATAAAACACAGCCTCTAAAGGATGCGGTGTGAATTGTCCAACTTAAAGAAGATTTTGGGTCGGATATGTCAAATCCACAGTACCCCCGGAAGGCCTGCAAATCACACCCATAGGGATTGTTGGGTTTCTAAACAGTCCGGCCGACTAAATGCCGAACACAAGGGGCTCGGCAGCGTCAGCTTAAGAAGATAAACCCCACCAGCAGAGCACCGGAAAACAAAAGACTTTCCCACAATGGGTCAAAGCATTAAACTCACTTCATGTGATAACATGGAAAAATAGTGCGGCACTTTCTAAAAAGAGCTTCGAGCGGTCCAACCCAATGACCGTAGAGATTGGATATCAAAACCAATCACTTTCGACCACCGACTATTCGAAGCGTCAAACGCGGACGGACTCCGTGATATTGAATCCCATAATAGGCGGATTACAATTTACTAACGTCTTAATGGGCGGAGGCAGTGACTTAAACCTGCTATATTCAAACACAATCTGGAGGATGGGGATAGACCCAACCAGAATCCGACACAGCCGCACTTCCTTCAAAGGAGTGACGCCAGGCCCTCACGCCAAGTGCACAGGCTCTATATTACTAGAAGTCGTGTTCGGACCGCCGAACAATTTTCGACGCGAAAAATTAATTTTTCACATCGTCCCATTTAAAAGTGAATATCAAGCACTCTTGGGACGAAAGGCTTTTGTCCGCTTCAACGCCATACCGCATTCGCGTCTCTTACACTCAAGATGCCGGTCGCGTGGCGCAATTTCGATCGCGAGGTCACTTAAGGACCCCGGACTCGGATAGACGAATCCGGCCTCAGCAGGCTAGGGGCTCCCTAGCCGCATACCCCTTCATAGGGGGTTGCGCGCACAAACAATCGCGGTTTCATATAAACCTTGCTTTAACTATTTATATTTTTTATTTTACATATTTTCCGCACGAATTGTTTTTTAAACTAAACGTTCCTCTCTTTCTACAGATGAACAATGTGCATACCCGTCCAGATAACGGTATAGCGGAGACACAGTAGCGAGCGTGCAGAGGGACCCGTTAGAGGATTCTTTTGATTAAGACCTGCGTAAACCTTTTTCTTGTCTCTTGTTGTTATTCTCCTTGGTTTCTTCCTATAGCCAAAGCGAGCTCGGCGCTTTGGCATCGGCTGCGTCGAAGACTATGCCGTGCACGGACACTAGGGCTTAGGGCATCGTTCGCCCATTATTATAAAGACCGAACACCTTAGGGAGTGTTGGCGTCTCGAGTTAGGCATTATATGCATCAGCTCGAATCATGTCTTTGGTCAAATGTTGGGTTTGCTCGGCTCCGTGTTTTGCTGCCTTACGTTACGTATCATCGGCTAACGCGCGGCACGGAGAACTCTGCGATTGTGCCCCAGTTAATTGGGCGAGCACCTCGAGAGAAAGCGAAAATCGATCGTCATGATCAATGAGAGATGGTCAACCACTCGATCGACTATCGAAATGTTTAGAATTCCCCGCTTTGACGAAGGACCATTTCCCGGTCAGGCACTTATGCACCCCAAATTCGGAGATGTGCGGGGCCACCAGGGGCTATATCGTAGCCCCACCCTCGAGCTCCACTGGCTAAGTGAAAGTGATAAAGCATTATAGTCCGGATTGCCTTGTTAGCTCGCTACCACCTCCTTACAACAGGACCAAGGCGCCGGATTAAGTGTGAAAAGCGCTATTTTTGCAAACACCCAGCACCTTGTGCGTGGGGGCTGAAGTCAAGACTGCCATCTTTCAAGTTATACACAAGTATCGTGAGCGGCGCGACAGAGAAGTTATACTACTTGGACGCACAAGTATAAAAAGCAGTTATAACATAATCATCGATTTACGAACTAACGCGTTCATTTGAACGTTACATTCTTCGAGCACTGCGACTCTATTATACGAGCGCCACGCATAACTTCCCCGAAATAGTGCTCGGCAGGGAGCCGGTCTTCATCCGAACCCTGGGCAGCAACAGCGGTGGCGTCCATCTCTGGACAATGCGCCTTCACACGGGCAAGAGCCATCCGCATGCCCTCTATGCAGGCCGACCGCTTCATCTCCTTTATATGCGGCACCGCTCCAAGGAATTGCTGCAGTAAGCCAAAGTAGCTCGTCGCCTTGGACCTCTCTGGCCATACATGGGCCACGATGTCAGTCATGGCAAGTTCGGACAATCTATTTAGCTCGGCCCATTCGGCCAGCCGGTCTCTCAACGGAAGTGAGCGATCCGGACTGTGGAATTGAGACCAATATAGCTCTTCCGTCTCGTGATCCTCCTGGCTCCGGAAGTGCTTAACAGCATCAGCCGCACTTGCAGATAAGTCCATATACGGGTCTTCCGGACTCCACAGCCGCTCAAATTGAGCATACTTTGCATCCATAAACCGGCGACGCAGCAGAAAAGGCTTGCCAGCCACGATCTCCCCGGCCTGGCGCAGTTCCTCCTTCATAGCCCGCATTGCAGAACGGGCATCCTTGGCTTCGGCGGTGGCCTTCTTCAGGTCTTCCCACTCCGATAAGCGCTCCTTTTCAAGAGCCTCATTGCCGTCGGTAGCATCCTTTAATTTCATGGCCAATTCGGCCACCTCCGCCCTGCTTAGGCAGTGCGCAGCCTTTTCGGCTTTCAACTCCTCGGCCGCCCTCGAGGCAGCCACGTCACTCCTTCGGGCTTGCTCCTTAGATAGAGCAAGTTCGGCCCGAAGACTCTCCACAGCAACAGCACCGTCTGTACAAACAGCATATAATTTATTAGAGGCGGGCTTCAACCCCCTTAATAAAGCGACTGCGGAGAACTCTTTTACCTTGTGACTCGTCAAGTCGCCTGTTGACAAGCGCGATGTCCGCATCTGCCAAGTCAAGTTGCCGATTTAACTCGGCCAACTCACTAGTCCGGCTAGCCCCCGGACCATCCGCCACCTGCATAGGAACGACGGAATTCATTATTTCAGATTTCGATCCTCGGTACGCTGTCGTTTCCGACAACCTACTGAGTCTCAGGGGCTACTATCTATACAGGGCGCATTTTTATATGCAAAACTGTTAAAAGACAAAGGGGTGCATCATACCTCAAATCCCGCCAGCAAGCCCATGGCGGCATTACGCAATCCGCTTTCGGCGGACGAAATCCTTCCAATCACCATACGCATCAACGCACGGTGATCTTCTGAAATGGACGCCCTCTCAAGCAGACTCTTCAGTTCTCCCGGCCGGATACTAGTAGGTGTCGAACTCTCTGGCCCCTCCGGACTCGGGGATACCCTCCGTGACGACACTTCGGGCTCGCCTGCCTCATCTGGCGGCGCTGCAGACGGAGGCATATCGCTCTCCATCATCTCCGAAAGAAGGTCCCCCGAAGATGAACTCATCTGAGAAGGCTGCAGATCCGAACTGCGATATAAATATTTCGGTTACCCACAGAAGCACAAATGAAGGTATTTCCTTACTAATTAACTCTCTGTTTTATACTCACGGCTCGCTGGAGGGCCGATCCTTTGGCGATGATTGTGCGTCCGGATTCTTTCCGGACGCCGGACCCCCCGGTGAAGATCTCTTCCCACTCTTAGGGGCTCTAGCCTCCGGATCTTCGGAGGCGGTCCTCTTCTCCCCCTGAAGGGAGGGGCTCTTGGTTCCCCCCTCTTCAGTCGCCCCTTTGGGCGAAATATTAGCTCCTCTATTTTCCCCATCGCCCCCTTCTGTGGGCGCAACCTCCAACATTCTGACCAGCACGAGCTCCAGTGCGGTCTCTGGGAGGGGGCCAGACACCTTATCAGCCTTGATCGCGCCACCCATTCCTGTAAAGAACAAGGGGTCAGGAGGCGAACTCTAGAAAGGCATATAAACGGAATGTCCAGACTCTAAGCTATTTACCTGAGTATCCGGGCGATCGCGGCTTAGGCCTGCGTCCTCGGCTGAATCCGGACACGCCACTTGCGGTCCGAAGAACAGCTTGTACATCTCCATGGGTGTTGCACCCATAAAGTGTTGGAGAATACGAGGTCCCTCCGGATTAAACTCCCATAGACGGAGAGGACGGCGTTTGCAGGGCGGAAGATACCTGATTAGCATAACCTGCATCACCTTGATCAGGTCGATCTCCCTCGCTTGGAGGTCTCGAATCCGGCCCTGCAGTGAGGGCACGTCCTCGGACGGCCCCCAGTTGAGCCCTTGGTTGACCCACGACATCAGTTGGCGTGGAGGTCCCGGCGGAATGAGGGCGGCGGCTTTTGCTGCTGCCTTGGAGCGGTGATGTAGAACCACTCCTGCTGCCACAGTCCAAGTTCCTCTTGAAGGAACCCTTGGGCCACGGGCATCGAATTTTTGCTTATGGTCGCCCGCCACACTCCGCTGACGCCCGATCATCTTGGCTCCACCTTAAAGGTCTTGACCATAGGCGAAATGGGGAATGACGCGGAGGAAGGCTTTGCAGACGATAATGAATGCGGAGATATGGAGGATGGACTCCGGAGCCTAGTCGTGAAAGTCCAGCCCATAGTAGAACAGGAGCCCTCTCACGAAGGGATCCGTCGGGAAGCCTAAACCCCGGCAGAGGTGGGATACTGGCAGCGTATTCATCGGGCTCGGCGGGCACGGCCTGCCCTTGGGCAGGCAACTGTCTGAAACCTCGTGAGGCGTGTACTTGGCCTCACGCAACTTCAATATGTCCTCCTCCGTGACGGAGGAGGGCATCCACCGGCCCTGGAGGTCGGAGCCGGACATGGTTGAGGATCCGGAGCGCTCGAATCTGAAGCTTTGGGTGTTGGAACTGGGACCGGAGGAGAGATTCGATGCGAGATTGAAGAACAAGGACAGGCCTTGGTCCTCTTATAAAGGGGAAGAAATACCAAGGGCCATCTCCGTGACCGCTTGGGATTCCCTTTGATAGAGGAGGCTGGCGACGGAGCGGTTGGGTTACCCACGCACGTATTGATGAGAATCCGGAATAAGGGGAACGATCTCTGCTCGACAAGGCGTATTGCTGAAACGCGCCGCTAAACGTCTTTGAGGTGGTATAGTAAAAAGCGATTCAAACAAGGGCTTGGTTGCGGTGTGATGTCACGCCGCATAATACGTCAGCAAATTGAGCTAAGTGTGCATTTTATTCTCTCTATGGTGGAATGTGGAATTTATTTTGCAGAGCCGGACACTATCCTGGTGTTCATGATCTTCTTTGGATTATTCAAGGGAGGAACCCGCCTTGCAATGCCGAACATTATGCGAGCCGGACTTATCGTCATTGAAGACTGGTTCAGGGGCTACTGAGGGAGTCCTGGACTATGGGGTGTCCGGACAGCCGGACTATCAATATCCGCCGGACTCCAAGACTACGAAGATAGAAGATTGAAGACTCCGGCTCGTGTCCGGATGGTACTTTCCTTGGCGTGGAAGGCAAGCTTGGCAATACGGATATGTAGATCTCCTACCATTGTAACCGACTCTGTGTAACCCTAGCCTCCTCCGGTGTCTATATAAACCGGAGGGCTTTAGTCCGTAGGACAACATACATTACAACAATCATACCATAGGCTAGCTTCTAGGGTTTAGCCTCCTGGATCTCGTGGTAGATCTACTCTTGTACTACTCATATCATCAATATTAATCAAGCAGGACGTAGGGTTTTACCTCCATCGAGAGGGCCCGAACCTGGGTAAAAACATCGTGTCCCTCGTCTCTTGTTACCATCCGCCTAGACGCACAGTTCGGGACCCCCTACCCGAGATCCGCCGGTTTTGACACCGACACATACCATCATCACCAACTCGGTTTTCTATAAGAGTAGATATAGATAGATAGAGACTAGGGAGTACTAGTAAGGACACCATCTACTGCTTCGTGTACTACTCCTGCGCTCCATTCGGCGGCCGCAACGTCCCCTACAGCCACTCCCTACTGCGCTACATTCGGCGGGCATGTTTCTTAAGGGCACCGTAGTTGTGGGAAACCCCGGGCGGTGAGCTTACTGGGAGGCCCGTGCCGACCTGCTGCTAGGGTGTTGTGATGGGGTCGGTGGGTGGTTGCATTGTGTAGGCCACCGGCCTCGACTTGGGCAGGCGTGAGGCGGCGGGCCATGTCATCACTGCCGCCGGTGGTACGCTCGTGGTTGGTTCCGTCATCACGAATTGATGAAGGAAGATCGCCAGCGGAGCTTCTGATTGAGATGTCTCTTGGTCCATAATGACGTCGGCCTCGGAGCTGGGGGGGATTCAGGTTCTACCCAGAGGTCGGAATAGGTGACTTCGTTGATAGGTTGAAGGCCCGCGTTTTCATCCTCATTTGTGAGGCAGAGTGGCCCCTCATTGCAGCTTTCGTTGTCTGAGGCCGAGACGATGTCAACCAGATTGGTGTCGTCGCTAGAATTGAGGTCGGCGATGAGGTAGTCTTCTGGTGTGTGAGTGAGGTGGCAATTGCCGTAGACCATTGTGATGAGTTGAATGGTCGGTGTGGGCTCGCTCGGGTGTATGTGGTTGAGGTGACCCGTGGATCCCGCTAATCCTAATGATGGCGTGGACCCTTTAGATCAAGTGCAGTCGCCGCGGGGTCTTGCTAAGGATCCTGGAGTGACTGGGTGGGCCGGTGAGTTGATGTTAACCCGGACCGTCTCGTTGACGACGAAGGTGAGGGAGCCGAAGACTAGGCTCGTTGCCAGCGAGAGGTCGTCGGGGGATGAAACACATCCGATCCAAGATCGATCTCCAGCTAGCGCCGCCCGTGCCTAGCGCGCCCAATGACGGTGCAAAATACCGTCTGATGATCCCTCAGTAGGGCTCCGAGCGCAGCTGGAAGTCTTAGATTGGAGGTCGCATAGAGGTTTATCCAGGTTCAGGCCTCCGGAGAGTAATATCCTACGTCATGCTTGTTTTCGTTATTCATGATGGACGGATACCTCGTGTGAGGGGTTGCAATGGTGTATGAGATTGCTATTGAGAGTCTTTCTATCTGAGAATAGATGGCAATGGGAACTCTAGACCTTCCTTTATATAGGCAGTGGAGGTTGAGGGTTTACATGGCGGTAGATGCGATCTGGGACACCGCCGCCCTTCGCCTTGGAGGGCACGAAGGTCTCCGGCGCTTCCCTAGGGCTTCCTCCTTGTATTGGGCCAAGTGGGCCTCTTGTAGATGTCGAGGTCAGGCACCCTTGAGTCAACCACCCCCGGTGCAGGGCACCGTCACTGGTGGTACGATATGTCCGGATGGTAGGTGAAGGTCGTGAGTTCAAGTCGCCACACACACGTGACCAATTACTTTTAGTTGATCCGGAAGTCCCATACATAGTCCATAAAACAAATTTCAATAGAGCAAGCCTAGCAGAATATCTACGTGGCCCAGTAAGGGAAGCAGACCGGTTTTTTTCTTCAATTTTCCTCAGAAAAAACTGCAGGTTGATTCTACGAATTTTCATGTGTTTTTTAGCAAAATTTTTGGTCGAGGGGCACAATCAGTTTTTTTTTACGTGTAAAAGTGATAGGGGCACAATCAGTTTTGTCTTTATTAGTAGATACAAACAAGATACCACTCCAAAAAAAAATAGATATAGATAAGATATAAGATATATTTCCATGGATAAAAATGTTTTGCATGGAATTAGTGTGTTCCAACATCTATGAAAAAAGAGTTTATGAATGTTTAATAAAGTATACATGCATGCCAAATAAAATGTTGACGCAATTTTCCTCAAAACAATTTATACGAGAAAAATTGTTAGTGTGTAACAAAATACCTCAAAATATTTTCCGCTATGCATGGAATATGTTAATGTATCTAAAAAATGTTCATGACGCTTGTTAAAATATTTTGAATTTTACATCATTATGAATGATTTTGAGATATGTTTTGTGCAAATGAATGTCTGTGAAGTATCACGGGATCAGTTATGAAAGTTGTTCATGCGTGTGAAGTAAAATGTTCATGTGTGTTCAACAGTTGTTCATGTAAATTCAAAAAATCGTTTCAGTAGATAAAGTGTTTTGCATGAGATAAATGTGTTCTACCATCTTTGAAAAAAAGTGTTCATGCAAGTTTGAACAAAATATAAATGTGTGCCAAGCAAGAAGTTCACACAAGTTTTAAAATATTATTCATATACGAAAAATATTTAGTAGATAACAAGAACTTAATATATACTCCCTCCGTCCAGAAATACTTGTCATCAAAATGAATAAAAAGGGATGTATCTAGATGTATTTTAGTTCTAGATACATCATTTTTGTCCATTTTAATGACAAGTATTTTCGGACGGAGGGAGTAGTACTATTCAGTATTCTACTATGCAGCCCATGAAACATTTTAACATTTTGAAAACAAAAATAATAATCTTTGTGTTAAAATTTTAACATTTTTCTTCAACATGAAAGATGATAAACTTTGTGTTAGATTTTGTTTCCATCAACGGAAAAAAAAAGGAAAGGAAAAAAAAACACGGACAAAAAGCAGCACCGAGGCAGCCAGATCGCCGGTGCTCGCAAGGACCAGGTCGAATCGGAATTACTCGAGGACACGGATAGGGACTTGTACTCTCGCCGTCGCCGAGGGGGACGGCCGACTCTTGCCGGGACTCGGACCCCTCCGTCGTTATATAAGAAGGGAGGCAGCCCTGTTCTCTCCACCAAACGAACCAAACAACAATCCATCGAGCCAACACCACACAGCACGTCCGATCAATCCACCAGAAGAAACACAAGCTCTCGAAACACCTAGCGAAGCAAATCGACATGGCGAGCGGCACGAGGGGTGTCGCCGCGGCGACGATCTCGCTCGCCGTGCTGCTCCTAATCGTTTGCTTCTCGCCAACCACCGTTGCGGCCGCCGGCGTCCCCAGCATCGACGCCACGCGGACGCGCCACCTGCCGCTGCCACGCGGACTGCTGCGCGGCCCGGAGAGCGTCGCCTTCGACGCCAAAGGTAATGGCCCGTACAGCGGCGTGTCCGACGGCCGCGTCCTGAAGTGGAACGGCGACAAGCTCGGCTGGTCGACGTACACCTACAACCCCGACTACAGCAGCGAGGCGTGCACGGCGTCTCTCCTTCGCCCGGAGACTGCCACCGAGGGCCACTGCGGCCGGCCGCTCGGTCTGCGGTTCCACCTCAAGTCCGGGTACCTGTACATTGCCGACGCCTACAAGGGGCTCATGAGGGTCGCGCCAGGCGGCGGGGAGGCCACTGTTCTTGTCACGGAGGTTGATGGCGTACCTCTCCGCTTCACCAACGGGGTGGACATCGACCAGGTAACCGGCGATGTCTACTTCACGGACAGCTCCAGGAACTACAATAGGTCGCAACATGAGATGGTGACAAGAACTGGAGACTCAACGGGTCGGTTATTGAGGTATGACCCACGGACAGGAAAGGCCGTCGTGCTCCAGGCCGATATCACTTACCCCAACGGCCTCGCCATCAGCGCTGATCGGACACATCTCGTCATCTCATCAACTGGACCGTGTAAGCTGCTACGATACTGGATCAAGGGCTCCAAGGCGGGCACCATGGAGCTATTCGCCGACCTCCCTGGCTATCCAGACAATGTGAGGCCCGACAAGAAAGGAGGATACTGGGTGGCACTACACCGTGAGAAGGCTGAGCTCCCCTTCGGCATTGATAGCCACCTGCTAGCATTGAGGATCGATGCGGATGGAAAAATAATCGAGGAGATGCGGGGACCCAAGGGCGTGAGGCCGACCGAGGTGGTGGAGAGGAAAGGTGGAAGATTGTTCATGGGATCCGTTGAGCTTCACTATGTGTCTGTCGTCACGCGCAAATAGAGAAATCAATTAGTAGATATATGTGAATTATAAGGATTTTCATAGGACATGTGCCTTTTAATTTATTTTGTTTTGACTTATTTTATTTGTAAGTCTGTTAGTCTACTATATTATTGTTGAGATGAGTTTTCTGTTTGACGACGTCCATCTATTTTTCAATATAATGTATGCAATGGTTTTCTCCGTAGGAGATAATAGCATATATGTGAGTTCCAAAGACAGAAAATGCACTAGCACTTTTGTGAACATCAAAGATTAGTTAGCACTGGAGTACAGGTTAATACTCACAAAAACGAGACAAACCAATCTTGCAAAAAGAATCATTTGTTAAGCACTATATCTATCACAGTTGTGACTTGTGAGTCTTGAAAGAAAGGAAAAAAAAACTAGCAATGTTCTGCACATCGAAAACTGTATAGGGGTACAAGTTGATGCCCATGAAAACAAAAACAATCCAATGTTGCAACAAGAGAACTATTTTGTAAGTGAAATCAATTCTTCACGAATTGGAATCAACTAAGTTACTGCTAGCAAATCCACAAATGAATCAACATATTCGTTCGTAATTGAATATTTTAACCTTAAAATAAAAAAAGAGAAGTGGTTCGCAGAGCAACAAGAGGCACAACATATGTTGCACAAGAACATCACCGTTCTTCCATTACACTACAAAAGAATCGTCACAGTTCATCATCGCACCAAACATCCATGAATAATCCAATCCCCCGATGTATATATATCCCCAGACTCACCTGCACATACGAAACACGCCATATACAAAATACACAAGCGCCCTACACAGACCGATCCGAATCCCACAAACCAGCTACACCCCTTTGCTCCTGATCAACGGCCGTGTCACTCCCCCCTTCCTACCTGAACTACAAAGCCGTCACAATGGCAGCCAAGAAAAATGAACATGGGCGGAACCAAGTTTTGATGTTGTGAAGTTTATGCATGTTGTTACTTGTCAGTTGGCCTCAGGGTTTTTCTGCTGATGCCTGTGACGAACAATACATACAACCGCAGGTTCATCATTTCAGAAATAACTCATGCAGAAGTTTATTATTACTGTTGCAGTTTTAACAAATGAATCACCAATGCATATCACATCTACAACTTGATTAACTAGAACCCCAAGCGCCGTAGTCCAGATTTTGTATGATCTACGCTGGACCGGACCTGAGCGCGTAATCAAGATCAGCTATGAGGTCATCCACGTCCTCAATGCCCACTGATATCCGTACTAGATCATCAGTCAACCCACGCTCCTCTCGCACCGAGGAAGGGATGCTCGCGTGCGACATGAAGCAGGGCAAGCTTATGAGTGACTTCACACTTCCTGCATCGGCATGTAGATTCAGTGAGCAAGAATGCGCAAAACTGCACAAGGCTCTGAAACTACCTCGAAGAGACTAGTATGATAATGGATCAGCTTTGAAGAGGTTTTCTAAACGGAGTATGTTGGATGATAAAATGGATACAGTAGTAAGGTGGTTCCTGAAAGGAGGGTGGAGCAGGTACAAAGAGTGCTTACCGAAGCTAACTGTTATGTTGAAGTACTTGGTTGTCTCAACAACATGCTTTGAGAGAGACAATGAACCAGTTAGGAAACTGAGGACAGAGCCCGCTCCATTTGCCTGCACAGGAAGCAAATGCAAGAACAACATATTAGAAAGTTTTCTGGAAGACCTGAAGGCTGGAGAATCACTAAAGCTGCTTAATGCAGCCAACATGAGAACCGGTAAGCACCTGAGAGTAGTGTAAAGATCGGCCAGGATGATCAGGAAGTCCAGCATAATTCACTTGCTTGACCCTTGGATGAGAAGCTAAGAATTCAGCAATCTTCTGGGCATTATCCTACCAATAATAAAGTCAACATCAACCTCCTAAGAAATTGCCCATAACAAATGAAATGAATCACAACTACACGCTAGCAGCATTTTGTGAAGCCCTCGAAAAATTTCAATAACCAATGTGTACTTCAGGAAACAAGTTATTTTATCACAACAAAGTTCCACCTGTTGCTTTTCCACCCGTAAGGCCATGGTTTTGATCCCTCTCAAGCAAAGCCAGCAATCAAAAGGTGCCAAACCTGAACCTTCAGCGTTTTGTAGAAATGCAATCTCCTTAGCCAAGCTGTTAGCAGTTGGAACAAGTATTAATTTGAGAGATCATAGCTATTTCAATTAACTGTATAAATTTGAAGGAGCATTTAGTAGCCCTATCCAGTAAGAAACAGAGAAACAGCCTGTTAGTGCTTAAGCAGCAGCTCAGAAGCATTCATGTCACACAGTAATTAACAGGGATGAGGTAATACAGAGTTTATTGGGAAAAAAGGGGTAGCAAGAAGTAGCGTTTACCAGGAGACACAGACACGTAACTATGATTATATTATACAAACATTCAAGGATGAAAAATATTTATAATTCAGAAGAGTCAGCATGGTTATTAGTGATGACAAAGATGACCCATAGAACAGACCTTTCACCCTTTACAGCAAGAATTCCAGCCATAAGATCACTGTGTCCAGCTATAAATTTGGTAGCTGAGTGCATCACAATATCTACACATAAGACAATAGATTGTCGTGAATTAGACTAAAATAATATGCATGAGATGATATGGTGTTGTTTTTATTTAAGTGATTAAATGATTCTATACCTGCTCCAAGTTCTATAGGCCGGGATAGCACTGGAGACATGATACTGTTGTCCACCAAAACAAGTGCGCCATGAGAATGAGCTATCTCTGAGATTTTCTGTGAAGTACAAAAAACACTGGAGAGGGTAAGAATGTTACCTAAGAGTGTGTATCTGGATTAATCAAATCTTTATATACATTCTTCATGATAACTGAAATGCATACATTAACACCATTACCTTTATATCAGTAATTTGTTGACGAGGATTGGTGGGACTTTCAAGCCAGACTAGTTTAGTCAAGGGTCCAATTGCAGCAGTCACGTCGTTAATTTTAGTAGTGTCGACCCGTCTATCATGTCACAATGCATATGATACTTGCAAGTGAGCGAGAAAAAAACAGCAAGAGAATGATTCCACTAAAAAAAGGAAGAACTAACTTCACTACAATTCCATTTCTTGGGACAACTTGTGAGAGCAAACGATCGGAGCCACCATATATGTCCTCTCCAGCAACTATTTCTTGTCCTAAGAATTGTGTGTTTGGCCAATGAATTCATTAAGTGCATACAATGATAATAGGCCTGAAACACGATCGTAAGAAAGTAAATGTCAGCTACTTACCAGCCTGAAGGAGGTGTGTTACTGCAGCCAGTGATGCCATCCCACTAGTGAAGCAGAATGCTTGGTCTGCCTTCTCGAGCTTAGCCATAAGGCTGAATGTGTGATAAAATTTATCAATACCACTGAACAATGCACATATTTACACTGCATACAGTAAATAAAAATAAGCAGTAGACTGAGAGTGACCTCTGGAGAACATCACGAGTAGGGTTGCCACTTCTAGTATAATCATAAGGTCCATTAACTGTTGCTGAAGGCTGGAAAGTAACATTTAGGGGTAAGCTACTAGGAACAAGGGTGCAAACTATGGGCCAGACTAAACTAGGTATACACTATAGTCCTTCAGTCAAACCGAATAACAACTGTTCCAACACAATTTAACAGTAGTGAATCTAGTGATATTTTCATACTACAATTCCTATATAAATAAAAATATGATGATGAGGAAAACGTGTCAAGTTCATTCAGTAATTAGACTGTAGTATTGTTTTGAGGGACAAACAAGAAAAATATGTAATTAACAAAATCAAGATAATTAAGATACGATGAATTACTACAACTAGATAATTCGGTTTGCCAACTAAAATTTCGGTAACCTGGTATACATGGTGGGTAACATTTAAGCACAATGTCTCCTCTAGTCTAGTCTACTAGAATTCTTCAGACTTCCAGGCGATTGAGATTTGTCTTACAAAATGATTAACAGTCAAACAATTGCAATCGACCAAAAGGTTCCAGGCATGCTCGAGCACTCAATTCCAAACGATAGGAATGCACTAAAGTACTAAACCCCTAAAACGCCACCTCCTAATATGAAATATCATCATCATAACTAGTAACAATGTGCTCTGAAACAGCAATAAAGCACATTGAGAAAACATTGATGGAATTTACTTCTACACGGTTGCCAGATGCCACCGTCTGTTTGCAACCCTAGTTACCTGCTTGAAGGTGGCCGTCTGGTACAGCGGCGTGCTGAGAGCCCCATACTCGTCGAACGAATTCTCGAAGCTGGTCAGTATCGTGGCCACGCTCGGCTCCTTCCTCTCCAAACCTACACCAAGAAGACAAACATCACACACAGTTCCACCAGAGCAAGCACAAGGCCCCATCTTATCTTATACAAATTCAAGCTGAAACCGCTCAAACCCACCATCGCCCGAGGACTCGACGGCCCCATGCGCCTCCAAAGAAACCGCGGACGCGCTCAGGTCGCGCTCGGAGTCGCCGGAGGGCCCGGCGATCGCCGCCGGGGCCGCCGCCATGCGGTGGGAGAGCGCGAGGCGCGGGTGGGCGAGGCGGGGCGTATGGGCGGAGCTGGGGCTGGGGTTTGGGCACGGGAGGGAGGAGGGCGGGTTGGAGTGGAGGAGGAAGAGGCGGGCGGCAGGGGTGGCGGCGGCGGCGGCGGCGGCCATGGTTGGACAGAGTGGGGAAGCGGGAGTTGATTTGATAGCGAAGTGGCACCGGGTTGGGAGGGCTGACGGGTGGGGTATCATGGTCAGTGGGACGGATCGTTGATGCTTTTGCGGAATTGGATATCGCGTCTAGATTCATTGGATCGGCTTTTCGGTTGGCTCACGGGTAAAATGGGCTGCGCGGGTGCGCATGCCGCGCACGATCGGTCTCGGAGAGCTTTGTTTTTTAACGCAGTACTGTACAAAAACGCAAGCGCTCACACATACGCGCATACACTCACTCGTAAGAACGCACACACGCACACCTTAGTCTTATAAGCACCTTCGAGAGACTGAGCCGGCATATCATCTTGAGATTTACGAAGTCACCGTAGGTGCCTCGTCTTCAAGGCCGGGTGGACAAAATCCGTGGCCCTGTGCCAAACTAAAAAATGGGGCCCTATCTCAGTAAAAAAATAACCTAACGAGCAATTATAATGTATATATTAATGTAAATCAAGCAGATTTTTTCATAATATATATAATATAATGTCTTACATAACAATTCGATATATACAAAATCATACCTATTCAACTCCCGGCTGCTATTTATTTGAAAAACTTCATTCTTTTAGTATTCTTTGATATGAAATCTTCAATGATATCCTCGTAATCAATCTTCTCCAACACTTCACTCTCAAGTGCTATTGTGGCCAAATCATTGAGTCTTGTTGTGTCATAGTAGTACGCATATAGGACTTCAATAGCTTCAACTTAGAAAACTTCTTTCTGCCGATGCAACTGTCACAGGAATGGTCAACAGAACTCTATATGCAATGCTTGCATTGGGAAAACAGTCATGCCGCTTTAAAAAAATCAGAATTTCAAGTTAACCAATAAATAAATAGAAAATTAGAAAATTAAGAATTAGGATTTAGGAGTAGGAACCGAAGTTAACCAAAAAGAATGACTCGCTAAGCACTTGAAGGCTAAAGTCGGTGACCGATCAATCCGATGAGATGACGTCGACGAGTCTGAAATTTAAGAAAGGAGTCAAGAAAGTCAATGGCGACACCGCAGCAGTGGCCTGTCGCTTAAGTCGGCCTGAATCCGAAATTGGATCGGTCTAAGGAGTAAGGACCAGGGACCGAGCGAGAGCTACCGAGGGAGGAGGCGGGACGAGGCGTCGACGTGACGACGTCAAGGGCTCCACGCGTCCAGCCGTCGACGGCTCCAGCGATCCAATCCCTGCAGGGCTGCAGGCTGTAGCGATCTAATGTTTTTTTATGGTAGCGATCTAGTATTTTTAGATATAACATAGCTAATTAGCGATGCCCTCGTCGCTTTTTTTTCTAAGTGCTGCCTCGTCGCCTGGTCTCATAGCGATCTGGAGGAGTCCCAGCGCTCCATCCGCTCGATGGCCTCGCTCTCGCTCGATGAGCCTAGTCGCTCGCCGCTCGGCCCAGTTATGTTTACTGTTACTATACCTATATAAAAAATATGGGGCCCCTCAGAATTTTGGGCCCTGTGCGGGCTGCACCTTTGGCACCACTATGGGCCCGGCCCTGCTCGTCTTCAACGGAAACGTCTCCTGATATAATGCGAGCACCAGGACTTGAACCATGGCGGGCTGGGGGCCACTGTCCCTCTAACCATCCAATCATAGGTTGGTTCACTCGGTCTCGGAGAGCTGCCCAAATTTTATTATGCAAACAAACAATATTTTCTTTTCTTTTCTTTTCTTTTTTCGGGAAAACAAGCAACCTTTTCAATATCACTTGCTAACCAATTTGGGCACACTTCCTTTGCCAGATTCTTCAAGAATCTAACCCCTACCCAGATTCTTCCAGAATCATTGAGTCTCATTTATTTTACAATCTTATCTAGTTAGGGTCTAATTAGGTAGGATTATAAAACAAAAGGGGGTCAAAGATTCTAGGAGAAGCTAGAGAGGGGCAGATTCTGGGAGAATCGTGCAAAAGAACTGGGCCTTGATCGTGTTTAATTAAGTACTCCACTGGTTTATAAATGTAAGATGTTTTGGATATTTTAGTATAGACTACACACGGATCAATGTACACCTCACTTTCATAGCCATACATGTTCTCCCACATTTTATTTTGTACCGTGTTCTAAAATTTCAGTCAATAGGAGGGTGCAAAGTATATATTGTACTCATAAGATTAACAACTACTCCGCCAGTCCTATATACTATAAGATGTTTTTGCAAGCCAGTTTACCATGCAAAAACATCTTATATTGTCTTGTATTGTGAGATGGAGGAAGTATGTCTTATGACAAAAAGCTCAATGGGATACGAGGAAACTAGGTACTCCCTCCTATCCAAATTAATCGTCGTAGCTTTAGTACTCCCTCCGTTCGGAAATACTTGTCGAAGAAATGCATAAAAATGGATGTATCTAGAATTAAAATACGTCTAGATACATCCATTCCTCCGACAAGTATTTCCGGACGGAGGGAGTACAACATATACTGAAGCTGCGGCAATTATTGAATCGGAGGGGGCATTACATTTGATTCTTTTGTCACAAGTCTTATACCTTCGCTAAGATACGGTTACGAGCAAAATATTGTACCGGAAATGGTGAACTAGATAGCCACTATTGAAGATTGTTGGGTGTTACAAAAGATTCTTAAGAGATTATAGGGACACAGCTCTAGTTTCAAACTTTTTGATCCCGAAAGGATCTTGCAAAATGATTTTCCAGGATAAGGGGTAAAATGCGAGAATACTTTAAATATGGTACTCCCTCCATCCTGAATTACTCGTCGCAGAAATAAAAAAAATTGTATCTAGAACTAAAATACATCTAGAACATACATTTCTATGACAAGTAATTCTAAACTAAAATACATCTAGAACATATACATTTCTATGACAAGTACTCCCTTCGTCCGGAAATACTTGTCATCAAAATGAATAAAAGGAGATGTATCTAGATGTATTTTAGTTCTAGATACATCCTTTTTATCTATTTTGATGACAAGTATTTTCGGACGGAGGGAGTAATTCTGAACGCAGGGAATACGTACTACTAAAGGTTGTCACATTGTTGCTGCCAGGGGAAAGAAAAGTGTAATTCACTCTACTGCTTGGAACAATCGAAATGAGAAAAAAATCGAAATGAAAAAGACCCGAAGAAGTAAGAAGTACACGGTCATCTTTTTGAGAAACACCAAGGCACAACATGGACGCAAAACACTCGGTCCCTCACACCATACTCACGCATCACCTACTAATTCAAGACTAACAAAGTCACAAGAGCCTTGCTATCGACGAGAACATCATCTCTGCTGAATGTATAATCCACATTAATGACACACCGAAGCGTCGATCCTGGTGGGCTAGGGGGCACATAAACTATCCTAACCATCGGCACATGATCATTTGTGAGCCTGAGATTACAAACATCGCCCATTGACATTGAAACTGAGCAGTGGAGCCCATATGTAAACTTAGTCGTCATGATCTAGTATTCATTTGGACAACTGTCCAGATAGTATTAAGAGCCAGGAAACTCACTTCACTGCATGTCTGCAGCTAAATATATAAAATGTTCAAAATTGTTTACACCATCACTCCATCAAAGAGATATCCTATGAGAGTAAAGTACCAGTGCTTGAAGCTGATAAGCATAAAAGCGATAAATACCATTGTAAAAAAAAAAAAAAGAGTCCTCAACAATTCTACATCGCCGGAAAAAAAAAAATCACCTCGTGCTTTAAGACTGAGGTTTGCGCTGCAAATGATTAACCGATACTGCTGTAAACTGTTGTGGTGATTTCTCTACCAACAATATAGTGTACAGAGTTGTTGCTGCTGTAAGACAACAGACTCCTCTGTATAAGGAGCGACAATAGACATTACTAAATGACTACATGTTCATGAAAAAGGCAGGTGATTCTAGAAAACAACACAGTAGTAGTTGCATAAACAACCGGAAAAAATAATTCTAGTGTACATGTAACTTGTGATGTGAGTGCTTGCCATCCTTTCAACAACAAAATACATCCTGAATTGTCTATATTGCATAGTCATAACAAGTTTTGAAGACTCGGTATCTGTTCTAGACAGAAGGACAAAACTGAGTACCTGCTAAACAACATGTATCAGGCATCTGAGTCCTTTGGAGACGAAACTAAGCTTTGCTTCTCCGGATCAAACTCAGCTTCATCATCATCACCACGGCCTTTGTTAGCTACAGCCTCAAAATGCGCTGGAGTACTTCCTTTACTTTTGACAGACTGCTGATAGAGTATTCCACCCGCCAGAGTGAAGAGCAAGCAAACCAAACCAAATGCATTTGCGTGCTTATCCCAGATCATAACATTGATTGCAACCGTCAGGAACTTGTTGACGACCCCCGTCACTGTAAACGCCGTGGCAGTGACCGCTTTCCTTGCCGCGAAACCAAAGAAGCTAATGAGCACCCCGAACACGCAGGACAGCGACACAGCAACAAACGCGTCAAGCTCGAACCAGCCTTGGCCCCTTGATTCAATGGCTCTGAAGACCGACAGGTGCTCCCCCGTCAGAACCCCAAACACGGGGGCCATGAGCAGTGAAAGAAGATTGTTGTAGAGCACAAAGCCCCATATGCTCAGACCCAGGTTAGTCACCATGTGCTTTATGTACACCATTTCAGTGGTTATGGTGATCAGATAAGCAACTGCCCACGAGTACGCCGTGAGGGTGAACCCTGAATCTGTCATCACGTAGCCAACTGCGCCTCCCAAGATAATCACCAGGGACAAGAATGTGAGCTTTGAAGGACATGGCTGCTTCCGGAAGGTGGTGTCAGCGACAGCAACCAGCAGAGGGGTCAAGGATCTGAACACTATAAATGTATCAACATTGGCGTGCTTCAGGAGGTGGGTGTTGGTGAATATGGCGAGGTAGAAGACAAGAGCAGCAGGCGCATACTTTTTGGCAATCTGGAAGTTGAAGGGCTCATGGTAGAGGAAACCGAGCTTCCCAAGGCTCCAAACTCCAACCACGGATGTCAAGTATTGTAGGGCAGTTAGGAGGCCAGGGTAACTGAACTTGGTGATGGCGTACTTGTTAATGATCGCAAGCAAGCTTGAGCATAAAGCATATCCTAAAATGAGGCTGCTTGTCGCATAGGCTGGCTTTGCCATGAGGAAAGATTTATCTGCATGGTAGATACAATGTAAGAAAAGGGAGTCTACAACTAATAAATGTGAAGCATGATGTGATGCACGATGCTGGTAGGGGACTAACAGAAAAACTGCTCTGGAAAACAAGTGCCAAGACTATCTGAATTCATGTGCAGAAATGAGACCATTCATGATTTATGTGACTTATCTATAATTATTTCCCTAGGCACGTCCATGATTAATTTCTAGGTGGTGAGGCATAGTCCAAATATTCTATCCAATAGCAAATCAAGTAATACAAGAACAATTCTGCAATCAGGCTAATGAGAATATATGACAAAAATGGAATACCTCCTACAATCTACAGGTAAACATCTCAATGAAGGTAGAACAGGGATCTCAAATGAAGCCATTAAGGTTAAGAAAGAACTCCAAACAAGTTATTAACATGTACTTGTAGTTGTTTAAGCCAAAAATAACTGACATCAATTTCCTTTGCCCAGACAGGTGACACATGGTGACATGGCTATTATCAGATAAATAAATACTATGATCTGGAGTGAGATTAAAAGTATGATAATCGATTGCCTATCTCTGAGACAATAATTTATCTGCCAATACACTTTTGAGAAGTCGAAAGCTAATGAGTGATAAAGCTTTTGCAAAGGCTTGAAGGGTGTTAATTTAAAAATGATTTGCCTCATTCATATATTTCTTGAAATATCTGAATCCTTTTCGCTTTGACCGGCATGAAAGATATGTTGACGGATCTTCTAAAAGTACACTCATCATACATGCTCTACATACAATATGTGAGATTCTACTAATTTCTAGCAACGGGTTGTTTGGTAATTTTACGTCAAGTGACGGAACAAATATGATAAGAGAATTTGCACGACCGCACATAAGTGAATAATAAAGAAAGTATGTGTTTGCTTCTTGACCTGGAAAATGGGCTTGCTGCATAGAGGACAGACAAAATTAAGGGCTATATAAATTTATGAATTATAACATTTATTTGAATTTCATCTTAAAATGCAAATCCGAAATGCTAGCACATGCTCATCATGAATCAAATTTCCTTTATATGTCACTAAACAAGCTCCACACTACATATTTAAGACGCAAAACCAAATATGATAAAAGACATACCAACAAGAAACAGACGCCCAGATGCACAGTTTACTCGGCAAGTTTGGGTTATCTGGTAAAACTGAGATTCCGGATGTACATGAACCTCAGGTGCTAGTTTCTAGGGTTTTACCGAAATGGGGAACAAAAATAAATCAGACAAGTAACTGAGGAGGGGGAGGGGAGTAAATAGTGGAGAAGGCTCACCTTGAGACGCCCCGCTGGCGCCGTTCTCCGTCGCTGACGGGATGGCCAGCTCTCGGCGGAGGCGGGGTCGAGGGTGGAGGGGGGCGGTGGCAGGGAACCAGGGAGGGCGGGCGGAGCGAGGCGAATCAGGGGCACGGCGGCGAGGGACGGAGAGAGATGCGGGCGCCGGGGCCTGGCCGCCGGCGTCGCCTTCCGGGCCCGCGGACGGAGTGGGGCGGAGGCACGGGCACGGCGGAGAGGGACGGGCGGCCGGGCGCTTGGGCTTGGCCGCCGGGGTCGCGGACGGGAGAGACGAACAGGACGGGACGTGGGGGGTTTGACTGTAATTTTCCTTTCACTCAGGAACTTTATTGACTAAAACGGGTTCGTATTACAGCAGGCCAAGAAAAGAAACTTGAGCACCCCGCGATTTGGACAACACATTCCGAAAACGAGTTTCAGAACCGTGGTGGTTGAAGCCACTCCATTTTGATGATCATAGGTTTCCCTTGCTTGGCAACGGACAGATCTACTGAGGTGGTCTCTTTTGACTTCGATGAGATCTTCAAATATTGTTGATGTCGGATAATTTACAAACCGACACCCGTGTCGCTCGGGAGGGGCGACCCGGGAGATCCCGATCGGCGCCGCCAGGTCCTCTCCTCACCGGAGCCACCCCAGGCCGCCGTTGCCGCCGGCGCTTGCCGCGGTGGCGGCGGGCTTGCCCTCTTGGACGTCATGCTCCCTCCCAGCGGCGGTCTTCTTTTGTTGATGGCTTCTCCTCGAGGCGCATCAAACGACATATCCCCACATCTCGTTTGTCCTTGGATGCAGTCTGATGGTGCCTGATGGCTGCATGGTGAAGTCGAGGACGCTCACAATGATACTGGATGAGTGGCCTCCGGTTGTGACCTGCAGCGGGTCTCGTTTTCACAGGCTCAGCGGCAGCTGGCACCGGTGTCTAGCTCCAGATCGAAAAGCAAAAGCCCGGCGGCGCACAGCAGGCCGAGGGATCCTCGTAGATCTGGTTCCGCATGATGCTTCACCAACTGCCGCCACAGGCTGCTTTCCATCATTGCCTGGCGAACCCTTCGCTGAATCGCGTCGTGTTCGTCTAAATGCCGGACCGACACCACAAGCTCCCGTTCCTCGATGTAGTTACACATCAGGAGGCGGTGGCGGTATAGGTGTGTCTGTGCCGACGCAGAGGTGCCTTTGTTGGATGTGGCAGTAGGGATCATGCGCGACTTCCTGTCGGAGGCGTTGGCGGGCGTGATTGCAGTGGTCACCGAAAGATCTTCGTGAGGTTTGTTCCTTCAGATCCGGTGATTGACTTTTGAAGGGGAGATGCAACCTATTGACAACAGCTTGACGCAGAGGGATAGTTGTGCAGCAACAACGATTGCACATCGCATGTCGCTGGGTCGCGGAAAAGTGGTGGTGATAACACATGTGACATACATGGTGATGCTACTTGAGCACCGAGTCTCGAGCTCCGGGTGAAAGCCTAGGCCTGACCCGAGTTGGTTATACCTTGCAATGTCGACGTTTTTACGTCGTTACCTTGTTGAAGGCATTGTTCGGATATGCTCAGACTGGTTCTTCAGGGTGAAAACCTAGATTCTGACCTTGGGTGGTTGGATCCGGTGACGACGACGCTTGAGCGTCATTCCCTTCCAGAAGGCATTGCTGTTGAAGAATAACATCATCCGTGTGGTGTCACAAGATGGTTGGTGCGAATACGACCAATGTTGTAGTTTGATGTTTGCTGCTATGATCGCTTCATTTTTTTTTTCATTTTTCTCGCTTAAGCATAGCTTTGATCTTATATGATTTTGCTATTTGCTAGCGTTTTTTTGTGTGCGTGTGTTCGTGTTGGTTGTGTGCATCCTAACTATGCGAAGAACGGGTGTGAGCTCATTGTGTCTGTATCCTCTTGATGCTTCATTTTGAGTCAATAAATTCCGCCCTTAATCGAAAAAATATTGCTGATGTGCTTTGCTGGGTGAAGTCTGAAATATGTATTTTTTTTGCGGGTGAGACTAGTCTATAGGAACAATGCCCAGCCTGGAGTTTCATATTCAATCCCTCGATCATCTTTGTAACCCCTATACACAATCAATACAACAGAGCATTAGGGTTTTATCTCCATGATGAGGGCCCGAATCTAGAAAGAAACTTCTATGTTTTCCATCCGATCTACTCATCCGGCCAGGATGACCTATCGAGGGATCTGCCGAAAATAACTCAGACAATCGCATCTTTTGATGGCATGGCCGGTAAAGCAGGGGACTGCAATTGAAATCTGTAAGGTAATGAGGCAATTAAATCAACCTATTCCTTCTATAATTTGGTCCTGGTAGAGTTTTCCACGAGTCATCAATGTGGAATGGGCCGAGTGCAATATGTAAACCTCACATCAGTAAAGACTTGTGATTCCATGACGTTTCTTCCCTGAGTGTTCTTGTCCTTGTCTTTTGTTGTTCTTTCAGCACGAGTAAGCATGAGATCAGGTTTGCTCCTCTGGATCCTTGTTCTCAGCAGGACGCATATTAGATTTCATTACCAAAGTGTGCTACATAAATCAGTTGAAAAGGAATATGGGGAATCATCGACTTATCATGGAAACAGACACATGGTGCTGCACGGTGGGTGTGCTCACTATTTTTGACGGAGAGCATCAACTATGGGGCTCCTTCAACTATGGGGCTCCTTCACGGAGCACACTACTGTGCTCATGGCACCTCTCGGGAGGTTGAGACGGGAAAACAAGGATGCGGCTATATCTCGCTTATAGCAAGGCAATCTTCCGACTCGCTGAAGCGTCTGCAGCCGCGTGAGCGTATGGGCCGACCCAGTGCGCGAGAGGCCATTAAATGAATATATTAAAATTATTTTTTGCATAAACCATTTTAAAAAGGTTAACCAAGCATTTGAAAAAAGGTTAAATGTACATAGAGAAAATGTTTCTCATGTATACAAAAAATGTATACAAAAATATATAATGTGTGTGAAAAAGTTGATCATGTATTTAAAAAATGTTAATCCAAGCATATGAAAAATGTTAAAAAAGTATATAATTTTTTTAATCAAGCATTTAAAAAATGTTAAGTGTGCATAGAAAAATGTTGGCCATGTATTTAAAAAATGTTAAATGTATATAGAATAAAGTTGACCATGTATCCATTAAATGTTGGTCAAGCATTTAAAAAAATGCTAAATGTTTATAGAAAATATGTTGACCATGTACCCATAAAATGTTAAACTTGTATTTAAAAAATGTTAATCATGCAGCATTTAAAAATATCTTAAATGTTTATAAGAAAAATGTTGAGCATGTATTCATAAAATGTTAATCAAGCATTTGGGGAAAAATGAATAGAAAAAATGTTGACCATGTATTTGAAAAAAAGTTCAACTTGTATTTGAAAATGTTAATCAAGAACTTGAAAAAAACTGTAAAGTGTGCATAGAAAAAATGTTGATCATGTATTCAAATAATGTTAATATGGTATTTGAAAAATGTTAATCAAACATTTGAAAAATGTGAAATGTATATAGAAAAATGTTGACCATGTATTCAATAAATGTTAATCTTGTATTTAGAAAATATTAAATGTGCACCAGAAAAATGTACCCCCATAGTCCCATAATGTAAAAGCGTTTTTGACACTATACTAGTGTGAAAAATGCTCTTATATTGTGGGATGGAGGGAGTATTAGATATATACCAACAATGTGTATAAGAAAACAATGAAAACCTGAGAGAAAGCAAAAGAAAATCAATGAAAAAAGAGAGAGAAAAATAATAAAAAAAAGCTAGTGAAAAACGAAAAAGAAACAAATAAAACCAAGAAAAATAATGACAATAAAAAACCAAAAATAGAAAAAAAACAAAGAAAAACCGGTGAAAACACAAGAAAAAACAAAACAAAAAAACCTAGAAACCAGTAGAAAACCGTCTTTTTTTTCTTTTAACAAGGTCGCGACCTACTAATTTAACACGAATCCTGCGCGCCCCTTTTTCTTAAGTCTAATTTCTTTTAGGTATGCGCAAATGGGCCGGCCCACAACTGTAGACATTTCAGGCAAGACCGAAGGAAGAATCGCGACAAGCGGGATATAGCCTTTGCGGAAAAAGGAAGGGAGCGATGTAACCGTGGATTTTCAAGGCTTGGCACTAAAGAAAAAGGGCCTGGGCTGGGCCATCGACGCCGACGGGCCACCCATTAACATACTACACCTAAAGATGTTGATCCCCGGAAAAAAAAAGGAAAGGTTACACAATCTACCTACCCCCATGTACCATGATCTTGCCTCCTTTCTAAACAAATGAATGATCTCGCTCCCACCACACACACCTCAATTATTAGTATACTATACTAGTTAACTATTGACGGTGCAATTAACTACCAGCAGTGAAGGAGGGAATGTGAAATCGGGGCGATTGATCGATCGATTGATCGATTAGGGAATGTCGGAGCTAGATGGGCGAGTGATCAAGGAACCCGTCTAACAAAACACTGCTCTTTTTTAACATAGTACAAAGCAGATGCCCACACACACTGAATAAACATCGCCGGAAAAATGCGATCATCAGTACAAAGTCTAGATTTTGAACCTGGTAGATTGGTTCCATCAGAAGAAACCTAACCATCCAAGGTAAGTTTAGTTCGCCCAACAGTTAGGAGTATATAATTAACTAGTGGCGCCATTAACTACCAGCAGTGAATTAGAGAATGTGAAACCGGGAGAATCGATCGATCACCATGCCGCAGGGAATGTCGGCGCTAGCATAGCAGCAGCTGCCTGGCTGGTGCCCTCCGCTCTGTCTGTCTGGTGATGATGGCGCCGATCTAGCCAGCCAAGCCAGCAAGATTAGATGCTTTACCCAATTCTGACTTTTGTGCCTCGCTTCCCTCCCTTTTCTATGCGTCTCCGCGCTCCATGCATGCAGCTTCCTCCCCCACATTCTACTCAACCATACTCCCAATGATCCCATCTAGAGTCTTGTTTATTCGGTGGCTAATCTAATCTAATCATCTCTCTCTCGGTCGGTCGCCAACGACTCACATGCCGTCCCTGCCCGCGAAATCATACATACGGCCAGGTGCAAGCTAGCTAGCTAGGGACAACTGGATCGATTTGGAGTGGTAGGTGAAGGCGCCGCTTTCGCCTTGCAGACCCTGGAAAACGATCCGTCGATTGGGCTTGCTTTCTTCTTCAGAAGATGATTGGTTTTTTGGGTTAAGCGTTAACAGTACACGTCCGGGACGCCCCCTGACCTTCCGGTGGTTTGCAAGTAGGTTTGATCCACGTGCGTCCCGTTGCATTGGTGAAGTGAAATGCTGTCATCCTAGTTGGGTTTGGGGCGGAGAGCTAGCGGTCTGGAACTCTGGATGCACGACGCCGAATTGTAAAATGGGGGGAGTTGCCGCAAATTGACAAATGCATGTGTTCCTCCCTTCGCGTTCAAGCTAAATGGTTCGGCTGGTTAAGGATCGTTTCATAGTGGGAACCATGTCATGTGCCCTTTTGCATGGCTTTATGTCTTGTTCACCGATGGACTTTGCATAAATTTACCTAGGTAGGCATGAGACTGCTTTCCATAAGACCATAGCCCTCCTCTCTCCCAAAAAAGAAGAGAAGAAGAAAATGCACGTTTTGCACTTCACTAGTAGTATGTTGTAACACACATCACTCTCCCTCTCTCCATATCTATTGCTGTCTCTCAGATCGGCCCACCACATTGTTGTACTGCTTTTGCCGGCAAAGGCAAAAACCCTCCGATAAATCTCTCGCTCACCCACCCCGTACTCACATTGGTCGTCTGTAATCCTTCGTCGATGGGCCACCACTCTTGTTTTTGTCTTTGTCTCCGACTCGGCGGGCCTCCCACTGTCTGATCTGGCTTCGCTTCCTCAACTTACAATTCTAAGGGGTCCGACGACCCGCAAATTTTCTCCCGCATCCGTGAAATGTTGTCATCCTAGTTGGGTTTGGGGTGAAGAGCGGCATGGATGCACGACGCCAAATTGTAAAATGGGGGGAGTTACCACAAATTTGACAAATGTATGTATTCCTCCCTTCCCGTTCAAGTTAAATGGTTCGGCTGGTTAAGGATCGTTTCATACTAAGGAACCATATCACGTGGCCTTTTGCATAGCTTTATGTTTTGGTCACGGTTGGATTCTGCATAAATTTACCTAGGTAGGTGTGAATCTGCTTTCCATAATACCATACCCCCCCCCACCCACCCACCCACCCAAGAAGAAGAAGAAGAAAAATGCACGTTTTGCCCTTCGTTAATATGTTGTACGACACATTACTTCCCCTCCATATCTATCTTTGTCTCTCAGATTGTCCTACCAAATTGGTGTATTGATTTTGCTGGCGAAAGCAACAACCCTCCTGTAAACCTCTCGCTCACCCACCCCGTACTCACACTGTCGTCTGTAATTCTTCATCGATGCACCACCACTCTTTTCTTCTTCTTTGTCTGCGATTGTTGTGGGGCCTCCCACTTTCGGATCTGGCTCCACTTCCTCGACTTCTAATTCTAACCTCTAATATTTTCTCCTCTACCAGTATGTCAAACTAACTGTAAGCATCACCCACTGGTGGTCCTAACATTCCCGTGGCACGGGACTCGCACACATTTGAAACGGAGATTGTTCCTCGCGACTCATTTAGAAGCTTGAGGGGGCAAAATAGCTAACTTGGTAGTCTAGTGTGCAATTTATCTGGTGGGAGACATGAAAGGGGGCTATGTTCGGCAAAAATTATACCGTTGAATTCATATTTGAAAAAAGATTTTTAATAATATAACTTTTAAATCTCGAAACTTATATATTGTTGGTCTAGTTGATCGTCAAACTTAAACATTGAAATGCCTGCGCGTCTTGTTCGTTGCAGTGGAGGGAGTAGAAAAGAAGGGAAATCACTTTAGAAACTTAATCCTTTCACATTGTTGTAGTGCCTTGCTTGCGAGGATAGGAGCCCTCCGGTGAATGTCTCCCTCACCAGCCCCTTCTTTCTCCGTGGTTGTCCCGGAATCCTTCATCGACGTGCCACAGTTCTCGCCTTCTTCTTTGGCTTTGGACTCTCCGTAGTCATCCCACATTCCCGGTGTCAGATCTGACTCCGTTTCTACATCCCCTAATCTGAACCACTACCATCGTCTCCTCTACTAGTAAGTCGAGCTACCCTAGGCCGTGGAACGCCACTTGTACACTTCTGAAACATGGGGTGCTCCTTGCGGCTTCTTTTTTTGAAATAATAGGCAGAGGATTTTCTACCTTATGCATTTGAAAACAAGCAGAAGCCTGTGTGGCTGAAGTCAATTACATGGTACTAACAGAACTAAGCCGGTTTCATAGTTTGTGGTGCCATTTCGACTTTCGGTAGATTTGAGAGGGGTAAAAAACAAAAGCTTCGGACTGTTTGGATGGTAGCCCGCAGCTACCATGCCAAATTTTGGCGTTGAATGGAGTGCTTGCATCCATTCGGATTGCAGCAAATTTTTTGTCTCACAACCAATTATTTGGTCACCCATTGAGCTTGTGTGTAGGCGTGTTGACGAGTTTTAGGCGGCCTTCGCCAATATCTTGGCGAGGGTACAACCCGAACAACCCCTTAATGCACTAATGTGTACAAGTGAAATGCGCAGAGGATATATGTGCAACTTGTCCATGTGACCGAGTGGAGCATAGAAGCAAGAAGAGACCGTACACATGCACGTACCGAAGCGGCGAAACGTGGAGCTGCGCACCTGCGTGCAAGGCAAGTTAAAAAAAGGCAGGCAATGGCAAGAAAAGGCTCACAGCCCAGACAAGCAAGTCCTACTCAGCACCACCCACGTTTGATTGTGCGTGCGCCCCAATTATTATCCCACTCCCCCCTTCGACTCACCAGCGGCTACGCTGGACTGCCCATAAAATACCACAGACCACTTTAGCATACATACAGTATTATTATCATGCCTTCCCTTCCCTCCCTGGAATAAAAGATTACCACCACTGATTTGATTGTGTAGCTTATCTACCACCCTGCCACTTCGGTGTTGGCTGTCCCTCGTGCGTCACCGGTCACTCACTCTAATCATGCCGCTTAAACTAACCCGCGACACCCTGCCAGCCAACGTGTAAACCAATTAACTTACTAGGAGTAACACACGTACGCTTGGGCATATACTATAATACTAATGGCCTGTTTATCTACCCACTGTTTTGAGTCATCCAAGGGTATAAAACTCAGCCCTGAAGTGCTAATCCACGCACTCCTATGTTTATCATGCAACCAAAGATTGGCCAACACTTTGCTCCATCTTCCTTATAAAAGATGAACAATCGTTTCATCTGTCACGCCCTCCTGTCCTACTCATCATAAGATAAGAGGCACAAAGGTAACCGGGGTATTTGTTCCAACACATGTGAAAACATGATTTAAAAGATTTTATCGCGGTTCATTTGCTCCTATGATATAAAATCACAGGATAGGCTGGTTTGGTCTCCGTTCGTGCGGATTTTCAAGCTATAATTTTGAAAATGTTTTTACGATTTTCTTTCAATCTAATACACCATTTTTTATCTGGCTCTCATTATTTTATGTTTTGACTCTGATATAATTTCACCATTGGGCGGTAAACTGAAAGATATTCTGAGTTGAGATAGCGTTAATGTAATTTTCGGTTCCTACAAATATACCAAACGAGTAAAGTTTATAATAGTATGACATGATTGAACTTGTAATTTTAAAAAACAAGCAGTGAAGACTGAGTTGAAAAAAAAACAATGTCATTCTTTTTCTGAGAGGAAAAACAATGTCATTTCATCCTTGGGAAAGAAGGAAGTGCATATAATGTCCCAACAATATTCAGAGGTGCCAAGTTGATCCCAATATTACAAAAGACCATACATGAATCTTGCAAGTATTTTAGCTGATTCACCACGGATCATATCTACCACATGAACCTGCAGAAAGTTTTGGTAAGCTCCAAACATTCCAAATACACATAAGATCATCCTTCACAACACTATGAGCTCCTCTATCTTCTTCGCCACCTCGCTCATCTCACCGTTGATGTCGTAGATCTGGTTCTGCATGGGCATGACCTCAAATCCCTTGTTCTCATCCTCCTTCACCACTTCCTTCTCTTTTTCTTTAGTTACTTCCCCACCATCAATTCACGATAGCCTCTAAAACTTGGATACCAAACAATGCCAACTAATCGACATACTTATCTTGTTCTATTATCAATGTTCGAGTTTGGAACCATCATGACCCCTCAGTTAAAATCCCAAGCTCGGAAAGGACCATAAATGTGTTGGCAAATGAGGATTTTTATAGCGAAACCTAAGTAAAACTAATTCGACAATGTCAATTCTTACCAGGATTAGGGGACTTGTATAACACCCGGTTGGGATTCTACACCTTTGAAGACATGACACACGATGGTCCTACAGTGCTAACAACAAGCCAATGGCAACCATGGCACCACCGATAGCGCCCCTTTCTCCTTCTTGCCTCATGTCTCCGCCGACAACTTAGCACGCATGCCCGTTGATGACTAGAGGTGGAGAGATTAGGGGTTGCATGGATGAAAGAAGAAGAAGCCCAAGCAGTGGAAGAACGCAGAATTACCCAATTGCCACCGATGGAGAATGTCATGTTGTGGCTCCCTATTTCAACATGGTGGTTGCGATAAGAGACGAGTTTGTGCTAGATAGGACCATGATGAATCACTTACACAATTGTAGGATCTGACACACACTCGCTTGAAATCAGGACTAGCCAACTTAAAAATAACAAAATAATAACGACACCTCCAATGCATTTCCGTCTTTTGGAAGGAAAAGTAGACACTATGATGTTGACTACCAAAACAAAGTCACAGTCATCCCGTGCTACTTCTACCACAAAATTCTTGAAGAAAGCAAACTAAACTCCAACAAAAAAAAATCATCATATTCCTCTCCACCGACGAGGACCAATGGAATTAAGAAAAGAGGACGGTGAAAAGAAAAGGATCGCGGTGAGAGACGAGTTGGGCCAGAAAGGACGACGATGAATCACTCAAACATCTAGTCCTTGGACAATGCAAGGTGCCTAGAGAAACAACTCTATTTCTCTTTAAGCATCGATGCTTGTTTTTTTCTTTTGAAAAGGAAATTACCTCGGCCTGCATCGGTGCTTATTTGTAGAGAATAGAAGTTTGATCATGCATCCCTCCCACATCGTTAATCATCGATGCTTACGAAAAACTTGATTTATTGTACACACTCGCTTTAAATTGGGACCAAACATAGACATCTTCGAAAGAGTGTGTACGTGTTGAACCCATGGGCATATGAACCCACTTTTCAAAAAAGCCATATCAAACACGTTTTAAAATGTCAAAAAATTCAAAAGAAAATCTCACACATACATCTTCGCAACATGTGTGCGTGGCACAAAGTTTTGTGAGAAAAAAAATCTCCTTTGGTTTTGCCTCTGCAAAAAAAGACAAATCTCAGCGCTTCTAAATAGCATTCCACTTGACACATTTTTAAATTTTTTTTTTTTGCATTGGCCAAAGGAAAAGTTGTTTTTCCTCGAAACGTTCCGTGCACATGTAGAATGTGACGATGTAAGAGTGGGACTTTTTCCAGAATTTTTTTGCATTTAGAAATAAGTTGAGAAAAGTACTAGGGACCATGATGTGGACTAAAACGAAGTCACAGTCACGGAGTCACCCCCTCTCCTTCCAGAAAACACTAAAAAAATCAAACTAAAATTCCACATAGAAAAACGCATCCCATCCCATTCCATTCCCCTCCACCGACGAGGAGGCAACGAATTTAGAAAAGGCGGACGGCGCAAAGAAAATTGTAAAGGAAAAGGAGCTGCGAGCCAATCAAGCACGCACTTGTTAATTAAACAAACAAAGAAACGGAAAGACAGGCGGGCGGGGGCGCTAAGCCATGCTTTAATGCGCTCTTAATTAACTAACTGAGCTGAGCTCGTACGCTAATCCGCAGTAGTAGTAAAGTTGTGGGTGTGGCTGTGCTGTGTGCGGCAGCTGCGTCGTCTCCATTGTTTAATCTCCGGTACCGCGTCCCTGTCCGGCCACCGGGTGGTGGTTCGCGTCCGGGTTGGCCGAGCCGCGAAAGCGACCTCCCCTCCTCCCCCCTCCTCTTCCTCTTCCTCTCCCCCGTCGCCAAGAACCCACCCCGCACCCCCCACTCTCCTCCCCCTGCCGCCCCCACCCCGTGCAGCTCGCCCCCCTTCCCGTCCGTCCGGATTCTCCCTGAGGCTCTCCGGAGGTGAGCTAATAAGCTGCCTAATTTCTCTGCTGCTTAGAGTAGTTTTGTATGGCTAATTGGCCATATGCTTCTCGATTGCGGCGCTGCGCGTGGCGGTGCCAGCTTTTTCGGCGATTCTGGTCTGGCCGTGGCGTGGCGGCGCAGGGCTCGAGCTCTGATTAAAGCCGTTTGTTTTCCTCGGGCGCCGCGCCGTGCAGCCGAATGATTGTCTATTTGCTTGCTTTCTTGTTCGTTTGCCGGAGGCCCGTTTGAAATCCCTCCTCCTCTCGCTCTTTCCGGCCTACCGTTGCTCAACTGGATCCCTGGTTTTGCGGCCGCCCGGTTGGATCCGACGACCGGCCTCCTGGGGATTGCTTGCCGGAGCGGGTCAGGTCAGGCGGACTCCTGCCCCCGTCGGCGTCAGTAATACTACTAGTATACTGCGCTGAATCGAATTGTCCATTGCGTTGAATTGAATTTTTGTTTGTCCCCTTGTTCTTTGTCGGGCATAGAAGTTTGCGCCGCTTCTCCGGAGAATCCGGACGGGATTCCTGCCTGCCTTGTCCCGCTCGGTTTGGAGAAACCATCAGCTGGGCTCCTCTGTTTCATTTCCTTCATTCGTGTAGCCTCTCTTCGACCATTAGTCTCAGCAGCCTGCTGCTTCTGTCGGTGTTCTTGCGATTGCGCTCCGCAGGTGAGTGGTGTCTTGCCGGAGACGGGCCTTTATAGACAGGATTCGTGGTCCTGACCACTTTCTCTCCCACCAATTTAGCACAATTGTCTTGCACAAGTATTCGGTGGAGTTCACTTTGGCATCCTGTTCCTCTTTATCTCGCGGAATATATCCCTTGGGTGCGTCAGAGATTTCGGTGGCGTCTGTTCCCTCTTCTGTTTGCAGCTCATTTGGATCCGCTTTCTTGCCGATCTTCTTCTGGATCCCTTGCTGTCTTGATTGATCTTGCGTGTTCTGGCTAAAATTATCTAGTAATTGCTTCCATCTTAATATCTTATGCTTGTAGATTTGTACTAAATGCTTCTAGTTTGGTGAGAAGTAGTTCTTGCTGAAGCAAAGCTGGAACTGTTCATCTAGCTGTTGCATTGTCTAGCTCATTCTGAGAAAACAAGCATTTATTTGGCTTGCGTTTGGCGCACATCTCATTTACACTGCTTGCTGCTTTGCTTCGCAATCAGGCCAGCTAGGACATCACACGTGATTTGGGGATAATGGCGGGTGGTGGCACTCAGCAGAGCCTCAGGAAGTACCTCGGCGCCCTCAAGGACACCACGACTGTGAGCCTGGCCAAAGTGAACAGCGATTACAAGGTCGGGCCACTTTCATGCTTCCTTTGGATGTTGAATTGTGTTTGAAGCTTTCCATATTTGAACCTCTGCTTCCGTCGAGCTTCACTCACTGCTGGATTACCATTTCTCCGGGACAACAGGAACTGGACATTGCAATTGTGAAGGCCACCAACCATAGCGAGCGTCCATCGAGGGAGAAGTACATAAGAGGTAACGATTTATCCTGTCTCTTAGTTGAGCCACCACGGCGAACTGAGCGTTTCATCATTTGAAGTTTTGAACCATCTACAATTTTGTTAAAAATTGAGCATGTCTGCAAATCCAACTGAATATATGCCAGAACAAACTATTTCAACGAAAGGCACTGTTCTGCTTGAAGTTTCGTTCGCTTACGATTACATACATTTGTCCTGGTATTTGTATTGCAGACGCGCTAATTTTCTCTCTGATTGTGAGTAGATATCTTTTACAACTGCCATCACTCACATGTTTGTTGGTTTGCAGAAATTTTCTTGTCCATTTCTGCTGCAAGGCCACGGGCTGATGTAGCTTACTGCATTCATGCTCTAGCGAGGCGTCTTTCAAAGACACGAAACTGGGCGGTATGGATTTATTTCTACCATTTACGATGGTCAAATACAATGCCGTCGTCTTTGTTTTCTTATGATTGCTGTTCTGTTAGAATGTACTAGTTCTCTTTTTGTATCAAAACCCCTTTTTACATATTGTATCTCAGGTGCAGTCTTTGTAAACTTTGTGATGCTCATAAGGCTATGGTAAAATGTATAGTCTTACTATTTATCAAACCTGAAATGCCTAAACTTCAAATTTTGTACTGATATGTACTTGGGATGGGATGGATGGTTTGTCCTGGTATGCTTGTGAGCTGGAGATTTCTATTGTACTTAATTACGCAAAGTGATTCTCTGTACATTTTCCTATTTAATTTCAAATTCAGGTTCAGATCTGAAATTTTCCTGTTAAACTAACATATCTCCTCCCTCATGGTGCTTAATTCTGAATGACATGTTATATTCTAACTTCTGAGGGCCATAATATATTGTTGGAACTTTAGCAAATCAACTTGTCGATTCTTCATTTGTTTTCCTACAAAAAAAACTTTATTTGAATGGTGGATAGTTTCCTTGTTTTATTTATAATGCTTTTCATGGGTGATGCAATAAAGAACTTATAAACATTCTTTGCTTGGTTATTTATTCCTCAGGTTGCACTGAAGACATTAATTGTCATACATCGTGCCCTTCGAGAAGTTGACCCCACATTCCGTGAAGAGCTTATTAATTATGGCAGATCTAGATCACATATGCTAAACATGGCCTACTTTAAGGATGATTCTAGTTCAGGAGGTACTAATTGCTAGTAGTTTTGTTATCACCGGTGCCGACATGACATTCATACTAGTACTGTCATTTGTATACATATACTGCAAATTCTAATTTTGAGAACTTTTCATGATTGTTTGCTCTGTACTTGTTGGTTCAGCTTGGGATTATTCTGCATGGGTACGCACTTATGCTTCATACTTGGAAGAGAGACTTGAATGTTTCCGGGTGCTGAAGTATGATGTGGAGTCAGATCCTCCGGTATGTATACCAGGCTAGTTTCCCCTCAACAGCAAAATAACCATAAATACAATGCTAGTCCGACTTATTCCTCTTAACTGCATCTATGAGACTTTCTTTAATTGTTGATATAATTATGTGGAGCATGCTTCATGTGCTTAAAGAATAACTAGATCAAAATTTTCAATGCATAATAGATAGTACGCCCTGAAGCCAAACTTACACTAGTTAGTTTATCCTATTTGAAATATACGTCAACATAAAATGTTCGTGTTACAATATTTCAGTTTCGTATCTAACTTTCTATGGAAAATTCTGATATCTGCAGAGGACTCGGGATCTTGATACTGTTGGTGTGCTAGATCATCTGCCACCACTGCAGCAGCTTCTTTTCCGGCTTCTTGCTTGCCAGGTAACGAGCTATTTGCTGACCACAATTTCTTTAATTTTACCAAATCCTTTCTTCATGTGATGTTCTTGACATGTTACGAATTACTGAAATTTTGCAGCCACAAGGGGCATCATCTTATAATGTTATAATCCAGCATGCGCTTTCAATGGTAAGTAGGATGCTCACTTCCTCTGTTTCATTTTTAGGCATTGTATATGAGTGGTTTGGCATTCAATGACTTTGTTTCATGCATTACTGAAAGGTTGCTCTGGAGAGTGTCAAGATCTACACTGCCATTAGTGATGGGACAATAAATCTTGTTGACAAGGTGAACTTTCTGTGCTGTCACTTAGCATAAGTTTGTGAAACTTCTTAAATCGCTAGCTATTTTTATTATTTTGCCCATCCAATTTACACCTCATTACCTGTTGCAGTTCTTTGAAATGCAAAGAAATGACGCTGTTAGGGCCCTTGATATATACAAAAGAGCAACTAACCAGGTAAATTCATATCCCTTCTCTGTTGCTGATCAGTTATTACATTGTTCATTGGATTTCCTCCCCTGTTTATGGCAACACAACTAAAATTCCTTTTATCGAATGAACATGACTCAAAATCCTTGCACGTATAAAGTGAACTTGGTTATCTGTTAGCACTTAAGAGACAATAGGAAGACAATGGGTTAACCCACTAATTATTGTGGACAGACTATTGCTTCAGTGCTTGATTGATGAAAACTGTAAAGAAAAAAAATCTTAGGGCAGCCATGTCAGCCCATTCGAGCTATTGCTTCTCCATATGATATCTCTCTTTAATGAGGATTAGTTATATGCATTCTCAAGCAAGTGTTGACCATGAGGATTCAAAAATTTCTGTTTAATTTGGTTTTAGATACCTATATATGGAATATTAGTAAAAACCCATCATAAAACCATGTTTTCCCCCTTCAACTTCATCAGCGCCACTTGTGCTGGTTGATTTTAAAACTGAAATTCTGAACCACTGATTTAATCCTTGTGAACTGTGTTGAATAAGAATATGTAATCTAACTGACATTGTTGGATTTTCATCCTCTCTTTTCTTTCGCAGTCTGAGAGATTGTCGGAATTTTATGAAGTGTGTAAAACAATACACGTAGCACGTGGTGAGAAGTTCTTGAAAATTGAACAGGTTCGTTACATACTTGATTTGCAAGTCTTTGATATCTGTTTTCCATGTTAGCAAGCAGCTGACAGCATTCTGTTGATAACTTCTACAGCCTCCGGCATCATTCATGCAAACTATGGAGGAATATGTGAGAGATGCTCCCGCGATGAAAGATAAGGTTCGGAAACTGTTTAAAACCAGAACTTTGTTATAGATAGGGATGTGTGGATAGCAAGTAAGACATCATCATTATCAGAATCACCACTATCAGTTGGACAATGAATTTAGCTCAGAACTAGTTTCTAACAAACTAACTAGCATTGGTTGTGTACTTTGTTATCTGGGTTGCTAGTCAGTTCACTATACTTCGTTTCAGTTAGCTTTCTAGTACTCCCTCCGTCTGGAAATATTTGTCATCAAAATGAATAAAAGGAGATGTATCTAGACATATTTTAGTTCTAGATACATCCCTTTTTATCCATTTTGATGGCAAGTATTTTCGGACGGAGGGAGTAATGAGGAATTTTAACATGCTCCCTCTTACCCCGTCCTTTCACATGAGTGAATATATTAGAGAAGTGCAGCTAAATTAATGTTCTGTATGCTGGTTGCTGAACGAGCCTTAAGCAAAAAAGAAAAGAAAGTTGCATGTTCATCCTAGTAAATGATTAGCATGATCAGGTATGTGTGTAATTGCACATAATTTGGAACTTCTCATGTAATGCAAATTGCTAGGAGTTACTTGGCCTGCAACAATTTCGATCATTTCCTTTTCATTGATTTTCCTTATGTTTTTCTTGTTGAGTTTGCTCTGAGCCCATTTGATTTGTTTTCAGGCCATACTGGCTATAGAATACAACAAAGAGCCAGAGGAGGAAGTCAAGCCAACTTCACCGCCTCCGGTTTCAGAACCCGAAGTGGAACAAGAGCCGGAGCCCGAACCAGAACCAGAGCCAGTAAAAGAGGAAGTACCTGCTGCTGAACCAACAGACTTGCTGGTAACATCCTGTGCTACACTGCTACTCACAGTCACAAAGAAGTCACTACCCATGCATAGATTCTGCTAACACTTCCTTTGCTTGTCAGGGTCTGAATGAAACACACCCTGCTGTGGCCGAGATAGACGAGAGGAACGCTCTAGCACTGGCAATTGTTCCAATAGGTACACATTTCTCTCCTGTGAACCAAAACCAGGTTTTTTTTTCATCGCTTGGAATCTGGTCAATGCACAGCCCTTAATTTTTTTTTGGTCGCTGCAGATGACGTGCCCCAGGCCGCTCCTGCTTTTGAAAATGGAGTCACAGGCTGGGAACTGGCCCTTGTCACTGCACCCAGTTCAAATGAAACTGCCGTCGCTTCAGGCAAAAAATTGGTACGATACATTTTCCTATAGATGCAACAATTATACCCTGTCTTGCTGATCATCCTTTGGTCATACTAAACTTGACTCCTTTTCCAGGCTGGTGGACTGGACTTGCTCACCCTTGACAGCCTATACGAAGACGCGAACAGACGAGCGAGCCAGCCCGCAAGCTACAACCCCTGGGAGACCACCGGTGCCGCCCCCGCCCCGATGATGCAACAGCCAGCAGCAATGCAGGACCCGTTCTACGGCTCGAACGGGTACGCGGCGCCCCATGCTGTGCAGATGGCCGCCATGGCCCAGCAGCAGCAGGCTTTCATGCTTCAGCAGCAGATGATGATGGCCAGCCACCACCCTCAGGCACAACAATACCACCAGGCACAGGCGGCCCCAGCGAACCCATTCGGCGCAAACCCGTTTGCGCCCGCCGGCGCCCAACACCCTTACGGTGGCGCTGGCACCGGGATGATGCCCCTCCATGCCGTCCAGGGCAATGCGTACACCGGGCTGATCTAGCCGGTGGTTCACAGATGAAAACTTTGTTCTGCCCATGTTCTTTTTTCTTGGCTGCCATTGTGACGGCTTTGTAGCTCAGGTAGGAAGGGGGGGAGTGACACGGCCGTTGATCGGGAGCAAAGGAGTGTAGCTGGTTCGTCGGATTCGGATCGGTCCGTGTAGGCGCTTGTGTATTTTGTATATGGCGTTTTTCGTATGTGCAGGTGAGTCAGGGGATATATATACGTCGGGGGATTGGATTATTCATGGATGTTTGGTGCGATGATGAACAATAATGTGACGATTCTTTGTAGTGTAATGGAAGACGGTGATGTTCTTGTGCAACATATATCTTGCCTCTTGTTGCTCTGCGAACCACTTCTCTCTTTTTTTTCTAGATTAAATTATGACGAATATGTTGGTACATTTGTGGATTTGCTGACAGTCACTTAGTTGATTCCAATTCTTGAACAATTGATTTTACTTACGAAATTAGTTCTATTGTTGCAACATTGGATTGAATTTGTTTTCATGGGCTATACAGTTTTCGATGTGCACAACATTGCTAGTTTTTTTTTGTTTCTTTCAAGACTCACAACTGTGATAGATATAGTTCTCAACAAATGATTCTTTTTGCAAGATTGGTTCGTCTCGTTTTTGTGAGTATTAACCTGTACTCCTATGCTAACTATCTTTGATGTTCACAACAATGCTAGTGCATTTTCTGTCTTTGGAACTATAATATATGCTATTATCTCCTACGGAGAAAACCATTGCATACATTATATTGAAAAATAGATGGACGTCGTCAAACAGAAAACTCATCTCAACAATAATATAATAGACTAACAGTCTTACAAATAAAATAAGTCAAAACAAAACCATAACAAAATTAAATAAATTAAAAGGCACATGTCCTATGAAAATCCTTATAATTCACATATATCTACTAATTTATCTATCTATTTGCGCGTGATGACGGACACATAGTGAAGCTCAACGGATCCCATGAACAATCTGCCACTTTTCCTCTCCACGACCTCTGTCGGCCTCACGCTCTTGGGTCCTCTCATCTCCTCGATTATATTTCCCTCGGCATCGATCCTCAAGGCGAGTAGGTGGCTATCGACACCAAAGGGAAGCTCAGCCTTCTCACGGTGTAGCGCCACCCAGTATCCTCCTTTCTTGTCGGGCCTCACATTATCGGGATAGCCCGGAAGGTCTGTGAATAGCTCCATCGTTCCGGCCTTGGAGCCCTTGATCCAGTACCTTAATAGCTTACATGGCCCGGTGGATGAGATGACGAGATGTGTCCGATCAGCGCTGATGGCGAGGCCATTGGGGTAAGTGATGTCCGCCTGGAGCACAACGGCCTTTCCTGTCCGTGGGTCATACCTCAATAGCCGACCCGTCGAGTCTCCAGTTCTTGTCACCATCTCATGTTGCGACCTATTGTAGTTCCTGGAGCTGTCCGTGAAGTAGACCTCGCCGGTTACCTGGTCGATGTCCACCCCGTTGGTGAAGCGGAGAGGTACGCCATCAACCTCCGTGACAAGCACAGTGGCCTCCCCGCCGCCTGGCGCGACCCTCATGAGCCCCTTGTAGGCGTCGGCAATGTACAGGTACCCGGACTTGAGGTGGAACCGCAGACCGAGCGGCCGGCCGCAGTGGCCCTCGGTGACGGTCTCCGGGCGAAGGAGAGACGCCGTGCACGCCTCACTGCTGTAGTCGGGGTTGTAGGTGTACGTCGACCAGCCAAGCTTGTCGCCATTCCACTTAAGCACGCGTCCGTCGGAGACGCCGCTGTATGGACCCTGGCCTTTGGCGTCGAAGGCGACACTCTCCGGGCCGCGCAGCAGTCCGCGTGGCAGCGGCAGGTGGCGCGTCCGGGTGGCGTCGATGCTGGGGACGCCGGCGGCCGCAACGGTGGTTGGCGAGAAGCAAAAGATTAGGAGCAGCACGGCGAGCGAGATAGTCGCCGCGGCGACACCCCTCGTGCCGCTCGCCATGTCGATTTGCTTCGCTAGGACGATCCCGTAGGTGTTTCGCTGTTTCGATCGATTGGTGATGTTGTTGGCTCTCTTGTTTCGATCGATCGATCGATTGGTGATGTTGTTGGCTCGTTTGGTGCCTCTGCTCTTATACTGATTTTTGGTCTCCGAGTGCCTGCATGATTCGGCCGTACGTCCTCCTCCGGGTCCGATTCCTTTTCATGGTTTCTTTTTTATGAACGCGGGAGGAACTCTTTGTCCGCCCTGCCACTTCTCCTCTCCTATTTGGGCCACACTCCTACTTGGGCTGAGATTAGCAGGTGTTCATCGAACCCTGTTTTCTATGCTTTTTATATTTTTTTATTCCTTTTGTCTTTTTATTATATATAAAATATTTTTTTCATTTTTATCATAAATTTTTGTAGTTTCTTTTGAGTTTCGTAATTAGATTAATTATTATGCTTCTATTTAAGAAAATGGTCAAGAAATTTTCACCGATCTACACATAGTACAATACTTGTTTTGATAGTATAACTTTTTCCTATTACAAATAAATTAATATAACTACGTTTGTCATCTTTTCTATAAAACATTTTCGCAACTGACATGAACACTTTTTAAAATACATTAACTCATTCATGGATAACAGAATATCCAAGTAAAAAAGACATACACACATATTGTATTATTTGAGTTGACAAAAACAGACCCTGCCAGCAATTATTTGAGTTGTTACAACAGACATATACACACATAGTAGTCCACGTATACACGTATATAGTAGAGTTGGAGTAAAATTAGTTGAGCAAGAAAGAAAGAAAGAAAGAAAGAAAGAAAGAAAGATGGTTTCTGTGGCAGTAAATAAGAAGACTGGTTCCTTCCTTGCTCTTGTATACAGATCCGAGCTGAAACAGACCCAAAGAGTAGTTTTTTTAACACGAAAGAAAGAAAGAAAGAACGAAAGATGGTTATGTTTCTTCTCCTGGTGAAACCGGTTGGTCTGGATTCAAGTTTTGGAGTTAACATGGAGCGGTCGCATGTTTGCTAGATTTTATTTTAGGCTTTCAGACAGTATGCTTTTAGTGATACAACGTGTGTTGACAAGTCGAGTCAACATATTTGCTAGATTTTTTTGTCAGGGTTCGTGTTTACTCAAAAAAAAAAAAGGGTATTTGTGACCACCCTTGATTGATTAATTAAGCCTTACTTGTTGTTGACCATGAAACAGTGTAAACGGCACAACTTTGCTTTGGGTTTGGTTTTCCATTTCCATTTGGTGGTGGATTCAATTAGTCAATCGGATACTAGTTGTAACTTTCTAGTATGAGTATGAAATAAAAAGAGCAACTTGCAGCTAGATACTAGCTGCGAGCCATCCGATCGCGATCGCACGGCCGTGATATGTGTGAACCTGGGACAGTTTTGGCACTTTTAGTGGGGGCGCGAGCGATTTGGTGTGGGGTTGGGGGTGGGGGAGAAACATGAGCAGCTGGGATGTTGACCATGATTTCCTCTCCACCCAGGGTATAATTTCCCATGACATGGTTGACCCAGAGTGCGCTCTATGTCCAGTATTTTAGATCCAAAAATAAATACCAAAGCTTGGCATCGAACTCAAAACCAACGTGATGAGTACTAATAGCTATACTAGCCAACTAGGCTACCACCCAGTTGGTACATTTGAACTACAATCTTATTTGTATGACGGAAACATTACCAAGGTTTGGGAAGCGTGGGGCAGTGAATTGGTTCACCTATTCTTATTCCCACACAGATTCACTGCCCGGGGGTTTTCCACTTACTTGATTTTTGGTCTCCCAATTCTTTTTCTGTGTGGGTATTATCATTACACCCCGGTTCACCAAGTGTTTTTCTTCACTCACTCAGTTTTCAAGTCTCCTTTTTTGCATGGGGACTTTTATTCCCACAGTGCCTCATCGAATGTTTTTTCCACTCACCTGGTTATCAGTTTCCCGATTTTGCTTGCTGCGGGGGATGGGGAGACAAAGAGGGTGCATGGACCGGGATTTGAACTCGGGTCTATTGAGTTGCTACTGACCCCAATAATCAACTCAGCCATCTTTGGTTGTTACCCACTATACGTAGACAACGTATTCAAACCCTTATCTTTAGTACCATATCAGAAAAGGTGATTTTTTTTCTTTTTTATTGGGTTTCTCTAGTCCATCATTGCATTACATTTTGTAACCATAGATGATGTCGGTAATGGAGAGGCTACCTGAGGACAAGGTTGATTTCAACAATTCTCGTGAGATACAGTAGTCGAGGTAATTATGTAGTTACCCAATAGCACAAAGTAAAGTTATGAAGCTGCTCATTATATAGTTACCAATTTGGTTATTACTACCTTTGTCCTAGTTTATTGGTCCCCTTAGTAATTTGTTGTAAACTTTGACTATAGATTTAACTAAGAAAATAATAATGCATGTCCCCAAAAATTATATCATTGGATTCGTATTTGAACATAGTTTCCAATGATATTGTTTTTGGTTACATGCATTAACATTTTGTTAGTTAAATCTAAGGTCAAAATTTAGCACAAAGTGCGAAGGGATCAACAAAAACTAGGACGGTGGTTATGTAGTTATTGGGTTGTTCTTGCTATAGTTATCATGCTTCTCATTTATAGTTATCATACTTGTCATGCTATAGTTAACAGGCTGCTCATGTCAAAGTTATCAAAGTGCTCATGCTAAAGTTATTAGGATGCCCATGCTATAGTTACAAACATAAGGATTATGTACTTATCAGGCTGCCCGAGCTATAGTTTCTCTCTATTCCTTGGCGATCGTGACTGGGTTTGTGAACTTGTGATGGATCGAGATGTGCCTAGCACTGTCACTTAATAAGAAGACATTTGCAATGATTATCACTAGGGTTGGGAGCTGCTGACATCACTCACACACTTGTGGCATATATTTTTTTAAAAATTATCAAATTTTGTTGGTAGCTTTTTGGGGTTTCATATTTAGATAACATATTATGTAATACTTGCTTTGATAATATAACTTTTCAATTAAAAAGGAATTAAATTTTAAGATAACTAAGTTTGTCGTCTTTTCTATAAAACATTTTGCCAAGTGACATGAACACTTTGTAAAAATATGTTAAATTATTTCATGGATAGTAGAATGTGCATTAATACACATTGGAAAGGATATTTGGCAAATGGTATGGTTTTAGCCTTACAGCCCAACCATCTGCGAGCCATCCGATCGCGATCTCACGACCTTGATATGTGTGAACCTGGGACAATTTTGACGCTTTTAATGGGGACACGGGCGTTTTGTGGGGGGGGGGGGGGTAAACATGGTCAGTTGGGGCGTTGATCCGATTTCCTATGGGGGTACAGTTTCCTATGACATGGCAGGCCCAGGGTTCGCTGCACCATACACTATTTTAGACCCAAAAATAGATACTGAAGCTTGATATCAAACTCAAAACTAATGTGATGAGTACTGATAGCTACACTAGCCAACTAGACTACCTCCTAGTTGGTATATCTGAACTAAAATCTTAGCTTTATGAAGGAAACCTTACCGGGGTTTGGGCGTTGACTAGAGTGGTGAGAACGAATTGGTTCACCTATTTTTATTCCCATACCAGTTAAGTGCACTTTTGTTTCACTTACTCAGTTTACTATCTCCTAATTCTTTTTCCACGTAGGGATTATCATTCCCACAACGGTTCACCAACCGTTTTTCTTCACTCACTGGGTTTTCCAGTCACTTGTTCTTTTCCTGTGCGGAGTTTTTTATTTCCATGTCGACTCGCTGACCGTTTTTCACTCACTCGTTTGTCTGTCTCCCAATATTTTGGTTGTGGGGGTGGGGGGATAAAGAAAGTACATGCATAGGATTTGAAACCAGGTCTATTGACACTACTAGGGAAAATCTTATACACAAAACTTTAGCAGTAGCGCGTGTCAAAAAATCACGCTAGTGCTAAGTAGCAGTAGCGCGTTGCCGTAAACCGCGCTACGGATACAATTGTAGCAGTAGCGCGCCTGAAGATAAAAGCGCTACTATTAAAATTCCAACTGCTTAGCCGATAGGCTACACATAGTAGTAGCGATCTACAGCGAATAGCGCTACCGCTACATGCTTTGTAGGAGCGCGTTTACGCAGAAAGGCGCTACTGATAAAGGAAATAAAATTAAATGAAAGCAAATAGAAAAGTAAATGAAAATGAAAGAAATAGAAAAAGGAGAAACGAAAAAAATGTAAAGAAAAATAAATGAAAAAAGGAAAAAGAGAAAGGAGTAGCAGTAGCGCGTATCCAGGAACGCGCTGTAGCTGACTTAGCAGTAGCGCACTTCCCGGAAAGCGCTACTGCTACTTTTCACTTAACCGCATGGTTCGTTCTTCCCCACGGCCACTTCCCCCAAATCCCAACTCCTCCGCTGTCGCCGCCGCCGTTGCCCGTCAGCCGCTGAGGAAGTTCTGGATTAGGGGGTATCCGGACAGCCGGACTATACCGTTTGTCTGGACTGTGGGAGCGTGAAGATACAAGACTCAAGACTCGGTCCCGTGTCCGGATGGGACTCTCCTTTGCGTGGAAGACAAGCTTGGCGATCTGGATATCATATTTCCTTTCTTATAACCGACTCCATGTAAACCCTAGCCCTCTCCGGTGTCTATATAAACCGGAGAGGTTGGTCCTTAGAAGGACGATCATAATCATAATCATCATAGGCTAGCTTCTAGGGTTTAGCCTCTACGATCTCGTGGTAAATCTACTCTTGTACTACTCATATCGTCAATATCAATCAAGCAGGAAGTAGGGTTTTACCTCCATCGAGAGGGCCCGAAATTGGGTAAACATTGTGTCCCTTGCCTCCTGTTACCATCAGCCTAAGACGCATAGATCGGGACCCCCTACCCGAGATTCGCCGGTTTTGACACCGACATTGGTGCTTTCATTGAGAGTTCCTCTGTGTCATCACTGCAAGGCCTGATGGCTCCTTCAATCATCAACAACGACGCGGTCTAGGGTGAGACTTTTCTCCCCGGACAGATCTTCGTGTTCGGCAGCTTCACACTGCGGGCCAATTAAGCAGCCATCCGGAGCAGATCGACAGCTATGCCCCTGGCCACCAGGTCAGGTTCGAAACCTAAACTACACGACCGATATCCGCGGAGACCTGATCTTCGACGGGTTGGGGCCTGCGCCAGGAGCGCCGGACAATCACGATGAGCACGGTTTAGACCTGCTGTCGAATAATGCTCGGGATATCGCCCTTGCAGGAGCCACGGACCTAAATCTGGAGCAGATTGCACCGCCCGAGGATGGGTGGATGGACCCCGCCCCGTAGGCCACACACCCATCGGCGGTAGAGCCGAACACAGGCCTCACCCCAAAGAAGCCTGTGACACGGACCCCGGACTCAGATCCGTTTGTAGGTTCCGATCCAGCGCCCCGAGCCCGCCGAACCTGGTTGGGCTCCTGTAATGGAGTTCACTGCTGCGGATATCTTCCAGCACTCGCCCTTTGGCCACGTGCCGAACTCGTTGAAGTTTCTCTCTTTGTCAGGAGACTCTTGGCCGAACTATGTCCGGCTTGAGTGGGAAGCAGGCGATGAAGGAATTCGTTGCCCACCCACCACCCACTTCATTGCCACGGTCGATGATTTAACCGACGTGCTTGACTTCGACTCCGAAGACATCGACGGTATGGACGACGATGCAGGAGAAGAACATGAACCACCGCTCACAGGGCGGTGGACAGCCACCTCCTCATATGATATATATATATGGTGGACACTCCGAAAGAAACCAATCGCGATGAGGCAATGGAAGATAACCCCTCGGGGAAGAAAGCAAAGCATGGGCGTCGTTGGCGCCGCTCCAAGCCCCGCCATAGCACTACCGGCACAGGAGACGAAAACAATCCGGATGGTGCCGAAGATGAGTACAACCCTGATCAGCCCGCCTTCGAGCAGGCCGAGCAGGAAGACGGGCAGGTCAGCCCAGACGAACAGGCGACGGACGGATATCCGGAGGAGGACAACTACATGACCCCTCCGAAGACGAGATTAGCCTCGGCGACGACGAGTTCGGCGTACCTGAGGACCCCGCAGAGCAGGAGCGCTTCAAGCGCCGGCTTATGGCCACCGCGAGGAGCCTGAAAAATAAGCAGCAGCAGCTCCAAGCTGATCAAGACCTGCTCACAGACAGATGGACTGAAGTCCTGGCAGCTGGGGAATACGGACTCGAGCACCACACGGCTGACCGGCCACCTCGTGGCCGGGATAAAACGGCATATCAGTCCGAATACCAGTCCGCACCCCCACGCCAATACACTACGGCCCGGGGCAATAGGCAAGACCTGCAAGATATACTGGAAAACAAAGCAGGACAACCAAGATCGATCTACGAATAGCGGGGGCACGCCCCAACATGCGACGATGACCGTCACGCCGGATACACTATCAACAAATCCGGTGGTACGTCTCCAACGTATCTATAATTTTTGATTGTTCCATGCTATTATATTACCCCTTTTGGATGTTTATGGGCTTTATTTTACACATTTATATCATTTTTGGGACTAACCTACTAACCGGAGGCCCAGCCCATATTGCTGTTTTTTTTGCCTATTTTAGTATTTTGAAGAAAAGGAATATCAAATGGAGTCCAAATGGAATGAAACCTTCGGGAGTGTGACTTTTGGAACGAACGTGATCCAGAGGACTTGGAGTGCAAGTCAAGAAGCAGCCGAGGCTCCCACAAGATAGGAGGGCGCCCCCCCTGTAGGGCGTGTGCCCCTGTCTCATGGGCCCCTCGGGCGGCCACCGACGTACTTCTTCCTCCTATATATACCTACGTACCCCGAAAACATCCAGGAGGAGTACGAAACACAATTTCCACCACCGTAACCTTCTGTATCCATGAGATCTAATCTTGGAGCCTTCGCCGGCACTCTGCCGGAGGGGAATCAACCACGGAGGGCTTCTACATCGACATCCTTGCCCCTCCGATGAGTTGTGAGTAGTTTACCATAGACCTACAGGTCCATAGTTATTAGCTAGATGGCTTCTTCTCTCTTTTTGGATGTAAATATAATGTTTTCCCCCTCTCTTGTGGAGATCTATTCAATGTAAACTCTTTTTGCGGTGTGTTTGTCGTGATCCGATGAATTGTGGGTTTATGATCAAGTTTATCTATGAATAATAGTTGAATCTTCTTTGAATTCTTTTATGTATGATTGAGTTATCTTTGCAAGTCTCTTCGAATTATTAGTTTGGTTTGGCCTACTAAATTGACCTTTCTTGCCATGGGAGAAGTGCTTAGTGAGGGAGTCCCGGACTAGGGGGTGTCCGGATAGCCGAACTATCATCATCGGCCGGACTCCAAGACTATGAAGATACAAGATTGAAGACTTCATCCCGTGTCCGGATGGGAATTTCCTTGGCGTGGAAGGCAAGCTTGGCGATACGGATATGTAGATCTCCTACCATTGTAACCGACTCTTTGTAACCCTAGCCCTCTCCGGTGTCTATATAAACCGGAGGGTTTTAGTCCATAGGACACAACAACAATCATACCATAGGCTAGCTTCTAGGGTTTAGCCTCCTTGATCTCGTGGTAGATCCACTCTTGTACTACCCATATCATCAATATCAATCAAGCAGGAGTAGGGTTTTACCTCCATCGAGAGGGCCCGAACCTGGGTAAAAACATCGTGTCCCTTGTCTCCTGTTACCATCCGCCTAGACGCACAGTTTGGGACCCTCTACCCGAGATCCGCCGGTTTTGACACCGACATTGGTGCTTTCATTGAGAGTTCCTCTGTGCCGTCGCATATAGGCCCGATGGCTCCTTCGATCATCAACGACGACGAAGTCCAGGGTGAGACTTTTCTCCCCGGACAGATCTTCGTATTCGGCGACTTTACTGCTGCGGGCCAATTAAGCAGCCATCTAGAGCAGATCGAAGCTTCGCCCGGCCGTCAGTCAGATTTAGAAGTCTGAACTTCACGGTGACATCCGCAGAGACTTGATCTTGATGGATTCGAGCCACACCGAAGCGCGCCGCCTTTATCACGATGGGCATGATTTAGCTCTGCTGCCGGACAGTGCCCTGGAGGCCGCACACGAGTCCGCTCCGACCCTCAATTCGGAGCTGGCTGCGCAGATCGAGGATGGGTGGCTAGACACCGCCTTGGGGGCTGCAACCTCTACGGCGATGGAGCCGAATACTGACCTTGTCCCTTGTGAAGCTCGTAACTCCGAGGTGCCGGACTCCTCGCCGGACTCCGAACCTCCCGCGCCCCCTCCAATCGAATCCGATTGGGCGCCGATCATGGAGTTCACCGCTGCGGACATCTTTCAACACTCACCTTTCGGCGACATCCTGAATTCGCTAAAATATCTCTCGTTATCAGGAGAGCCCTGGCCGGACTGCGGTTAGGACGGTTGGGATGCGGACGACAAAGAAATTCAAAGCCCACCCACAACCCACTTAGTAGCCACTGTCGACGATCTAACCGACATGCTAGACTTCGACTCCGAAGACATCGACGGTATGGACGACGATGTCGGAGACGACCAAGAACCAGCGCCCACTGGGCACTGGAAAGCCACCTCGTCATATGACATATACATGGTGGATATCCCAAAGGATGGGAATGGCGAGGGAACAACGGAGGAAGATCCCCCCAAGAAACAGCCTAAGCGCTGGCGTCAGCGGCGCCGCTCTAAATCCCGCCACAGCAAGAATGGAGATTCCGGCACCGGAGATAATAACACCCCAGACAGTGCCGAAGACAACCCCCTCCAGCAAGATTCAGCACAGGAGGATGGAGAAGCCAGCCCTCACGAGAGAGCAGCAGACGAAGAGGTAGAGGATGACAATTACATGCCTCCCTCCGGAGACGAGGCAAGCCTCGACGATGACGAATTCGTCGTGCCTGAGGATCCCATCGAACAAGAGCGTTTTAAACGCAGGCTCATGGCCACGGCAAGCAGCCTCAAGAAAAAACAGCAACAGCTTAGAGCTGATCAAGATCTACTAGCCGACAGATGGACTGATGTCCTTGCGGCCGAAGAGCATGAACTCGAACGACCCTCCAAAAGCTACCCCAAACGCAAGCTGCTCCCCCGATTAGAGGAGGAGGCATATAAACCTGCATCACCAGCGCTGTCGATGACCGACCACCTCGTGGGTCATGACAGAGAGGCCTCTAGGCCCTCCACTAGAACCGTACCCGGGCATCGCTCGAAAAGCACAAAGCCACATGGGAACGCTCCGGACTTGCGAGATATATTGGAGGATAAGGCAAGACAATCAAGATCGATCTACGGATCGCTTGGGCGCCCCATGATACGCGACAATAACCGTCACGCCGGATACAGCAAGTCCGGCCGGGCCGAACACAGTAGACAAAGCTCATTTGAGCTACATCGTGATATAGCCCAATACAGAGGCGCCGCACACGCACTATGCTTCACAGATGAAGTAATGGATCATCAAATCCCCGAAGTGTTTAAACCCGTGAATATTGAATCCTATAATGGCACAACAGACCCCGCGGTTTGGATCAAAGACTATCTCCTTCATATCCACATGGCCCGCGGTGATGATCTTCACGCCATCAAATACCTCCCACTCAAGCTTAAAGGACCAGCTCGGCATTGGCTTAGCAGCTTGCTAGTAGAATCAATTGGGTGTTGGGAGGACCTGGAAGCCGCATTCCTTGATAACTTCCAGGGCACGTATGTGCGACCACCAGACGCTGACGACCTAAGACATATAATTCAGCAGCCAGACGAATCGGCCAGACAATGCTGGACACGGCTCTTAACTAAGAAAAATCAAATCATCGACTGTCCGGATGCGGAGGCCCTCGCGGCCTTCAAACATAACATCCGTGACGAGTGGCTTGCCCAGCACCTGGGAAAGGAAAAGCCGAAATCCATGGCAGCCCTCACATCACTCATGACCCGCTTCTGCGCGGGAGAGGACATCTGGCTAGCCCGCAGCAACAACCTCAGCAAAAATTCTGGCAGTTCGGATACCAAGGACCACAACGGCAGGTCAAGTCGCAACAAGCACAAATGCCGCGTGCGGAGACAATCACGAGGATCTGGCGGTCAATGCGGATTCAGAGGCTCAAACCTGTCGTGAAAAAGCCATTCAAAAGAACTACTCCGGGTCCGTCCAATTTGGACCGAATACTCGACCGCTCGTGCCAGATACACGGCACCCCCGAAAAGCCAGCCAATCACACCAAGAGGGACTGTTGGGTATTCAAGCAGGCATGCAAGCTAATTGCCGACAACAATGACAAGGGGCTGCATAGCAATGACGAGGAAGAGACCCGACCGCCGAATAATAGAGGACAGAAGGGTTTCCCCCCACAAGTGCGGACGGTGAACATGATATACGCAACCCACATACCCAAGAGGGAGTGGAAGCGTGCACTCGAGGGCGATATCGCGATGGAGCGATCGCCCGAAGTTCAACCCATGGTCCTCCTGCCCGATCACTTTTGATCGAAGGACCACCCACCGACATCCGCCACGGCGGATTCGCGCATTGGTTTTAGACCCAATTGTCGATGGATTTCACCTCACGAGTCACGATGGGCGGCGGCAGACTGAACACTGCTTTATCGGGATACGGTCGCCAAGATGGGCATATATCCTCAAGGTTAAACCCACAAAGACGACCTTCAAAGGCGTCATACCGGTGTAGAGGCCAATTATGCGAGCTCGATTACTCGAAGTGGTCTTCGGATCCCCGGATAACTTCCAAAGCGAGGAGTTAATCTTCGACATAGTTCCGTTCCGCAGCAGCTATCATGCTCTGCTCAGACGGACAGCGTTTGCAAAGTTCAACGCGGTGCCGCACTACGCATACCTGAAGCCCTCGAGGAGTCATCACGGTCAACGGAAACACTGAACGCTCTCTCGGAACGGAGGAACATACAGCGGCTCTCGCGGCAGAAGTACAGTGCAGCCTCTTAAGGCAATTCTCGAGTCCGGCCGTTAAGCGACCGGACACGGCTAAACGCGCCTGGAGTAACGTACAAGACCACCTGGCACGTTCCGAGCACGCATAGCAATGTGGCCCCAACCCCAGCCCTTGAAAAATTGCAAGACCGTTCCTTCGCGTACATCATTATGTTCTGGAGATACCATGGGCATAGGGGGAGGGGCACGACCACGACAACCCAGAATGCGGCTTAACCACACCAGGGGCTCCCAAGTGTGTCATTCCTTTTTGCCTTTTTCTTTTTTCTTACCCACAAGACTCCATTCGCCAGAGGCCCAGTCCGGCAGTAGACCTGCCGAACTCACGATGCAACAGCCAGGGAAGGAGAAAGGCTACGACGAGTATCCAGGTGGTCTCCATTATGAGCATTAAATCTGTTTTATACACCATTCCACAGCCTACCCCGGGAGGGGGACATGTTTAATAGTCCCATCCCTTGCTTACCGCACTATTTGTATCGTTCTGCATTCATGTCACTATTCCTTGAATAAACAATGCATCGCTTTTTTGCTTATAATTGCATTCCTTTCTTACACATATGTTCATTTATGACATGTTGCATCCGTACACTTTGGTACGGCTAAATACACCAGGGGCTTAAGTTCCCCACATTATGGTGTGATAAGTCCGAACACTTTCACAAGTTTGGCACCCCGAACTTATAGCATTATATGCATCGGCTCGAATCATGTCTTGGGTCAATAGATGGGTTTGCCGGCTCCCATGTTTTGGTACCTTACGTTCCATTATATCGGCTAAGGTAGCGCTGGGAGAACCACAGCGATTGCGCCCAGATTGAGCTGGCGGCGCCTCGATGGAAAGCTAAAGCGACCGTCATGATGAGGCGAGATCCGGTCGCTCTTCGAGAGGTTTTTTCGAGTCCCTAAAGACTTAGCCTCTTAGAGCGAGGAACCGGCCTTGTCCGGTCCAGGCGTGGATAGCGCCCCGAATTTGGCCTTCCGAACACTAGGGGATTCGCCGAAATTTAAAATTATAGAATTCTATGGCTAAGTGAGAGTGTTCAAGCACTATAAGTCCGGTTGCCTTGTTCGTTGTGTTGAACGCCTCCCTAGATGGACCCAAAAATGGGAACAAGAGCGCTCAAGTTTATCCCGAACAACCCAACACTCGTGGCATGGGGGCTGAAGCCGACGAATTGCCATCTCTCAGATTTGATAATTGGCCGCACAGAAGGTAATATTTTAAATTAACAAGCGTTGCTTAGCGCATACGAACAACGTTTTCGACGCACAGGATAACAAAATGCGAGTCTACTCAAATATTACATCTTTGGAGCACTCACCCGCAATAATGCAGGCACCCTTTAGGACACCCTTATAATACATCTCGGGTGTGCGATACTCCTTGCCCGGCGGCGGCGCATCCGTCACAAGCTTCTCAGCGTCCATCTTGCCCCAGTGCACCTTAGCACGGGCAAGGGCCCGACGGGCACCTTCAATGCAGGCGGAGTGCTTGATGACTTCAACCCATGGACAAGCATCCACCAGCCGCCGCACCAGGCCGAAGTAGCTCCCAGGCATGGCCTCCTTGGGCCACAGCCAAACTATAAGGCCCTTCATGGCCTGTTCGGCCACCTTGTGGAGCTCGATCAGCTGCTTCAGCTGGTCACTAAGGGGCACCGGATGTCCGGCCTCAGCATACTGAGACCAAAATACCTTCTCCGTCGAGCTCCTCTCCTCGGCTCTGTAGAAAGCGGCAGCATCGGACACGCTGCGGGGCAGATCTGCGAACGTTCCTGGAGAGCTCCGAATTCGGGTAGTAACAGGTAATTCACTTTAACATGCTTGCTTTGCATGAAGAACCCGCCACTATTTTCTTCAAATCCTCGATTTCCTGGAGGGCCTTGTGGGCATCGGCCTTAGCGGCTTTGGCACTCTCAAGAGCCGACGCAAGCTCGGACTCTCGAGTCTTCGAGTCATGCTCCAAACTCTCGTGCTTTTACATGAGAGCCTGGAGCTCTTGCTGTACCACCGCCACCCGCACCTCCTGCTTCTCTCGCTCGGCTCATTCCGTGGCCGCATTGCATTTAGCCGCGGACACCGCCTCCTTCAGGGTTGCCACCTTGTTCGTAGCCCAGGAGTACCCACGTTATCCTTGTTATTTCTCTTGCAACCAAATCCTTTTCTGTAAGGTACTACTTTAATACGGTGTTACTCACCTTCCTTGTCCTCGAGCTGCTTCTTGGCATGGCCGAGCTCGCTATCGGACCGCTCGAGGCTCTGCTTCAAGGTATTGACCTCCATGATCGGTCTTGGCAGAGGTCGGCAGCCAGCCTGCATTCCCATATGGACATATTTTTAAGACTCCTGCGTATATCTTTTAGATCCTCGGTCCGGCTTTTGTTTCCTAACACCGAACCGAGCATCGAGGGCTCTTGTCTATGCGGTACTATATTACATATCTTAAAATTCTTACCTCAAAGCTTTGTTAGAAGGCTGCTGCGAGCCTCGGTCAGCCCGCTCTTGGCGGTGAACCTTCGAATCACCGCACTCATGATGGTGCGGTGTTCTTCTTCGATGGAAGCACCGTTGAGCGCCTCCAGCAAGTTATCCGGCGCCTCTGGTTGGACGGAGGCCGCCGGTGTCACAGTCTTGCCCTTCTTACAAAGGGGCCGCCCGCCGGACTTCGGAACCACTGTAGGTTCGGTCGCGAGTCGGTGCAAAGTCCGGAGGTTGCCTGCGGCACCTCGGCGCCTCCTCCTCTGGTGGGTCCTTCCGAGATCCCACCTCGGCGTCGTCAGCGTCACGGGGGGTGGAGGCGGTCGGAAGAGAATCCATATCCGACGTGCCCAAGGACCCGCTCGACGAAGCGGGAAGATCGTCCTTAGGCGGACTACAGGTTTTTTTCGGCATTAGAAAGACACCATGCGACAAAAAGAAAAATTATAACTCATCTAGGAGTCCGGATACTTACGATCTCGCCAGGGGCACTCCTCGTCGCCGTCGCCGATGTTGGCGGAACAGTCCGGGGGAAGGGTCCTTCCCTTCTTGGACCCTTCGGCCTCCCTCGTTGGGGAGGCCTTCCTCTTCCTCTCTCCCCCCGCTGGGGGAGAGGCCTCTTTCTTCTCCTCCTCATCCTCGTGGGAGGAGTCCGCCTCGGAGTCATCGGACGATGAGTCCGATACCACCTGACGCTGGGAACTCCTTTGGGTTCCCGTGGCCTTCTTCTTGGCCTTCTTCTCCGGCACTACGTAAAGTGCCGGTACCAGCAGCCCTATCAAACGAGCATCCGCTGGGTCTTCTGGAAGGGGAGCCAGACAGTTAACCTGTCCGGACGTCGCCTGCCAGGCCTGTTAAAGGTATTGGGAGTTTAGATCCCGCATAAAGTCAAAACATGAAAAGCAAGTGTCCCATAAAGGATAACATGGCTTACCTCGCCAGCCGGACGCTGCGAGCTGAATCCGCGATCTTCAGTAGCGGATGCGGGAGCTTCGGCGCCCTTGAACAGCACCCTCCAGGCATCTTCGTACGTAGTGTCGAAGAGCCCGCTCAAGGTCCGGTGCTGTGCCGGATCAAACTTCCACAAATTGAAGTCCTGTTGCTGGCATGGGATAATCCGGCGGATGAGCATGACCTGGATTACGTTGACAAGCTTGAGCTTCTTGTTCACCAGGGTTTGGAGACAGGACTGGAGTCCGGTCAGCTCTTCCGAACTACCCCATAGCAGGCCCTTCTCTTTCCAGGAGGTGAGCTGCATGGGGATGCCAGATCTGAATTCGGGGGCCGCTGCCCATTTAGGGTCACGCGGCTCGGTGATATAGAACCACCCCGATTGCCACCCTTTGATGGATTCCACAAAGGCACCCTCGAGCCAAGTGACGTTGGGCATTTTCCCACCATGGCGCCTCCGCACTCCGCTTGGCTGCCCTTCACAACCTTCGGCTTGATATTGAAGGTCTTTAGCCACAAGCCGAAGTGGGGCTGGATGCATAGGAAGGCCTCGCACACGACGATAAACGCCGAGTTATTGAGGATGAAATTTGGGGCCAGATCGTGGAAATCCAGGCCGTAGTAGAACATGAGCCCCCGGACAAAGGGGTGGAGTGGGAAGCCCAGTCCGCGAAAGAAATGGGGAAGGAATACCACCCTCTCATGGGGCCTAGGGGTGGGGATGAGCTGCCCCTCGTCGGGGATACGGTGCGCGATGTCGCTGGACAGATATCCGGCGCTGCGCAACTTCTTGATGTGCCCCTCCGTAACGGAGGAGGCCATCCACTTGCCTCCCGCTCCGGACTTGGCTGGAGAAGGTCGAGGTGAGATGTGCGGACTTGGGCGCTGGAGCTCGAGTGCGCGGAGATGGATAAGAAAAGGAGGAAGAAGGCGTAGGTAAAAAAGGTGGATCCTTATCCCCTTATATATGGGCATACGAAACTATGCGTCCCCACTGGCCTGGTAAAACTCGCTTATCTCCCAAGGGCCGCAATCAATGGCGCGGTTGGGGTTACCCGTCCGTATTGATGGGAATCCGGAATAAGGGAACACGATCTCTGCCGACAAGTCATGCCACGAAACCGCCGCTAAACGCGGCGAGGTGGTATAATCAAAACGATTCGAGTAAAAGCTTGGTTGTGGTGTGACGTCACGCCACAAAATCGTCGGCAGATTGAACTTTTGTAAATATTATTCTCTCTGATGGTATGTGGAATTTATTTTGCAGAGCCGGACACTATCCTGGTGTTCACAATCTTCTATAAATTATTCGGAGGAGGAACCCGCCTTGCAATGCCGAAGACAATATGCACGCCGGACTCGTCGCCATTGAAGCCTGGTTCAGGGGCTACTGAGGGAGTCCCGGACTAGGGGGTGTCCGGATAGCCGAACTATCATCATCGGTCGGACTCCAAGACTATGAAGATACAAGATTAAAAACTTCGTCCCGTGTCCGGATGGGACTTTCCTTGGCGTGGAAGGCAAGCTTGGCGATACGGATATGTAGATCTCCTACCATTGTAACCGACTCTGTGTAACCCTAGCCCTCTCCAGTGTCTATATAAACTGGAGGGTTTTAGTCCGTAGGACACAACAACAATCATACCATAGGCTAGATTCTAGGGTTTAGCCTCCTTGATCTCGTGGTAGATCCACTCTTGTACTACCCATATCATCAATATCAATCAAGCAGGAGTAGGGTTTTACCTCCATCGAGAGGGCCCGAACCTGGGTAAAAACATCATGTCCCTTGTCTCCTGTTACCATCCGCCTAGACGCACAGTTCGGGACCCCCTACCCGAGATCCGCCGGTTTTGACACCGACACTTAGCTTTGGGTTCAATCTTGCGGTGTCCTTACCCAGTGACAGAAAGGGTTGCAAGGCACGTATTGTATTGTTTCCATCGAGGATAACAAGATGGGGTTTATATCATATTGCTTGAGTTTATCCCTCTACATCATGTCATCTTGCTTAATGTGTTACTCTGTTCTTATGAACTTAATAATCTAGATGCAGGCAAGAGTCGATCGATGTGTGGAGTAATAGTAGTAGATGCAGGCAGGAGTCGGTCTACTTGTTACGGACGTGATGCCTATATACATGATCATGCCTAGATAATCACATAACTATGCGCTTTTCTATCAATTGCTCGACAGTAATTTGTTCACCCACTGTAATACTTATGCTATCTTGAGAGAAGCCTTTAGTGAAACCTATGGCCCCCGGATCTATCTCTTATCATATTTGCTTTCAATCTACTTTTATTTGCATCTTTACTTTTTGCATCTATATTATAAAGTACCAAAAATATATTTATCTTACCATACTATCTTTATTAGATCTCACTTTCGCAAGTGGCCGTGAAGGGATTGACAACCCCTTTATTGTGTTGGTTGCGAGTTCTGAGTTTGTTTGTGTAGGTGCGTGGGACTTTTGAGGAGCCTCCTACTGGATTGATACCTTGGTTCTCAAAAACTGAGGGAAATACTTATGCTACTATCGCTGCATCACCCTCTCCTCTTCGAGGAAAACCAACGCAAGCTCAAGACGTAGCAAGAAGGATTTCTGGCGCCGTTGCTGGGGAGGCTTCCACCAAGTCAAGTCAAGATTCGACCTCCCGCCAATGTGCGATTTCTAGCAACGTTGCCGGGGAGGTCTTTGCTCAAGTCAAGACATACCAAGTACCCATCACAAACCCATCTCCCTCGCATTTACATTATTTGCCATTTGCCTCTCGTTTTCCTCTCCCCCACTTCACCCTTGCCGTTTTATTCGCCCTCTCTTTCCCATTCTCCTCCCCTCTTTTTCGTTTGCCTTCCCGTTGCCATGGCCGAATCAAAAAGAACTAAGGGCCCTTTCCTAGGTTCTAGTACCTTGGATAACCCCTCTATCCTCTCTAAGCTCATGAATAATGACGCTATAGAAAGACCCACCGGGGTCTCCAATGAGAGCTTGAATAATTTTTATGAGGATGACTCTGGAATTTTTCGCTATTTACTTGATGAATCTTTAAAAGATGCTTGGGATAGGTTATTAAGGATTCAGGCTAGCTATGTGCCACAATATCAAAGTGAAGTACTTAAAAAGTTTTTATGTTGGCTTGCCCGCTTCCTTTAAACAAGTCTTAGATTCTATTTTTGAAGGAAGTTTTCTTGAAAGGGATGCTATAGATACTTATGAAAAAAAATGAAAACCATATTTGGGCACCCTATGAATGATAAGGTTGAATCAACTACTCTCTTGTGCTTTTATCAAAATGAAATTATTAAAGAGATGAAGTCTAGTTTAGAGGCAAACTTCCATAACGTGCTTAATCTTACTTCTTCCATTAATGGCCATGTGCTTACCTTAAATAGAAGAATGAATGCTATAGAGAGGAGATCCTCCTCTCCTAGTGCCAAAGATGGCACTCGTTAGATCTATCTTTGCTTTTATGCCTAGCTAGGGGCGTTAAACGATAGCGCTAGTTGGGAGGCAACCCAATTCTCTTTATGTTTTTTGTTTTTGCTCCTGTTTAGTAATAAATCTTGCATCTACCTTCTGTTTAGATGTGTTTTTATCTTTTAATTAGTGTTTGTCCCAAGTAGAACCTATAGGATAACCTACGATGAAGGTTGATTTCATTCTGCTGAAAAACAGAAACTTTGCGCGCACGAATATAATTTTGTTAAATCACAGGAACGTGCTTTTGCATTGATTCTTTTTTCTGCTACTCAACAAACAAATTTTCCAGGACTTGCTATTTTGGTAGGAATTTTAGAGTTCCAGAAGTTTGCATTAGTTACAGATTGATACAGACTGTTCTGTTTTTGGCAGATTCTGTTTTTCGTGTGTTGTTTGCTTATTTTGATGCATCTATGCCCAATAAAATAGCTTATAAACCACAGAGAAGTTGGAATACAGTAGGTTTAACACCAAAATAAATAAAGAATGAGTTCATTACAGTACCTTATGTGGTGGTTTTGTTTTCTTTCACTAACGGAGCTTATAAGATTTCCTGTTGAGTTTTGTGTTGTGAAGTTTTCAAGTTTTGGGTAAAGCTTTTATGGACTATGGAATAAAGGGTGGAAAGAGCCTAAGCTTGGGGATGCCCATGGAACCCCAAGATATTCAAGAATAGCAAAAAGCCTAAGCTTGGGGATGCCCCAGGAAGGCATCCCCTCTTTCGTCTTCGTTCATTGGTAACTTTACTTGGAGCTATATTTTTATTCGCCACATGATATGTGTTTTGCTTGGAGCGTCGTGTATTATATTAGTCTTTGCTTTTTAGTTTACCACAATCATCCTTGCTCTACACACCTTTTGGGAGAAGCCTATTTGATTAGAATTTGCTAGAATACTCTATGTGCTTCACTTATATCTTTTGAGCTTGATAGTTTTGCTCTAGTGCTTCACTTATATCTTTTAAAGCACGGTGGTGACTTAATTTTCAAGAAATTACTAGTCTCTCATGCTTCAATTATATCTTTTTGAGAGTCTTTTAGAACAACATGGTATTTGCTATGGTTTTAAAGTTGGTCCTAGAATGATGAGCATCCAAGTTGGGTATAATAAAAACTATCATAGAAAGTGAATTGGATGCTATGATCAATTTGATGCTTGATAATTGTTTTGAGACATGGAGGTAGTGATATTAAAGTTATGATAGTTGGGTGATTATGAATTTAAAGAATGCTTGTGTTTAAGTTTGTGATTCCCGTAGCATGCACGTATGGTGAACCGCTTTCTGATGAAGTTGGAGCACAATTTTATTTATTGATTGTCTTCCTTATGAGTGGCGGTCGGGGACGAGAGATGGTCTTTTCCTACCAATCTATCCCCCTAGGAGCATGCGCGTAGTGCTTTGGTTTTTGATGACTTCTAAATTTTTGCAATAAGTGCATGAGTTCTTTTGACTAATGTTGAGTCCATGGATTATACGCACCCTTTCACCCTTCCATCATTGCTAGCCTCTCTTGTACCGCGCAACTTTCGCCGGTACCATAGACCCACCATATACCTTCCTCAAAACAGCCACCATACCTACCTATTATGGCATTTCCATAGCCATTCCGAGATATATTGCCATGCAACTTTCCACTGTTCCGTTCATATGACACAAATTACCTTTGTCATATTGCTTTTTGCATGATCATGTAGTTGACATCGTATTTGTGGCTAGGCCACCTTCATAATTTTCATACATGTCGCTCTTGATTCATTGCATATCCCGGTACACCGCCGGAGGCATTCATATAGAGTCATATCTTGTTCTAGCTTTGAGTTGTAAATCCATAAAAGTGTGATGATCTTCATTATTAGAGCATTGTCCTAGTGGAAAGGATGATGAAGACTATGATTCCCCCACAAGTCGGGATGAGACTTCGGACTTTACAAAAAAAAGAGAAAAAGAAAGAAAAAGAAAAAAAAGGAAAAAAAGAGAAAGGCCAAAAAGAAAAAAAAGGCCAAAATAAAAAAATAAAGAAAAAAATAATAAAAATGAAATGAGAGAAAAAGAGAGAAGGGACAATGCTACTATCTCTTTTTCTACACTTGTGTTTCAAAATAGCACCATGATCTTCATGATAGAGAGTCTCATATATTGTCACTTTCATATACTAGTGGGAATTTTTCATTATAGAACTTGGCTTGTATATTCCAATGATGGGCTTCCTCAAAAGTGCCCTAGGTCTTCATGAGCAAGCAAGTTGGATGCACACCCACTTAGTTTCTTTTGTTGAGCTTTCATATATTTATAGCTCTAGTGCATCCGTTGTATGGCAATCCCTACTCACTCACATTGATATCTATTAATGGGCATCTCCATAGCCCGTTGATACGCCTAGTTGATGTGAGACTATCTTCTCCTTTTTTGTCTTCTCCACAACCACCATTCTATTCCACATATAGTGCTATGTCCATGATTCATGCTCATGTATTGCGTGAAAGTTGAAAGAGTTTGAGATTATTAAAGTATGAAACAATTGCTTGGCTTGTCATAGGGGTTGTGCATGATTAAATACTTTGTGTAATGAAGATAGAGCAACAGCTAGACTATATGATTTTGTAGGGATAACTTTCTTTGGCCATGTTATTTTGAGAAGACATGATTACTTTGATTAGTATGCTTGAAGTATTACTATTTCTTATGTCAATATAAACTTTTATTTTGTATCATTTGGATCTGAACATTCATGCCACAATAAAGAAAATTACATTATGAATTATGCTAGGTAGCATTCCACATCAAAAATTCTCTTTTTATCATTTACCTACTCAAGGACGAGCATGAATTAAGCTTGGGGATGCTTGATACGTCTCCAATGTATCTATAATTTTTGATTGTTCCATGCTATTATATTACCCCTTTTGAATGTTTATGGGCTTTATTTTACACATTTATATCATTTTTGGGACTAACCTACTAACCGGAGGCTCAACCCATATTGCTGTTTTTTTGCCTATTTCAGTATTTTGAAGAAAAGGAATATCAAACGGAGTCCAAACGGAATGAAACCTTCGTGAGCGTGATTTTTGGAACGAACGTGATCTAGAGGACTTGGACTGGAAGTCAAGAAGCAGCCGAGGCTCCCACGAGATAAGAGGGCACGACCCCCCTGTAGGGCGTGCTCCCCTATCTCGTGGGGCCCTCAGGCGGCCACCGACGTACTTCTTCCTCCTATATATACCTACGTACCCCGAAAATATCCAGGAGGAGGACGAAACACAATTTCCACCACCGTAACCTTCTGTATCCGCGGGAGCTCATCTTGGAGCCTTCCCCGGCACTCTGCCGGAGGGGGAATCGACCATGGAGGGCTTCTACATCAACATCCTTGCCCCTCCGATGAGTTGTGAGTAGTTTACCATAGACCTACGGGTCCATAGTTATTAGCTAGATGGCTTCTTCTCTCTTTTTGGATCTCAATACAATGTTCTCCCCCTCTCTTGTGGAGATCTATTCGATGGAAACTCTTTTTGCAGTGTGTTTGTCGAGATCTGATGAATTGTGGGTTTATGATCAAGTTTATCTATGAATAATATTTGAATCTTCTCTCAATTCTTTTATGTATGATTGAGTTATCTTTGCAAGTCTCTTCGAATTATCAGTTTGGTTTGGCCTACTAGATTGATCTTTCTTGCCATGGGAGAAGTGCTTAACTTTGGGTTCAATCTTGCGGTGTCCTTACCCAATGACAGAAAGGGTTGCAAGGCACGTATTGTATTGTTGCCATCGAGGATAACAAGATGGGGTTTATATCATATTGCTTGAGTTTATCCCTCTACATCATGTCATCTTGCTTAATGTGTTACTCTGTTCTTATGAACTTAATATTCTAGATGCAGGTAGGAGTCGGTCGATGTGTGGAGTAATAGTAGTAGATGCAGGCAGGAGTCGGTCTACTTTTTACGGACGTGATGCCTATATACATGATCATGCCTAGATAATCTCATAACTATGTGCTTTTCTATCAATTGCTCGACAGTAATTTGTTCACCCACCGTAATACTTATGCTATCTTGAGAGAAGCCTCCAGTGAAACCTATGGCCCCCGGGTCTATCTCTTATCATGTTTGCTTTCAATCTACTTTTATTTGCATCTTTACTTTTTGCATCTATATTATAAAATACCAAAAATATATTTATCTTATCATACTATCTTTATTAGATCTCACTTTCGCAAGTGGCCGTGAAGGGATTGACAACCCCTTTATTGTGTTGGTTGCGAGTTTTGAGTTTGTTTGTGTAGGTGCGTGGGACTTTTGAGGAGCCTCCTACTGGATTGATACCTTGGTTCTCAAAAACTGAGGGAAATACTTACGTTACTGTCGCTGCATCACCCTCTCCTCTTCGAGGAAAACCAACACAAGCTCAAGACGTAGCATCCGGCCGGGCCGAATACAGCCACCCAGACCCATTCAAACTATGTAGCCACATAGCCCGGCATAGAGGCGCCCCACACCCCCTTTGCTTCACTGACGAAGTGATGGATCACGAATTCCCAGAAGGGTTTAAACCCATCAACATCGAATCATATGATGGCACAACAGACCCCGCAGTATGGATCGAATATTTCCTTCTCCACATTCACATGGACCGCGGAGACGATCTACAGGCCATCAAGTATCTTCCCCTTAAGCTCAAAGGACCCGCCCGGCATTGGCTAAACAGCCAGCTCGTAAATTCCATTGGCAGTTGGGAAAACCTAGAAGACGTGTTTCTCGAAAACTTCCAGGGCACATACGTGTGACCACCGGATGCTGATGATTTGAGCCACATCACTCAACAGCCCGGAGAGTCAGCCAGGAAATTCTGGACTCGGTTCCTAACTAAACAGAACCAAATAGTCGACTGTCCAGACGCTGAAGCCCTAGCGGCCTTTAAGCATAATATCCGTGATGAGTGGCTCGCCCGACACCTCGGCCAGGAAAAACCCAAGTTCATGGCAGCACTCACGACACTAATGACCCGCTTTTGTGCGGGCGAGGACAGTTGGTTGGCTCGCAGTAGCACCACGCCACATTCCGGCACCTCGGATGTCCGCGACAATAACGGCAAGCCACAGCGCAACAGACATAAGCAACCGAACAACGACGACAACGCTGAAGACACGGCAGTCAAGGCCGGATTCAGCAGATCCAAATCCGGTCAGCGGAAAAAGCCGTTCAAACGAAACAATCAGGGACCGTCCAGTCTGGACCGCATACTTGAACGCTCGTGCCAAATCCACGGCACCCCGGATAAGTCAGCCAACCACACTAACAGAGATTGCTGGGTGTTCATGTTGGGGAACATAGTAATTTCCAAAAAAAATCCTACGCACATGCAAGATCATGGTGATGCATAGCAACGAGAGGGGGAGTGTATCTTCATACCCTTGAAGATCGGTAAGCGGAAGCGTTTATCAACGTGGTTGATGTAGTCGTACGTCTTCATGATCCGACCGATCCAAGTACCGAGCATACGGCACCTCCGAGTTACGCACACGTTCAGCTCGATGGCGTCCTCGCCTTCTCGATCCAGCAAGGCGGGCGAAGTAGTAGATGAGTTCGGCAGCACGACGGCGTGGTAGCGGTGTTGGTGAAGAACAATCTCCGCGAGGCTTCGCCTAAGCACTACGGAAACTATGACAGAGGATAAACTAGAGGGATGGGGTTGCGGCGACGGCTTGGTGTTTCTTGATGTGTCTTTGGTGCTAGCCCTGCCCTCTATTTATATGTTGAGCCTTGGGGTCGAAACTTGGAGTAAAAGCCTCCACAAAGTCGGTTTCACCCAAAAGGCAAGAGTCCTTTTCGGACTCGGGGCGACGCCTTGAGGTTCGGCGTCGGGACCCGACGCTAAGGGACCTGGCGTCGGCACTGGACTCATAAAACTTCCTTTTGCAATTTCCAAAAACCTTGTGGGCTTTCCCCTTTGGCCCAAATAATGTGTTCTTGTACCCAAACATTTTGCGAAACATCCGGAACCCCTTCCGGTGAATTCCGGAACCCTTCCGGAGATCAAACACTATTATCTCATATATCAAACTTTATCTCCGGATCATTCCAGAGTTCCTCATCATGTCCATGATCTCATCCGGGACTCCGAACAACATTCGGTTACCAACATACATAACTCATATAATACTATATCATCAACGAAACGTTAAGCGTGTGGACCCTACGGGTTCGAGAACTATGTAGACATGACTGAGACACGTTTCCGGTCAATAACCAATAGCGGGACCTGGATGCCCATATTGGCTCCCACATATTCTACGAAGATCTTTGTCGGTCAAACCGCATAACAACATACGTTGTTCCCTTTGTCATCGGTATGTTACTTGCCCGAGATTCGATCGTCGGTATCTCAATACCTAGTTCAATCTCATTATCGGCAAGTCTCTTTACTCGTTACGCAATGCATCATTCCGTAACTAACTCATTAGCTACATTGCTTGCAAGGCTTATATTGATGTGCATTACTGAGAGGGCCCAGAGATACCTCTCCGACAATCGGAGTGACAAAACCTAATCTCAAAATACGCCAACTCAACATGTACCTTTGGAGACACTCAGAGCTCCTTTATAATCTCCCGATTCACGTTGTGACATTTGGTAGCACACAAAGTGTTCCTCCGTAAGCGGAGTTGCATAATCTCATAGTTGTAGGAACATGTATAAGTCATGAAGAAAGCAATAGCAACATACTAAACGATCAAGTGCTAAGCTAACGGAATGGGTCATGTCAATCACATCATTCTCCTAATGATATGATCCCGTTAATCAAATGACAACTCATGTCTATGGTTAGGAAACATAACCATCTTTGATTAATGAGCTAGTCAAGTAGAGGCATACTAGTGACATTAAGTTTGTCTATGTATTCACACATGTATCATGTTTCCGGTTAATACAATTCTACCATGAATAATAAACATTTATCATGAAATAAGGAAATAAATAATAACTTTATTATTGCCTCTAGGGCATATTTCCTTCAGTCTCCCACTTGCACTAGAGTCAATAATCTAGTTCACATCGCCATGTGATTTAACACCAATATTCATATCTGTATATGATTAACACCCATAGTTCACATCGTCATGTGACCAACACCCAAAGGGTTTACTAGAGTCAATAATCTATTTCACATCGCTATGTGATTAACACCCAAAGAGTAATAAGGTGTGATCATGTCTTGCTCGTGAGAGAAGCTTAGTCAACAGGTCTGTCACATTCAGAGCCGTATGTATTTTGCAAATATTCTATGTCTACAATGCTCTGCACGGAGCTACTCTAGCTAATTGCTCCCACTTTCAATATGTATCTAGATTGAGTCTTAGACTCATCTGGATCGGTGTGAAAGCTTGCACCGATGTAACTCTTTACGACGGGCTCTTTTATCACCTCCATAATCGAGAAATATTTCCTTAGTCTTACTAAGGATATTCTTGACCAATGTTCAGTGATCTACTCCTAGATCACTATTGTACTCCCGTGCCAAATTCAGAGCAAGGTATACAATAGGTCTGGTACATAACATAGCATACTTTATAGAACCTATGACTAAAGCATAGGGAATGACTTTCATTCTCTTTTCTATTTTCTGCCGTGGTCGGAATTTGAGTCTTACTCAATTTCACACCTTTGCAACACAGGCAAGAACTCTTTCTTTGACTGTTCCATTTTGAACTATTTCAAAATCTTGACAAGGTATGTACTTATTGAAAAACTTATCAAGCGTCTTGATCTATCTCAGTAGATCTTGATGCTCAATATGTAAGTAGCTTTACTGAGGTCTTTCTTTTAAAGAACTCCTTTCAAATACTCCTTTATGCTTTCTAGAAAAATTCTACATCATTTCTGATCAACAATATGTTACTCACATATATTTATCAGAAAGGCGATAGTGCCCCCACTCACTTTATTGTGAATACAGGCTTCACCGCAAATCTGTATAAAACTATATGCTTTGATCAACTTATCAAAGCGTATATTCCAACTCTGAGATGCTTGCACCAGTCCATAGATGGATCGCTGGAGCTTGCACATTTTGTTAGCACCTTTAGAATTGACAAAACCTTCTGGTTGCATCATATACAACTTTTCTCTATGAAAACCATTAAGGAATGTAGTTTTGACATCCATTTGCCAGATTTCATAAAGTGTGGCAATTGCTAACATGATTCAGAAAGACTTAAGCATCGCTATGGTTGAGAAAATCTCATTGTAGTCAACACTTTGAACTTGTCGAAAATCTTTTTGCGACAAGTCGAGCTTTGTAGATAGTAACACTACTATCAGCGTCTGTCTTCCTCTTGAAGATCCATTTATACAGTATGCCTTGCCGATCATCGGGCAACTCCACCAAAGTCCATACATTGTTCTCATACATGGATCCCATCTCAGATTTCATGGTCTCAAGCCATTTTGCGGAATCTGGGCTCATCATCGCTTCCTCATAGTTCGTAGATTCATCATGGTCCAGTAACATGACTTCCAAAACAGGATTACCGTACCACTCTGGTGCGGACTGTACTTTGGAAGACCTACGAGGTTTTGTAGTAACTTAATCTGAAGTTTCATGATCATCATCATTAGCTTCCTCACTATTTGGTGTAGGAATCACTGGAACTGATTTCTATGATGAACTACTTTTCAATTCGGGAGAAGGTACAAATTACCTTATCAAGCTCTACTTTCCTCCCACTCACTTCTTTCGAGAGAAACTCCTTCTCTAGAAAGGATACATTCTTAGCAATGAATGTTTTGCCTTCGAATCTATGATAGAAGGTGTACCCAATAGTTTCCTTTGGGTATTCTATGAAGATGCACTTCTCCGATTTGGGTTCGAGCTTATCAGGTTAAAACCTTTTTCACATAAGCATCACAACTCCAAACTTTAAGAAATGACAGCTTAGGTTTACTGCTAAACCATAGTTCATACGGTGTCGTCTCGATGGATTTAGATGGTGCCCTATTTAAAGTGATTGCAGCTATCTCTAATGCATAACCCCAAAACAATAGTGGTAAATCGGTAAATATATCATAGATCGCACCATATCCAAGAAAGTGCGGTCACGACGTTCGGACACACCATTATGTTGTGGTGTTCCATGTGGCGTGAACTGTGAAACTATTCCACATTGTTTAAAATGAAGGCCAAACTCGTAACTCAAATATTCTTCTCTATGATCAGATTGTAGAAACTTTATTTTCTTGTTACGATGGTTCTCCACTTAACTCTGAAATTCTTTGAATTTTTCAAATGTTTCAGACTTGTACTTCATTAAGTAGATATACGCATATCTGCTCAAATCATCTTTGAAGGTCAGAAAATAATGATACCCGCCACGAGCATCAACACTCATTGGACCGCATACATCGGTATGTATTATTTCCAACAAGTTAGTAGCTCGTTCCATTGTTCCGGAGAACGGAGTTTTAGTCATCTTTTTAAAAAGGCACGGTTCACCAGTATCAAATGATTCATAACCAAGTGATTCCGAAAATCCATCTTTATGGAGTTTCTTCATGCGCTTTACACCGATATGACCCAAACGGCAGTGCCACAAATAAGTTGCACTATCATTATTAACTTTGCATCTTTTGGAATCAACATTATGAATATGTGTATCACTATGATCAAGATTCAATAAACCATCACCATTGGTTGTATGACCATAGAAGGTTTTATTCATGTAAACAGAATAACAATTTATTCTCTATCTTAGATGAATAATCGTATCACATTAAAGATGATCTTATCATATTTATGCTCAACGCAAACACCAAATAATATTTTATTTAGGTTTAACACTAATCTCGAAAATATAGGGAGTGTGTGATGATGATCATATCAATCTTGGAACTACTTCCAACACTCATCGTCACTTCCCCTTCAACTAGTCTCTGTTTATTCTGTAACTCCTGTTTTGAGTTACTAATCTCAGCAACCGAACAAGTATCAAATACTCAGGGGCTACTATAAACACTAGTAAGGCACACATCAATAACCTGTATATCAAATATACCCTTGTTCAATTTGCCATCCTTCTTATCCACCAAATATTCAGGGCATTTCCGCTTCCAGTGACCATTTCCTTTGCGATTGTAAGCACTTTCGGTTTGAGGCTTTGGTCCAGCTTTGGGCTTCTTCGCAGGAGTGACAACTTGCTTGTCATTCTACTTGAAGTTCCCTTTCTTTCCCTTTGCCCTTCTCTTGAAACTAGTGGTCTTGTCAATCATCAACACTTGATGCTCTTTCTTGATATCTACCTTCGTCGATTTCAACATCACGAAGAGCTCGGGAATCGTTTTCGTCATCCCTTGCATACTATAGTTCATCATGAAGTTCTAGTAACTTGGTGATGGTGACTAGAGAACTCTGTCAATCACTATCTTATCTGGAAGATTAACTCCCACTTGATTCAAGCGATTGTAGTACCCAGACAATCTGAGCACATGCTCACTAGTTGAGCGATTCTCTTCCATCTTTTAGCTATAGAACTTGTTGGAGACTTCATATCTCTCAACTCGGGTATTTGCTTGAAATATTAACTTCAATTCCTGGAACATCTCATATGGTCCATGACGTTCAAAACGTCTTTGAAGTCCCGATTCTAAGCCGTTAAGCATGGTGCACTAAACTATCAAGTAGTCATCATATTGATCTAGCCAAACGTTCATAACGTCTGCATCTGCTCCTGCAATAGGTCTGTCACCTAGCGGTGTGAAAGAACATTTGCTCCCTGGGTGGTTTTGGTAATTAATGACAACATACTTTGTGGTTGGACTAATGCTTTTATCAAGTATGTTTCAGGAAGTTCAATCACATTGGCATGGCAAAAGGACTGAAGAGGTGGACCCCTAAAATGCTAAGGCAAGCATTGTCAAAAACTCAAGACTCCAATTTTGGTTTAGTGATCCAAGATCACATTGAGTCCATAGGAAAGCCAATACTATTAAAAGGGGATGAGGTTATGATAATGATCTGGTTGCTCAAAGTGCTTAGTGATACATCTCCTAAACTATCAGCAACTCTCACTTCCATAATACACTCATAAGTAATCTCGGTCCCACCGATTTCCTAAACTCAGTCACACCGAGATGAACCACCTCAGCCATATAGCCAAACCCTAGAAATCTCGGATTTTCCGATTCTGAACTCGGTCTCACCGAAACTTGAGCTGCCAAGCTTCAGAACCTTCGTCATCAAATCGGTGTCACCGAGATGATGAAGTCGGTCCCACCGAGATTGGCAAGCCCTAGTCTTTACACGAATCGGACTCACCGAGATTGTATTTTCGGTCCCACCGAAAATCCCAACGTTCACATGTTTTGAACTTTCGGTCTCACCGAGTTGTCAACTTCGGTCTAACCGAGATTGGTCAAATGTGTGTAACGGTTGGATTTTGTGTGGAGGCTATAAATACCCCTCCACCCCTCTTCATTCGTGGAGAGAGCCATCGAAAGAACTACCACTCCTACCTTACATTTCGAGAAGAAAACTACCTACCCTTGTGTTGAGATCAAGTTGCTCCACTCCCACCATATGAAGCTTGATCTCTAGCCTTCCCAAGTTGCTTTCCACTCAATCCTTTCTTCCACCACAGCCAAATCAGTGAGGAGAGTTGAGTGTTGGGGAGATTATCATTTGAAGCACAAGAGCAAGGAGTTCATCATCATCAACACCATCTATTACCTTTTGGAGGTGGTGCCTCCTAGATTGGTTAGGTGTCGCTTGGGAGCCTCCGTCGAGATGTGGAGTTGAACCAAGAAGTTTGTAAGGGCAAGGAGATCGCCTACTTCGTGAAGATCTACCCGAGTAAGGCTAGCCCTCCGTGGGCGTAGGCCATGATGGCATAGACAAGGTTGCTTCTTCGTGGACCCTTCGTGGGTGGAGCCCTCCGTGGACTCTCGCAGCCGTTACCCTCCGTGGGTTGAACTCTCCATCAACGTGGATTGACGATAGCACCACCTATCGGAACCACGAGAAAAATCTCCGTGTCTCCAAATTGCGTTTGATCTTCTCCACTTCTCTTTACTACTTGTGCAATTTACTTTCCGCTGCCCATACACTAGAATTGCATGTGTAGTATGCTACTTGACTTGTGTGATATGCAAAATCTGCCAAAATCTTGTCTTTGTCAAAAGGCATAATTTTATCTTGTCGAGTAGTCTAATCACCCCCCCTCTAGACACTCTCACCTTCTTTGATCCTACAATTGGTATCAGAGCATTGGTCTCCATTGCTTTGGTTTACACACCATTGGAGGAAGATGGACGTGTCTACGTTTGGGAGTGTTAGTCATAGAGTGCCTATTCTTAATGGAGTGTCCTATAACTCGTGGAGGATTGAAATGCTTATTATCTTTAAGATGTATAACTTGCGCAAATATGTTGAAACCCCATATGTGCCTCCATTTGACCCCTTGCACCCTACCATGGATGAAGAGCTTGATTTGCTTCGTAACCTTAGAACTGTAAATCTTATCATTAGAGGTTTGCCCGATAACTTGCTTAAGCTCGTCACAAACTTTGAGTGCGCCTATGCTATGTGGAAGTTCTTGGAAGAACTTTATCCGGACTGCTCTTTGAGAGGTCTTGATGAAACTCTATACAAGACTATTGAATTTGATATGATGCGCCCCAATGATCCCAACTTTGATAAATGCTTCTTTGAGCTTCGTGATCTCATGAAAAAGAAGGGTGATCCTTGTCTTATCAATGATCTAATTAGAAATGCTCTTGTATTGCATTCCGATGATTATTGTCACATTGACAAAACTAATGCAAGTAGTTGTCAAATTGACCTAGGTGTTGATGATGAACTATCTATGGGTCAATATGATGATGAGCATGAGGATGATGATGATTACTCCGATTCGGACACCGAGCTAGACAAGATCATGAAGAGTCTCAATCTCATGGCGAATCTGAGAGACTACATATCTGGTGGAAAAGAGTGGATTCTTGATAGTGGATGCACCGATCACATGACCGGAGACGAAGACATGTTTTGAGAGCTTGCAAAGAACGATGGTCCACGCAAGTATGTGACTTTTGGAGACAACTCCAAGGGTAAGGTACTTGGCCTTGGTAAGGTGGCCATATCTCATGATAGCTCTATTCAAAATGTCATGCTTGTTGAATCACTTGGATACAATTTACTTTCCGTGTCTAGATTAGCTGACTTTGGATTCAATGTGCTATTCACCGAAGTAGATTGCCAAGTCTTTCGTCGTGACAGTCATAACATGGTATTTACCGGTATCCGTAGAGGTGATCTATATATTGTTGATTTCACTAAGAAAGCTCAACCTAGAACTTGCTTCATTGCTAAATCTGCTAAAGGTTGGTTATGGCATAGAAGGCTTGGACATGTTGGTATGCGTAATCTAGACAAGCTAATCAAAGGTGATCATATTCTTGGTGTTAAAGATGTTTTCTTTGACAAAGATAGACTTTGTAGTGCTTGTCAGGCAGGAAAACAAGTAGGTGGAAGTCATCCCGTGAAGAACATTATGACCACAAGGAGACCGCTTGAGCTTCTTCATATGGATCTCTTCGGTCCCAATGCTTACAAAAGCCTTGGTGGTAACTCCTTTGGTCTAGTTATAGTTGATGATTATTCCAGATTTACGTGGGTATTTTTCCTTGTTGACAAATCACAGGTTCAGAGGATCTTCAAAACCTTTGGTAGAAAGGCCCAAAACCAATTTGAGGTGAAGAACAAGAAAGTTCGGAGTGACAATGGAACGGAGTTCAAGAACGCCCATGTAGACTCTTTTCTTGATGAGGAAGGGATTCTACATGAGTTCTCGGCTACGTACACTCCTCAACAAAATGGAGTTGTTGAGAGGAAGAACCGAACGCTCATAGAGATGGCGAGAACGATGCTTGATGAATACAAGACACTGAAGCACTTTTGGGGTGAAGCCGTTGAGACAGCTTGTCATGCTATCAACAGACTTTATCTTCACAAGCTCCTCGGCAAGACTTCATACGAGCTCCTCACCGGTAACAAACCCCAAGCGGGATACTTTCGTGTCTTTGGTTGAAATGCTATATCCTTGATAAGCATCGTCGGTCTAAATTTGCTCCTAAAACCCATGAAGGTTTTTTCTTGGTTATGGATCAAACTCCCACACCTACCGTGTCTACAATAATTTCACCGAAAGGTTGAAGAGGCGGTGAGCGTGAAGTTTGATGAATCTAATGGCTCATAAGTAGAGCAAATGCCTATTGATGTAGGAGACAAGGACCCATCGGAAGCCATTCAAGATTTATCTATTGGAAAGATCCGTCCCATGGAAGTGAAGGAGAGTACCTCATCTACATATGTGGAGCCCCCTTCCTCACGGCAAGATGAACCTCAAGGCAACATGGAGGCCTCCACAAGTGGAACTCACCAAGATGAGGAAGTGCAACAAGAAGATCCACCACAACCTCCTTCTCCACCACCTCAAGACAACACCAACAACAATGAAGAAGAAGAAGAGGAAGATGAGGATGATGAGGAAGCTCAGCCACAACCCCAACAAAAGCTATCTCGAGTCCGAGCAAGAGTCAAGAAAAATCATCCTATGGAACAAATGATGAACGACATCGACTCCGGGAGAATTACTCGCTCTAAAACTCGCTTAGCTAACTTTTGTGAGCATTACTCATTTATCTCTAGTCTTGAACCTATGAAGGTAGAAGAAGCACTTGAAGACCCGGATTGGGTGAACGCTATGCACGAAGAGCTACACAACTTCGAGAGGAACAATGTATGGACTTTGGTAGAGAAGCCCAATGATGATCAAAACGTCATTGGAACCAAATGGGTGTTTCGGAACAAGCAAGATGAAGATGGACAAGTCATCCGCAACAAGGCTCGTCTCGTAGCTCAAGGTTACACACAAGTCGAAGGTATGGACTATGGTGAGACCTATGCCCCCGTTGCTAGACTTGAGTCCATTCGCATTCTTCTTGCTTATGCCAATCACCATGATATTACTCTCTATCAAATGGACATTAAAAGTGCTTTCCTAAATGGTGAAATTGAGGAGGAAGTATTTGTGAAACAACCTCCCGGATTTGTGAATCCCAAAAAGCCTAATCATGTTTACAAACTTCATAAAGCTCTTTATGGACTTAAACAAGCTCCTAGAGCTTGGTACAAATGCTTGACTAGCTTTCTTCTTGAAAAAGGTTTTGAGATTGGAAAAATAGACTCAACGCTATTCACGAAAAGGGTTGATGGTGAACTATTTGTTTGCCAAATATATGTTGATGATATTATCTTTGGTTCAACTAACCCTCATTTTAGCGAGAAATTTGGAAAGCTCATGTCGGAGAAGTATGAGATGTCCATGATGAGTGAACTCAAATTCTTCCTTGGGTTGCAAATCAAGCAATCTAAGGAGGGTACCTTTGTCTCACAAACAAAGTACACCAAGGATCTCTTCAAGAAGTTCAACATGCAAGAAAGCAAAGGTATGAGAACCCCCATGCCTACAAGTGGACATAATGACCTGACAAAAGGTGGAGAACCTGTTGATCAAAAGGTTTACCGATCTATGATTGGTTCTCTACTTTATCTCTGTGCTTCTCGTCCTAACATAATGTTGAGCGTATGCATGTGTGCTCGATATCAAGCTGCCCCTAAAGAATGTCATCTTAAAGCTGTTAAAAGAATTGTGAGATATTTGATACACACGCCTAACTTTGGCATTTGGTATCCTAAGAGGGCCTCTTTCGACCTTGTTGGCTATTCCGACTCGGACTATGCCGGTGACAGGGTTGATAGAAAGTCAACTTCGGGTACGTGTCAATTCCTTGGTCGATCCCTTGTATCTTGGTCCTCCAAGAAACAAAATTCGATATCACTATCCACTGCCGAAGCAGAATATATTGCTGCTGGTTCATGTTGTGCTCAATTGCTATGGATGACACAAACGCTTAAGGATTATGGGATACATGTGAGACATGTTCCTTTGCTTTGTGACAATGAGAGTGCGATTAAGATTGGACACAATCCCGTGCAACACTCTCGAACGAAACATATTGAAGTTCGTCACCATTTTATTCGTGATCACAGTGCCAAGGGTGATATCAATCTTAAGCATGTTCGTACTGACAAACAACTTGCAGATATCTTTACAAAACCACTTGATGAGAAAGTGTTTTGTCGCTTAAGGAGTGAGTTGAACATCATTGATGCTTCAAACTTGGAGTGAAAACTCCATTGATGCATGCAAGGCATGAGCCTAATTGACTAATCCTTGATATTTCTCTTATGATGATGATCATATGTCTTGGACACATTTGCCCCCTTGTATTGCATCTAACTCCTTGCAGGTACTTGGACGATCTACATTCCACAAGATTACCACACACTCAAATCTTGAGTAATCTTGTCATTGACCAAGTATCTAGCCCTTTGGGATGTTGAGTTCAAGGAACAAAATTCCACATATCCTTTTTGACACCTTATACATCTAGTATTTCACTCTTGTCATCTTGGATATCCTTGAGAATTTCCTTGCTTGCCTAACCCATGTAGGAAGATGAACTACACAAGTTGAAATGGTGCTCCAACTTCACATTCAATGAGCACCTACATCAAGTTCACCTACATGAACAAAGCAACAACAAGCCCAAGGTATGTTCTTCACATCTTTAAGGAGCTTTGCTCAAAGACATGAGTACAAGTAGCTTCATAAGATGTGATCACATCAAATGCTTAATCGAAAAATGGCAACCCCATTTTGAGCTTAAATGATGAGTATGACCTATGATCAAATGTTCTCATTTGACTCCTAAGTCAATATACTCAAACATAGGTGACTTTGTCACCGACCCTTATCTAGATGAAGTACATACGTTTTGGAGTTTTTCTATTTTCTCTTATGTTCTCTCATTGAGTTTCCTTTTAATCAAAAAAAAACACTTCATCTAGCAACCTTTTTCATTTCTATTCTTCTGTCTTTGTGAATATACTTTTGGCTCTGATCAATTCCTTGAAAATCATTTACAAATTCATTGCAAATCCTTTGAAACATTCCTTGCAAAGTGAGCTGAATTATTTCTGTATTTCCTTGGAATTAAACTCGGCGTCACCGACTTAAAAATTTCGGTCTGACCGAAAAGGATCTGCCCTAAGTCCCTGACTTTCGGACCCACCGAGCCATCTAATTCGGTGTCACCGACTTTCTTTCAGGATATCATCTTCTGCAGCTCCTCAATGATTCTCTATACGTGTTTCTTATTGCCAAGTTGTGATTCTTAAGGATCCCACTTCTTTCCTTCCATCTTCCCCGACCTTCCTAGTCTGCTGTCCTTTTCGGCACTTGATGTCAAAGGGGGAGAAGATTTAGGGGGAGATAAGGGGAGAAGAGAAGATTTAGGGGGAGAAGAAGAGCAATCTTACCTTAAGGGGGAGAGAATCACATCAAAGCTTTGCCGTGTTCCACATTGGTTATTACACTTGGCATCATTCTTTTGATTTTGCTTTTTCCTCAAAGGGAGAGAAATCTTCACAATTGATATCTTATGGAAAGCAAAATCTCTCAGAGTTCATTGAAAATCTTTCAGTTTCAGGAGACATGTTTGCTGATTCTAGCTTGTGCTCAATATGAGACACTCTTTATACATGTCATCCCTGGCTTGGTACTCTTGATGTTCTTGCTGTTGGTTGAAGAAATACTCTTGTGTTATCTAACCCTGTTTTCCCAAGTCTATTTCTTCAGGTACAATGCCAAGGAACCTCAAGGTAAGTATATGCACCTTGCAGAATGTGCATGATGGTGACTTGCTTGTGTATATTTGTTTGCAAGAAATCACCATGCACATATGCATTATCACTCACTTCTTTTCATACGCTCGATGCATATAGCCAAGCTGCATGTAGCACATCTTGCTTTTCTCTCTTGTGTGCTTGTGGTAGTCCAAACCATAATCTATGAAAATCTTGCACACTTGTAGGGGAGCCTATGTACTACATGTTTGTCAAAGCTTTCGTGATAATTCATCTTTCTTTGATAGCTTTGATGTCTTGTTCGTGTGTTGCCATCAATTACCAAAAAGGGGGATATTGAAAGCACATTTGCTCCCTGGGTGGTTTTGGTAATTAATGACAACATACTTTGTGGTTGGACTAATGCTTTTATCAAGTATGTTTCAGGAAGTTCAATCACATTGGCATGGCAAAAGGACTGAAGAGGTGGACCCCTAAAATGCTAAGGCAAGCATTGGCAAAAGCTCAAGACTCCAATTTTGGTTTAGTGATCCAAGATCACATTGAGTCCATAGGAAAGCCAATACTATTAAAAGGGGATGAGGTTATGATAATGATCTGGTTGCTCAAAGTGCTTAGTGATACATCTCCTAAACTATCAGCAACTCTCACTTCCATAATACACTCATAAGTAATCTCGGTCCCACCGATTTCCTAAACTCAGTCACACCGAGATGAACCACCTCAGCCATATAGCCAAACCCTAGAAATCTCGGATTTTCGATTCTGAACTCGGTCTCACCGAAACTTGAGCTGCCAAGCTTCTGTAACCTTCTGTCATCAAATCGGTGTCACCGAGATGATGAAGTCGGTCCCACCGAGATTGGCAAGCCCTAGTCTTTACACGAATCGGACTCACCGAGATTGTATTTTCGGTCCCACCGAAAATCCCAACGTTCACATGTTTTGAACTTTCGGTCTCACCGAGTTGTCAACTTCGGTCTGACCGAGATTGGTCAAATGTGTGTAAGCAGTTGGATTTTGTGTGGAGGCTATAAATACCCTCCACCCCTCTTCATTCGAGGAGAGAGCCATCAGAAAGAACTACCACTCCTACCTTACATTTCTGAGAAGAAAACTACCTACCCTTGTGTTGAGATCAAGTTGCTCCACTCCCACCATATGAAGCTTGATCTCTAGCCTTCCCAAGTTGCTTTCCACTCAATCCTTTCTTCCACCACAGCCAAATCAGTGAGGAGAGTTGAGTGTTGGGGAGATTATCATTTGAAGCACAAGAGAAAGGAGTTCATCATCACCAACACCATCTATTACCTTTTGGAGGGTGGTGCCTCCTAGATTGGTTAGGTGTCGCTTGGGAGCCTCCGTCGAGATGTGGAGTTGAACCAAGAAGTTTGTAAGGGCAAGGAGATCGCCTACTTCATGAAGATCTACCCCGAGTAAGGCTAGCCCTCCGTGGGCGTAGGCCATGATGGCATAGACAAGGTTGCTTCTTCGTGGACCCTTCGTGGGTGGAGCCCTCCGTGGACTCTCGCAGCCGTTACCCTCCGTGGGTTGAAGTCTCCATCAACGTGGATTGACGATAGAACCACCTATCGGAACCACGAGAAAAATCTCCGTGTCTCCAAATTGCGTTTGATCTTCTCCACTTCTCTTTACTACTTGTGCAATTTACTTTCCGCTGCCCATACACTAGAATTGCATGTGTAGTATGCTATTTGACTTGTGTGATATGCAAAATCTGCCAAAATCTTGTCGTTGTCAAAAGGCATAATTTTTATCTTGTCGACTAGTCTAATCACCCCCCCTCTAGACACTCTCACCTTCTTCGATCCTACACGATGCATTAAGGACATAATTCTTCCATGCAGCAATGAGGATAAACCTCAGATCACGGATCTAATCCGCGTCATTGCTACTAACATCTTTCAACACAATTTTCTCTAGGAACATATCAAAATAAACATATGAAAGCAACAATGCGAGCCTTTGATCTACAACATAATTTGCAAAATACTACCAGGACTAAGTTCATGATAAATTTAAGTTCAATTAATCATATTACTTAAGAACTCCCACTTAGACAGACATCTCTCTAGTCATCTAAGTGATCACGTGATCCAAATCAACTAAACCATGTCCGATCATCACGTGAGATGGAGTAGTTTTCAATGGTGATCATCACTATGTTGATCATATCTACTATATGATTCACGTTCGACCTTTCGGTCTCCGTGTTCCGGGGCCATATCTGTATATGCTAGGCTCGTCAAGTTTAACCTGAGTATTCCGCGTGTGCAACTATTTTGCACTCGTTGTATTTGAACATAGAGCCTATCACACCCGATCATCATGTGGTGTCTCAGCACGAAGAACTTTCGCAATGGTGCATACTCAGGGAGAACACTTCTTGATAATTAGTGAGAGATCATCTTAAAATGCTACCGTCAATCAAAGCAAGATAAGATGCATAAAGGATAAACATCACATGCAATCAATATAAGTGATATGATATGGCCATCATCATCTTGTGCTTGTGATCTCCATCTCCGAAGCACCGTCGTGATCACCATCGTCACCGCGCGACACCTTGATCTCCATCGTAGCATCGTTGTACTTTACGCCATCTATTGCTTCTACGACTATCGCTACCGCTTAGTGATAAAGCAAAGCAATTACAGGGCATTTGCATTTCATACAATAAAGCGACAACCATATGGCTCCTGCCAGTTGCCGATAACTTTCGGTTACAGAACATGATCATCTCATACAATAAAATATAGCATCACGTCTTGACCATATCACATCACAACATGCCCTGCAAAAACAAGTTAGATGTCCTCTACTTTGTTGTTGCAAATTTTACGGGCTGAGCAAGAACCGTTCTTACCTACGCATCAAAACCACAACGATAGTTCGTCAAGTTAGTGTTGTTTTAACCTTCGCAAGGACTGGGCGTAGCCACACTCGGTTCAACTAAAGTTGGAGAAACAGACACCCGCCAACCACGTGTGTGCAAAGCACATCGGTAGAACCAGTCTCGCGTAAGCGTACGCGTAATGTCGGTCCGGGCCGCTTCATCCAACAATACCGTCGAACCAAAGTATGACACGCTGGTAAGCAGTATGACTTGTATCACCCACAACTCACTTGTGTTCTACTCGTGCATATAACATCTACGCATAAAACCAGGCTTTGATACCACTGTTGGGGAACGTAGTAATTTCAAAAAAAAATTCCTATGCACACGCAAGATCATGGTGATGCATATCTACGAGAGGGGGAGTGTATCTTCATACCCTTGAAGATCGCTAAGCGGAAGACGCTGAAGACACAGCTGTCAACGCCGGATTCAGCGGATCCAAATCCGGTCAGCGGAAAAAGCCGTTCAAACGAAACAATCAGGGACCGTCCAGTCTGGACCGCATACTTGAACGCTCGTGCCAAATCCACAGCACCCCGGATAAGTCAGCCAACCACACTAACAGAGATTGCTGGGTGTTCATGTTGGGGAACGTAGTAATTTCCAAAAAAAAATCCTACGCACATGCAAGATCATGGTGATGCATAGCAACGAGAGGGGGAGTGTATCTTCATACCCTTGAAGATCGGTAAGCGGAAGCGTTTATCAACGTGGTTGATGTAGTAAATGCGTCTTCATGATCCGACCGATCCAAGTACCGAACACACGGCACCTCCGAGTTACGCACACGTTCAGCTCGATGGCGTCCTCGCCTTCTCGATCCAGCAAGGCGGGCGAAGTAGTAGATGAGTTCGGTAGCAGCGGCGGCGTGGTAGGCGGTGTTGGTGAAGAACAATCTCCGCGAGGGCTTCGCCTAAGCACTACGGAAACTATGACGGAGGATAAACTAGAGGATGGGGTTGCGGCGCACGGCTTGGTGTTTCTTGATGTGTCTTTGGTGCTAGCCCTGCCCTCTATTTATATGTTGAGCCTTGGGGTGAAACTTGGAGTAAAAGCCTCCACAAAGTCGGTTTCACCCAAAAGGCAAGAGTCCTTTTGGACTCGAGGGCGACGCCTTGAGGTTCGGCGTCGGGACCCAGACGCTAGGGACCTGGCGTCGGCCTGAGCTCATAAAACTTCCTTTTGCGCTTTCCAAAAACCTTGTGGGCTTTCCCCTTTGGCCAAAATAACGTGTTCTCGTACCCAAACATTTTGGGAAACATCCGGAACCCCTTCCGGTGAATTCCGGAACCCATCCGGAGATCAAACACTATTATCCCATATATCAAACTTTATCTCCGGATCATTCCGGAGTTCCTCGTCATGTCCATGATCTCATCCGAGACTCCGAACAACATTCGGTTAACAACATACATAACTCATATAATACTATATTGTCAACGAAACGTTAAGCGTGCGGACCCTACGGGTTCGAGAACTATGTAGACATGACCGAGACACGTTTCCGGTCAATAACCAATAGCGGGACCTGGATGCCCATATTGGCTCCCACATATTCTACGAAGATCTTTATCGGTCAAACCGCATAACAACATACATTGTTCCCTTTGTCATCGGTATGTTACTTGCCCGAGATTCGATCGTCGGTATCTCAATACGTAGTTCAATCTCGTTACCGGCAAGTCTCTTTACTCGTTACGCAATGCATCATTCAGTAACTAACTCATTAGCTACATTGCTTGCAAGGCTTATATTGATGTGCATTACCGAGAGGGCCCAGAGATACCTCTCCGACAATCGGAGTGACAAAACCTAATCTCAAAATACGCCAACTCAACATGTACCTTTGGAGACACCTGTAGAGCTCCTTTATAATCACCTAGTTACGTTGTGACGTTTGGTAGCACACAAAGTGTTCCTCCGGTAAACGGGAGTTGCATAATCTCATAGTTGTAGGAACGTGTATAAGTCATGAAGAAAGCAATAGCAACATACTAAACGATCAAGTGCTAAGCTAACGGAATGGGTCATGTCAATCACATCATTCTCCTAATGATGTGATCCCATTAATCAAATGACAACTCATGTCTATGGTTTGGAAACATAACCATCTTTGATTAATGAGCTAGCCAAGTAGAGGCATACTAGTGACATTAAGTTTGTCTATGTATTCACACATGTATCATGTTTCCGGTTAATACAATTCTAGCATGAATAATAAACATTTATCATGAAATAAGGAAATAAATAATAACTTTATTATTGCCTCTAGGGCATATTTCCTTCAGTTCAAACAGGCCGGTAAAATAAACGCCGAAAACAAGGACAAGGGGCTGCACAATGACGATGACGAGGAGCCCTGGCGTCCGAACACGGAGGGGCAGAAGAAATTTCTTCCCTAGGTGAAAACGGTCAACATGATCTACGCTACCCACATTCCCAAACAGGAACGGAAGCGAGCACTACAGGACGTCTATGCGATGGAGCCAGTCGCCGCAAAATTCAACCCATGGTCAGCCTGTCCGATCACCTTTGATCGTAGGGATCACCCTACCAGCATCTGTCATGGAGGTTCAGCTGCATTGGTCCTAGACCCAATCATCGACGGATTCCACCTCACGCGAGTCCTTATGGACGGTGGCAGCAGCCTGAACCTACTTTATCAGGACACAGTGCGCAAAATGGGCATCGACCCTTCAAGGATCAAGCCCACCAAAGCCACCTTCAAAGGTGTAATTCCAGGAGTTGAGGCCTGTTGCACGGGCTCCATAACACTAGAAGTGGTCTTCGGATCTCCGAATAACTTCCAAAGCGAGGAGTTAATCTTCGACATCGTCCCTTTCCGCAGTGGCTACCATGCGTTGCTGGGACAAACTGCATTCGCTCGATTCAATGCGGTACCACACTATGCATACCGCAAGCTCAAGATGCCAGGACCTCGTGGGGTCATAACAGTCAACGGAAACATGGACCGCTCCCTCCGTACAGAAGAGCACACTGCAGCCCTCACGGCGGAAGTACAATGCGGCCTTCTCCGACAAACCACCAATCTGGCGACGACAACCTCGAATACCGTCAAGTGAGTCTGGAGCACCCCGCAACAGGATCACCAGGCACGCCAAGAGCGCGACTAGCAGTTCGGCCTCCGCTCAAGCCCCATCAAAGCAGCATTCATGTCACGCGTACACAATTACGCACTCAAAATACCATGGGCATAGGCGGAGGCGCAGCAGTGACTCAGTCAATAGTGCGGTATAACCGCAACATACCTTCATAACCCTCCCTTTTTCATCTTCGGAGACCTTTGCTTTAGGGAAGCCTCTTTGAAGAGCGGATTGTCGGACTTACGGGAGAGAAAACCAAGGAGGCAACAGGCTTTGCGCACAAAGGAAATACCCAGGTGGAATCTGTTCACGATCATTATACCTGTTTTATATACCTACATGCAGCCTGCCCTTGGATAGGACATGTTAAATAGTCCTATTTACTTCTGCTTAAACGCACCCATTGTAAACATATGCTTAAACGTATTATTCATCAATGGGAGATAATATATAGCGTCAGCTTATTATTCCTATTTACGCATTTTTCTTACAAATTTTTATTTAATATTGCATCCGTACACCTTGGTACGCGCAGTTTGCCAAGGGCTCCTTATGGTGCCCCATAATACGGCAAAACAAGTCCGAACACTTTCAACAGTGCGGCACCCCGAACTTATAGCACTATATGCATCAGCTCCGAATCACGTCTTGGGTCAATAGTTGGGTTTGCCCGGCTCCCTTGTTTTGGTACCTTACGTTCCGTTATATCGGCTAAGGTAGCGCAGGGAGAGCTACTGCGATTGTGTCCCGGTTCTTCCGGACGAGCACCTCAGTAGAGAAAGCCGAAAACTGACCGGCATGATGTGGCGAGAGCTGGTCGCTGTTCGAGAGGTCTTAAAATCCTTAAAGATTTTTGCCGCTTTAGGCGAGGAATCGGCTTCGTCCGATTTAGGCGTATATAGCGCCCCAATTCGGCTTTCTGAATTCTAGGGGCTTTGCCGAAATTTAAAATTGTAGACTTCTATGCCTAAGTGAAAGTTATAAAGCCGCATAATCTGATTGCCTTATTCGCTGCGCCGGATACCTCCTTCAGGGACCAAAAATTTGGATAAAGAGTGTACGGGTTTTCCAAGAACACCCCGGTACTAGTTACGTGGGGGAGGAAGCCGACGACTGGCCTACTTTCAGAATTCTATAAACAGCCGCACAGAAGGTAATATTTTAAATCAAAAAGCGCTACATAGCGCAAGTAACTTCGTCTTTATATTACAACAGCGACAGAGGTACATTTACTCAAGGATCGTGTCCTTGGTATATTCATCGGCCACGAGACGAGCGCCCTTCATAACGCCATCATAATATTTCTCAGGATAGCGATGCGCCTTGCCCTCCGGCGGCCCGTCCTTTACCAGCTTATCCGCATCCAGCTTGCCCCAGTGCACCTTTGCACGGGCAAAGGCCCGGCGGGCACCTTCAATGCAAACAGATCGCTTGATCACCTCAAGCCGCGGACAGGCATTTACCGTCCGCTTGATCAGGCCGAAGTAGCTAGTGGACAGGGGCTCACCAGGCCACATCCGGACTATGAAATCTTTCATAGCCACTTCGGCCGCCCTGTGGAGTTCAACCAACTGCTTCAGTTCGTCACTCAGAGGTATTGGATGTGCGGCTCCAGCATACTGGGACCAGAACAGCTTCTCCGTTGAGCTTCCTTCCTCGGCACGGTAGAACTCCGTGGAATCTGAGATGCTGCATGGCAGATCTGCGAATGCCCCTGGAGAGCTCCGAATTCGGGTAAGTAAAAGAAACGCCTCCTCCACATGCCTGCTTTGCATAAAGAATGTCTTACCCGCCGCTATCTTCTTTGTCGTTAGAATAACCAATTTTGTCTATACTTTATTATATGAGAATGGGGAATCACAAACCTTTGTTCTCTTTGAGCTGCCTCTTCGTGAGGCCGAGCTCTCCCTGCGTCTGCTCCAAGTCCCGTTTGAGTCCGGCGACCTCGGCCGTGCGTACAGCAGCGGCAAGTAGTACTGCCTGCTTATCAACAGGCACACCTACTATTAGACTCCTGCGGATTTTAATTGACCCTCAGTTTGGCTCTTCTTTCCGAACACCAAATAGAGTATCAGGGGCTACTACCTATAGGGTGATAATTTTACATTTTTATTACTTACATCAAAGCCCGTCAAGAGGCTGGTGTAGGCTTCGGTTAGTCCGCTCTTGGCAAACAGAACCTTCTGAATCACCGCACTCATAAGAGTACGGTGCTCTTCATCCATGGAAGCGCCACGAGGCGCTTCCAGCAGACTATCCGAAGCCTCTGGCGTAACGGAAGTCATTGGCATGGACGGCTCGCGCTCTCTAGCGAGGGGCCGCCTGCCGGAATCCGGAACCATCGAAGGTTCCGGCTGAGAGCCCGCCTTGTTGCGGCTCTCATCGGCACAATCCGCAGGGATCCTGTACCCCATGTGCCCGGTGTCTAGAATTCTGCCTTGGGGCATCTCCAGAGTCACCTCCCCCTGCTCCGGGAGCCTTTGGGACAACACCTCCATGTCATTCGTAGGCCGAGGAGTAGTGGCCGTCGGGAGTGAGTTCATCACTGAATCACTCAAGGACCCATCCGAAGAAGATACCTCGGGATGAACCTTGGCCGGACTGCATATATGTTCGACGTTATAACAAGACTATGAAGTGAAGTCGCACTAAAGTACAATAGAGTGCAGATACTTATAATTGTGCTAGGGGCTTCCCCCTGGGCAGCCACCTCTCCTCGCTATAGGCGGCCGTGGTGGAGTAGTCCGGAAGGGACGCCTTTCCCTTCTTGGACGTCCTAGCCTCCCCCTCCGGGGCGGCTTTCCTCTTCTTCTCCTCCCCAGTGCAGGGAGGCAGAATTTCTTCGTGTTTCCCCCCGCCTCCGCGGGAGGAATCTGCCTCGTCATCTTCGGACGACGAGGGTATGACGGCCTTGCATCGGGGGCCTTTCCCGTCCCCCTGGTCCGCCTCCTTAGGCCCCCCATCCTCTCCGGATGGGGTGGCCCTTTCCTCTTCTTCCTCCCCTTTGGGGGAGGAGTGTGCCTCATCATCTTTGCACGAGGAGTCCGGTACGACCTTACGCCGGAGACCCTTCCTGGTCCCCGGGACCTTCTTTTCCGGCGCCTTGTAGGGCGCAGGGACTAGCATCTCCGTCAGGAGAGCGTCGGCTGGACCTTCTGGCAGCAGAGCCGGATAGTCAATCCGCTCCGCTGTCTCCACATAATCCTGGTCAAATATACACAATGACTTAAGACTCCCCCATGAATATATTGGTAAAAACTGAATTCGGAGGCAGTCAGAAAACTCACCGGACGGGAGGGGGCGCGGCATGAAGTCTACGGTCCTCGGATGTGGGAGGAGGTACTTCAGAGGCCTTGAACAGCACCTTCCATGCATCTTTGAGCGTCATGCCGTAGAGCTTCTAAAGCGTCTGGTGTTCGGCCGGGACGAACTCCCACAGATTAAATACCCGTCTTTGGCACGGAAGAATCCGGCGGACAAGCATGACCTGGACCACGTTGACAAGCTTGATGTTCTTGTCCTTCATAGTCTTGATGCAGTTCTGGAGTCCAGTCAGCTCTGCGGGTTCACCCCAGGCCAGGCCCTTCCTTTCCCAGGAGGTGAGCCGCATGGGGGTTCCGGATCGGAATTCGGGGGCCGCCGCCCAGTCGGTGTCGCGCGGCTCGGTGATGTAGAACCATCCCGATTGCCACCCTTTCACGGTCTCCGCGAAGGAGCCATCAAGCCAGGTGACGTTAGGCATCTTCCCTGCCATGGCCCCTCCGCACTCGGCTTGCTGGCCGCTCACGATCTTCAGCTTCACGCAGAAGATTTGTAGCCACAACCCAAAGTGAGGCTTGATGCGGAGGAAGGCGTCGCACACAACGATAAACGCCGAGATGTTGAGGACGAAATTTGGGGCTAGATCATGGAAATCTAGCCCGTAATAGAACATGAGCCCGCGGACGAAGGGATGAAGTGGAAACCCCAGTCCACAGATGAAGTGGGCGAGAAACACGACCCTGTCGTGGAGTTCCGGGGTTGGAATGACCTGCCCATTGTCCGGTAGCCGGTGCGCGATGTCTGCGGCCAAGTATCCGGCCGCCCGAAAATTCGCGATATGATTCTCCTTCACGGTGGAAGCCACCCACTTGCCTCCTGCTCCAGACATGTTTAGCTGTGCGGAGAAGGCTTGGACTAGGGTGCTGGAGCTCGAGGAGGCAAGGACAAGCAAAGGAGTAGGAAGGCTTGGGTGAAAATGGGGAGCCCTTATCCCTTTATAAAGGCGACGAAAGCGGTGCGCCTCCCCAGTTACCCGTTGAGAATCGCTTACTTCCCAAGCGCCATGATTGATAGTGCGGTGGGATTACCCATACCTGTATTGATGAGAATCCCGTGATAAGGGGACACGATCTCTTCTTTGACAAGACGTGTCAAGAAAATCGCCTCACAATATGCGCTGTGGCTGGTTGTGGGAAAACGGTTCAAATAATGACCCGACCGTAATGACATGTCATGTTGTCTAAAAAAGTTGTCAGCAGATTACATTTGTGAAATATCATTCTCTCTACGGTGGTATGTGAAGATCATTTTGCAGATCCGGACACGGTTTAAGTGTTCGATAATTACTTTGGAGTATTCGGAGAAGGAACCCGCCTTGCAATGCTGAAGACAAGACTGCGCGCCGGAATCATCGTTATTGAAGCCTGGTTCAGGGGCTACTGAGGGAGTCCTAGATTAGGGGGTATCCGGACAGCCGGACTATACACTTTGTCCGGACAGTGGGAGCGTGAAGATACAAGACTCAAGACTCTGTCCCGTGTCCGGATGGGACTCTCATTTGCGTGGAAGACAAGCTTGGCGATCCGGATATTATATTTCCTTCCTTGTAACCGACTCCATGTAAACCCTAGCCCTCTCAGGTGTCTATATAAACCAGAGAGGTTGGTCCTCAGAAGGATGATCATAATCATAATCATCATAGGCTAGCTTCTAGGGTTTAGCCTCTACGATCTTGTGGTAGATCTACTCTTGTACTACTCATATCGTCAATATCAATCAAGCAGGAAGTAGGGTTTTACCTCCATCGAGAGGGCCCGAACCTGGGTAAACATTGTGTCCCTTGCCTCCTGTTACCATCAGCCTAAGACGCACAGATCGGGACCCCCTACCCGAGATCCGCCGGTTTTGACATCGACAGCCGTCGCGCGCTCTCCCGTCGCTCTCCGCACACCCTCGACGCTGCCCCGACCCCGGATTCGACGCCGCCGCCGACCCCGACCTCGATGTTGCCCCCTACCTCGATGATGCCCCCGACCCCGACCTCGACGCAGCCCTCCGCCGTGCGCCCTAGCCCCGATCCGACCTCGACGCCGCCTGCCCCTCCCTCGCCGCAGGCACCCGAGGTGAGCATGCCTGCTCCTCCCCCTCCCCTACCTCTGCCTAGGGTTCTTCAAATTTTAATTGCGTCAAATTAGTTAGGGTTCATCTATTGCATCAAATTTCGGATTATCCGCTACCACTTTCCACCCCTAGGTTCATCAAATTAGATGGTAATTAGGGCAGTAATTCCTAGGTACTAATTAGTTAGTAAGAACTAGGTACTAATTAGGTACTAGTTTATTCTTATTTATAGTAACTTTATTTTTAGTAAGAACTAGTTGAATTAATAGAACATGAGAACCGCAATCTTCCAGGAGGTGATGTTAATGATATCTTCTTGTTTAATGAAATAATTGTGCATTTGGGTCTTGTTGAGCTGCCAATCAAGGGGCGCTAATATACTGGGTCGAATATGCAATCTTCACCGCTTCTAGAGCAGATTGATTGGTTTTTCATGTCGGTTGCTTGGACATCGGACCATCCCAACACGATGGTTTTCCCACTCGCACGCACTGCCTCTGATCATGTACCGTGTGTGGTCTCGATTGCCACCTGTATCCCCAAGGAAAAGGTTTTCCGCTTTGAGAATTATTGGGTTGATCTGCCTGGTTTTGCTGACTGTGTTGCTGAGGTTTGGAATAGGCCAGTGGTAAAATCGTCGATAGCCCTAACAATCTCGGCCAAGTTTAAGTCCCTCCGATATGCTCTCAAGAAATGGCATTTAAATTTGTCCACAGTGAAAGCTCTAATTACTAATTGTAATAAAGTGATTATGTTCCGGGACAATCTTGAGGAAATTAGGCCATTGAGTAGGCCGGAGTTTAATTTTCATCGAATTGTTAAATTGAATCTTGATGATATCTTACATTGGCAATTTATTTACTAGAAACAGCGTTGCACGATCAGAAACATCAAAGTTGGTGAAGAGAATTCAAAAAAATTTCATGCCATGGCTACAGAACGATTTCGTAAGAATGCTATCTCCTCGATCAAGACTGTGGAGGGTGTTGTGGTCACGGATCACCAACAGTTGGCTGGGATGTTCTGGGCTGATTTTAACCAACGAATGGGCCAATCAAAAGGCATTCAAATGGGTTTTGATCTAGACACATTAATTAGCAGGATTGATGGTCTGGAGGAGTTGTCTTTACCATTCACGGATTCTGAGGTGGATACGGTAATTAAGAATATGCCATCTGACCGTGCTCCGGGACCTGACAGGTTTTCTGGCCTTTTCTTGAAGAAATGCTGGCCTATTTTGAAAGAGGACTTTATGAAACTTGTTCAAGAATTTTATGAGGGGAAATGTAATTTGGAGTGTCTCAACACATCTCTTATCACTCTCATTCCGAAGAAGCCGAGCCCTGAATTTGTTGGTGATTTCCGACCCATATCTTTGACTAATACATGTTTGAAGTTCTTAACCAAGCTGTTGGCTAATCGTCTTCAGGGTGTGATCTTGAAATGTATCCACCGCAACCAATATGGTTTCCTTCGGTGTTGATCCATTCAAGACTGTCTGGCGTGGTGTTTTGAGTATATCCACCAATGCAAAGCTTCCAAGAGGCCTATCATTCTTCTTAAACTTGACTTCGCAAAGGCGTTCGACACCATTGAGCATGAGCTAATTCGTAGGACTTTGAAATGCAAGGGATTTGATGATCGTTGGACAAGTTGGATTGACAACATTCTGTCCATGGGCTCCTCTTCGGTTCTTTTGAATGGAGTGCCTGGGAATCATTTTGTCTGTCGTTCGGGTGTTCACCAAGGAGATCTGCTATCTCCTTTGCTCTTTGTGATTGCGGTGGACTTACTCCAATCGGTTGTAAATGAGATGTGCTCAAGGAATATCCTCACCTTGCCAATCCCAACGACCTCGAAGGACTATCCGATCGTTCAATATGCTGACGATACCCTAATCATTCTTCGTGCTATTGACAGCCATCCAATTGCTTTCAAAGAAATGCTTGATGTCTTTGCCAAATCAACCGGTCTAAAAGTGAATTTCAGTAAGTCATCTTTGATACCCATCAATATGAGTGATGACGAGGGCAAGCGTGTTGCCGCTTTGCTTGGTTGTGATGTTGGTTCCATGCCTTTCACTTACCTTGGCCTGCCAATGGGTACATCCAGGCCAACAGTTTATGATCTGTTGCCTTTGGTGGATCATATTGAGAGGCGATTATCCGCGTCCTCTTGCCTCTTGAATCAAGGATGCCGGCTACAGCTCTTGCAATCAGTCCATAGTTCTATACTAATATATTTCTTTTGCACCCTTTCGCTGCCACAGGGTATCTTGAAGCAGATTGAACAGATTATGCGGCAATGCTTGTGGAGAGGGAACACGGATACGCCCAGGCAATCCTTGGCGGCTTGGGACTTGGTATGTCGTCCTAAATCTTTGGGTGGTCTGGGAGTTCTGGACTTGAGCTTGCAAAATGATGCTTTGCTCATCAAGCATCTTTTTAAGTTCTTTAATAAGTTGGACGTGCCATGGGTATCTCTTATTTGGGACACTTATTATGCCTCTGCGCCTCCCCAAGCCACTCAAACATGTGGTTCCTTTTGGTGGAGGGACGTGTTCAAGTTATATGATAAGTTTTGCAAGTTGGCAGTTCCTCTAGTTCGAACTGGGGATACGGTGATCTTCTGGCTTGACCGTTGGCATCTTGGCAGCAATATGGTTAGCATGCAACATCAGTTTCCGCGGCTCCACTCTTTTGTGATCGATGACACTCTCACAGTTAAGGATATTATGGAGCTGTCTGACTTCATTGATAATCTCCATCTGCCTCTCTCCGCTCAGGCCTTTGAGGAGTTTAATCAACTTCAGGAGATGCTTCCTTTGGTTAATCTTCAAGATGGTATTAATGATGTCTGGAAATGGCCTTCCAAATCTAGTGATTACCAGGCTAGGATTTATTACTTGTCCTGCTTTTCAGATACTGTGGTTGACCCCATATTCAGGTGGATCTGGAATTGTTCTTGTACTCTCAAGTTTAAGGTTTTTGGGTGGCTCCTTTTGATGGATAGCCTAAATACTAGGGACATGATGCAGCGGCAGCATTGGATTATCTAGGATGACACATGTGTCCTATGTCTCTTGGCACCACATGAGGACAGAGTGCATCTCTTCTTTGCTTGTAATTTCAGCCAGCGTATCTGGAACTACCTGGGAATTTCATGGAGTCCTCATCCCAGCCAGACCACTTATGAGATGGCTTCTGATGCTAGGAGGGATTTTGGCTTTCCTTTTTTCTCTGAGGTAGTCTTCACTGCCACTTGGAATATTTGGACACAAAGAAATGGGAAGATCTTCAGGAATGAAACACCTTCTTTTAGGGCATGGAGGAGGAATTTTTTGCATGACATCTCTCTTTTAGCTCATAGAATCAAATGTAAATATAGGGATAGACTAATATCTTGGATAGCTGCCTTACCCTAATCAGTTTTCTTGTAAGTATTACCCTCTCCCCTCTGTCTTAACTTTGTAACTTTGTACTACTTTGGCTCTATGGTTTAATAAAAGACTGTGAGGCTGTTGCCTTGCAGTACATAGTCAAAAAATTAATCGAACTAGTTGAACATGTCACATTTGTTGTTATTTTTTAAGTTAAAGCAATTTTTTTCGCATCGACGTTGACGATGCCTATCCCGCATCCTCGTCGTCGACTCGGCGGAGGACACTGATGTCTACTACACAACCTTCTTCTTGTAGACGTTGTTGGGCCTGTAAGTGCACAGGTTTGTAGGACAGTAGCAAATTTCCCTCAAGTGGATGACCTAAGGTTTATCAATCCGTAGGAGGCGTATGATGAAGATGGTCTCTCTCAAGAAACCCTGCAACCAAATAACAGAGAGTCTCTTGTGTCCCCAACACACCCAATACAATGGCAAATTGTATAGGTGCACTAGTTCAGCGAAGAGATGGTGATACAAGTGTAATATGGATGGTAGATAAAGGTATTTGTAATCTAAAATAATAAAAACAGCAAGGTAACTAATGATAAAAGTGAGCGTAAACGGTATTGCAATGATAGGAAACAAGGCCTAGGATTCATACTTTCACTAGTGCAAGTTCTCTCAACAATAATTACATAGATAGATCATATAACAAGCCCTCAACATGCAACAAAGAGTCACTCCGAAGCCACTAATAGCGGAGAACAAACGTAGAGATTATGGTAGGTTACGAAACCACCTCAAAGTTATTCTTTCGGATCAATCTATAAAAGAGTTCGTACTAGAATAACACCTTAAGACACAAATCAACCAAAACCCTAATGTCACCTAGATACTCCATTGTCACCTCAAGTATCCGTGGGCATGATTATACGATATGCATCATACAATCTCAGATTCATCCAACCAACACAAAGTACTTCAAAGAGTGCCCCAAAGTTTCTATCGGAGAGTCAAGAACGTGTGCCAACCCCTATGCATAGGTTCCCAATGTCACGAAACCCGCAAGTTGATCACCAAAACATACATCAAGTGGCACATGATAGCCCATTGTCACCATAGATAATCACGGCAAGACATACATCAAGTGTTCTCATAAAAGACTCAATCCGATAAGATAACTTCAAAGGGGAAACTCAATTCTTCACAAGAGAGTAGAGGGGGAGAAACATCAAAAGATCCAACTACAATAACAAAGCTCGGGATACATCAAGATCGTGCCATAGAGGGAACACGAGAGAGAACACGAGAGAGAGAGAGAGAGAGAGAGAGAGAGAGATCAAACACATAGCTAGTGGTACATACCCTCAGCCCCGAGGGTGAACTACTCCCTCCTCGTCATGGATAGCGCCGGGATGATGAAGATGGCCACCGGTGATGGGATCCCCCCTCCGGCAGGGTGCCGGAAAAGGGTCCCGATTGGTTTTTCGTGGCAACGGAGGCTTGCGGCGGGGGAACTCCGATCTATCTTCTGTTCTGGAAGTTTTAGGATACGTGGGTATATATGGGTGCAGGGAGTTCGTCGGTGGAGCTACGGGGGGGGGGGGGCACGAGGCAGGGGCGCCCCTAGGGGGGTGGGCGCGCCCTCCACCCTCGTGAGCACCTCCCGTATCTTCTGACGTGGAGTCCAAGTCCATCAGGTGGGTTTCCTTCCAAAAATAACTTCTCCAGTTGATTTCGTTTCGTTTTGACTCCGTCTGATATTCCTTTTCCCCGAAACACTGAAATAGGCATAAAATAGCAAATCTGGGCTGGGCCTCCGGTTAATAGGTTAGTCCCAAAAATAATATAAAAGTGGATAATAAAGCCCAATATTGCCCAAAACAGTAGATAATATAGCATGGAGCAATCAAAAATTATAGATACGTTGGAGACGTATCAAGCATCCCCAAGCTTAATTCCTGCTCGTCCTCAAGTAGGTAAATGATAAAAAAGATAATTTTTGATGTGGAATGCTACTTGGCATAATTTCAATGTAAATCATCTTACTTGTGATATGAATATTCAGATCCGAAAGATTCAAGACAAAAGTTCATATTGACATAAAATAATAATACTTCAAGCATACTAACTAAGCAATTATGTCTTCTCAAAATAACATGGCCAAAGAAAGTTATCCCTACAAAATCATATAGTCTGGCTATGCTCCATCTTCCCCACCCAAAATATTTAAATCATGCACAACCCCGATGACAAGCCAAGCAATTGTTTCATACTTATGACATTCTCAAAACTTTTTCAATCTTCACGCAATACATGAGCATGAGCCATGGATATAGCACTATATGTGGAATAGAATGGTGGTTGTGGAGAAGACAAAAGGAGGGAAGATAGTCTCACATCAACTAGGCGTATCAACGGCCTATGGAGATGCCCATCAATAGATATTAATGTGAGTGAGTAGGGATTGCCATGCAACGGATGCACTAGAGCTATAAGTATATGAAAGCTCTACAAAATAAACTAAGTGGGTGTGCATCCAACTCGCTTGCTCACGAAGACCTAGGGCATTTTGAGGAAGCCCATCATTGGAATATACAAGCCAAGTTCTATAATGAAAAATTCCCACTAGTATATGATAGTGACAAAATGAGAGACTCTATATCATGAAGATCTTGGTGCTACTTTGAAGCACAAGTGTGGTAAAAGGATAGTAACATTGTCCCTTCTCTCTTTTTCTCTCATCATTTTTTTATTTGGGCCTTTTCTCTTTTTTATGGCATTTTTTTTATTTTTCGTCCGGAGTCTCATCCCGACTTGTGGGGAAATCATGGTCTCCATCATCCTTTCCTCACTTGGGACAATGCTCTAGAAAAATGATGATCATCACACTTTTATTTTTCTTACAACTCAACAATTACAACTCGATACTTGGAACAAGGTATGACTCTATATGAATGCCTCCAGCGGTGTACCGGGATATGCAATGAATCATGAGTGACATGTATGAAAGAATTATGAACGCTGGCTTTGCCACTAATACGATGTCAACTACATGATCATGCTAGCAATATGACAATGATGGAGCGTGTCATAATAAACGGAACAGTGGAAAGTTGCATGGCAATATATCTCGGAATAGCTATGGAAATGCCATGATAGGTAGGTATGGTGGCTGTTTTGAGGAAGATATATGGTGGCTGTATGATACCGGCGAAAAGTGCGCGGTATTAGAGAGGCTAGCAATGGTGGAAGGATGGGAAAAGTGCATATAATCCATGGACTCAACATTAGTCGTAGAGAACTCATATACTTATTGCAAAAATCTAGAAGTTATCAAAGCAAAGTATTACGCGCATGCTCCTAGGGGGATAGATTGGTAGGAAAAGACCATCGCTCGTCCCCGACCGCTACACATAAGGAAGGCAATCAATAAATAAATCATGCTCCGAGTTCATCACATAACGGTTCACCATATCTGCATGCTACGGGAATCACAAACTTCAACACAAGTATTCTTTAAATTCACAACTACTCAACTAGCATGACTCTAATATCACCATCTTCATATCTCAAAACAATTACCAAGCATCAAACTTATCTTAGTATTCAACACACTCAAAAGAAAGTTTCACATATCTTGAATACCAAGTATATTAACATTAAGCAAATTACCATGCTATTAACGACTCTCAAAATAATCTAAGTGAAGCATGAGAGATCAATAGTTTCTTTAAAACAAATCCACCACCGTGCTCTAAAAGGTATAAGTGATGCACTAGAGCAAATGACAAACTACTCCGAAAGATATAAGTGAAGGTCAATGAGTAGCTAAATAATTATGCAACTATGCGAAGACTCTCTCTCATTTAATAATTTCAGATCTTGATACTTCATTCAAACAGCAAGCAAAGCTAAAGAAAACTACATTGCAAGGATAGCACAACTCATGTGAAGAAGCAAAAACTTAGGCTCAACCGATACTAACCGATAGTTGTTGAAGAAGAAAGGTGTGATGCCTACCGGGGCATCCCCAAGCTTGGATGCTGGAGACTTTTTGAAATATTATCTTGGGGTGCCTTGGGCATCCCCAATCTTGAGCTTTTGTGTCTCCTTAATTCCTCTCATATCATGGTTTCTCTTTTATCAAAGGCTTCATTCACAACAAACTCAACAAGAACTCGTGAGATAGGTTAGTATAAACCAATGCAAAACCTTATCATTTTCTACTATAACAAATCACTTAAATAATTATTCAACATTGCATACTAAATTCCTCTGCATATTTAATACTCCTATCCTCAAATAGAATCATTAATCAAGCAAACATATGCAAACAATGCAACCATAACAGCAATCTGCCAAAACAGTACAGTCTGTAAAGAATGCAAGAGTATCAATACTTCCCTAACTCCAAAAATTATGAAATAAAAATCCCACTGTATTAAATTTATCAGAGATCATTATGCAAAAAGTGTCAACATTATATCATGCTCTGACTTTTCTAGGGAATTTTTGCAACAGCGGTAAACTTTCTGTTTTCAAACAGCAACATGTATACTAGCAAAATAAGCATGTCAAAGGCTATCCTTGACTTTTTTATTGAAATTAAAGATGAAAAACATTATTATAAATAATAGCAAGGAAAAACTAACAAAATAAAATGATGCTCCAAGCAAAACACATATCACGTGGTCAATAAAAATATAGCTCCAAGTAAAGTTACCGATGAACGAAGACGAAAGAGGGGATGCCTTCCGGGGCATCCCCAAGCTTAGGCTCTTGGTTGTCCTTGAATATTACCTTGGAGTGCCTTGGGCATCCCCAAGCTTAGGCTCTTGCCACTCCTTATTCCATAGTCCATCAAATCTTTACCCAAAACTTGAAAACTTCACAACACAAAACTCAACAGGAAACTCGTAAGCTCCGTTAGTAAAAGAAAACAAAACCACCACATTGGTACTGTAATTAACTCATTATAAATTCATATTGGTGTAATATATACTGTACTCCAACTTATCTAAGGTTCATACCCTCCGATAGACTCATAGATTCATCAAAATAAGCAAACAACACATAGAAAACAGAATCTGTCAAAAACAGAACAGTCTGTAGTAATCTGTATCAAACGTATACTTCTGGAACTACAAAAATTCTACCAAATTAGGAAGTCCTAAGAAATTCGTGTACCAATTCATAGCAAAAATAATCAGGTCAGAAGCACGTTTCTGTGAATTAAAAAAACTAATTTACTGGGTGAAAAAGTTTCTGATTTTCAGCAGGATCAACACAACTATCACCGTAAGCTATCCTAAAGGTCTTACTTGGCACTTTATTGAAACAAAAGCTATAAAACATGATAACTACAGTAGCATAATCATGTGGACACACAAAAACAGTAAGGATAAATATTGGGTTGTCTCCCAACAAGCGATTTTCTTTAATGCCTTTCTACCTAGGCATGATGATGGCAATGATGCTCACATAAAAGATAAGAATTGAAACATAACGAGAGCATCATGAAGCATATGACTAGCACATTTAAGTATAACCCACTTCCTATGCATACGGATTTTGTGAGCAAACAACTTATGGGAACAAGAATCAAGTAGCATAGGAAAGCAAGACAAGCATAACTTCAAAACTTTAAGCACATAGAGAGGAAACTTGATATTATTGCAATTCCTACAAGCATATGTTCCTCCCTCATAATAATTTTCAGTAGCATCATGAATGAATTCAACAATATAACCAGCACCTAAAGCATTCTTTTCATGATCTACAAGCATAGAAATTTTATTACTCTCCACATAAGCAAAATTCTTCTCATCAATAGTAGTGGGAGCAAACTCAACCAAATAACTATCATATGATTTAAAATTAGGATCAAGATGACAAGTTTCATGGTTACCATTATTCTTTAAAGCATACCTGTCATCACAATAATCATCATAGATAGGAGGCATGCTTTCATCATAGTAAATTTGCTCATCAAAGCTTGGGGGACAAAAAATACCATCTTCATCAAACATAGCTTCCCCAAGCTTGTGGCTTTGCATATCATTAGCATCATGGATATTTAAGGAATTCATACTAACAACATTGCAATCATGCTCATCATTCACATATTTTATGCCAAGCATTCTATGTAATTCTTCTTCTAGTACTTGAGCACAATTTTCCTTCCCATCACTTTCACGGAAGACATTAAAAAGATGAAGCATATGAGGCATCCTTAATTCCATTCTTTTTGTAGTTTTCTTTTATAAACTAAACTAGTGATAAAACAAGAAACAAAAAGATTCGATTGCAAGATCTAAAGATATACCTTCAAGCGCTAACCTCCCCGGCAATGGCACCAGAAAAGAGCTTGATGTCTACAACGCAACCTTCTTATTGTAGACGTTGTTGGGCCTGCAAGTGCACAGGTTTGTAGGACAGTAGCAAATTTCCCTCAAGTGGATGACCTAAGGTTTATCAATCCATAGGAGGCGTAATATGAAGATGGTCTTTCTCAAGCAACCCTGCAACCAAATAACAGAGAGTCTCTTGTGTCCCCAACACACCCAATACAATGGCAAATTGTATAGGTGCACTAGTTCGGCGAAGAGATGGTGATACAAGTGCAATATGGATGGTAGATAAAGGTATTTGTAATCTGAAATAATAAAAACAGCAACATAACTAATGATAAAAGTGAGCATAAACGGTATTGCAATGATAGGAAACAAGGCCTAGGGTTCATACTTTCACTAGTGCAAGTTCTCTCAACAATAATACCTTAGATAGATCATATAACAAGCCCTCAACATGCAACAAAGAGTCACTCCGAAGCCACTAATAGCGGAGAACAAATGTAGAGATTATGGTAGGGTACGAAACCACCTCAAAGTTATTCTCTCGGATCAATCTATAAAAGAGTTCGTACTAGAATAACACCTTAAGACACAAATCAACCAAAACCCTAATGTCACCTAGATACTCCATTGTCACCTCAAGTATCCGTGGGCATGATTATACGATATGCATCACACAATCTCAGATTCATCCAACCAACACAAAGTACTTCAAAGAGTGCCCCAAAGTTTCAATCGGAGAGTCAAGAACGTGTGCCAACCCCTATGCATAGGTTCCCAATGTCACGAAACATGCAAGTTGATCACAAAAACATACATCAAGTGGCACATGATATACCATTGTCACCACAGATAATCACGGCAAGACATACATCAAGTGTTCTCATAAAAGACTCAATCCGATAAGATAACATCAAAGGGGAAACTCAATTCATCACAAGAGTAGAGGGGGAGAAACATCATAAGATCCAACTACAATAGCAGAGCTCGGGATACATCAAGATCGTGCCATGGAGGGAACACGAGAGAGAACACGAGAGAGAGAGAGAGAGATCAAACACATAGCTACTAGTACATACCCTCAGCCCCGAGGGTGAACTACTCCCTCCTCGTCATGGATAGCGCCGGGATGATGAAGATGGCCACCGGTGATGGGATCCCCCCTCCAGCAGGGTGCCGAAACAGGGTCACGATTGGTTTTTCGTGGCTACAGAGGCTTGCGGCGGCGGAACTCCTGATCTATCTTCTGTTCTAGAAGTTTTAGGATACATGGGTATATATGGGTGCAGGGAGTACGTAGGTGGAGCTACGGGGGCCCCACGAGGCAGGGGGCACGCCCTAGGGGGGTGGGCGCGCCCTCCACCCTCATGAGCACCTCCCGTATCTTCTGACGTGGAGTCCAAGTCCATCAGGTGGGTTTCCTTCCAAAAATAACTTTCCAGTTGATTTCATTCCGTTTTGACTCCGTCTGATATTCCTTTTCCTCGAAACACTGAAATAGGCATAAAACAACAAATCTGGGCTGGGCCTCCAGTTAATAGGTTAGTCCCAAAAATAATATAAAAGTGGATAATAAAGCCCAATATTGCCCAAAATAGTAGATAATATAGCATGGAGCAATCAAAAATTATAGATACGTTGGAGACGTATCAGACACCTACTTGACCAGATGGGCCATGTCCGGGACTGGGCTCCGCCTGGCTGGTACTGGGAGGCGCTACCTACCGGGGGGCGCAGCTTGGTGAGTAGTCAGCCCATCGTTGACCCGAACCTTCTTTGGTGGCGATCGCGTGGGCCAGTGATGGTCGAGAGGCTTGAGGACCCCGCGGAGGTGGTACGTCACCGTGTCAGCGAGGAGGACGCGCATGTCCGTCGCTACTTGGTTACGCTGGAGCACAGGTTCTCCAGGGATCTCACTGGAGCTATGATCCTGTGATGGTTCCTTCTCTTTGGGTGTCCACCGCCTGCGCCGATACCCGTCGTTAGCTAGGGTTTTAGTTGTATTAGTGATGTTATATGTATGACACTATTCGGGATGTATTAGTGATACGATGTATGGATGCAAGAGATGATTTACTTTTGCTTACTGAATGCATGCTAATTTGAATACTTATTTATTTTACGATTTGGTTTTGCTTATTGAATGCTCATGTCAATATGACTCCTATAAGATATTTTGAAATGTATATCTTGTGTTGCTCAAATAGGATATGTGCTTGCCCAAGTGGCCGGTCATGTTTGCAGGTTACACCTCCGAGTGGCCTATGTTTTGCCGGAGTGTTGATTCATTTCCGTTCCGGCAAATTTCAGGCGCTCGATATGTCCTATTTTAGCAAAGGTCATGCCGGATTTTTCCGTGAATTTTGGCATGACTTGTGCCAAAATATGTAGGAAATATCGAGTGCCCAGATTTGTGTGTTCAGTATCCTGGTAGTTGTTTTCGATCGATTTTCAATTAATATTTCAACTATGAACATAGGAAATGTCTGACGACGAAAAGGATTTTGGTATTTGCAAATACTAAGAATACGAGCGCGCCTATGCGACAGAATCTTCCTAGATGATGATAGGCGCTTCAGCATCAAGCTGAACGAGAACTTCGAAGTGGATACAGTAAGTCACAATGACAAGTCTTTTTTCGTAATTATGCATGACATTTGCTTCATTTGCTTCAACTTATAATTTAATTTTTTTACTATTCTACTAGCGTATCCCCTGCCTTGCAAGAGTTTTTGTCTTAGATAAGATAGGTTTCAGTCATATGAAAACTACTATGGAGGTAAAGAGAGTTTACTTGAAGACCGAGCATGGTTATACTTTCCACGCAAAATTATACAACGCAGACACCTACACCTATTTTGAATGCAAAACTTGGCAAGCACTATGCAAGACTTATGCATTTGAGCCTGATATGGTTATCACCTTTGATATTCGTCCGGAAGATGATATTGAAGGTAATATCGACATCTGGGTCGATGTGCAGACGCCTCTAGTTATACGATTATGTGAGTTTCTCAACCATTTATGTCTTTGATATTGTTTATTCAAAAATAGTTGACAACTAATTTCTATTGACAGCTTATTTCCATTCAAGCAAACATGTCCAGCGCTTGGTAGACAGGACCTACTACTGTTCCGGGGCTGAACTAAACTGCGAGAAGATAAGTCATTATGTTTCATGGCTTGAGGATCTTCATACTGTCAAGACAAATTATTTTTCTGGACTTCAAAATCTTAGTACTCAAAACGTGCGACCAATAATGTTCGTACTGAACTACAGTCACATCTATTTAAGAAATATGGTAAGATTTTTACTATTTGTCCTCGGTGCATCTTTTGGATACATTATTTTTAAGCTAAACTTCATTGCTAAGTATGTTACTATACGATGTTCTTCAACAGGGACTCCCCATGAATGTTGTGCCTCACTGGATCAAGACTAAAGGTCACATGAGAATGGTTAGCTTATGGCCAAGCCATCCTACAATGCACTTTAGTGCATTCAGGATTTCTAATAGTGAGGAATGCTTAATAGTGAAAGACTGTAGCAAAATTGTGAACGATCGCAAAGAAGTATTAGGGGGCAGCAATCAGAAGCGCAGCCCATGATTAGGAGGCAGGTTCATCTGCATGCTCCAACATGATGAAGCAGGAGTGCTACACATGTTTTATGCTATTTTACCTAAGAGAGAGCAGCAGGAGTGATTAGCTAGCTAGAAATGAGTTTGAAGATGATGATGTGCTACACTATAACTATGATGATTAAATAGCTAGTGTTGGTGGTAATAACTATGATGATTGTTATTAGCTAGTGTTGGTGGTGATTAGATAGCTACCACAGCTAGTGTTGGTGGTGGTTAGCTAGCTAGAATGAGTTTGAAGATGATGATGTGCTACACTATGACTATGCTGATTAAATAGCTACTATTGATGGTAATGACTATGATGATGATTAAATAGCTTATGTTGGCGGATTAGATTCAAGTGGAGGCAACATGTGGTGCACATAAAAAGTACTACTAGTCCAAACTAGATCAAGTTTGGATTAGTAGTATACTTTTGACATGCACCACATGTTGCCTCCACTTGAACCTAATCCACCTTCATTTGACACATTGTTATGGACATAATGATATAAACCTCATAATTGGTATTGTACCAAAATTTATATAACGACATATAAATACACTAAAAATAAAAAAATACTAGTAGCGATGGATAGTAAACACGCTGCTACTAGCTAGATTAGTAGTAGCGTGGGAGTGAACACACCCTCTAGAGAGCGGTATTCAGATAGCAGAGTATATCATTGGATAACTATCGAATACAATCCAACTTCAAAAATTCTGGGTTAACTTTAGAAATAATTGGGACAAACTTTGAATGGACTTCTAGAAAATTCTCATGAAATCTCAACAAATCTTATGAACATCGAAATTTTGACAATAAAGAATGTGTGAATTTATGATTGATCATATGTATGGTGTGGTGATTTCCATAACCAGAAGTTGATCTTGGCGTTACATGAGTTGTGCTAGAAATTATATACTTTTTATCCATTGAGAAATTCCAAAAGAGTGATACATGTACAGGATTATGTATGGAGACCACTAGGCATCAGACTACCTACATTATGCATTAATAATACCAGTCGTACACCATCAGATAAAAGGAAGATGGACGTCCAATTTGCTGATTAGGCCCCCTGGTAGAGGGTTTTCTATCCCCTACGTGCGTGCTTCCTCCTACAATAACTGCTCCAGTCAAACGAGCCAGACACTGCTTCCATAAATCACGTATATGTGGATCCCTGGTTATATCGGGTTAACTATCTTATATGTATTTGCTCCTGGTTTTAGTAAACAACTTATGAATTATAGGTAGCTAGATTCCTTACGAAGCCTTTGTGCAAAAAAAAACTTACAAAGCAAAACTTTTAACCAACGTTATTCAAATTTGCATCCCATGGAACTAATTTGTGCTTACACCTTCATTTGTAATGTTGTGTATCAGTTTGTTTCCTTCACAATAAATTTATTTATGTTTCTGTTCATTCTAAAATTTGCTTCTATGATGAATTAAATCAGATTTTATTTATTAGAAATTTTATGTCCTATTTAGCTTGATATTTTGTTTTAGAAGCATCACTATCTTGCTTCCATCAGCAAGAGAATTGTTTTGAACATCTTTCCATAAAAAAGGTATTTAATTCACATGTTTGAGAAGCATCACACATTTTGTTTTATATCACGGAATTGCTTCCAAGTAATTATTATCTTGCTGTAGCAAAAAGAAAAATATTTCTTACAGAAATTACATGTGTTTCATAGAACTTAGGATTTATTTACGCTAAACGAAAAAGTTGCAACTGTCAAATGGAGAATATGCTTCAATAGGCAAAGTGAAATAGCTTTCGCCCGCCAGATTACACTAATTTGAATGTGACATGGCCATCATATGATGGAAGGCGTGATCCATGACGCCAGCGGATTGAAGTGGCAGTTCCCCTTTCCCTGTGCTAGGATCTTGTTCACTAAGGTCCTTGAGAATGCATGCACCAACAACCCCAACTTCTCAGTCATAGTAATTAGTGTGCGAACTCGACTTGTCTTCTCTGAAGTAGACACGGACATGCTTGATCTCTTGGTGCCTCCTAATCGGTATAGACACATATGTGAGAACTGAGAGATCAAAACATATGAGGCATGACTAACACAAAATCAATGATTTGATGCTATCGTGCACTAGAACCACATAAATTTTATTTGTGAAAATCTACATGCTTTCTGGGCAAGATTTGGGTGCACAAAATTAATGTCATGAAACATTGTTGTGGTGCAACACGACAAGTCTACATTAGAAGCATATGGTAAAGTCAAGGAAGCATGATTCTTTCTCTTAACAAGACACACTACTTTGCTACTTTTCGAGCGGTTGCTATTCACCAATTGAAGCATACACTATAACCCGAAGAAGCATATTATAATAATGTAGAAGCACAATGGAGAAGAAGCATGAAAACAGTGCCCTGGGTATAAGTAGTATTAATTGGAAGCATGGATATTTAAAAGGAAATACAAAACAAAAATTGCGGCCAACATGGGCAAACATATTTTTTGTCCTGTAAATACCAAATGCGCATATATTCATTGATGATTTAGTGATTAACTACATAATGTACAAAGTGAAATCAGCCCTCGAAAAATGGAATAAAGCAATATATGCAAATAGAGGAAATCAAATAATAATAGAGAACATGTATATGTTTGGAAATCAACTAGCATTGTACAAGGATAAGAGACTACAACAGGACAGGGCTTTCGTAACACGCACTTGTGTTACTACAGGTCCAAAAAAGTGTTACGAGGCAATGGAGTAACACATTATGAGAAGTGTTACGTTAGGCCGTGTTACTGGGAGATGTCTACTGTCACACAATAATTGTTACTATACGTTAAAAATTGTGTTACAAGTTTGCTATTGTAACATGCACCATATGTGTTACCGGATGAGATCGTAACACATTTTGATAACTATAGTAACACAAATAGTAACATAAATGTTAGGCTAGTAACATTACTAGTAACATAGTTTTCTAGCTTTAGCAACACTAATTGTAACACATTTAGTACCTCTACAAGACATATTTGTCCAAATATTAAACACAATAACCAGATGAGATAACGCATGCGCTGACATGGCAATCTATGTGGCAACTCATTGATTTATTTTCCTCGTACTTGATGATGTTGTGGCGATGACATGGCAATAAACACATGGACTTTAAGAGGGAGAAGGAAAGGTGACGTGGATGCCACATTTGCCCCAGCCAAGTATTGATAGCACATTTAAATTTCCATTATAGTGTTAGAGCACATGTTTCTATAGCATTAGATTTAATATATTTTTCCTGTTGAATTTGGATAGCCGATTTCAAATTCCAGGTTCACAAAATTAACTAACTGCATTTCAATCACAAAATGGATAAAAACAATGTAACTGTAAGTCACATTTACATTAATGGGACGGAAACAACAACTAGAATCGCTTGCAACCATATCAGATGGCCAAGTCACGGTAAGAACAAAGAGTAGTTGATATCTAGTCCAAAATCATAATGTTTTGAGCTGAACCAAAAGACTTGTTCCCTATGCCAATCTCTGCAAGCGAGTGAACACCAAATTATCTGCAAAAGTGAAAGTACATGTTGAGTTACATGAACCGAAGGAAGATGCCAATTGTGTATGAATATAGATGATAAATGACAATAAGATTGACATGCTATCATTTTTAGGAGCAAATCTAGATCTTCGGCAAAAGTCAATTTTTTTTAATAATGTTCACTTGCTCTATATTAACATTCTGCACGACACGAAACTAACAAAGCTAAATACATCCAATTTGGCCATAATACTTGCAAATTTTGATTCCAATTATAGCATAATATTTATTTTGCCTACAGATAATCATCTCAAGTACGTAAAACTGAATGTACGGGCATGTGGGATGTTTGACTAACAAAGCATACAACAATTCTCTAAATATCAGCTAAGATTTTGCTTTATTACACATTAAAGAATAGCATATGTTACGTGCTTGAAGATAAGTGGGCCACAGAATCGGTGGCAAATAAGGACACCACTTAATAAAGACACATACAAGTTTAAGCATTAATTAAACATGTTGGTTCAAAACTGCATAATCAAGATATATTAATGCAAATGATGGATAGAAATCTCACCTGAATGATAGGCATTGTTCTTCCTGTCCATCAGCACTGCGTATTCAAATATTATAGAAATCCATGAGACTACAAGAATGCAAATGAGCGTAAAGTTGAAGAGCGTCCCAATACATGAAACTACCCAGGGAGCCAATATAACCTTCTGCACCAAGAAGACAATGAAACAAAAGTAGAATATACATAAGATAGAGAGAAGCGTGTTCATGTGCGTGTGTGAAACCAGAACATGCACAAAGAAGTTATAGGTGGGCGAGAGAGATATCTATATGAAATCTATCCTATCTCTCTTGATGGAAGTTTCATGAGAAACAACCAGCACCTTGTTTATTCATTCAAGAGCCTCATCTGCAGCTTTCTCAGCAATCACATCTGTGACCTCTAGATTAGGAGGTGGTGGAAGATGGCTGCAAACAACATTACTTGTTATTGCAACTTTGCATAATGAAGTACAGAACAATGGGACGCACTAATTCAGTGAGGTGGACTGAGTAAAATAATATAAGTTATCCCCATTAAGTTAAAAGAAACTCACACGGTGACCAAGTGCAACAAGCTCCTGGAGCTCTTTATGGATACAGTCCATACTGAAAGAAAATATGGAGCACTTAATATAATTAACTACAGAAGCACAGTTGAATCATTTTACAAGAGCCCACAAAGCATATTACAGGCTATGAAGAAAAATGACTTGCTAGCAAAAGAAATATCAAACTGCTACGAAAACTTAACTGTAACTATATATAGAAACAACTTTAGTATTTACTTTGTGGAGAAGGGAACATGTAGGTCCATGATAGCTAATGTAGTAGACAAATGTAAATGAGCAAACCCTCTACATAGTGAAGGGGTAAATTAAACCTTGAATGCTCTCTAACATCTCATAGATACTATGTTCAAACTACAGCCAAATTCCAGACTCCATAGTGCTCAGACCCAAGTTTTGCAAAACCTCTGACGTTTACGGAATTCTACAATGTGGCAAATGTACTGAAGGACTTAGTTTGAACAATCCACCAAACAATTCAGCAGTACGATACCCTAGTCGAAGTGATACAACATTTGTATGAACACATTAGCCAATTACTATCTTGAAATCCAGGGCCGGCCCTGTGTTTCGGGAGGCCCTAGGCGAACTCGATGCCATGTGCCCCTATGTCCTAAGATCATATATATGTATGCGCATGCGTGGTACATAAACTTAAACATAATAATTGTTGGACAGTGCCATATTACGACAGAAATACTAAAAAGATAGAAAATTGAAAGTAACATGATATGATTACCTCAAATAAGAACCAAATTCAACTGACTCCATCGACAACAATAATACTTAAGTACCCTTCAGTTGTTGAATCTTCAGATCCCTTTCTATTTTTTTTCTCCTTGTTTGAGCAACTGACAAATGCTTCTTAGGTAACATGGCGGGCTAATGTCCTAATATTATGAAGAAAAAATTATTCAAGGAATTAGAAATTTATACATCGGATGATTTGAATGATTGGAACCCTAGACATGTGCATAGAATGACAAAAAAAGGATGGTTGAATACATACTATGAAAGATTGAATTCGAAATCTATACATTAAAATTTGGAACTTCGTGAACACTGAAATTAGAGGATGGATCATGGATGAATAGTTGAATACGTTCTAAAAAATAAAAGAAATTACTGAAATTGGGGTTTGCAGGGATGGATCAGGAACATGGTACAGAGAGTTATGCATGGATACGTATACGTACTGCTGTGGGCTGCGCTCACTGCTCACATACATACGTATACGTACTGCTGCGGGCTGCGGCTGCTGGATTGCCGCACGGCAGGCGACGCACACAGCGGTGACCGAGGCGACCACAGCAACGAGAGGACGAACAGACGAGCGAGGCATCCGCGAGATCTTCGATTGATTTGTTTCACAATCGAAACGAGCGGCCCTGCCATGCGGCGTGCATGACGCTTCGCTAATCGCTACCTGCTATCTGATGGGCCTACCTCATCTCGTTTTTCTTCTCTCATAATTTTTTTTCTCACCTATTTTTGCTTGGCTATATTATATATGTGCACTACATCATGGGCCCCTCCCTGGGCTGGGCCCTGGGCCGTCGCCCCCCTGCCCATGCCCCAGGGCCGGCCCTGTTGAAATCACATAGAAAATAATTATAATCTGCAATCATCCAAAGTAAAAAGTAGTCAAGAAACCTATTTAGAACAGGTAAAGCCATCACATGAATCACCTGCAGAGAAGGCAAGTCACTGCTGCGATCTGGAGAGGAAGGTGGTCCGTGCTTGGGGGTCAGTTTGCTGTTCCACGGAGGTGCCACCGTCAGAGTCGTTGCCGGTCGTGGGAGCCCGTAGTCAGGTCGCCGGCCAGGCACCTCTTGCTCGGGATGTCGGAGACGCAGACTGGCCGCCGGAGATGAGGCCGTGGATGTGGCGTCGCTGTCACCAGATCCGGTGCCGTTGGCAGCGGACATGGGCTCCAAGAATGCCATAGGGGGTAGCTAGGGCGTTGGACGATTGGGAGCTCGAGCACTTGGGATGGGCGGACGGCGCTGCCGCGGCGTGCAGGGCGGGTTAGCAGCGAATCGACGCGGTGGGCAGCTGGGGCAGGGAGCTAGCGGTGGCGGCCGGGCAAATAACGGCAGCTACTCATTGTCGTGGGGGTGGCGGCTGGGATCTGGGAGTGGAGAGGAGATCGGGAGATGGGGAATTAGGTCTAGGCTTCACCATGGAACGGTGGTGGTCTACATAAGAAATTCTGTATCACGGCCCTTTTTTTAGAGAGACAATATCGGGCCTTTTAATTGCGCTGCGGGCCGGCAATTTTCTGAAGGACGCGCGGGAAGATGACGGAAAAGTGGCGGGGTGCCTAAAAATCTTGCTACAAATACAACTCGCTACATATATTTAGTGTAAACATTTTTTAAATAGTTTAAAATTTATCAAATAAATGTATTTCGATAAAATTTATTTAGAATATATATGCTTCATTTTCTCCAATATGATGATTCGATCTCATTGCATTTCAGTATTTCAGAAACACCTGTAGATGATCTCAAAAGAACTAGTTCATCAACAAGGAAGTTGTCCATCTTGTTGAGGTACAGCAAAGTATGATTAATCAGTTTGTGCTGACGAGAACTTAGTAAAAAATCACATATGATATTTTTGTTCGAAAAGGCCACTTTAGTAATTTTGAGAAAGACCTCTTTGATTGTCGTCTATGAAAAATATTTGTAGGCCAATAACACAATACGGTTTGCTCCCGCGATGTTTGAAAAGAAACACACCAATAAATTTGATTATGCATTGATCAAAGATGATACCAAAAAAAGTTCACCAAAACTATTTTGTAAAATAAAATAATCCCAATATGATGAGAGAATTTTAATTACAACAAAATCTCTCAAAATAAAACTTATTTGACAATCGACGAAGAGAAGTGTAGATTGAAAGCATCGAACCCGAAGACACACGAAAGCAGACAAACAATGACCAGATCCAAACACCATCGAACACAAAAACGCCAACTGAATCCCACAAGATCCGCCGGAGATACACCCCCACACGCTCTTCGACGACGCTAGACACATCGTCGGGACGGAGGCTAGGCAGGGAGAACTTTATACCATCTTTGGGGAGCCGCCGCCTTATCTTCTTGATAGAGGGTACACAAGCTCTAAACAACCTCAAAACAAAATACATCAAACAGAGCATGAGCCCTCCCACCGGCGCGGGAACCTTACTTAACATATGGGAGCTTTAGAGCTTGGTTATTGCCAAAGTAAAGAGGGCACCGTAGGCGGCGGAGTGGGTGATCTATAGGAGAAACAGTCATGGCAATTGGGGTACTTTGAACAACTTGTTTATGAGATAATATTGAAACACACATTTTAACCCATGTGTGGATATTGGTGTTAATGATCCATGATCGAATTAGGGGACAAATCATATTTCAAATATGTAAACACAAAATAGTTAAAAAATGTATAGAAATAGGAAAGCAGTCTTGCACATGGATGCAGCGTGTTGTAAACCTATGAAAGGGTGAGAAAAATAGTAGTCATGCCCCTCGCACCGACACTTTTGGGCCTTCCTAGGTCCAGAGGATCCATGCTAGCAACCGGTCAAAGCGATGATTATAATTTGGGAAACTCTAGAAGATCTTGCAAAATGTCATTTTGTTCCCTTTCTACTATTTCTCAAAAAAGTATCTACATAGTTCATCTAAATTGTTTTATGGGATTTCCTAAAAAGAAATACTCCCTCCATAAATTGTCTTACTAGTTTTTTTGTTTCTTCATGGTTTTCTTTGGTTTTTTGTTCTTCTTTTAGTTATTTTTTAGTGGCTTTCTTCATTTATTTCTTTGTTTTCACTAGGGTTTTTTTCTTCAGTTGTTTCGATCTTTTCTTGGTTTTCTTTGATTTTTTCTTGTTTTCTTTTGTTCCGTTTCTTTTTTTCTCTGTTTTTGCTGTTTTTCTTTTTTTATTTGGTTTTTTTTGCTCCTTCCCCGGTGTTCTTTCTTTATGTTTCCTTTTCTGTTTTTATCATACCTCGTCTTTCTTCAATACATGTGTAATATTTTCAGTGCTTAGTGTACATTTTTAGTGTACTCGTGAAACATTATTTTGATACACGTTGTGCATGTATGAAATACACAATGTACATTTTTTTTATTTAAGACATGTATTAAACACCTTTTCAAATCTACGGTCAACATTTATTCAAATACACAGTGAACTTTTTCAAGGTAATAAACATATTTTTCAAACAATACATACATTAAATATGTGATTAACACTTTCATTGTATACGTAAAACATGTTGACATTTTTTAAATATAAGATGTACATTTTCTTTCAATACATGTTTTGGACACATTTTGCAATAAATTCTCAACATTTTTGCAAATACACGGTCTACATTACTGACGGTAATAATTCGTTTTTATAAATATACGCGTAACATTTCCTCAAGCATATGTTTTTTATGTCTACTTTTTCCATACACATCCGTACATTTTTTGTATACATCAGGAATATTCTTTAGATACCTTTAACTTTTTCCAGATACATGATTAACATTTTTTCAAAGTTTTGTTTTCTATAACTTTTTTTACAACTCTACACATGGGGAACATTTTTCACGTATATCGAACATTTTTGAAACATATATTTTCATACATATTGTACTTTTTGTATACATAAGGAATTCTTTATGCACATTTAACATTTATCAAATAGATGATAAACATTTTTTATATATGCGTTTTGTTGTCTAGTTTTTCTATACACATTTTATATTTTCTATACATCAGGAACATTTTTGCATACGCATTTAATATTTTTAAATACATGATTAATATTTTTTATTTTTGTATGTAAAGTTAATTTTGTAATTGATATATTATAATATTGGGAAATATAATCAAGGGTGAGAAATAAAATCTGAAACATTTTTTTAGACCAATGCAGAAATATGAAAAATAATGGAAGAAAATACCCCCTAAAGGCCTTTATTCCCTGATGGGTCGGCCCATTCTGGGCGGCTGTTGCTAGATGCAAGGCATCGGCGCGCCCATTTAACTCCTCGCCCGCCAGCGCGCACATTTCTTTTAAATGGGCCTAGACCCATCGGTTCATCGTTGTAAAGAAAAAGGCACGTTATTCATTATTAGGACAACAGCAATGATGGCGCCTTGGTAATCACGTGTTCTCACTACTACTATTTAGAGGTAGCATGTTCGATTCATTTTAAGGTCATTATTTTTTCTTCATGCATGCCAAATAGCCCCCATGTTTATAAACTTTACAATATTTTTTTAATTTATTCGCTATTTTTTATAGATAAATGAATGAATTTATGCGTACATATTGGACGTTATTCCAACTTGAGTCATTATGTATCTCGAATAAATACAAGTAATATAGGAAAAATATTCAAGACCTATGTACAAGCTTATATCATAGAAAATAGTTTTTCCGAAAATCAATCGAGTGAAAATTTGAACTTATGTTTCTAAGCAGTGTGGCACTATTCCTTTTGTATTAAAATGCAATATTAAACTGCTCCTTCTTTCTCTAAAGTTATATAGCTTGTAACACCATGCAACAACACATGATTATGTGTTACTGTATCAATTGTTTGTAACACAGATGGAGCAACGCAAACTTATATGTTACTATGTTAAGATGCCGGTAACATATTTTTGAATATTATCGACTATGTGTTACTGTCTACCCTGCAACACACATGATGCGTTACTAATATTTTTCTCTGTAACACGTTTTTCTATGTGTTACATGATTGTGTTACTTAATCTTTGTTTTGTTGTAGACACTATACCTAGGTCAGATGAGGATGGTGCCTGTGGGGAGGGACGAATCCTGCAATCTTTGATGACTGCCATCATTCATGAACCGAGACAACGCCGCCACAAGATGGAACGATGGCCGTGCGGACCCAACCTAGTGGAGATGACCGAGACGGCGAAGGGCTAGCGAGCGAGCCCGTGAGCATCGTGGATAATGGTGGGCAGGTGCTGGATGAGAGGCAACGAAGTAGGTGGCCGGGACAGCGATGGGGTAGCGAGCAACCATCAGATGTGACGACACACCATCGCGGGGCGTCTCAGGGCCACAAGGGGCACAAGGTCAATTCATGGAGGAGACATCCGGGCCAGCGAGGGGATTGGAGAGGTTGGCAATGGAGGGGATTTGGGATGAGTCGGGTGACAGACACATGACAATGAAGGAATTTGGGGTAGTTGCATTCAATTCGGTAGGGGTTATGGGTGGACCTCGCAAGAAAATTGGGAGGGGTTTCATAAAAGAGGGAAATCAAAAGATTTGTGGGGGCATCAATGGATTTTGCAAAGCAATCCACGTCATGGGTTAAAAAACGAATTGATGGCGCATCACAGGTCTTACGAATTGATCCCGTCAACGTTTGGTAGAAAGCATTTCCCATTAAGTACTAGTAAGCGTGCACATGCAACACACGTCTTGACAAACATAAATATTAATAACCAGTGTATTATTGGATATTGTACATTTCACTATAATTGTATATATTTTGGTAACTGCAATTACAATCGAGCACAAAATATTGAAGCAGTAATATCTAAAATATATCACATGAACTGGCACGACCCCTTGGCCTTGCTTTCATCATCTTTTTTAAGGTTGTTGCCCAACTGAATAACTGTTGTACAAAATCACCCTCATGCTCAGTTTATGATAGTTCACTAATTTCTACTTCCTGGAAACGATCGAGCACAAGTTTCTCAGTTTTCCAGTGTGTTGGTTGATCACAAATGCAACTCAATAGATATGGAGTCTGCGCCTGAAGTGATGAGCATATCAACATTTGTAAGATTAACCGATACATTTTATGACGAAAAAGAGACAAAATTTATAAATTATCGACCGTCTCGAGTACTTGAGATGCATCAGTACCCTTTACGAAAAGAACAACACCGGGAAATAGTTTGAAGCTACCGATACGTTTCATGGCGTAAAAGCGACAAAATTACCTGGTTTTTTCTAGGCAACTGAAGAAAGTTGATTGATGGTACAAAGTCATAGTTCGTACCAGCACCGTAGCCTAGGTTTGGTTCAATGTGTAATCCAACATGTGGAAAGGATATGAATAGTTGGATATATATTATCGACTAAGCAACTCCAGACGAATTATCAGTTAATTATCTAAAACGACAGAAAACCACAATCCAAACATGTATGTTAACAACATGGCGATGGTATACTAGACACTTCGGGGGTCCTTCATAGAACATAATGCATATAGCAAATATGGCGGGAAGCTAGTTTGTCCATTGAGCAATGCACTATTGCTCTCTGGGGCCTCTTCATCTTCGTTGCTTTTGCCTACTCCGCCGCTCGAAGACACCGGGGATGTTGCTACTGCCGACGTCAGCCCCTCGCCGCTGAGACGCAGCGGGCGCCACTCCGTTGGCGTCGATGGTACGGCGGCCACTGACGAGGACTCTCTCACCAAGGCCATGCGTAGGACGGTAACTCGCAACCTCGACTATGAAGGTACTTCCTCCTAGGTTCTTTGTCCTTCGATAACTCTAGAGTTTCTGCAAATATTGCTAGCTTGGGTGTTTCGTTAGGACGTAATGAGAAAGAGGTACAAGTTTCTGTTAGGGCCCTTAAGCAAATGGAGTTCGACCGGCTTAAGGTTGCTCCTAGGTTGTCTACTTTTTCTGACCCTCTCGTGTCGGATGAGGAGGATGTGGATCTTGATGCGATCATGATGGCAAGCTTCTCGCCATCTAGTTAAAGACACAACGAAGTAGACTTGGAGGATCTTGACGCGACAACATGCTATGTGAGCTTGTCGCGTCGATGTGAAAAAAACAAGTCTACTTGAGAGAAGAAAAGAGGAGCCCATCTAAGAGGGCAAAGGTACCTAAACATAAAAATGGTTCATCATGAGAGGCATGTTTTGGAATAGCAGAGGTCTTGGTGACTTGGCTAAACACAAACATATTGCCGATTGTGTAAAGGATCATGCCTTGGACTTTGTGGCCATCAGCGAGTCAGATGGCGTGATTTCGGACATGTGTTCTTGACCACTATTCATGTGGTTATGATTATGAATGGCACGTTTTACCCCCATCCAGAAGGTCTGGTGGAATCTTGCTTGGCATCCACTCGACATACTTTGAACTTTTATCCACTTCGAAGGGTGAATATCACATCAAATTTCACCTTCGAAACAAGTCTGACAACTTCCTTTGGAGTCTAGTGGTTGTATATGGCGCTGCTCAAGAGGAGTTGAAGTCCGTATTCCTTAAAGAGCTTGTTAATACCTGTCGGGACAATCCCCATCCCATGTTAATCCGGGGGGATTTTAATATCCTTAGATATCAACAGGAAAAAAAATGACCGGTTTGACACTAGGTGGCCTTTTCTCTTCAATGTTTTTATTGACAGCCTAGACCTGCGGGAGCTCACTTTGTCTGGTCGTCAGTACACCTGGGCCAATAACCGATCAATCCCTACTTATGAAAAACTTGACCGGGTGCTAGTGACCACTGACTGGGAATATAAATATCCCCTTGCATCAGTACACGCACTAGAAAGAATCGGGGCCCTATCGGATCATGCTCCTTTGCTAACCGATTTTGGACAAACAACTCCAAGCTCCAACCGTCCACAGTTTAAATTTGAACTGGGATGGCTCACTAGAGACGGATTCCATGACCTGGTTAAGAAAGTGTGGGCGCGTCAACCTTGGGGTAACACGCCCATTCAACGATGGAACAATCGAATTCGCGCCTTGCGCCGATTCCTTCGTGGATGGGCTAAACACACCGCCGGCGTATACAAAAAAGAAAAGCTGTGACTATCTACCTTAATCGACACCCTTGATAAAGTTGCGGAGGTGAGGCCTCTTTCTGCTGCCGAGATTGAGCAAAAAAGCCATCTAAATGAGCAAATTGCCCGCCTTTTACGTGAGGAAGAGATTAAATGGTACCAACGTTGCAAGGCTGACTCGATTGTTCAAGGTGATGATAATACGAAGTACTTTCAAATGTTGGCCAATGGCAGACACAGAAAGAAACGTATTTTCGCTCTTGACCAAGACGAAGGCCGTATAGAGGGGGATGCACCGCTAAAAAATTTCATTACTAAGTACTACAAAGAGCTTTTTGGACCTTCACCTCAAAGCCCTTTTGCGCTCGACGAGTCTATTACTCATGATATACCTCAAGTTTCAGAGGTAGAAAATGAGTTTTTAACCTCTCCGTTCTCTGAAGAGGAAGTTCGAGCCGCGGTGTTTCAAATGGAACACAACAAGGCTCCGGGACCAGACGGTTTTCCGACAGAGTTTTATGAATGTTTTTGGGATATGATTAAGGCGGATTTGGTTCAGTTGTTTAACCAACTGCATACTGAAAACCTTGATATTGCCCATTTAAACTTTGGGGAAATTATTCTTCTGCCCAAGACTAAGGAGGCTAGTCATATTCAACAATATAGACCAATTTGCCTTCTAAATGTCAGCTTTAAGATATTCACAAAGGTGGCAACTAATAGGTTGAACGGGGTGGCTGACCACGTGGTCAAACCCACTCAAACTGCGTTTATGCAAGGGCGCAACATACTAGATGGAGTTGTTGTGCTACATGAAACTGTGCATGAGCTCCACCGTAAAAAGTTGAATGGAGTCATATTCAAAATAGACTTCGAAAAAGCATATGACAAAGTCAAGTGGCCCTTTCTTTTGCAAACTTTGCGCATGAAGGGGTTTTCACCAAAATGGTGTCGATGGGTAGAGAGTTTTGTTTCTGGAGGTAGTGTGGCTATCAAAGTCAATGATGATGTTGGCAACTACTTTCAGACTAGGAAGGGGCTTCGCCAAGGGGACCCTGCTTCCCCTATTTTGTTCAACATTGTAGCTGATATGTTAGCTATCCTTGTTGAGCGGGCTAAGGTGGTCGGTCAATTTAGCGGCGTGATTCCTCATCTGGTAGAAGAAGAACTGTCTATTCTACAATATGCAGATGACACTATACTTTTTCTAGATCATGACCTAGATAAAGCTAGAAACCTCAAATTACTTTTATGTGCATTTGAGGAGCTCTCTGGTCTCAAAATTAACTTCCATAAGAGCGAGCTTTTACCTTGGCGATCCGCAGAGTCCGTGATCTGAGTATGCTGAGATTTTTGGCTGTCAGCTCGGCCAGCTCCCAATTAGGTATCTAGGTATTCCTATTCACTATCGGCGTTTAACTATCGCTGAGTGGAAGCAAGTGGAAGAAAGACTTGAGAAACGCCTAGCCAGCTGGAAGGCCAAACTCTTGTCGTATGGGGGATGGTTGATTCTAATTAATTCCGTCCTCAGCAACATGGTTCTATACATGTTGTCATTCTTCCACTTACCTAAAGGGGTTCTACAACGTCTCGATTATTTTAGATCCAGATTTTTTTGGCAGTGTGATAATGAATCCAAGAAATATCGGCTGGCTAGGTGGAGTATATTATGCCGACCTAAAAGTCAAGGGGGCCTTGGAATTCAGGATCTTGAGATTAAAAACATTGCTCTCTTGAGTAAATGGGTATACAAACTACTCACTAAGAATGGAGTATGGCAGGAAATCATTCGTAACAAGTACGTGGGGTCTAAAGCCATTTCTCAAGTTCATTGGAAACCCGGTGATTCACATTTTTGGAGTGGCGTGATGAAGGCCAAGGAATTCTTTTTTCAATTTGGTACTTTCTCGGTTAGGGATGGTTCTCAGGTTCGATTCTGGGAAGACACCTGGCTGGGGGCCACTCCTCTTATGGTGCAATATCCTAGCTTGTATAGGTCGTCAGACATAAATTAGTCACGATCAAACAAGTATTGGGACAAGAAAACCACGATATTTCTTTCCGTAGGGACCTTATTGGGCCTCGTGCGGTAGCATGGAATGAATTACTCAATTGTCAGAGGCCATTCAGTTTGTCAGGCGAACCAGACAAGTTCCGATGGAATTTGCATCAGAATGGTACCTTTTCAGTCAAATCCTTGTATGATGCAATGACCCACACTAATGTACCAGTTGATAACAAGAAATTGTGGAAGCTCAAAATTCCCCTAAGGGTGAAGATATTCCTCTGGTTCTTAAACAGAGGGGTCATCTTAACTAGAGATAACTTGGCACGACGCAACTGGCAAGGTAGCAAGACATGTGTCTTTTGCCAACATGACAAGTCCATCAAATACTTATTTTTTGAGTGTAAGTTTACTCGTGTAGTCTGGGCCATAGTTCAAGTAGCTTCAAATCTATATCCCCCACATAGTGCGCATAACATATTCGGCAATTGGTTGCGGGGTATCGATAAACAATTTTCTGCACATCTACTCGTGGGAGCGGCTGCCTTATGTTGGGCACTGTGGCTCACCAGAAATGATGTGATTTTTAACAATAAATGTGTTTCATCTCCTGTGCAAGTTATCCATGCGTGTACGCGATGGCTCCGTACGTGGTCTATCCTGCAGAGGCCGGAGGACAGAGACCTTTTTATGATGGCGTCTACACGGCTGGAGCATACAACCAGGGAGGTTTTCTCCCAACATGGATGGCGGTGTAATCTCCGGATAGGCGTTGCCCCATCCTAGGCTGGACTGATTTACTTTTGCTATGAAACGATATTTATTTTTAGGCTTGTTGGACATGTTGGCTGTGTGCATCACGCTATGCAGAGGCCGGGCATTCTTCAATGCGGTTGTATCACCTCGATATATCAATTGAATGAAATGTTCTTTATCGAAAAAATTTACTGGCATCACATATTCCTTGATGATTTTCTACATTCTCCTCAACTGTTGTCTCATCTTCCTCTTAGCCACTACTTCTTTGCCTCTCTCAACGACGATCTATATGATAGTGGCAGGAGTGTTTGCTGAATAATGATGCTAATTGTCGGGATCCAAACATGACGCGCACAGAACATTGTCCAACTACAAGGTTGAATGTTGTTTAGCCAGTACTATTTTATATTTGTACCAAGTCATAGCTCGGTAAAGATCATGAATTATGTGAAAAATGCATTTAAACAACACAGTTATGTAGTAGGACAGATGGATCATTCAAATTGAAAAAGGGAAAGTTGTGACTGTGCTATTAAGGTTCAAATCTTTAGTGAACATGTATCTTATTTATTTTCAGTAACAAGGTGTGACAGGTCTGAACCTGATTCGTAGCCGCCCAAGACTGCAGGCAAAGAACAGAGATATGCCAATCGACCAGCTGGCAGAGAGGTTGCTTTGCTAGCGCATGGGAGTGGTGGAAGAGGGTGAGATGATCACTCAGGCTGCTATCAACAAGTACGTGGCCCTCTTTCGTGGGCAGCTACCGGACATCGCCATTGCTGCTCTTCGAGCACTATTTAGGCTTGACTGTGACCTTGCCGCAGCAGTCGAAGACGCTCTGCTGGACCACGGTGGAGATGCTGGCCTGGAGCCCCAAGGCCAAGGCCATGCCGAGGCAGCTGCTTCTGCTTCTGCCTGAAGCTGCTGCTCTGCTCCTTAATGTTGTAGCCCAGTTTAGATGATTAGTTGTCTAAATTATGAAGACATGTCCGTAGTGTTAGTGGTGTCTGTTTGTAGCAATGATCCATTGCTACGATGATGTTATTGCCATAGAAGGCTAATATATACGCCTACTTTGCTTGCACCGATGTAGCTTATGTTTGCAATGAATGAAAGTCTCTCAGTTCTAAACTAGAATGTTCGCGGTCTTAACTGCCCAAATCATCGCGCCACCGTCCACGAGACCATTGCTGCTACCCCGTGCAACATAGTGTGCCTCCAGGAAACGAAATTGTTAGCGGTTGACCCATTCCTTGCATCTTTCCTTGCTGGCCAAAGACTGAAGAACTTTGCTGAAAAGCCGGCGGATGGAACAAAAGGGCGAATTCTTCTTCTATGGAATGAAGATTACATCAAACTGGACAATATTTCTGTTGGAAACTTTTGTATCTCTGCAAAAATCACCCTTGTCAGCACCAACACCTCCTTCAAATTCACTTCGATCTACGGACCTACAAGAAGCAACCTTAAAGATGCGTTCTTCCAAGAGCTATTAAGCCTGAAACCACAACAGGGTACAAGATGGCTCATCGCAGGTGATTTTAATCAGATTTACCGTGCCTGCGACAAAAACCGCTCTAATGTTGACTGTAGTCGCCTTGTTCGCTTCCGAAACGCCCTCAACTCATGTGAGCTAAAAGAGATACATCTACCGAATAGGAAATATACATGGAGCAATGAGCAGGCCAACCCGACACTGAGCAAGTTAGATAGTTTTTTCTGTAATGATGATTGGGATGTTGACTTTGGCTCTCACATCCTTCATGCACTACCGTCCTCGCTCTCCGATCACTGCCCGCTGCTACTAACTTGCGACAAGGGCCCGAGGTGACCAAAAACCTTTCGCTTTGAAAATTTCTGGATCAGGATGCCTAATTTCAAGAAAACGGTCATTGATGCTTGGAATGAAGAGATGACCCACACGGAGCCATACCAGATACTCTTCCAGAAGCTTAAACGAACGAGCCAGCGACTGCGGATCTGGAGCAAGGCTATCTTCTCTAACCACAAAGTCCAGCTCCACATGGCTCTCGAGATCATTCTTCGCCTTGACGTCGTGCAAGAGCTAAGACACTCAGCCCAGCTGAGTGGAACCTTAGAAAGGAGCTGAAAAGGAAAGTTCTGGCTTTGGCGGTTCTTGAACAAGCACGGAAAAGGCAAAGCTCATGAATCACGTTGCTCAAAGAGGGAGATGCTAACACTCGCTTTTTTCACCCCCGCATCAATCACCGTAGAAGGAAAAACTTCATTCACCGTCTCAAACACAATAGTGGGTGGGCCACACACCATGACCACAAGAAAGAAATCATCCAGCAACACTTTTCTAAGGCTATTGGGAAGCCCCCCTGCGTGCCAAGGACTTCAACTAGGATTCAATTCCGCATTCGGCTCTTGATCTTGCGGAGCTAGGCAACGCCTTCACCGAAGAGGAGGTCCACACAGCCATCAATAATCTCCCCGGTGAAAGGCACCGGGGCCAGATCGCTTCACTGGAGTGTTTTTCAAGGAATGTTGGGACATCGTCAGGCCAGACATTATGAGAGTAATCAACAACTTCTCAACCCTCCACATCTCCAACCTCCACTGGATCAACTCGGCAAATATTGCCCTCATTCCAAAGAAAGAGGGGGCAGAGGACATTTCTGACTTTAGGCCCATAAGCCTCATCCATGCGGTTGCGAAGATCATTGCAAATATGATGGCCACACGTCTCGCTCCTCACATGTTCGACCTCGTTTCCAATACGCAGAGTGCTTTCATCAAGAAAAGGAGCATACATGATAACTTTATGTATGTCCGAAACTTGGCACGTCGATTTCACCGCAACAAATCACCGACCTTGCTCTTCAAGCTAGACATCAAGAAAGCGTTTCACTCGGTTAGATGGGACTACTTGATGGATTTATTGAGACATCATAATTTCCCAAGCCGCTTTCGAGACTGGATCTCCGCCCTTTTATCCACGGCATCGTCCAGAGTTCTTCTAAACACTACTAGGGAAAAGGCTAGCACCAGCGCGGGTTTTAGATGTATCAGTAGCGCGGGTACCCACGCTACTAATACGGCGCTACAGCTAACTCATAGCAGTAGCGCGTGCCCACCCGCGCTACTGCTATACAAGTGTAGTAGCAGCGCGGTTATGGGAAGCTTCGCTACCGCTAGTAGTGCTAGCGCTCTTTGGCGAGAGACGCTCTCGCTATTCTTGCTATTGCTGCTAACTTTTGTACACTCGCCATCTGCTAATTTAAGTAGTTTTTTGGCATATTTGTTTTGTATTTGAACCGGCTTTGTAGAAGAATCTTTAGCACATAGAAATTTCATCATGATACACATACAAATGCTGCGAGACCACAAATGTAATCATAGCATGTACATACAAATAGTCTCTTCATAATCATCATCAACACAAAGTGATATCTTGTTACCATCTCGAAAATAGCAATACATGCAAGTCTCGAATACTTGCAACTACAACAACGTCATCCATCTAAACAAAGGCATACGCAAGAAGTGCTATCACTATGAGTGAGAGCGGAACCATCAGATACATGAGGTGGCGATTCTGAGTCCTCTCTCGCTAGCGTGAACCTCAAGTAACTAGCTTCTCCTTCTTATGCCTTTTGAAGCCTTTATGGCTGGCGCCGTGAACCCATTCACTTGCGCGACACTCATGCCACTCGTTGTACACCCGGAACCTTCCCTTTGTACACGACATAGCATTTCCATCTCGCCATCAAGAAACTAGGTACTGTTAGAGATGCATGTTCATGAAGAGGATGTACAATCATATATATGCAAAAAATATACTAGAGCAACACCAAAAAGAAAGGTTAGCAACTAGATGCAACATATACAATACATAAATTAATTAACTAGAGGTACGCAGGTCATCATCGCAAACTAACAAAGTAGCGTTACACAAGTTCGGCAGGACCGTGGACATCACAAAGTTTCATCGCTACAAAAGTATACAAGTTCAACCGACACATATCATCATCATCGGCATCATAAATCACTAGAAGTTCCATCCTTCCATATCATCGAGGCGAACCCTAGCTGCTTGAGCGGCGTGAGGTCTAGGCGTTGCATGCCTATGCGAGTTGGACGTCAGCTCGCGATATAGGGCCGTGGTGGAACATCCCCTTCTCATCGACGACTTCTTTCATGATGATCGTCGCAATGTCGCTTTGGATGTGAAAGAAGTCATCTCTAAGTTTATAATTAAGCTTCTCCATGAGATTCTAGCCACTTGTGGATATGATCATCACTTCTCTTGTTAATCGAAGCTTTGGTGATCCGTGTTGAACTGAATCATGAGATGGATGATGTATAATCCATCCTTCTTGCTTGGTTTTGGGACATGGATGCAGGAGAAGTTAGTTTTATGCGTGAAACCCATCTTCTTGTTCCTTTGTTTTCGATATGCACGTGGCCACCTCTATAGCTGAAGCCTTGGAGAGCATCATCTAGAATATTCATTATGTGGGTGTAGTCCTTTTCTCGTAGTCTCTCGAAGGGTCAAAATACGGCGTGGGAGACTTGCGGGTAAAAACGATAAGGGCGGCGCCCGTTGCTTGAGGAAAAGACACCTCAAATTATTCCCCATATGAGAGAGAAGGAATGATTGAAATGTACGAAAGGGTTGTCCGGAACTGACTTACTTTGGATGATAAGGCACGAGGACAATTTCCCGGTCCTTATTATGTACCATGAAGTTTTGGAGGTACTCCCTAGCAGTTTCACGCTCAAAGTCGCGAGACTCAAGAAAGACTCGTGCATGTAATGCGGATCCGCCACACAGATTTGCGAGACTTCTTCACTCTTCACGACGGAGCTCATATGTAGCGCAAAAAGGCGGACGATAGTAAAATCAAGCCGCCTTGTTAGAAACATCTCAAAGATATGGTCAAACCGCAGGAAGAACACCTCCGCGGGCCGTGTGTCGACGTAGCACTTCCCCTCAGGCACACGAGCCGCGTATGTCGGATATCCTAGATCCTTTGAGGCTAGTAGGCTTTTCTCAGTCGACAGCACATGGTCGTGCAGTCTCCTGAGATCCCCTGATAGTGCCTCCAGCGGCTTCGGCGGTAGCATCGGCTCACCCGTGAGATGGAACATGACCGCACCTTTCACGGGTACACACTCTTCAGAATGCATCATCTGGCTGCTGTGTGCTCTGGCTTGTTTGGAGGCAGTTACCTTCCCTGATCTCTTCCTCTCCTTTTTCTTGGGCACACCTTCCAGACCCTTCCTTAACCCCTGCCCAAGTGTTCCCGGTCTAAATCTTGACGACCCTCGCGCCCGGCTAGTTGAGCTGTGTTGGCGGCATCTTGAGCGTGTCTGTGAGGATTTCATGAAGAGAGACTTTTGCATTCCATGGTGCGGCCCTGCCCGCATATCATCCATATCCTCATTAGCAAGTGATAGCCCGATTAGTCATATGGTTGACTCATCATATCTATGTCACGGTCATACGCGTTTGTATTGAGGTAATCCATAGAGTCGACCTCCATCTCATCATCCATTATCATTCTCTGGTACATCAGCGATACTATTGCACCCTCTTCATCATGTCGTCCGCCGCTCTCACCCGGCACTACTATAGGAGCTGGTAATTGCGTAGGTGGGGTGGTGGTCTTCGCACATGCTTGTTGATGTGTGGTAGTTATTGGTGTGCTCTCGGCCGGCTCCAGACGAATAAGATTCTTGACCATAGCAGCACCCAACCCTTGCGGCGTCAATCATGGCGGGGTCTCGTCGTCCGCTCCCACATCTTTGTCTTGGAGGAGGCAAATCCTCGTGCCCGATTTCACAATGGTCAAGCTAACCTGAAGTGCCCAGTGAGGATCGGGTGGTTGTGGAATGTGCGTTGAGAGGGTCCATTATCATCCCCTTTCCACGTCCACCTTCGGCCTTTGATCAAGTAGAGTATGGTGCATGGGGTTTCTTTCGCTGCAAACACATATGTACGTGGTGTAAAACAACGAAAGGCAACAAAAATGGAATATTATCTATATATATATATATATATATATGTTAGTGCGACATGTAATTACCGTGGCGTCGAGCTTAGCCACAGACGAAGGCCCACCTAAGCGCTGAGGCCGAGGGCGGGCTGCTATGAGTGGGAGCGGCTGCGAGAGGAGGCCGGTTGCTTGAGAAAGTGATGGTGCGATGGTGTTGTTGTTCATGGAGTTGCTCGCGTTTAAGCTGGGCATCGAAATCATGTACCGTCTTGTCGGATTTTCCTTCGCCCGATTGATGATAAGCTGGAACCAAGTTAGTAGCAAAATCATTTCTGCGGCGATTCTGCTGCATTGATTTTCTTGTAGCAACTCATATTTGTCCTCGGCTGCTTTTTCTCGACCGCAAGCTTCACCTTTGCGTCGATGTCCGCTGACTAAACTTCTTTTTCGCTTCTTGGCCTCGGGCCGTCGTTGTAAAACACCTTCCCGTGGCGCCGTCTCGGCGCCGTGCACACGACCATATTGCGGCCGCTGGTCCAGCAGGAGTCCCTTAAGTTCGTTCAAGTCCGGTTGAGAGGGTGTCCCACTTGGGCCTCATCGAGAATAGGGCTTTCGGCTGCAAGCGGTGTTGCTTCTCGATGGTCTAATCAATTTCCTCGTGATCTTGTCCGTGTAAAAACCTTTTCTCCTTGTCCCACTTGTAGCGGGCCTGATGAAGTCATGCTCCAAGGGGTTGGGGAACTTCAGCGAAAGTGCAGCAGACCCGCGGCTTCATGTTCGCGTCCTCCTTATCCCATATGGGCCTTTTACCGAGGTAGCCACGGCTTCGGCGATGCTTCCGTGTTCCTTTTCGAAGGCTTTTGAATTTCGCAGCCTTAGCCTTGGCTGCCTCGGTAGCGCAAGTGTCCTTGAACTTTTGAACTCCTCTTAGTAAGTGTCGGATTTTCCTCGAGAATCTTGGGCGGGGTTCATCAGCCTCAATAGCTCGTTTCACTCTCCCTTTCCAGGAGGCCAAATCATTGCTGAACATGCCCATGGCGTGATTGTTAATCTTTTTCATCTTCGGATCATCCCATGGTTGTTCTATGTTATCATCCCGGTCGGGGAACTTGAATCTCTTGTGCAACTTTGTTAGGAGCAACTGCGTCAAATGTTCTTTACTCCTTAAGTCATCGTCGTTGATGCTTGCGCATTCCCGTAGGATGCATCCTACCTGGTTCCCATAGCACTTGCGAGGTTCTTCCGGCTCTAACGGCTCAAACTTGCCAGGTGCCATCTTTGTGATCACAAGTCGTCCAATCCCTAGTTTGTTAGATTTTCGTATCCTCTGCTTCTTATGCTTCCTCTTTTCGGTATCGGCATCGGGGCCGGTTCCTTCCCCGCCGGTATCTTCCCCGCCGGTACCTTCCCCACCGGTCTCGGCGCCGCCATCGGTGCCGGCGCCATCGGTGTCGATGTCGGCGTCAGTACCATCATCGAGGCCGACCTGCAAACCTTGCTTAGCAGTCAAATAGTCGAGGTACTCTTGTTCACCATCATAATCCATCTAAATGCATCTTGGTGGAAGGCCCGGTTTCTTCGTTATTCGACATGTTTCCTATGATTAAGTGGCCTCATTTATTTCTAAAAGTATGAATAAATGAGAAATGACATAAAAAGAAATCTATGTGCCAGCACTCGATATGCCAACTATGTAGCACAAATCATGCCTTTATTCACGGAAATTTGGCATGACCTTTGCTAAAAAATGGACATATCGAGCACCTGAAATTCACAACGGAAATGAATCAACATTCCGGCGTAACATAGGCCACTCGGATCATTTTCCAAACATGACATGTCCAAAACATGACATATGCACATATCACATGTCCAGTTCAAATTTCCATATAAATTCAGCTAATTTTGAAACCTAGCTAAATTCATAACTAAATAGATAACCTAATTAATTAACATGATGAACCCTAGCGAGAGGGGGTTCTACAGAGAGTGCCGGGCGAGGAGGGAGGCGAGGCGACGGTCGGGGCGGCCTTGGCCGAGTCGGGGGCAGCGGCTGGGTCGGGCGAAGCGGCGTGGTCGGGGCGAGCGCCGTGCCGAGTCGGGCGAGCGGCTGGTCGGGCGAGCGCTTGGTCGGGTCGAGGGCGACGGGCGAAGCGCGAGGCTAAGCGCGCCGGCCTTGAGTCGGGGCGAAGCTTGAGGGCAGGTCGGCGCGAGCGGAGCGAGGGGGAGAGAGAGTGGGGATTTGGGGAAATGGCGGGATGAAGCTGGCGAGTCACGAATTTTGGGTTAAGTGGGCGTAGCGATAGCGCGTTATGTAAAACGCACTGCTACTATATTCTGTAGCTGCAGCGGTTTGAGGAAGCGCTACTACTATGGTGCGTGAAGCGGCAGCGGTTTATGAGAAACACGCTACTACTATGGTGCGTAGCAGCAGCGGTTTTAATGAAGCGTCTTTGCTACTGCCGTCGCTCTTGCCAGTTTTCCTTTTCTTTTCCTTTATTTTATCCCACTTTTATTTCCGAGGTAGTGAGCGAAGGAGGAGATATATATTGCATCATTTGACGGTTAAATATGTATGCAAAATAGGAACATATATATTACACATCATTGGACCCATGCATAATAATGGCTAAGTGTGTATACAAAATAGGAACATATATATATTACACATCATTGGACCCATAACATACGTTTCCTCAGTCTTTGGCGTTTTCGTTTTGAGTCAGCTTCTTTCCCTTCTTGTTAAATGAAGAATAATTGAGCCCCTCATTGTGACTTTGCCTTTTCCATGGAGTACGATTTTTCTTAGGTAATGTAGTATTGATTCTTCTTTTGACGTATACTTCATCATCATCGTCATCTTCCCTCATTGGGTTGCCGTACTGATCGTAGTCTTCCTTGTTGGCGACTCCATCCATTCCAATGATGTTCCTTTTGCCTCTCCTCACGACAACACGGCTGGGATTGCGCGGGTCAGTTATGAAGAAGCATTGTGTCACGTGCTTAGCGTGTACCCATGGCTCGTTTTTTGCGATAGCGTTCACGGTAGCGCTCTTGGCGTCGGGTATAGTCATGGTAGTGAACATCCGGCTTTCTCTTTCGACATTCTTAGCCCATCTGACACGGAACATCGTCGTGTTGTGCGATCGAGTAGTCAAGCTCCCAGATCTCCTCGACCCTTCCATAAAATCGTTACATTGTCTTTGTTGTCGCTGCGGTCATGCATTCCATTGTCACCCCGAGTTACGATCATCTTGTCCATATCTTTTGCCTCCGTGTAGAAGCGTGTATCCGTTGATATCATATGCACGATAGGTTCTGAGGTTGGGCGAGGGCCATGTGCTAAAGCGTATATGAGCAATCCGTCCTTAGAGCCCTCCTCGAGGGATTAGCAATAATATGCTCTTTGAACCAATGCGAGGAAAGTGGAGTTGTGCTCTCTAGTAACCGGTGTCCGTCTTGCATACCCCAGTCACGATACTTCTTTGCGATAATTTCTTTGTGCGATTGCCACGAAAGGATCTACCTCGTCTAGGTGTTGTAGCACTACCAAGTTTGCTCTGTCAAAGTCGCTGCGTCGATCTGAGTATGCCACGTGCAGTTCCCTGCGACCGTTACAGTGACCATCTCCTTCGAGCCTCCCATCGTGCTTGTTAACGGGCAAACCAACACTAACACCAGGCGGCTAGTGGACATAGATTACCCGCGGGAAGAACATCCTTTAGGTACTTGAGATGCTCATCGAGGCTAGTGTCGGTCCATTTGTTTTTAGCCTTCGTCTTCAGGAGTTGGAGCGTGAAACTCAACCGGGTCACCTCAGGATTGCAGCCATCATACAATGGAGTGTTCGAGTCTACCACCAGTTGCTCCAGCTTAGCCTCCTCTCTAGAATCAGCTCTCTTAGTACTCGTCTCCTTGCGAAGCAATGCTTGAACATGAGGGTCCCGCACAATTGAACTTAGTACCGACGAACTCTACTGCGTGGAGTCCATGTCGTTCTCTCCGCCACCATGTCCGGCCCCTTCTCCTCCGCCATGTCCGGCCCTTCTCCGCCGCCATGTCCGGCCTCTTCCCGCCGCCATTATCGATCATCTCTTCGTCTTGCCCGTGTCATCATTGCCTGCCCGTCGGCATCCTCAACATCGTCATCCTCATCTTCAATTATCCACCTAGTATAGCCATCCATGAAACCAGTCATGGCGAGTGCGCTTCAACACGACCATCGTCATGGGGGTCGAGCCAAACTATTCCTTTGCATTTTCGACACGGACATAAAACCTCTGTCCGGTTATTTTCTTTCATGTCTTGCACCGCCGACCGCAACCACCTGTCCACCATCGTTCCACTGACCATCATCAACTCTGCACGGTAATAATAAAAAAATTGATTGTAAAAATGCATGCATGCATCAAAGTCATAAAAAAATTTGGCATGACCTTCCCTAAAAATAGGACATATATGGATCTAGAGTTTGCCCGGAATTCGCCGAAACAGAAATAAATCGACATTTCGGCAAAACATAGGCAACTCAAAAGCACAATTTGGCGGTGTCAACTCATGCAACACACACAATTTCCACAAACATATCACACACACATAAACACATTTCCATTTTGCAAAAGCATGAAATTTTCATCACCTCTATCTCGATGGCCGGAGATGATGTTGTAGGGAGATCAAAAGTGCACAAAGCTCTTCTTGACAAAGATAGATCTAGTTAGGGGCAAATAGGTCCTTAACTAAATCCTCTAGCTACCTAATTTGGAAGGAGACAACTTCAACTAGTGGAGGGGAAGGAAAAAAGAAAGGAGATGCATTAATGGAGGTGGTGTAGTTATGTAGGAGTAATGAAGAGAGAGAAGGTGGATAGAGAGAGAGAGAGTAATGGGGAGAAGTATTGAGAAGAAGAAGAGTGAGAGTGGGAGCATGTGGTGGAGGGAAGAGAGGAGAGGGGGGAGGTAGGGGAAGGGAAAAAAGGAAGGGAGGGAGGGACGGGTTGGGGGTTGGTGGGGTTAGCGATGTCGCGGGAGAAAAAGCGCTGCTGCTAAGAAATTAGCAGCACGCGCTTTTACGTAAGCGCTACGCTAATCGGGACAAAAATTGTGGCAATTTGAAACTTACCAGCAGCGATCTCGAGGAATCCGCGCTACTACTACGTGCTTAGCAAAGATGGCGCTGTTATTCTGCGACAGCGCTATCTGCTACTTAGAGTTGTGGGAACACCGCCGGTCGATATTTGTAGCAGCGTTCGGTCGGTCGGCGCTCTTGCTAAATATTTATCAGCAGCGAGTTTACCTAACCCGCGCTACAACTACTTAGCAGCAGCGCTCTATTTTGAACCGCGCTGCTGCTAAGATTATGTGTATAGCCTTTTCCCCAGTAGTGAAATGGGGTGCCTGGGGACCCCATTTTGCATGGATGTGGACTTAGGTACGAGGCCCCCTATCCCCCCTCCTCTTTGTCTTGGCCATTGACCCGCTCCATCACATCCTAGCTAAGGCGACTGAGCAAGGCAAACTACACCCCCTCCGAGGTAATCCCACCCGGGCTTCCCTGTATGTAGATGATGCTGCCATCTTTGTTGCTCCTATCAAGGAGGATATCCAGTTCTTGGCATCCATGCTCGGCTCATTTGGTGAAGTTACCGGTCTGGTCACCAACTATAACAAAAGTCATGTGGCTCCCATCCGTTGTGCCAACATCGATTTGGATGGCATTCTTCACGCCTTCCCGGTGGTCCGGGCCACCTTTCCAATCAGATGCCTTGGCCTACCACTCTCGGTTGCAAGACTAAAGCGCATCCACTTCCAATATCTAGAAGATAAGGTGGCTGCCAAGCTCCCGCCCTGGTCGGCCATACATGTGGCTACCCCGGGGCGCATCGTCCTGGTCAAGGCCGTCCTTACGGCGAGTGCGATATATCACCTCACCCCGCTGGACCTTCCTGTTGAAGTGAGGAAAAAGATTGATAGTCTCAGACGTGCCTATCTCTAGGCAGGATGTGATAAGGTGACGGGAGGCAAGTGCAAGGTGAACTGGGATCTAGTTTGCAAGTCCAAAGTTCATGGGGGTCTAGGTGTGCTCAACCTGGAAAAAATTGCTACTGCTCTACGCCTCCGTTGTTGTGGTTTGAGTGGGCGGACCAGCCAAAACCGTGGGCTCGGATGGGAACGCCTTGCTCTGACAAGGATAAAGATCTCTTTGCGGCGGCCACGCCGGTGACCATCGGTGATGAAAACTAGGCTAATTTCTGGGAATCCTCTTGGCTAAATGGTCTTTGGCCCAAAGACGTCGCGCCTAAAATCTTTGAGATTTCAAAAAGGAAGAACTGTGTGGTTAGCAAGGCTTTGGACAACAATTTTTGGATCCATCAGATCAACACCGCACAGGGCCTCACCTTGACGCACTTGCAGGAGTTCACCAACCTCTGGGAGATGGTTGCCGGTGTCACTCTAAGCCAAGATAGACAAGACACTATTTCATGGAAATTCACAACCAGCAGAGAGTACACGACATCCTCGGCTTACTTGGCGCAATTTGAGGGACTCACCTACGGTACCAATACATCCATGATCTGGAAGATGTGGGCTCCTCTCAAATGTAAGTTCTTTACTTGGCTAGTTCTCCAGAACCGAGTCTGGACGGCCGATCGCTTGTCTCGACGGGGATGGCCCAATTGCAACCTTTGCCACCTTTGCAAGCAAGTTCAAGAGTCTGCTGCCCACCTGCTATTTCAGTGTAGATTCACGAATAGAGTTTGGAACGAGATTACCATTTGGCTGGGAATCCACGACTGCTTACCAATGATTTGGCGAAATGAAGTTTCTGTTCGAACTTGGTGGTGAAAGGCGGTGAGCAACGCGGATCATAACAGAAAGGCTCTTGCCTCTGTTATGATGCTTGTCTCATGGGAGATATGGAAAGAACGAAATGCTAGAATTTTTCGCAACGCCGCGGCTCCCGACCACAATTATCGTCACGAGAATTAAATAGGAAGCCCACCTGTGGACTTTGGCTGGGGCCAAGTATTTGAGTAGTCTTATGTCGCGAGAGTAGTCTTTTCTTTTGGTCGCGTTGCAACATATGTCTGAACCTCCTCTCTTATTTAATGAAAATGGCAAATCTTTTGCATGGTTTCAAAAAAAACTTGAAGGTTTTAGGCCAATTCTTTTCTTGATTTTTGAATGAGCTAATTCAGGATTTTATGGTTTGAAATAAAGAAGACCAATGGTACTTCTTCATGATAACATAGTTCTTTACCTAAGCAGCGTGACCTAGATATATTTTGCCAAGAGTCACTTCGCTGATTTTCAATTTCTCAACAATTGATTTCTCTTACAGAGTTCTTCTGCTTTTGCAAGATTGCATTGTCTGTTTTTGGGAGTATTAATCTGTACTCCTATGCCAACTATATTCGATGTTCACAACAATGCTAGTGCTTTCTTCAGTCTTTGGAACTCACATATCTACTATTATCTAGTACTACGGAAAAAACAGTTCCATACATTTTATAATGACAATACATGAAGGTCGTCAAACAGAAAACTCCTCTAATATAACACGTACTAATAATAGTCTTACAAAAAAAACAGTCAAAATAAAATCATAACAAAAAATTTAAAAGGCACATGTCCTATGAAAATCCTTATAATTCCCATATATCTACTAATTGATATATCTATTTGCGCGTGATGACGGACACATAGTGAAGCTCAACAGATCCCATGAACAATCTGCCACTTTTCCTCTCCACGACCTCTGTCGGCCTCACGCTCTTGGGTCCTCTCATCTCCTCGATTATATTTCCCTCGGCATCGATCCTCAATGCTAGCAGGTGGCTATCGACACCAAAGGGAAGCTCAGCCTTCTCACGGTGCAGTGCCACCCAGTATCCTCCTTTCTTGTCAGGCCTCACATTGTCTGGATAGCCAGGGAGGTCGGCGAATAGCTCCATGGTGCCCGCCTTGGAGCCCTTGATCCAGTATCGTAGCAGCTTACACGGTCCGGTTGATGAGATGACGAGATGTGTCCGATCAGCGCTGATGGCGAGACCATTGGGGTAAGTGATGTCGGCCTGGAGCACGACGGCCTTTCCTGTCCGTGGGTCATACCTCAATAGCCGACCCGTTGAGTCTCCGGTTCTTGTCACCATCTCATGTTGCGACCTATTGTAGTTTCTGGAGCTGTCCGTGAAGTAGACCTCACCGGTTACCTGGTCGATGTCCACCCCATTGGTGAAGCGGAGAGGTACGCCATCAACCTCCGTGACAAGCACAGTGGCCTCCCCGCCGCCTGGCGCGACCCTCATGAGCCCCTTGTAGGCGTCGGCAATGTACAGGTACCCGGACTTGAGGTGGAACCGCAGACCGAGCGGCCGGCCGCAGTGGCCCTCGGTGACGGTCTCCGGGCGAAGGAGAGACGCCGTGCACGCCTCACTGCTGTAGTCGGGGTTGTAGGTGTACGTCGACCAGCCAAGCTTGTCGCCATTCCACTTAAGCACGCGTCCGTCGGAGACGCCGCTGTATGGACCCTGGCCTTTGGCGTCGAAGGCGACACTCTCCGGGCCGCGCAGCAGTCCGCGTGGCAGCGGCAGGTGGCGCGTCCGGGTGGCGTCGATGCTGGGGACGCCGGCGGCCGCAACGGTGGTTGGCGAGAAGCAAAAGATTAGGAGCAGCACGGCGAGCGAGATAGTCGCCGCGGCGACACCCCTCGTGCCGCTCGCCATGTCGATTTGCTTCGCTAGGACGATCCCGTAGGTGTTTCGCTGTTTCGATCGATTGGTGATGTTGTTGGCTCTCTTGTTTCGATCGATCGATCGATTGGTGATGTTGTTGGCTCGTTTGGTGCCTCTGCTCTTATACTGATTTTTGGTCTCCGAGTGTCTGCATGATTCGGCCGTACGTCCTCCTCCGGGTCCGATTCCTTTTCTGGTTTCTTTTTTACTAGGAAACAATGCCGGTGCGTTGCAACGGGAGAAACAATCCACCCACATGATCATGTAATTTGTGAACACATGGCACGATATTCTATAAGCTAAAATAAAAAGATAAAATAAGCAAAGCTAGAGGATTTACATACATCTCTAGTGACAAGATTAATTGTACAAAGCAAAAAAGGATAGCAATGTATCAACGGACTTAGCTTGATGCCACATCAATTCACATGTTCGAAGTTTGATCCTCAAACGGACCAATCTTGAAAATATTTTGTTGTTGAATAAATATGAACCGAAGGAATCAAACATATAAAATAATTCTAAGCAATTAAGAACCTACAATTGACACATAATCATGGTGCTAATAGCAAAATGGCCATTTTCTTAAACAAATTTTAGAACCAAAGATATTAAATGGGAAACTTCTGGCTTCTGAGATAATGGGACTGGGTCTTCTCATGCAGCTCAAGTACATCCTTTCCTTCTCATTTAGAACCTGAAAGCTGAAAAGAAGCAAAAAAGAAAGTCAAATTTGTGGTCACTGAAAACATTAACAATGTAACCAAAAATACAGTCTTCGCACGACTACCTTATCAGAGAACTTGTATATATTTTAAGGTGTGTCTAGAAGGCAATTAATTAAGTCTTAACTGATGGATTGCGTTTTATCAAAAAACTGGTTTTTTCAGTCAGCAAATGATGAAAAATGCATCCTATGCTCCAAATGGAAGGTAAACGCTGCATTTCGGAGAAAACAACATTCTAAACATGTTAAGAAACATGAATATAAGAAAAATCAGGGAAATTATTAAAGATGATTTTACTATTCTTGGAAGCAAGATAAGTTCGTTCGGATGTTGTCGAATTCATTTATTGTCCAACATTATAGTGTTACTAACATGTCTACACTATTAACTAAAATGTTAACTAAGTGGCAACTATTCTGTACCTTGCAGTTGTGTTTTCTAGAGCTCACTGATGACAAGGGAAACAACACACGTGACAGGAGGGGGCAGGGAGCAGCATAGGAACTTATAGCGAAAGCGGAAGGCATGGCAATTCCGGGCAGCATTCATGGTGCTGTTGGAAAACATGTGAGTGCAAGCATGATATTGAAGGTGCTATGCCACTGCATCTATTTAATAAAATGTGCAAAGCTAATTAACCTTGAAAGATCTGCTTGGCTAATTAACCTTGAAAGATCCGCTTGTTGAGTTCATCCTCTACATATCTATACACGAAATTTATTTAGGTAAAAATCCATTTTCTTTAACACCGAAAGAATCATAAAAATTGATTGACTTAAATGCAATATCACAATAAAATGGATCTGATGAGAAAGAGGAAAGGTGGATCGCTTTGCTTACCCGACGAAGACGGATGATGAACCCTGCGTCGAGGCATTGACATGGCCTTGTGTAGGCTGGCGATGCGGATCTGTCTTCCCACACCCACGTACAGGCCGGAGCTCTCCCGTCGCGTCGCCGGTGGGGCTTCAGTAGACGACGTCGTCAGCCTGCTCATAAGAATGATTTCTGTCAAGTCATGAGCAATTGTCTGAAGTGGATTTCAAAGTTCAGTTTGTACAGAAAAGCCATGCAAGTACCTTGGGGGTAGAATCTTCTATAACGTATACTGAATTGGAGTTCAGCTCTGATATAGCGAAAGGCGGCTGCGACTCGGTGTGCAGATACCTTAAACCTTGGGCGATACTGATGGCTATTTTCATTCGTCTGAGCCAAGAGAATTGGGCTGCTTCTCCATCTAAAGGAAGAAAACAAATGAGATCAAATTACGATGCAAAGAAAATGCAAAATATTTCTGTCGTAACGAAATTGAAGAGATAGACTTACGGTGTAGGTGCTCGTACAGGGTCCCATTTGATGCGTACTCAAAGAGTAACATCCTCGAGAATGGGTCACTCTCTCTGCAATAGCCCAGAAACTTTGCTATGTTCTCATGACTCAACCTTGCCAGATCATAACCTACAATGTTCATCCCATTTTATTTATTTATTATTTGAGTTAAAAGGTGTTTCTGAGTCACAATTTTAGACAAACGAACTACCTTGTTTTGGTAAAAGAGCTCATGCTCGCTAGTCCAATGACCTTCAAAGGCGCATAATGATATGACAAAAACCTCAGGTCCATCCTTCATTGTTCCTTTGTAGACTACAATCTCCGGAGTTGAGCCAATTATGTTGCTAAAATTCCTCACGCGCTACTTCAAGTTCCTGGCGACTCAACTTTGGCAAACTTTTCAGCATATCAGAATCTGAGGAAAGCATGAACACATTAGCAACAATATATGTTAGACAAAATAATCAATTTGTTTGGGCAAAATTTGTATTAGTAAACGTAGGAGTTTGATCCAATTCTAACATAGGTGCAGATATGCCGAAGCTCAACCAATTGTCTAAAGTTTGTTTAGTGAATCAAATGAGCGCCCTACTACATTATAGCAATATACCTTTTTAGAGGGGGGGGGGGTATAGTAATATATCTTAAAATGATTGTACTTGATAATTGGGCATGTCAAAACAGTACAGTGTATAATAAATGGAGAAGGAACTAAATGCATCATATATATGAATCAGAAGGCTGCATTGAGGCATTTTTTAAAAGCAATCTTGCAGGACATACTAACCACAATCAGTTTCTGTATTATTCTTCAGAGATGCACATAATATAGCATTGGACATCAAATAAATATGAACAAGCTGCAAGAAGCGTACCTGCATGAATGTTGTAGCAATCTGGTAGGGACATCACGTACACTATGAATCTGCAGCTCCTCCTCTCCTGCGGTGGTTAGATTTTTTCAATAACTAACAGATGCCTGAACCAGGGCGGCCTTGCTTGCCTATGTGCACACCTGAATCATGTAAACGTGTGCGACAATCCGTCAGGAAGGAACAAACCATCACCGGGCAGTGGATTCCTATCAAAATAGTGAGCGGTCTGACAGAGGTATACATAAAGGCTACAATAACCAACATGAAGGCCAAGGTTGGACGTCAGGCCCTTGCTGATTATAACTGAAGCGGTGCAGATCCTCTGGAAGGCAAGCCAAAGGAAGAGCACAAGTTCGCTAGGGAGGAGTGGCTGGGACTGCCGAGACACAACAGATCGTGAGGAGCGATTCACGTCGTCGGGCAGGGCGCCGCCACCATGGACGAGATGCCGCTGCAGAGAAGCGACAAGAGGGAATACAGGAAAGGTTTCTATGGCCGGCAGCGCAGAACTGTGGCAGCTGATTTTGCTACAGAGTTAAGAAATCTGAATGACTGCCTACAAGAACATGAGTTGCATCCTCGTATGATTTATTCCATGACCCCAATCCAATTTCTTCACTCCATCCCTACGGACAACAAACATATTGTAATGCATATGTTGAGACCTGAGAGCTAAGATCGAAGAAGAATCGAAACAAAACAATTAAAGTTCCTCCAACAAAGAACTGAAGCGAAGCACGACAACAGAGCAGTGCCAAAATCCAAAACGTGAGCAATGGCTTTTCCAAGTAAAATAGCATGTGTGGCATGAGGGAGAGGGTGGGTATTGGAGGAACCTTGCCGGATCCGGTCATGGCGACGAGCATTTGGGTGCGATGGCGAGAATCTTGAGTTGGAGATGCCGGTGATGTGGAGTCGAGGCCTGGGCGGCGCAGCAGATGACGTCAAGGCGGGAGATGTGAGAGGAGGAATACCAGGGAGGCAGTAGCAACGGCGTCGGATCCCCCTGTCTCCCGCAGCCGTCCGTCGTCGCCCGGCTCCGGCGAGCTCCTGCCTAGGTCGCCGCACCGTCCCTCATTTCTTCCTTCTCCTTCCCCTCACCTCCCTGTCTCCTTTCGCCCGGGAAGCCACGATCCGGCCTTCGTCGTCGTCACCGGCGACCCCGCCTCGCCGCCCGCCTCCGGATACGCCTCCCCAGCCCCTGCCGCGCATGAATCCGGCCCTTGCAATCTCCAGCCGCCGCCTTCGCTCGAGCCACCGCGCTGCCCCCAGCCGCTCGAGCCACCGCGTTGACCCGATCCAGAAGCTGGGCTTGAGCGGCGGCGGACAATGGTCGAGTTCGGTGAGTCCGTGAGCGGCAACGGGCGGAGTTCGGATGTGGCGGCGTTGCAGGGTGTGGCGGCGCTCGAGGTGGATGAGATTGGGGTTCATGGGTCGTTCGTGTGGCTAGGTTTTTTTCTTTCCAGGGGGACCGCAGGTTGAATTCTCACAATGGCAGGGTTCTTTTTGTAATAACGAAACGTTTTCTGAGATAGCAACTTAAAAAGGGACTGCGGGTTGAATACTCGGAAACTGAGGGGGTTTTCTGCAAAAATGCCGACGACGGACGACCAGAAACCCAATTCTCTTTATTATTATTATATATATATATATATATATATATAGCAAAAGAGCCCGTGCGTTGCAACGGGAGAAAAAAAATAACACACACTCTTAACCCAATAACCATAATATGTTCATGCCCTTTATTTTAGCGAGGCATCATTTTTGTGTTGCCACTTATCCTCCTCACCTTCAGTGGCCTCAGTGTTCACACAAACCAAAGTGTGTTTGAATGTTGTTTTTCCCCTGCCAGTTTGTTCAGAGGTGCTCATGTGTGGTTATTGATGTTTTCTTTCGTCTCTTTATGATTTTAGTGGTTGTTTATTTGCAATCCGGATCGTCATGATGCGAAAGAAAAACGGACGTGCCCTATAGGTTACAAGTTTGCTTTTAAAATAATATTTTAAAATATTTAATAGGTAAAAATAACATCATATTCAAATTCTGCATATTTTTCTATTCAAATTTCATATATAACATGTTAAAATCAGAGTTACGGTTTAATAGATATGGATAATTAAGAAAAATATTTGTTTGACTTAAATATCTTCCAAAATAATATTTAAAAATATTTAACAAACAAAATAACATCATATTCAGATTCTACACATTTTCTAATCAATTTTCATATATAACATGTTAAAATCGAGATTACGGTTTAAAAGATACGGATAATTTAGAAAAAACATGTGTTTGACTTATATATGATTGGCGGGTGAATTATCTAATATGTCAGGGGGGTTTCCGTAAAAATGTAAAATAACGGTTTGGTTATGACTTAAATGTGTACTGCGGGTTAATTTATAGAAAACGCAGGGGGGTTTCTGCAAAAGTGCGTGACGGACCGCCGAAACCCAATTTGCTTTATTATTATTAGGTAGAGATATATAGGTAGAGATGAACGCGGGAGGAACTCTTTGTCCGCCCTGCCACTTCTCCTCTCCTATTTGGGCCACACTCCTACTTGGGCCGAGATTAGCAGGTGTTCATCGAACCCTGTTTTCTATGCTTTTTATATTTTTTTATTCCTTTTGTCTTTTTATTATATATAAAATATTTTTTTCATTTTTATCATAAATTTTTGTAGTTTCTTTTGAGTTTCGTAATTAGATTAATTATTATGCTTCTATTTAAGAAAATGGTCAAGAAATTTTCACCGATCTACACATAGTACAATACTTGTTTTGATAGTATAACTTTTTCCTATTACAAATAAATTAATATAACTACGTTTGTCATCTTTTCTATAAAACATTTTCGCAACTGACATGAACACTTTTTAAAATACATTAACTCATTTCATGGATAATAGAATATATATCCAAGTAACACACATCACGCCCATATGTTTAATGCAGCAGCTAATGACACTGATTTGACTTAATTGCCTGAGAAAGAGACGAAAGAAAAGAGAAGATAGAACACACTGTATTATTTGAGTTGACAAAAACAGACCCTGCCAGCAATGATTTGAGTTGTTAAAACAGACATACACACATAGTAGTCCACATATACAAGTATATAGTACAGTTGAAGTAAAATTAATTGAGCAAGAAAGAAAGAAAGAAAGAAAGAAAGAAAGAAAGAAAGAAAGAAAGAAAGTGGGTTTCTGTGGCAGCAAAAAAGAAGACTGGTTCCTTCCTTGCTCTTGTATACAGATCCGAGCTGAAACAGACCCAAAGAGTAGATTTTCTAACATGAAAGAAAGAAAGAAAGAATGAAAGATGGTTATGTTTCTTCTCCTGGTGAAACTGGTTGGTCTGGATTCGATCCTGAAGTTAACATGGAGCGGTCGCATGTTTGGTAGATTTTATTTTAAACTTTTAGGCAATATGATTTTAGTTATACAACGTGTGTGTTGACAAGTCGAGTCAACATATATGCTAGATTTTTTTGTCAGGGTTTGTGTTTTCTCACAAAAAAAAGGTATTTGTCACCACCATTGACTAATTAATTGAGCCTTCCTTCGTTGTTGACCATGAGACGGTGTAAGGGCATCTCCAGCCGTTGGCCCCCCAAGGGGCGTCTAAAACCGCCGCCTGGGGGTGAGCCGGCGAAAAAAAAGGCCCTGGGGGCGAGTCGTCGCCCAGCCGTCGACCCCCAGGGCCGCCTACAGGCGAGTGTAAAAAAAAAGGGGGGGGGCGTTCGGCGAAGATATGACGAAGAACAGTTAAATTTCGTCCGAACATGGCGAATTTCGGCCAAATTCGCCCATTTTCATTACATTATTAAGCTAAGCTAATCTAAAAAAGAAAGGCGCTGAAGTCGTCGCCGCCGTCGCTGCCATCGTCGTCGGCAGCCTTCTCCTCCTTGACGCGACGCCCGGCGGACCAGCGTCGCCATGGTGGATGGCGGGCGCGTCATCATCGTCGCCGCTGTCGCCGAGAGGCGACGACCCGCCTTCGTCGCGGCAGCGTCGGCGCTCCGCCAGCCAGCGCAGATTCAGCGCTGGCTGGCGCTCTTCGCCTTCTCGGCGCACCTTCTCCATCACAATGGAGTCTGGCGCGCCCATTCGAGGCCGTGTCGTGCGTCGGCGAAGCTCCGCCTTCGCCAGCGCGCGAGTTCGCTCCGTCTTCACGGCGCCAGCCCGGCTCCGTCTTCACCGGCGCCATTCCGGCTCCGTCTTCGCTTGCGGCGCGAGGAACCGAGGGCAAGCGCGCCGCCGCCCTCGTGGATAGCGATGCGGCGCTGCGAAAGTCGCGCCGACGAAGCGGCGACTCCGACGCAGGCTCGGCCTTGACGGCGAGCAGGGCCGGAGGTCCAGAGGAGTGTGAGGAGGATTGGGAGGAGGAAGAGGAGGAGGAAGACCCGAACCGCCTTGGCGCCCATGTCCCGGCGCGCCGGTGCGTCGCCGGGGGGTATGCCAACGGCGGGTCGTTGCCGCCCTCGAGGTGCGTGAGCACGCCCTCGAGTGTGTGGCCGGGGACGCCCCACCAGAGGTGGCGCCCCTCGCTGTTCTGCCGCCCGCCGACCACCGGCGCGCCGTTAGTGGGCGCCAGCGCGCTTCTTGCTGTCGGCGCTTAAATCGCCGCCAGCGGCGTGGTTGTCGGCAGCGTCTTGAGGGAAGGCGTTGGGCGTCGGTGAGGGACGCGCGGACGATCTCAACCTCGTCGGCGAAGTACTCCGGCTTCGCCGCGGCGTCGGGCAACGGGAGAATGGGCACCCCCCCCCGGCGCTGAGCCTCCATCCCGACGGCCCGGCGCACATGTCCGGCGGCGCCGGGATGTTCGCCTGGAACATGAGCCAGGACTCCAGAAGGCGGAGCGAACGGCGACCGAAGCCGTTGGCCGCCGCCTTGTCCCCTGGGAAGCGTTCTGCCATGGCATCGGCGACGGCGCGCGGAAGAGGCAGGGAGAGGGAGGCTGGACGGCGGCGCGGCGGGCGGGTTGGTGCACAGAAGTGGGGTGGAGGCCGCCGGCTTTATAGCCGGGCCGCGCCGTGTACGCTGCGTCTTGAGAGAGGAGGCGTCGGCGCCGCCCGTGACGCGCCGCCCGTGAAGAATCAATGGCAAGGCTGTGGCGGCAGCCTTGCCATTGATTCTCGCGAAACCGAGGCCGTTAGGGGAAGACGAGGCGCCGGGTCATCGACGCTGCTGGCCCGCGCTTCGCGCAAAAAACTCTTCGCCTGGCGCCCGGCGCCCAGCCCCGCTGGTTGGGCTGGGTCCGCCGGCGCTATTTTGCCCAAGCCGGCGATTTCGGCGTCTGGCGCGATTGGGCCGTTTTTGGCGCCGCGCGAAAAAATCGCCTGGGGAGGCCTTCTTGGGGGCGCGGCTGGAGATGCCCTAAACGTCACAACATTGCTTTGGAGTTGGTCTTCCATTTCCATTTGGTGGTGGATTCAGTCAGTCAGTCGGATGCTAGTAGTAACTTGCTAGTATGACTATGAAATAAAAGGAGCAACTTGCAGTCGGATACTAGCTGCGAGCCATCCGGTTGCGATCGCACTTGAACCCGGGACAGTTTCTGGCATTTTTAGTGGGGCGCGCGAGCAATTTGATGGGGGGAGGGACGAAACATGAGTAGCTGGGGTGTTGACCATGATTTCCACTCCACCTGGGGTATAATTTCCCATGACATGGTTGGCCCAGAGTGCGCTCTATGTCCAGTATTTTAGACCCAAAAATAGATACCAAAGCTTGGCATCGAACTCAAAACCAACGTGATGAGTACTAATAGCTATACTAGCCAACTAGACTACCACCCAGTTGGTACATTTGAACTACAATCTTATTTTTATAACAGAAACCTTACCAAGGTTTGGGCAGTGTGGGGGAGTGAATTGGTTCACCTATTCTTATTCCCACACCGGTTAACTACCCGGGGGTTTTCCACTTACTTGATTTTTTGGTCTCCCAATTCTTTTTCCGTGTGGGTATTATCATTACACCCCGGTTCACCAAGTGTTTTCCTTCACTCACTCGGTTTTCAAGTCTCCTTTTTTGCATGGGGACTTTTATTACCACAGCGCCTCACCGAATGTCTTTTTCCACTCACCTGGTTATCAGTTTCCCGATTTTGCTTGCTGCGGGGGCACTACTAGGAAAAGGCATGCTAGTGGCGCACCAGTTTTGCCTTCTAATGGCGCATGGCTGGTGCGCCACTGGCATCACGCCATTAAATTTCTTTCTAATGGCGCACCACATATCGCCATTAGAATCAGTATTCTAATGGCGCACAACGATCGCCATTAAGTCTTGCTCACGAGGCGCCACTATTATCGATATACTTACAGTAAAGCACATTGTAGTCGCCATTAGTAACAACTTTTAAATTCTTTTCTTCTTAATCTCAGGTCACTATTTCACATATGAGATATTCAACACATATATATATATACAACAAGCATCCATATAGCAATCATATCCAACACACAAGTTTCATCATATATACATACGTACATAGCTAACACATAGTTCCGTCGTTACAAAAGTTTCACATTGTTCATCCAACACCGTTATCCATCAATTCACAAAAGTTTCACATTGATACAAAATAAAAACACAAATGGAAAAGAAGCACCCCATCCACGCAAGCTTCCGTCAATTAAATCAAATCTGCAAAATGATAAACAAGAAGTTAGAAGAAGAAAAAGAAGAAGACTAGAAGAATACTAGAAGAGGAAGAACACTAGAAGAAGAATAAGAAGAGTTTTGGAAAAGAAGAAGAATAAGAAGAAGACTATAAGCTTATTATGTAAACTTGATCATTTGTGCTAACATAAGTTATTTTGGAGCTAACCTATAGCAAACTAAGCATATAAGGTCTAAGTTAGTATATTAGAGCCAACTTAGGTAAAATGAAGCTAACCTATGTCATTTTGGAAAAGAAGAAGATTAAGAAAAAGACTATAAGCTTATTATGTAAACTTGATCATTTTGTGCTAACATAAGTTATTTTGGAGCTAACCTATAGGAAACTAAGCATATAAGCTCTAAGTTAGTATATTAGAGCCAACTTAGGTAAAATGAAGCTAACCTATAGGAAACTAAGCATATTAGAGATAACATAGGTAACTAAGTATATATATATATATCATTTTGGATAGCTAACCTATAGGAGATCGACATACACGACAAAGTAGGCAGTTCTTCTCCTTCTTCTCCTTCATCTCTCGATGCGCCTAGGCGGCGAGGCGGTGGAGGCGATGGAGGTAGTGGGATGTAGTCTTCTACCACAATTGGCGTGGTCATGTCGCCCGGTGTGGGATCGCTGGCGCCACCACCGGTGCGTGGTCATTGTCGAGCACCACCACCATCGCGAGGCCACCTTGAGCACGACCATCGCTAGGTCATCCTCAGCCACCTTCATCTCTTGCCCATGGTCAGCCACCACCATCTCTTGCCCTTGGTCAACCACCACCGGCGCTAGGTCATCCTCGGCTGATGCCCATCGTCTTGATGCAGCTCCTCATCCTCCTCTGCTCCTCTTCTCCGCACTCCAGTCCGGATCATCCTTCTTGTTGTCTATCTTTGGTGCGAGAATCGCTGCTTGCTTTCGCTCTGACCAGAATCATTCTTGCTTCGCTACAGCCATAGTCGCCGCTTTGCTTTGGCTGTAGCTTGATGTCATTCTTGCTGCTCCTACCTGTCCAAAATGCAACAATGACCGTTAACAATCGATGTGAGACAAAGCCAAATGTAGAGGAATAAGAAGAGGCGAACGCACACGCATCATCATCGGCGTATCGCATGCGACACATAGTCTTGTTGTACACCTTCACGATGAGCATGTTGGCGCTGTCGTCGACACAAGACAAGGAAGTACCCCAGCTGCAGGTCGTGAGGCACGGTAGAAGTTCTCCCACCCACGAGACAAGTACATGTGGCCCTTCTTGATCGCTAATCGCACATCCCATTGCTGCGAAACCCGCTGCCGACTGTCGCAGCTTCACATTATTGGCGGATCTTCACCCATCAGCATGTTCATAAACTGTCAGGCAGCCTCTGCGGTTTGGGAAAATGAGTGATGTAGCAAACAACAGATATCATAATGAGATGGGTGAAGGGAGATCTCTCGTTTTATATACCAGCGTCATGGATCCAGCTGAAGCCTCAAGTATGATAGTGAAGAACTCGGAAGCATCCAAGTAAATGCTATGTGTCGCAGATCGGCGGTGGCTGCTTCCGCCATCTCGATAAGCAGCGAAGAGACCAATTAGTACCCTTACAACAGATCATAAAACATGCATTAGTCATAAGTACCCCATATGTCCTATTTTTAGCAAAGTCATGCTAAAATTCACGGAAAATTTCAGCATGACCTTTGCTGAAAATAGGACATAAAGTACCAATTTGCGGAGCGGAAGTTAATCGACATTCCGGCAAACTCAAGAACCTCTCGGGTACTGCAAATTCATCACGACACAATGGTCGGAGACAAAACCCAACAAACTAGCAAGATGATCATCATCCTTCATATACACTGCAGTACAATTAATGCTTTATAATGTTCCATCATCATTACAGAAAATTGACAATCGTCCATAACAGTTAAGCTGAAATGCAGTACTCACTAGATCTATCCATCACCCTAGAATAAAAATGCACTCCTAGTACATGGCTACTACTATTTTTTACGCTGCTAGGAAAAAATCACTCATTGGAAATGAAAATCTCGATACCAGCATTTTGAACTTTGAAATGAAATACTGATAGTAGTATTAGTAGTATATGGAGTAGTATCTTGTCTGTGTGCTATCTGAAGCAGGCATGGAAGCAAGTTTTGAGCATCGAAAGTTCCAATAGCCCGTTGCAACAACTATTTGTGCAGAGATAAGCATGAACAGAGACAATAACTATAGGATTTGTTTGATGAAATCTTTATGAAACAAAAAGAGGTGAAATTAATCAAAAACATCCATATATTCAGATTAATTTCACATGAATAACGTATAGAGCAGCTCATGTAATCATACAAACACTAACATGACTAACAGCACAACTGGCGAACAAATAATTCCATCACTCCAATGTAACGGACACCACAACATAGCAGTAGAATGGCACAACTAATGCAACAACAACAACAAAAGGCAGCAAAAATAACCAATCTTACAATATGACAACAAAGGCATCATAACTAAACCTCCCACATAAAGCATGCACCCTGGCAACCAAAGCGTGGTGCTGAACAATCCAGTAACAAACAAGATAGAATAGCTGTGCAAAGCAAGAAAACCCTAGATTCAGATAAGTTGCATGGATTAGAGTGTTGCACAAATCCTTAAATATCAAACAAAGATAGGTGAGGTCAATTTAACCACAATCATCCATAGATTCAGATAGAATTCATATGAACATTACTAGAGCACACCACCGCTTCCATGCCACCGATAAAAGCGAGAATTCAAGTGTAATTACAGATATCAACTACTAGAGCACACCACCGCTTGTTTGGTAGAACTGGGAAAGAAAAAATAGACATGTCGGGACCAATCCTACCGGATAAATAGCTTCTTTGGTAACTACATAATCACATCACCCTCTTGAATCATAGCAACTTTGGACATGGGGAATGCTCCCATTTGTGTAGTGCAAAGCTTAGGCTAATGTTTCGCACTAGAGCCTACATACGAGTTAAGCTCATATGTTCTTACTACTAGCTAGGAATCTTCCATTTGTGCGATGACGAAGCAATGGATTGCGGATTTGGCTACTATGCAGATTTTGCAAGATTTGTCACTTTCTATTCAAGATTGCGGATTGCAGGATTACTGTCTGGGCGGCGGCGGGCGACTCGAATCTCGGGCAGCCGGGACGAGAGGCGGAGGAGGAAGGTGAGCGTCGGCCGGCGTGAGGTGAGGCGCGGAGGGTGGTGGGTGGGGTGAGGGGTGGGGAGGGGGGGGTGGGTGCGGGGGGGTGGGGCGGGGGCATGGGGGGGTGGGGTGGGGGATGGTATGGGTGGGGTGGAGTCCGGCAGGTCGGGCGGCGTCGTGGGTTAAGGCGGGCGCGGCGTGCAGTTAGGTTGAGTGGGGGATCTGGCGAGGGAGGAGAGAGGCCGAGGGGGCAGTGGAGGAAGGAAGCTTTCTAATGGTGCACGACACAGCGGTGCGCCATAAGTACAACTATTCTAATGGCGCACCACCACTCGGTGCGCCATTAGAATTTTGTTTTAACCTAGCCTAGTAGCCATATCTACAGCCCAACCCTATCTACAGAACCCACCCTCTAGCCCAACTGGTCAAGACGCAGCAAGACACACACACGGGAGGTCTGGGTTCGATTCAGGATCCCCAATATTTTTATGCATTTTAAATGGTGTTTTTATATTTATTTGTGTTTAAATATGTTCAAACTTGTTTAAATAATAACAGTAATATTTTTATGCATTTTAAATGCTGTTTTTATATTTATTTGTGTTTAAATATGTTCATACTTGTTTAAATTATAACAGTGTAATATTTTTTATAAAAATAGTAAAAAAATTAAAAATATGTTCAAAAAGTCTTGGTCTTGTGGGGGGCGGGCAGTGCTCGGCGGTGGAGCGGGAAGGGTTGCGATGGGTGGAGCTAGTGGGGAGGTGCTTGGTGCGATCGAGATGGGGGATCGAGATCGAGATGGAGGGGAATCGAGATCAAGTGTCCTCATGAATTCAAAAGTGCCCATGAAATTTAAAAATATTCATGATATCAAAAAGTGCCCATGAAATACAATCGAGAAATGAAGACTACGATTTAAATACAATTGGTCTTAGCTAGCTATCTGTTCACAATCTTCTTGCCCTTCTTTTTCGCAAACGGAGTTCTTCTATGGAACGGACGTCCTTTAGGTAGGGTGGTCCTGCTTTGGTTCCAGATCCCAGATCTCCTCGATCCTTCCGTAGTATCTGTCCTTGTCGTTACCGGTGTAGGATTCCATCGTTACCCCGGAGTTCTGATAACCATCGATCTCCTCCTGACTTAGAGTGAAGCACGTGGGAGGGTAGTCATTTCCGGTCTTCTTGGCCTTTTTGCCTTTGCGACGACTTTCCGTGTTCTGCTTCGCCTCATCATCATCATCATCATCATCATTAGCGTGAAGCTCTGCACGATGCCCATTGATTTCAAGTCGCCCTTGCTTTCGGCCCATCTTTGGTCCTCTCGGCATGTTGAGCAGGGTACCAAGCAGACTCTCGCTGCGTTCTTTGTGATATGCATGACATCAAGGCTGTGAGGCACACGGTGGATCTTCGAGACGGCAAGTCCCGAAAACAGACCTCGTTTTCCATACCTTCAGATGCTGCTCGCACCTTTCGCATCTTTCCGGCGGTGGGCAGTCTTTCCAATTTTCCAACATATGGTAGACTCCGCGTGCTCATCCCGATAAATGATGCAATGAGGTGAGGAGGAGGAGATGGCCGAAATCTTGGAGAAGGAGGTGGATGGAATGAAGTGGGGAAAGTGAGTAGGTAGGTGTGGGTTGTCCAAAATATCTTGTTGGTCCCAGGTTACTAATGGTGCAAAAAAAAGAATAAAACAAAATTCTGATAATGGCACACTTGCCTGCCTGTGCGCCATTAGAAGTTATATATAGTAATGGCGCATTGTAGGCGTCATGCGCCATTAGTATGTATGGGAAAATGGAAAAAAAATTCATACTAGGCGCACCTGCCCACGGTGCGCCATTAGAAGTTATATATAGTAATGGCGCATTGTAGACCTCATGCGCCATTAGTATGTATGGGAAAATGGAAAAAAAATTCATACTAATGGCGCACCCTGTCCACGGTGCGCCATTAGTGTCTTCCACTCTAATGGCGTATCAGGAAAAGGTGCGCCATTAGTATATAGTAGTGGTGCACTGCCTCCACGGTGCGCCATTAGAATCAATCCTATCTATAGCCCTTTTCCTAGTAGTGGGGATGGGGAGACAAAGAGAGTGCATGGATCGGGGTTTGAACGGGTCTATTGAATTGTTATTGATTCCAATAATCAACTCAGCCATCTTTGGTTGTCACCCACTATACGCAAACAAGGTATTCAAACCCTTATCTTTAGTGCCATATTAGAAAAGGTGTTTTTTTCTTTTTTATTGGGTTTCTCTAGTCCATCATTGCATTACATTTTGTAACCATAGATGATGTCGGTGATGGAGAGGCTACCTGAGGACAAGGTTGATTTCAATAATTCTCGTGAGATACAGTAGTCGAGGTAATTATGTAGTTACCCAATAGCACAAAGTAAAGTTATGAAGCTGCTCATGGTATAGTTACCAATTTGGTTATTACTACCTTCGTCCTAGTTTATTGGCCCCCTTAGTATTTTGTGTCAAACTTTGACTATAGATTTAACTAAGAAAATAATAATGCATGTCACCAAAAATTATATCATTGGATTCGTATTTGAACATAGTTTTCAATGATATTGTTTTTGGTTACATGCATTAACAATTTGTTAGTAGAATCTAAGGTCAAATTTAGCACAAAGTGCGAAGCGATCAATAAACTAGGACGGAGGTTATGTAGTTATTGGGTTGTTCTTGCTATAGTTATCATGCTGCTCATTTATAGTTATCATACTTGTCATGCTATAGTTAACAGGCTGCTCATGTCAAAGTTATCAAACTGCTCATGCTAAAGTTATTAGGATGCCCATGCTATAGTTACAAACATAAGGATTATGTACTTATCAGGCTGCCCGAGCTATAGTTTCTCTCTATTCCTTGGCGATCGTGACTGGGTTTGTGAACTTGTGATGGATCGAGATGTGCCTAACACTGTCACTTAATAAGAAGACATTTGCAATGATTATCACTAGGGTTGGGAGCTGGTGACATCACTCACACACTTGTGGCATATTTAAAAAAAATCAAATTTTGTTGGTAGCTTTTTGGGGTTTCATATTTAGATAGCATATTATGAATCTTTTTATGTAATACTTGCTTTGATAATATAACTTTTCAATTAAAAAGGAATTAAATTTTAAGATAACTAAGTTTGTCATCTTTTCTATAAAACATTTTGACAAGTGACATGAACACTTTGTAAAAATATGTTAAATTATTTCATGGATAGTAGAATGTGCACTAATACACATTGGAAAGGATATTTGGCAAATGGGTATGGTTTTAGCCTTACAGCCCAACCATCTGCGAGCCATCCGATCACGATCTCACGACCTTGATATGTGTGAACATGTGTCACGCCCAAGATGCGACACTATCCTAAAGGAACTCGAAGGTCCCACCAAGGATAGAAGCGCATCTTGAAGACGCTTTTGCAAGGTGGATATCATTACATCAACATAACATAATAGATAGGTATACATACATAAGGCATACAATGCCACACGAATACAACATCATCTTACATAAGAGCACCATCCGACTACGGATGAAACACAAACAGAAACTCAACTGACATCCACCTTGCTAGCCCAGGCTGCCGACCTGGAACCTATCCCCTAATCGAAGAAGAAGCAGAAGAAAAACTCCAAAACAAGCAACATCGCTCTCGTGTCATGATCATCGCATAACCTGTACCTTCAACTGTTGTTGTAGTAATCTGTGAGCCACGAGGACTCAGCAATCCCATTACCAAGGGTATCAAGACTAGCAAAGCTTAATGGGAAAGGAAGGGGTAAAGTGGTGAGGTTGCAGCAGCGGCTAAGCAAGTATGGTGGCTAACATACGCAAATAAGAGCGAGAAGAGAAGCAAATGGACGGTCGTGAAGCTAGCAATGATCAAGAAGTGATCCTGAACTCCTACTTACGTCAAACATAACCCAAAACCGTGTTCACTTCCCGGACTCCGCCGAGAAGAGACCATCACGGCTACACACGCGGTTGATGCGTTTTAATTCGGATCTGGTGTCAAGTTATCTACAACCGGACATTAACAAATTCCCATCTGCCACATAACCGCGGGCACGGCTCTCGAAAGTTTATACCCTGCAGGGGTGTCCCAACTTAGCCCAAGATAAGCTCTCGCGATCAACAAAGGATATACCTTATCCCAGGAAGACCCGATCAGTCTCAGAATCCCGGTTTACAAGACATTTCCACAATGGTAAAACAAGACCAGCAAAGCCGCTTGATGCACCAACAATCCTGATAGGATCTGCACATATCTCGTTCTCAGGGCAACACCGGATAAGTCAAGCTACGAGTAAAACCAGACCTCAAGTTTCCCCGAGGGGGCCCCGCAGGCTGCTCGGTTCGGACCAACACATAGAGAAGCACTGGCCAGGGGGGGCTATAGTAAAGATGACCCTTGGGTTAATTACTCCCAAGGGAAAAGTTAGGTGGTGGTGAGGCAAATGGTAAAACCAAGGTTGGGCCTTGCTGGAGGAGTTTTATTCAAAGCAAACTGTCAAGGGGGTCCCATAAATCACCCGACCGCGTTAGGAACGCAAAAATCCGGGAAAATAACACCGGTATGAAGGAAACTAGGGCGGCAAGAGTGGAACAAAACACCTGGCATAAGGCCGAGCCTTCCACCCTTTACCAAATATATAGATGCATTAATTAAAAAAGAGATATTGTGATATCCCAACATAATCCTGTCCACCATGGAGCAATCTTCAACTTCACCTGCAACTAACAACGCTATAAGAGGGGCTGAGCAAAGCAGTATCATAGCCAAACAACGGTTTGCTAGGAAGGGTGTCAAAGGTTCGAGGTTCATGGTAATTTGGGAGGCTTAAGGAACAAGTGATAGGAAGCGCAGCATAGCGATAGAACGAAACAACTAGCATAGCAATGATAGTAGTGAGATCCAGGGTAGCGGTCATCTTGCCTGAAATCCCCAAGGAAGAAGAACGAGTCCATGAAGAAGATGAAGCCACGAAGACGAACCAAGCGTAGACGAACGAATCCTCACGATCATAGCAAAACGGAACTATCGAGAAGAAGCACACAACATGGTAAACACACCACACATAAACAAGGCATGATGCTCAACCATGTATGATGCATGACAAAGGCTACATGAAGCTACTCATGGCAAGAGATGATGCGTACAAAAGCAACACATCAAAGCAAGTTTAAATGAGGCCGGAAACAACATATAACGAATCCGGTAAGTCCTCATATGCATATTTCGAAATTGGTAAAGAACTGAATAAACCTTATGTTCAAGTTTCTAAACAACAAGTTAAGATGCACCAAGATGATCTACATGAAATTCTAGTCAAGTTACATGTAAAGTTCATTTAATTCGGAGCTACGGCCTAGAAGATATGAGCAAAACAAGCTAAACATGGCATTGATGCAAAATGCGTACAAACATCAAGCAAACACCTCAAAACAAGGATGCAATATGATAATATGAAACTACATGCAACATCAAGCAAGTTTCATATAGAGCACACTCAAAACGGAGCAACGGTTCAACACATACACTATACAAGTTATAGCAACAATCTGTCCATAACAGCAAACATGCATCTAGCAAGCATCAAAATAACATGCTACAGTACCACAATATGAAAACAAAAGGCTTGGTCATGATGTACAGGTAAAGCATGACAAAACATGAACACTGAGCTATCTCCAGAAATCACTAGAATATGCTCAAAAGGACATGGCAAGATTGCAAATAATAACAGTTTCAGACTTGGCAGAAATAACATCAGGTTGCAATGTTTAGAGCTATCAAACAACATGTTATAGAAACTTATCATGGCAAACAAAGGCATGGCATGAATCTACTAATTGCATGAACAAAAGTCCCTTACTGACCATGAGCCAAAAAGGATCAGAAGATAAAATGGCACCCATGTAAACATGGCAAATTATGGCAGATTCATACATGGCAGAAACAACAATAAGTAGGCATGTTGGTGAGCTTGTACCACTCACCACAAAGCAATACATGGCATGGCAAGGCAACCAGAAGCAAGAAGACATGTTTATGAATCTAAGCATGGCAAGAATAAGTTCATAGGGTGCATGGATCACTAACAACAATCATGGCAACATTAAACTTAATGTTAACAGGATGACAGCAACATTATTTAGCAGTTTTGAGGGCAAGATAACAACATGTTACAGCAGGATATAAATGCAACCAGGGGCATGAATGGATAGAACATGACATTTACAATAAAACATCCTTAGTGAACATCTCCAGATTATGCATAGAATGACTTGTAGCAGCAGGTTTACATAGCAACAAAATATAACAGAATCAGCCTAGAAAAACAGCAACAACAAGTACCCTTCTTAACAAGCTCTATGCACTCACTAAAAGACCCACAAAAATACATGGATTGCACCACTATCAATATGGCATGATGTAGTTCAAAAACATGTAGAGCTCATGCTCATAGGATGCACACATCAAATGCAACGAAAATGACAAAACAGGAAGTTATAACAGTTTCAGCAGATTAACATCATATAGCACTCTTGCAACGATGATTTAGACATCTAGGTGGACTCAAATGAACATGATGCAATGGAATGAAATGAAGTACTCGCCGAGACAAACAATTTTATATATTACACGCACGAAATAGAGTAGTATGCAGCAAGTTATGATACGATGAACAGGGGTCCAGAATGTCAAAATAATCGGGGACTAAGTGGAAATTTGGGGTCAACCTCCGGGATCTGAAACGAGTGCGGAGACGTAGCGGGTCGGGCCGGGTCGAGGCAGAGGAGGACCCGGGCGGCGAGGCGACGCTCCGGCGAGGGAGTTCGCCGGCGAGGCGGCAGATCCGTGTGAGGCCTCCTCCGCCGGGATCCCGCCAGATCGGGTGGAGGCGGACCGGCGACGCTGGCGAAAGGCGGGCGGCGGCGGAGGGCGTCAGCGTCGGACAGGATCCGCGGCGGGCCTAAGCGGCGATCGGGAGGCCTCGATCTGAGGCGGCGGCGCCAGAGATGCAGCGTGGTGGCGGGCGGGCGGCGGCGAGGGCGCTGGAAGCGGGCGACGAACCCGCTGGAGGAGGAGGCGGCGCGGGCTCGGGGCCCGACCCGGCCTGGGGGCAGGAGGCGCACGCTGTGGCGGGCACCACATGGCGAGGCGCGGTTGGCTCGGAAGGCGGCGGACATGTCCGTTGGCGGCGGGGGAAATGTTCGGCGGCGCAGAGGAGGAAGAAGGCTAGGTTAGGGTTGATGTGATCCGAAATTTCGGGGGAGGGGGTGTTTAAATAGGTAGAGGGAGCTAGGAGAGTCCAAATGAGGAGCGGTTTTCGGCCACGCGATCGTGATCAAACGACCGAGAGCATGGAGGGGGTTTGGATGGGTTTTGGGCCACTTTGGAAGGGGTGTTGGGCTGCAAGACAAAAGAGGCTTTTACGGTTACCCGGTTAACCGTTGGAGTATCAAACGACCTCCAAATGGCACGGAACTTGACAGGCGGTCTACCGGTGCTATACCAAGGCCGCTTGACAAACCTCGGGCCATTCCGAGAAAGTTTAACACCCGCTCACAACAGGAGACAAAAGGGGAACGCCGGAGGACATACGAGTGCCGGATTGCAAAATGGACAACGGGGAAAATGCTCGGATGCATGAGACGAACACGTATGCAAAATGAGATGCACATGATGACATGATAAAATACAACACGCAAGCAAATGACATGGCAACGACGGCGAATAACTGGCAGACACCTGGCGCAATGGATCCGGGGCGTTACAACACTCCTCCACTAACAAGAGATCTCGTCCCGAGATCTTAGGACCGAGACGGGAGGTAAAAAGGGATGAGGTGAAACAAGAACTCAAGAAAAGAAGCAAAGAATCGAGAGCACTCGAGAAGAAGAAAGGAACGACGAGAATGACGAGAATCGAAAGCTAACGGAATCAGGTAGACTATGAAACCACTCCGGTTAGAACGAGACAAGAAACGAATAAGACTGAAAGGATTTAGGCAGCACTCTGACTGAACATGGAAAGAATAGAACACGAACTTGAGAGGATGGAATGACACTTGATGAAGACATGACACAAAACCTCCGGAAAGAATTGAAATAGTGGAAAGAAAAGAATGGAGAAGAAAATGACAACTTGTGCCACGAATGAAATTGAAAGCATCTTTAGAAGGAAGGTTTAAACGGAGTTGTTGAGAAAATCAACAATGAAAAGAATAAGCTTGTTGTGGTCTTATAGGTAACATCTCAAGATCGTAAGGTGATAACCGGCCACAAACGGAAATGATTGGGTGGCTGAGAAGAAAGAATAAATAAAAAAAACTCCACTTCCGAAGAATACGGAGAATTAATTGCACTTCGAGATGCGAGAAGAAAAGATACTTGAACTCCACCAACAAGATCTTGATGAACACTTGAGGAATGAATTAAATCATGAAGAACCACCATGAAGAACTCCGGTGACAAAAGATGATGAGATAGAAATGAAGGATGAAAAGAATAAGGCGAGCCTTGCGATGATTTAGATGGAGGTTTCGACGAGATGGCCAAGGAAATTTGAACTCTGGAAAAGAAAAGATGAAAACACTTGGAACTAGAATTTATTCATCAAGAATAAACTCCGAAGAAAAGGATTAATCACTTTGAGGAAATAAGAATAAGATTTATTGTATGCTTATCCTTCATCAAATTAAATTGATGACAAGCAATGGATTTTGCATACTACTTATTCTTCTTGAAAAGGATAAAGGGGGGGTATATGGCGCAAAACTTGAGAAAGTCTTCATGACCCACCGGTAGGATTGGATAGAACGAATGAATTAATATGATAAACAAGGAAAAATAATCTTCAACGAACCACCGTAAGAATTAGAAAATGACTAATGAAAGAGAATGAATCACCGGGAAGAATTAGAAGAACAAATAAGCTAGAGGGGATTTAGATGCAAAAGAATAAAGAGATCATGAGCTGATTAAGGAACACTTGAACGAAGCGCCGGGATAAATAGAGAACGACAACAGGAATGATGGCCTCCGGTGAAAGAAACAGGAAAACAACTTCTGACATACTCCGGATGGGTAAAAAAAGAATATCTGACAAACGGAATAATATGAGAGGATAACATGAAGCTAGAACCACAAAATTTCGAGAGAACAGGCAAGATTTAGAGGAAAAACTCTTCTTCGGTCTTCAAAAGTTGAGAATGACGATGAGAAAGAACACCAAAATTGTTGAGATACTCCGGGAAAATGAAATGCGAAGAGGTTGAGCCAACAATGAAAATGATTTGAAATCGATCTTGGAGAAGGCATGTGACTGATGTGATCCATTCCTACATCACACTTGAAAAGAATTGAGAATAACTCCGGGGAAAAGAAAAGAGTCAGGTAAGATCCTGGGAAAAGACCTGTGGGTTAGGGCCCACTAAAGAGAAAAACACCGTTGAAAAGGGATGTTGAACATAGATGATGCACCAGAACAATTGAAATATTTGAATTAGGTGACAACCTCGAATTAATTCGAACACAGACGAATCTCTGAGATGTCTTGAGTACTCCGAAAGGATAAACTGGCGAGAGGCGAACGAGCAAAGGGAAATATTTGAGCTGAGGGAAAGAATATGATCAACCCGAAAAACTTGAATTGACTCCACCGGAGAAGAAACAGAGATGAAGAATGTCAAACAAAAGAGAATTCACCGGTTGAAATAATTGAGGGAAAACCTGAAGAGGCTCCGCACGAATGAAATAGCTTCTCGAATAGATGCTCAAACTCCGGGAAGAAAAGGGGTGGGAGGGTGGGAAAAAACACAAGCAACTGGAAGGGTAGAAACCGATGAATAACTTGAAGAGAAAAACACCGGTTGAAATAATTGAGGAAAGAAAGCAAAGATTTCGCACGAGTAGGATGGATACTCGATTACGGACTCCGGATTCGAGAAGAAGAAGGGAGGGCGGGTGGGAAAAAAACAAGGACAACTTCGGACAGGGAAACAACATCGATTGAAAAGAGCTGAAGATTGATCTCCCAAAGACAAAGAGGTTCAAATCAGCTTGACGAGAAATGCACGGGATAAAAGAGATGAGAACCAATGATCGAAAAAAACCAACGGCGTGATCCTAAAGAAAAAATTTGAAGGGGAAGAGGGGTAGTTCAAAACACCTACGTCAAGATTCCTCACCAGAGCGACGAAGGGGCTGAGGAGTAAAAAGAATTCCTACTCTCCAATATAACTAGACTCAGAAAATAGTTTTCTTCTAGACTCAACAAGGGCAAAACTACACAATCAATCAAGGGGGCTCCTAGGGTCGGTCGAGGCTCTGATACCAACTTGTCACACCCAAGATGCGACCCTATCCTAAAGGAACTCGAAGGTCCCACCAAGGATAGAAGCGCATCTTGAAGACGCTTTTGCAAGGTGGATATCATTACATCAATATTACATAATAGATGGGGATACATACATAAGGCATACAATGCCACACGAATACAACATCATCTTACATAAGAGCACCATCCGACTACGGATGAAACACAAACAGAAACTCAACTGACATCCACCCTTCTAGCCCAGGCTGCCGACCTGGAACCTATCCCCTAATCGAAGAAGAAGCAGAAGAAGAACTCCAAAACAAGCAACATCACTCTCGCGTCATGATCATCGCATAACCTGTACCTGCAATTGTTGTTGTAGTAATCTGTGAGCCACGAGGACTCAGCAATCCCATTACCATGGGTATCAAGACTAGCAAAGCTTAATAGGAAAGGAAGGGGTAAAGTGGTGAGGTTGCAGCAGCGGCTAAGCAAGTATTGTGGCTAACATATGCAAATAAGAGCGAGAAGAGAAGCAAAGGAACGGTCGTGAAGCTAGCAATGATCAAGAAGTGATCCTGAACTCCTACTTACGTCAAACATAACCCAAAACCGTGCTCACTTCCCGGACTCCGCCGAGAAGAGACCATCACGGCTACACACGCGGTTGATGCGTTTTAACTCGGATCTGGTGTCAAGTTATCTACAACCGGACATTAAGAAATTCCCATCTGCCACATAATCGCGGGAACGGCTCTCGAAAGTTTATACCCTGCAGGGGTGTCCCAACTTAGCCCATGATAAGCTCTCGCGATCAACGAAGGATATACCTTCTCCCAGGAAGACCCGATCAGTCTCGGAATCCCGGTTTACAAGACATTTCGACAATGGTAAAACAAGACCAGCAAAGCCGCCCGATGCGTCGACAATCCCGATAGGAGCTTCACATATCTCGTTCTCAGGGCAACATCGGATAAGTCAAGCTACGAGTAAAACCAGACCCCGAGTTTCCCCGAGGGGGCCCCGCAGGCTGCTCGGTTCGGACCAACACTTAGAGAAGCACTAGCCCGGGGGGCTATAATAAAGATGACCCTTGGGTTAATTACTCCCAAGGGAAAAGGTGGTGGTGGTGAGGCAAATGGTAAAACCAAGGTTGGGCCTGGCTGGAGGAGTTTTATTCAAAGCGAACTGTCAAGGGGGTCCCATAAATCACCCGACCGCGTTAGGAACGCAAAAATCCGGGAACATAACACCGGTATGATGGAAACTAGGGCGGCAAGAGTGGAACAAAACACCAGGCATAAGGCCGAGCCTTCCACCCTTTACCAAATATATAGATGCATTAATTAAGTAAGAGATATTGTGATATCCCAACATAATCCTGTCCACCATGGAGCAATCTTCGTCTTCACCTGCAACTAACAACGCTATAAGAGGGTTGAGCAAAGCGGTAACATAGCCAAACAACGGTTTGCTAGGAAGGGTGTCAAAGGTTAGAGGTTCATGGTAATTTGGGAGGCTTAAGGAACAAGTGATAGGAAGCGCAACATAGCGATAGAACGAAACAACTAGCATAGCAATGATAGTAGTGAGATCCAGGGTAGCGGTCCTCTTGCCTGAAATCCCGCAAGGAAGAAGAACGAGTCGATGAAGAAGATGAAGCCACGAAGACGAACCAAGCGTAGACGAACGAATCCTCACGATCGCAACAAAAACGGGAACTATCGAGTAGAAGCACACAACATGGTAAACACACCACACATAAACAAGGCATGATGCTCAACCATGTATGATGCATGACAAAGGCTACATGAAGCTACTCATGGCAAGAGATGATGCGTACAAAAGCAACACATTAAAGCAAGTTTAAATGAGGCCGGAAACAACATATAACGAATCTGGTAAGTCCTCGTATGCATATTTCGAAATTGGTCCAGAACTGAATAAACCTTATGTTCAAGTTGTTAAACAGCAAGTTAAGATGCACCAAGATGATCTACACGAAATTCTAGTCAAGTTACATATAAAGTTCATTTAATTCGGAGCTACGGCCTAGAAGATATGAGCAAAACAAGCTAAACATGGCATTGATGCAAAATGCGTACAAACATCAAGCAAACACCTCAAAACAAGGAAGCAACATGATAATATGAAACTACATGCAAAATCAAGCAAGTTTCATATAGAGCACACTCAAAATGGAGCAACGTTTCAACACATACACTCTATACAAGTTATAGCAACAATCTGTCCATAACAGCAAACATGCATCTAGCAAGCATCAAAATAACATGCTACAGTACCACAATATGAAAACAAAAGGCTTGGTCATGATGTACAGGTAAAGCATGAAAAAACATGAACACTGAGCTATCTCCAGAAATTACTAGAACATGCTCAAAAGGACATGGCAAGATTGCAAATAATAACAGTTTCAGACTTGGCAGAAATAACATCAGGTTGCAATGTTTAGAGCTATCAAAAAACATGTTACAGAAACTTATCATGGAAAACAAAGGCATGGCATGAATCTACTAATTGCATAGAACAAGAGTCCCTTACTGACCATGAGCCAAAAAGGATCAGAAGATAAAATGGCACCCATGTAAACATGGCAAATTATGGCAGATTCATACATGGCAGAAACAACAATAAGTAGGCATGTTGGGGAGCTTGTACCACTCACCCAGAGCAATGCCAAGGCAACCAACAGCAAGAAGACATGTTTATGAATCTAAGCATGGCAAGAACAAGTTCATAGGGTGCATGCATCACTAATAGCAATCATGGCAACATTGAACTTAATGTTAACAGGATGACAACAACATTATTTAGCAGTTTTGAGGGCAAGATAACAACATGTTACGGCAGGCTATAAATTCAACCAGGGGCATGAATTGATAGAGCATGACATTTACAACAAAACGTCCTTAGTGAATATCTCCATATTATGCATAGAATGACTTGTAGCAGCAGGTTTACATAGCATCAAAATATAACAGAATCAACCTAGCAAAACAGCAACAGCAAGTACCCTTCTTAACAAGCTCTATGCACTCACTACAAGACCCACAAAAATACATGGATTGCACCACTGTAAATATGGCATGATGTAGTTCAAAACACATGTAGAGCTCATGCTCATAGGATGCACACATCAAATGCAACGAAAATGACAAAACAGCAAGTTATAACAGTTTCAGCGGATTAACATCATATAGCACTCTTGCAATGATGATTCAGGCATCTAGATGGACTCAAAAGAACATGATGCAATGGAATGTAATGAAGTACTCGTCGAGACGAACAGTTTGACATGTTACACGCACAAAACGGAGTAGTATGCAGCAAGTTATGATACGATGAACAGGGGTCTAGAATGTCAAAATAATCGGGGACTTGGTGGAAATTTGGGGTCAACCTCCGGGATCTGAAACGGGCGCGGAGACGGAGCGGGTCGGGCCGGGTCGAGGCAGAGGAGGACCCGGGCAGCGAGGCGACGCACCGGCGAGGGAGTTCACCGGCGGGGCGGCAGATCCGGCGAGGGGGGCCTCCTCCGGCCGGGATCCCGCCGGATCGTGGCGTAGGCGGACCGGCGAGGCGGCGAAGCATGCGTGGCGACGGCGGAGGCGCAGCGTCGGGACGGGATCCGCGGCGGGCTGAGACGGTGCATCGGGAGGCCTCGCGCGCGAGGCGGCGGCGCCAGAGATCTGCGCGCGGCGGGCGGTCGGCGGCGGAGGGCGCTGAGGCGCTGGGCGACGAACCCGCGGAGGTGCGGGTGGCGACGCCGGGCTCGGGGCCCGACCGGGCTTGGCGGGCGGAGGCGCACGCGGTGGCCGGGCACCACGTGGCGAGGCGCGGTTGGCTCGAGAGGCGGCGGACATGTCCGTCGGCCGGGGGGGGGGGGGGGAATGTCCGGTGGCACAGAGGAGGAAGAAGGTTAGGTTAGGGTTGATTTGATCCGAAATTTCGGGGGAGGGGGTGTTTAAATAGGTAGAGGGAGCTAGGAGAGTCCAAATGAGGAGCGGTTTTCGGCCACGCAATCGTGATTGAACGGCTGAGAGCATGGAGGGGGTTTGGATGGGTTTTGGGCCACTTTGGAAGGGGTGTTGGGCTGCAAGACAAAAGAGGCTTTTACGGTTACCCGGTTAACCGTTGGAGTATCAAACGACCTCGAAATGGCATGAAACTTTACAGGCGGTCTACCGGTGCTATACCAAGGCCGCTTGATAAACCTCGGCCATTTAGAGAAAGTTTAACACCCGCTCACAACACTAGACAAAAGGGGAACGCCGGAGGACATAGGAGTGCCGGATTGCAAAACGGACAACGGGGAAAATGCTCGGATGCATGAGATGAACACGTATGCAAAATGAGATGCACATGATGACATGATAAAATGCAACACGCAAGCAAATGATATGGCAACGGCGGCGAATAACTGGCAGACACCTGGCGCAACGGATCCGGGGCGTTACAACCTGGGACAATTTTGACGCTTTTAATGGGGACACGGGCGTTTTGTGGGCGGGCGGGGGAGGGGGGGGTAAACATGGTCAGCTGGGGCGTTGATCCGATTTCCTATGGGGGTACAGTTTCCTATAACATGGCAGGCCCAGGGTTCGCTGCACCATACAATATTTTAGACCCAAAAATAGATACTGAAGCTTGACATCAAACTCAAAACTAATGTGATGAGTACTGATAGCTACACTAGCCAACTAGACTACCTCCTAGTTGGTACATCTGAGCTAAAATCTTAGCTTTATGAAGGAAATCTTACCAGGGTTTGGGCGTTGACTAGAGTGGTGAGAACGAATTGGTTCACTTATTTTTATTCCCATACCGGTTAAGTGCACGTTTTTGTTTCACTTACTCAGTTTACTATCTCCTAATTCTTTTTCCACGTAGGGATTATCATTCCCACAACAGTTCACCAACCGTTTTTCTTCACTCACTCGGTTTTCCAGTCTCTTGTTTTTGTCCTGTGCGGGGTTTTTTATTTCCATGTCGACTCGCTGACCGTTTTTTACTCACCCGTTTGTCTGTCTCCCAATATTTTGGTTGTGGGGATGGGGGGATAAAGAAAGTACATGCATAGGATTTGAAACCAGGTCTATTAACACTACTAGGGAAAACCTTATACACACAACTTTAGCAGTAGCGCGTGTCAAAAAACCACGCTACAGATACAATTGTAGCAGTAGCGCTGAGGATAAAAATGCTACTATTAAAATTCCAACTGCTTAGCCCATAGGCTACACATAGTAGTAGCGATCTACAGTGAACAACACTGCCGCTACATGCTTTATAGCAGCACGTTTACACAGAAAGGCGCTACCGATAAAGGAAATAAAATTAAATGGAAAGCAAATAGAAAAGTAAATGAAAATGAAAGAAATAGAAAATAGAGAAAGGAAAAAAATAAATGTAATGAAAATAAAATGAAAAAAGTAAAAAAGAGAAAGGAGTAGCAGTAGCGCGTATCCAGGAACACGCTGTAGCTGACTTAGCAGTAGCGTACTTCCCGGAAAGCGCTACTGCTACTTTTCACTTAACCGCGCGGTTCGTTCTTCTCCACGGCCACTTCCCCGAAATCTCAACTCCTCCGCTGTCGCCGCCGCCGTTGCCCGTCGGCCTCCGCGCGCTCTCCCGTCGCTCTCCACACACCCTCGGCGCCGCCCCCGACCCCGACCTCGACGCCGCCCCCTACCTCGACGCCGCCCGACCCGACCTCGCGCGCCCCCTCCCGCGCGCCCTAGCCCGACCCGACCTCGACGCCGCCTGCCCCTCCCTCGCCACAGGCACCCGAGGTGAGCACGCCTGCTCCTCCCCCTCCCCTACCTATGCCTAGGGTTCTTCAAATTTTAATTGCATCAAATTAGTTAGGGTTCATCTATTGCATCAAATTTTGGATTATCCGCTACCACTTTCCACCCCTATGTTCATCAAATTAGATGGTAATTAGGACAGTAGTTCCTAGGTACTTATTAGTTAGTAAGAACTAGGTACTAATTAGGTACTAGTTTATTTTTATTTATAGTAAGTTTATTTTTAGTAAGAACTAGTTGAATTAATAGAACTAGTTGAACATTGTCACATTTATTGTTATTTTTTAGTTAAAACAAATTTTCCCGCATCGGCGTCGACAATGCCTATCCCGCATCCTTGTCGTCGACTCGGCGGAGGACACCTGCTTGACAAGATGGGCTATGTCCAGGACTGGGCTCCGCCGGGCTGGTACTAGTAGGCGCTACCTACCGGGGGCGCAGCTTGGTGAGGAGTCAGCCCATCGTTGACCCAAACCTTCTTTGGTGGTGGTCGCGTGGGCCAGTGACGGTCGAGAGGATTGAGGACCCCGCGGAGGTGGTACGTCACCGTGTCAGCGAGGAGGACGCGCATGTCCGTTGCTGCTTGGTTGCGCTGGAGCACAGGTTCTCTAATACCTGGCAGGTTCTCTAGGGATCTCACTGGAGCTATGATCCTGTGATGGTTCCTTCTCTTTTGGTGTCCCCCACCGGCGCTGATACCCGTCGTTCGCTAGGGTTTTAGTTGTATTAGTGATGTTATATGTATGATACTATTCGGGATGTATTAGTGATAATATTCGACGATGTACGAACGCAAGAGATGATTTACTTTTGCTTATTGAATGCATGCTAATTTGAATACTTATTTATTTTACGATTTGGTTTTGCTTATTGAATGCTCATGTCATTATGAGTCCTATAAGACATTTTGGAATGTATATCTTGTGTTGCTCAAATAGGATATGTGCTTGCCCAAGTGGTCGGTCATGTTTGCAGGTTACACCTCCGAGTGGCCTATCTTTTGCCGGAGTGTTGATTCATTTCCATTCCGGCAAATTTCAGGCGCTCGATATGTCCTATTGTAGCAAAGGTCATGCCGGATTTTTCCGTGAATTTTGGCATGACTTGTGCTAGAATATGTAGGAAATATCGAGTGCCCGGATTTGTGTGTTCAGTATCCTGGTAGTTGTCTTCGATCGATTTTCAATTAGTGTTTCAACTATGAACATAGGAAATGTCTGACGACGAAAAGGATTTTGGTATTTGCAAATACTACGAAGACGAGCGCGGCCTGTGCGACAGAATCTTCCTAGATGATGATAGGCGCTTCAACATCAAGCTGGACAAGAAATTCGAAGTGGATACAGTAAGTCACAACAAAAAGTCTTTTTTCATAATTAAGCATAACATCTGCTTCATTTGCTTCAACTTATATTTTTTTTACTATTCTACTAGCGTATCCCCTGCCATGCAAGAGTTTTTGTCTTGGATAAGATAGGTTTCAGTCATATGAAAACTACTATGGAGGTAAAGAGAGTTTACTTGAAGACCGAGCATGGTTATACTTTTCACGCCAAATTATACAACGCAGACACCTACACCTATTTGAATGCAAAACTTGGCAATCACTATGCAAGACTTATGCATTTGAGCCTGATCGGTTATCACCTTTGATATTCATCTGAAAGATGATATTGAAGGTAATATCGACATCTGGGTCGATGTGCAGACGCCTCCAGTTATACGATTATGTGAGTTTCTGAACCATATTTATGTCTTTGATATTGTTTATTCAAAAATAGTTGACAACTAATTTCTATTGACAGCTTATTTCCATTCAAGCAAACATGTCCAGCGCTTGGTAGACAGGACCTACTACTGTCCCGGGGCTGAACTAAACTGCGAGGAGATAAGTCATTATGTTTCATGGCTTGAGGATCTTCATACTGTCAAGCCAAATTATTTTTTGGACTTAAAAATCTTAGTACTCAAAACGTTCAACCAATAGTGTTCATACTGAACTACGGTCACATATATTTAGGAAAGATGATAAGATTTTTACTATTTGTTCTCAGTGCATCTTTTGCATACATTATTTTTAAGCTAAACTTCATTGCTAAGTATGTTACTATACGATGTTCTTCAACAGGGACTCCCGATGAATGTTGTGCCTCATTTGATCAAGACTAAAGGTCGCATGAGAATTGTTAGCTTACGACCAAGCCATCCTACAATGCACTTTAGTGCATTTAGGATTTCTAATAGCGAGGAATGCTTAATAGTGAAAGACTGGTGCAAAATTTTGACAATCACAGATAAGTACTAGGGACCAGCAATCACAAGCGCAACCCACGATTAGGAGACAGGTTCATCTGCATGCTCCAATATGATGAAGCAGGAGTGCTACACATGTTTTATGCTATTTTACCTGAGAGAGAGCAGCAGGAGTGATTAGCTAGCTAGAAATGAGTTTGAAGATGATGATGTGCTACACTATGACTATGATGATTAAATAGCTAGTGTTGGTGGTAATGACTATGCTGATTATTATTAGCTAGTGTTGGTGGTGATTAGATAGCTACCGCAGCTAGTGTTGGTGGTGGTTAGCTAGCTAGAATGAGTTTGAAGATGATGATGTGCTACACTATGACCATGATGATTAAATAGCTACTGTTGGTGGTAATGACTATGATGATGATTAAATAGCTTGTGCTGGCGGATTAGATTCAAGTGGAGGCAACATATGGTGCACATCGAAAGTACTACTAGTCCAAACTAGATCAAGTTTGGATTAGTAGTATACTTTTGACATGCACCACATGTTGCCTCCACTTGAACCTAATCCACCTTCATTTGACACACTATTATGGACATAATGAGATAAACCTCATAATTGGTATTGTACCAAAATTTGTATAACGGAGTATAAATACACTAAAAATAAAAAAATAAAAAAAATACTAGTAGCTATGGATAGTAAACACGCTGCTACTAGCTAGATTAGCAGTAGCGCGGGAGCGAACACACCCTCTAGAGAACGGTATTCAGATAGCAGAGTATATCATTGGATAACTATCAAATACAATCCAACTTCGAAAATTCTGGGTTAACTTTTAAAATAATTGGGGCAAACTTTGAATGGACTTCTAGAAAATTCTCATGAAATCTCAACAAATCTTATGAACATCGGAATTTTGACAATAAAGAATGTGTGAATTTATGATTGATCATATGTATAGTGTGGTGATTTCCATCACCAGAAGTTGAGCTTGGCATTACATGAGTTGTGCTAGAAATTACATACTTTTTATCCATTGAGAAATTCCAAAAGAGTGATACATGTACAAGATTAAGTATGGAGACCACTAGGCATCAGACTACCGACATTATGCATTAATAATACCAGTCGTACACCCTCAGATCAAAGGAAGATGGACGTCCAATTTGCTGATTAGGCCCCCCCGGTAGAGGGTTTTCTATTCCCTACGTGCGTGCTTCCTCCTACAATAACTGCTCCAGTCAAACGAGCCTGACACTGCTTCCATAAATCACGTATATGTGGATCCCTGGTTATATCGGGTTTACTATCTTATATGTATTTGCTCCTGATTTTAGTAAACAACTTATGAATTATAGGCAGCTAGATTCCTTACGAAGCCTTTGTGCAAAAAAAACTTACAAAGCAAAACTTTTAACCAATGTTATTCAAATTTGCATCCCATGGAACTAATTTGTGCTTACACCTTTATTTGTAATGTTGAGTTTGTTTCCTTCACAACAGATTTATTTATGTTTCTGTCCATTCTAAAATTTTCTTCTATGATGAATTAAATCAGATTTTATTTATTAGAAATTTTATGTCCTATTTAGCTTGATATTTTGTTTTAGAAGCATCACTATCTTGCTTCCATCAGTAAGAGAATTGTTTTGAACATCCTTCCATAAAAAAGAATTTAATTCACATGTTTGAGAAGCATCACACATTTTGTTTTACATCACGGAATTGCTTCCAAGTAATTATTATCTTGCTGTAGCAAAAAGAAAAATATTTCTTACAGAAATTACACGTGTTTTATAGAAGTTAGTATTTATTTACGCTAAAAGAAAAAGTTGCTACTGTCAACTGGAGAATATGCTTCAATAGGCAAAGTGAAATAGCTTTCGGCCGCCACATTACACTAATTTGAATGTGACGTGGCCATCACGTGATGGAAGGCGTGATCCATGACGCCAGCGGATTGAAGTGGCAGTTCCCCTTTCCTTGAGGATGTATGCACCAACAACCCCAACTTCTCCGTCATAGTGATTAGTGTGCGAACTCGAATCGTCTTCTCTAAAGTAGACACGGAAATGCTTGATCTCTGGGTGCCCACTAATCGGTATAGAAACATATGTGAGAACTGAGAGATTAAAACATATGAGGCATGACTAACACAAAATCAATGATTTGATGCTATCGTGCACTAGAACCACATAAATTTTATTTGTGAAAAATCTACATGCTTCCTGGGCAAGATTTGGGTGCACAAAATTAATGTCATGAAACATTGTTGTGGTGCAATATGACAAGTCTACATTAGAAGCATATGGTAAAGTCAAGGAAGCATGATTCTTTCTCTTAACAAGACACACTACTTTGCTACTTTTCGAGCGGTCGCTATTCACCAATTGAAGCATACACTATAGCCCGAAGAAGCATATGTATAACAATGTAGAAGCAGAATGGAGAAGAAGCATGAAAACAGTGCCCTGGGTATAAGTAGTATTAATTGGAAGCATGGATATTTAAAAGGCAATACAAAACAAAAATTGCGGCCAACATGGGCAAACATATTTTTTGTCCTGTAAATACCAAATGCGCATATATTCATTGATGATTTAGTGATTAACTACATGATGTACAAAGTGAAACCAGCCCCTGAAAAATGGAATAAAGCAATATATGCACATAGAGAAAATCAAATAATAATAGAGAACATGTATATGTTTGGAAATCAACTAGCATTGTACAAGGATAAGAGACACTATACCTAGGTCAGATGAGGATGGTGCCTGTGGGGAGGGACGAATCCTGCAATCTTTGATGAGTGCCTTCATTCTTGAACCGAGACAACGCCGCCATGAGATGGAACGATGGCCGTGCGGACCCAACCTAGTGGAGATGACCAAGACGGTGAAGGGCTAGCGAGCGAGCCCGTGAGCATCGTGGACAATGGTGGGCAGGTGCTGGACGAGAGGCAACGAAGAGGTGACCGGGACAACGATGGGGTCGCGAGCAACCATCAGATGTGACGACACACCATCACGGGGCGTCTCAGGGCCACAAGGGGCACAAGGTCAATTCATGGAGGAGACATCCGGGCCAGCGAGGGGATTGGAGAGGTTGGCAATGGAGGGGATTTAGGATGAGTTGGGCGACAGACACATGACAATGAAGGAATTTGGGGTAGTTGCATTCAATTCGGTAGGTGTTATGGTGGACCTCGCAATAAAATCGGGAGGGGTTTCGTAAAAAGGGAAATCAAAAGATTTGTGCGGGCATTAATGGATTTTGCAAAGCAATCCACGTCATGGGTTGAAAAACGAATTGATGGCGCATCACAAGTCCTACGAATTGATTCCGTCAGACGTTTGGTAGAAAGCATTTCCCATTAAGTACTAGTAAGCGTGCACATGCAACGCACGTCTTGACAAACATAAATATTAATAACCACTGTATTATTGGATATTGTACATTTCACTATAATTGTATAAATTTTGGTAACTGCAATTACGATCGAGCACAAAATATTGAAGCAGTAATATCTAAAATATATCACACGAACTGGCACAACCCCTTGGCCTTGCTTCCGTCATCTTTTTTAAGGTTGTGGCCCAACTGAATAACCGTTGTACAAAATCACCTTCACGCTCAGTTTATGATAGTTCACTTATTTCTACTTCTTGGAGACGATCGAGCACAAGTTTCTCAGTTTTCCAGTGTGTTGGCTGCTGATCACAAATGCAACTCAATAGATATGGAGTCTACGCCTGAAGTGATGAGCATATCAACATTTGTAAGATTAACCGATACATTTTATGACGAAAAAGAGACGAAATTTATAAATTATCAGACTGCCTGAGTATTTCGAGATGCATCAGTACCCTTTACAAAAGAACAACACTGGGAAATAGTTTGAAGCTACCGATACGTTTCATGACGTAAAAGCGACAAAATTACCCAGGTTTTTTTCTAGGCAACCTGAAGAAAGTTGATTGATGGTACAAAGTCATAGTTTGTACCAGCACCGTAGCCTAGGTTTGGTTCAATGTGTAATCCAACATGTGGAAAGGATATGAATAGTTGGATATATATTATCGACTAAGCAACTCCAGAAGAATTATCAGCTAATTATCTAAAATGACAGAAAACCACGATCCAAACATGTATGTTAATAACATGGCGATGGTATACTAGACACTTCGGGTCCGTCATAGAACATAATGCATATAGCAAATATGGCGGGAAGCTAGTTTGTCCATTGAGCAATGCACTATTGCTCTCATTACTGGCATCACATATTCCCTGATGATTTTCTACATTCTCCTCAACTGTTGTCTCATCTTCCTGTTAGCCACTACTCCTTTGCCTCTCTCAACGACGATCTATACAGAAAGTTCCTTTGTAGCTCGTCTTACATGGAACCTCTTGTCTTCAGCCCTTGAACATTGCTTTGAGATCCGTACTCTCCAACTAACTAGCAACAAGCAGATTTCTCTTTTTTGTTTCTCTCAAATGAAAGAACATATGGACTTCAAACTTTGCAGATCAAACAAACTTTACAACTTCAATGTGTGGAAAAACTTTCAGATTTTTTGGACCAACATAAATATACAAAATGAGGATTTTTTTTGATTAAAAAATAATTATTTGCATTTTAAATGCATGAAAAAATCTGAAAGTTTTTTCCCACATAGTAATTTGAATGTTTTGTTGTCCTGCAAAGGTTGAAATTTATACGTTGTTTCATTTGAGAGAAACAAAAATGACAAACGTGCCTGCATGGATCTTGATGCCAAAATGGATGGCTAAGATAAGGGGTACCGTGTAGCTCACACTAGTAGAAAACCATCCATTAGACCCGGTTCGTTAGGGCCTTTAGTCCTGGTTCATGAACCGGGACTAATAGGTCGTTACTAATGCCTCCACCCATTAGTCCCGGTTCAAACGCGAACCGGGACCAATGAGCCTCCACGTGGCCCTGTGCGCCGAGCCCAGTCAGGGGGCCTTTGGTCCCGGTTGGTGGCTCCAACCGGGACCAAAAGGCATCCACGCGTCTGCATTCCAGTGGCTGGGTTTTTTTTTGAAAGGAGGGGGGTTTGGGGTTTAATTTAGGTGTTTCGTATATTGTGTTAGCTAGCTAATTAATAGAGAGAAGTGTCCTCTCTTATGTCCGTGCTTGGTCGACGCTACGTAGTATATATACATAAGTGATCGAGAGAACCATTCAAGATGAAGTTCGTCATGCATACCGAGAGAAGATCGATCGACCTCTCCTTCTCTGAGAGATTGGTCGAACAAAAAGTTTTTTACTGGCTACATACATGTATAAGATCTCTTAATTACAAACCACTAGTATTTGAATTGAAGTTCCACATGGTATTCTCCGGCTTTACCGATGACGTGTTCAAGAAAGAATCCCGCCAACTCCTCTTGAATTGCTTTCATGCGATCGGTGGTAGGAGTTCATCCCGATCCGCCACGCCTAATTAATTTGAAGAAGGGGGTTAATTAATACATATATATGAATGAAACTCAACAGAAATGATGGTGTAATAAAATGAAATTGTGAATATTATTGCTTACGCACTTCATATTGTCTTCTAGAGTAGCCCCGCTTGTTTTTCAAAGTCGCGTTGTGGATGAACTCGCACACGTAGTATCCACAGAAATCATTCCCTTCCTCCTGCCACAAGCACTTTACGAGAAATAGAGGTCAATCAAACTGATAATGAAGCATTATATAAATGGCATTGATGAAATTTAAAGTATAGCTATAGAATCAACGGGAGATGCGCGCCAGTAGTACTTACTTTTGGGTATACATATTGCAGCTCCTTCGGCAGTCCCGGAGCTTGTGCGGTAAACTGTTTCCAAACCCTGCAAGACAAAGAAAATAATTATTATTACTTGAGATATCAAGGAATGAACAAAAAGTTGCCGATATGGTGCGATAATGATCGATTGAACTTACTTGCTGAGCATTTCAGTCATGTCCGCATAGGTGCTGGGATCTTTCCGTCTAGAGTCTAAGACGGTTACTAGTCCACGCCAAGCTTAATCTCCGAAGAATATAGTGGTACTGCACACACATGCATAACTCATCGTTACATTAACCTCGCCGAGTAATAAGGAAACCGAATATGCACACGACAGAATAACACTCACGGGCCGTTGTAAGGAAAGAGTATGGTATCTTTGTTTTGATTTTTGATTAACGATTGTAGCAAGTTGTCCTCGGCCTCTTCGACGTTCTTTTCAACCAGAATACATCTATGATATTTGTGTTAATGAACCCAATATCATAGATTTCATTTTTTGCACTCGACGATCTTCAATCTGCATAATATATTGAGGATAATTAATTATAAATACATGCAATGAAAGAGCCGAGCTATATATACGACTAATGACGAAATAGTACTTACAGCAGTAGCAAAAGACCATTAATTTATCGAGGGCCTTTTGATTGAAGAACTCGAAGAACTCCTCAAATGGAATAGCCAACACATCATTAGAAACGAGGTCGTGCTCCTCTTTAATTTTCAGATACAAAGTGTTCGTCCCCTCAGACTCTCTGCAGGTTTTCATGTACCAACTACGGAATCTTCGCATCATTATTGTCGAGACTTTTCATCTTTGACGAGAGGCTTCCCATACTCAGATTCTGAATACGCCCACCTCCATGAAATCGGGAAGTACATCGTCAGTGTAATCTTCAAGATTGCCATAATCGCCACCGCCCCGGAGGATTAGACACATTGAGCGGGGGCACGATTGCTGTGCTTGTTATTTGAGCTGGGCAATTTTTTCCCTTTGTTCGTTGTTCTTTGACCTTTATCACCGATGAGTTCCCACCGCTTGGCTTGGAGATATGTCTGCTCAAGAATGCGCCATAGTTGGTTCTCGGTGGAGACTTTGGTGGTTTCCTCAGGGCATCGAGAGTGCGCTTTGCTTTCACCGGATCTACCTTCTCCTCCAGAGGTGGATGTATCTTTGCTTTCACCCCTTCAAAGAACTCCTTCACTTGGGCCTCCACGATCGTATTGTTTTCCTCCTTGGTCCTCTGGTATGGTAACTCTCTCTGTGCTTTAGAGGTGGACCGTATCAGATTGCCTCTCTCTTCTTGTGCTGCTAGACGCCGGAGCAGCACGGAGCGGCTGGCGTCTGTCTTCTTCGTGCTTGATTACGAGGCGGAGGAGAAGGACTACGACGATCGGAGCAGCCGGGCGGCGGGGTCTCTTCCGCCCTTGCCGGGCGAGGCGGAGAAGGAGGAGGCGGAGTGCCGCCACGCCGGAGAAGGAGGCGGAGTGCCGCCACGCGTGCCTCGATCGCCACTCACGGAGGAGGAGGCGGAGGAGGCGGAGTGCCGCCACGCTGCCTCGATCGTCACTCACGGAGGAGGAGGCGGTGGAGGAGGCGGAGTGCCCCGACTCGCCGGAGGAGGAGGAGGAGGCAGAGGCGCCCAGCCAGAAGGTTGATGAGCTCCTTCCGCCATAGGCATGGAGTCTTGAGCGAGAACCCACCTAGTCTCCCTTCACCGGTAGGGTGCTCAGCCGAGGTCCTCAAATCCTCCGTTATTACATCCACCATCACCTTAGCAAATCCTTCCGAATCGGTGGCGGTGATAAGTTGTGTCGGGTCCACTAGGATAAACTTGGCCAACAACCGTGTTGACCTTCAAATTCATGCATCACGCCATAATGTGGCAATTTTGAGACTCGTGATACCATCCACGGGACGGTGGCAGAGCCGCCAAGACATGCTCCTTTGAAGCGACTTGGTGGAAGCAACACCGCTTCTCCGCCGAGATGGCGGGTAGCCGGGGAAGCTTCGCATGTCGTTTGTTGCGATCTGCTGCTTCTCGTTCCTCTTCTCGATCCTCTAGCCCCATTACCCTTCCAAGCAGCGCCTGCATTTGGTCCTGCTCTAGTTTCTTCCTCCTCTCGTGGGTTCTGTAACCCCCTGCGTCCGGAAAACCAACCTTCCACGGAATGGAGCCTGGCGTGCCTCGTGTCCGTCCAGGGTGCTCGGGATTCCCAAGGGCCATTGTGAGCTCGTCCTTCTCCCTGTTTGGAAGCACTACAAGAAATCTGTTAATCCGTGACGGATTCCTCATGACGTTCCAGGGAACCGTCATGGAAACCGTCACGGATCAGCAAGGCGAGATTATGCCCCAAAACTGTAGCCCACTTATGACAGACCCAGACGAACCGTCACGGAAACCGTCACAAATCGGGGAGCTGGGTCTTCTTGTTTATATATACAATGTCTGAACCACCATGGATGATTCGTGCTGATGTTTCTTGTGTTCCCCTTGTATGGCACATATGTTAGTCTAATGTGGTAATAAAAAAGAAATAAAAATAAAAAGTATGCATTAATAAAAAGAAATTTGAAAAATAAAAAAAGACCATTAATCTCAGACGTAAGTCATGTGTATATACTTAAGGTAAAATGGTTTGATTTGGAGTGACATATGGGTCATAGAAGGGGAACAGAAGACACTTCACGAGAATTTTAAAAAGAAATTTTGAAAGGAAGAAAACAGAACCTCCCGGTTCTAACCATTTTTGCTTAAGTATATACACATAACTTTGCCTCAAAAAATACACACAACTGCCTGCTTATGGCTAGACTGACACTGTGACTCACACGGGAGTTATTTACAGATAATCACGCATATTAACACAACTCCATACAACCCAGCCCTTGGCACTTCAGCGCATAGTATAAGTGTAGGTCCCACATGTTAGTATATGATAAAGAGAAAATAATTTCTAATTTTTTGGTGTAGCAGGAGATTCGAGTCTAAGAGGAAGTACATGTTCTTTTTTTAGGGACAGTACATGTCATGTAAGAGCCGTGCAAGCTAACAAACCAACTAGTGGTAGTACACGTACCATTTTTTTTAAGACTGCTCGTTTTCAGAAGCACTTGGGTTGGCCCAATCTTCTAGCAATTTTCTTAATGCGTATTTTACATGGTTTTTCCCTTATTTTACCTAGTTCATGTTTATTTTTACATTTACCTTTTAACAAATAATTTTTTTTGTATTTTAATTTTTATTCAATTTCATTATATTTTAGCATGAAGAGGTAAACATGAACATTTTTAAAAGTTGATGTGGATTAAAAAAGGGAAATGTAACAACAATAATGTATCTTCATTCCAGACCACAAGCACGCACGATTATTGTGTATCATGATTGTATTTCTAAATGACAAACTATTATAAAAATGACAGCATGTTCAGCGTATTTTTATAAAATGGTTACATTTTTTGCCCAATTATAAAACCAACTACTGGTTTTCATATGCCACACAGACTGTATTAACTCTCCTTAATTAGCACAAGTCCATTTCGCCAAAAAACTACTAGTTTTTATATCAATAGTTTTCAAATGTTTTATTTTTTCCTTTTGGCTTTTTCCATTGAACAATAAATGTAAGAAAAGTTCAAAAATAATACACAATTATTGTGTATTTTACTATTTATTATATTTCATTATATAGTTAACTTGATGAGATAAACAAGACATTTAAAATATTTTTTGTAATAATAATAAATTTTAGAAATGTATTTAAAATATCAGAACATTTTCTAGAAGCATATTGATTTTTTTTGGAAATACACGTTATCAATTATTTGAAAGCATGATTGTTTTTTCAAAAATATGCCCACAATTTTCTAATACACTTATTTTTTTAAATCATTTTTGTATGCTTTTTTCAAATGCACAAACTCTTTTTTTGTTGTCTTCGTTAAATGTCGTGGCCCAGCTCATGCCAAGAAACAAATGGAAAAGGACTTTTTAAAATGCTCATCGCGTGTTAAAAACAATGATCATGGTGTATCTAAAAAATTTCAATGTATCTATTACAAAATGTTGACCGTATTTCAAAAATGATCACCGTGCATTTATAGTATGGTTGACATATTTTGAAGAAAAATGTGTTCAAACACTTTTACCAGGTATTTTACAAATTTTAGCTTGTAACTTAAGAAATATTCAACACATTTAATAAACATTCACCATATATTTAGAAAATACTTGACAACGTATTTGAAAAATGTTCAATGTGTGTTTAAAAATATATCCCATGTATTTTAGAAATAGTCAACGTGCTAAACATGTATTCAGAAAATGTTTAGGAGTATATTCAAAAATGTTTAATGTATATTTAAAAAAATGTCCATATGCATTTTAAAAATAGGACTGATAAAAATGTCAACATGTATCACTCATGGCGACGGTGGGGGACGGGCGACTCGGCTTCAACATCTCTTGCTGATATGATTCAAATTTGAAATGAAAGTGGCTGAAAAGGTTGGCTAAATTGGGTTGAAAAACCATATTTGTATCACTGAGTCTTTGTTGGCGTTATACAAGAAAAGGAAAGGGATTCCAAACAGGATTGTGCCAAAAACGCGACGTGTAAAAAAAATCTCATATAAAATTGTAAGTATAATCTATTTTAAAACTTTATTTATTTTCATTCTTGCGTACCCTGACGAGCCAAACATGAAATTTATTTTTTCCCATATAAAAATTGTAAGTATTATCTATTTTCAAACTTTATTTATTTTCATTATTGCGTACCCTGAAGAGCCAAACATGAACTTTACGTGGATTGTAACAGTTCAATGTGTATTAATTATTGTTGTGTAAATTTATATATATTCATTCAGGACCGAAAGCATGTACAATTATTTTTAATACACATTTAACCTTTCCTAAAAAACAAATTGAACAATTTTTGAAACCAAAAAAAAAAAATTAAAACTTACGACCGGGGTTCAAACCAGGGACTTGAACCTTTTGTGAATAGTTTCTTACCCTGTTGGGTTGCGTTTTGTATATACAAACGATTCCGACTTACTAAGTCTAGTACTTTGCTCACCTACACAACACCTTAGATATGTACTGCCCACAATAATTTGAAATTCTTACCATATTGGTCGCAACACCGCATGTGTTGTGGCTATGCCACCATTAAGTAAGAAAAATTTAAATATTTAGTTAAAACACCCGATAATAAAAATAGTTTAAATCTAGCATATTCATAACTTATCCTTGAAGACTCGTAATAATATAAACTTTTTGTAAACTTATTTTAATTCTAGATAATGCAAACGAAGTTTGGAAAATATAAAATTTTGCGGTGTGTCATTTTATGATATGTAGAGCCTATGTTAACAATTGTAAGAGGTTTCGCAAAAGATATGGTGTACATTTTCCTAGTTTCTTTCTTTTCTTTTTGAAACCTTGCTTGGAAACCAGAACATGTGCGGAAGAATCGTGGCTTCGAGAGGGAACGGATTAGGTTTGAAGGTGACGTGTCGGTTGTTTCAGTGTTTTGTGTGAAAACTTTTTCTACACTCAAAATACAATATCACTTCTACCATGTTAAAATTTGGTATTTTTCGGAGTTCATTTGCAATATTTATTTCATTAAGTGTATTTTTGGTCATTTAACTGATATAATTTAATTTTGAACTATGATTGCATTAAAAAGATGGCAAAAATGGGCTGAAAAAACATATTTATGCTAATAAGTCTCTTTTTAGGCCTTATCCAAGAAAAGAGGAGGAATCCCAAACAAAGGGGTGCCAAGACTCGACTTGTAGCTCATCGGTTTTTTATTTCTAGAAAATTAAATCAAAGTCTGAACACACACGAAACCTTGCATCGTGTTATCATATGGTCCCTAGAGAGTGTGGTAAAAATTTGAGAAGGCTTCGAAAAAGTTGTGATGTACACTACATGTAAACCGAAACATCTTTGAGGAAGAATCATGGTTTCGAGCGGGAATGGGTCGAGTTTGCAGGCGAAGTGTTGGTAGCTTTAGTGTTTAACCTTGAAACTTTTTCTACAATCAACTTACACCATCACATGCTCCATGTCAAAATTTGGCATTTTTCGGAGTTCGTTTGTAATATTTAAGACATTAAGTGTATTTCTTGGCATTTAACAGATACAATTCACAAAACCATTTGAAAATTTCATCCATGTTTAGTTTATGACCTAAAATTAAACATACACAATTAAATATCTATTTCTATAAAAATATAAAACTTGTTTGAGATACATGTAGTTCAAATTGAATGACTTCTCAATAAACATGTGAAAATTCATTTGAACAATAGAAAAAGATATATAATTTGATTTTTTTTGAAACTCCTAATAACATATATTTAGTATATCTCACGTAGAAAATTTATTGGGGTACATAAGTTTTTTTTTTGCAAATTATTTCACAAGGATGGCTTGTTTAGTTATTGGGGAAATACAAAACTAATGTACAAGTTACACATTGTTGGGCTGAAAGCAGAAAAGGCCCATTATAGTTCTCAGCCGAGGGGCGATCCTACGTGAGTGAAACAGTGCCTTCTGATTGGTCGAACCATCCTGCCCACGGATCGCAAATTTCAACCGTTCGATTTGCCAAGATCGGACGGATGGCATACAACCCCTATCCTATCTTCTTTCTCCCCTACCCCCGCAGCCACATGCTCCTCTTCCGCCGAGAAACAGCCGCAATTCCTTCCAGCCTCTTCTCCCAGTGCCTTGCTTCCTCCCATCTGACTGGCCGCATCTGGGCATTCCGGAACGCGACCGCAACAGAGGGTCGACCCGTCGAGGCATCCTTATGGCTCGTCGACCTGTCGGGCGCTCCTCCTTCTCTGTCCATCGTGCCGGCCTCCAGGAGGAAGACTTCTCCAGCGAGCCCGAGGTCATCTGCGCCGAGGCCGCCCTCGTCCTCTTTTGTGTCAAAATCGATTCACTATTATCCATCCCCTGCTCCTCTTGACCTCCGCTGCCCATTCTCCATTTAATTCCCCTTTGTGTTGCAGGTATAGGAGCTCCGCGACCGTAGCAAGGCAAGGATGGCCGCCATGAAGTGCAGACCGTCCCCAACAACCGGCGGTGCCGCGCTGGGCCACCGGAGGCGTGGGGCTGTGTCGACCCGACGCTGAGGAGATGTGTTGACCCGTCGCGGAGATCTGTGTGGTGGTGGTCCCTGCCATTGAGTGTTCGCTGCGATGGCCTCCTATTCCCGACTGGCGGCGGTCAGCGTTGTGGACTACGGGGGTGGATGCCGTCGCCGGTCAGCGTTTTCCCCATCCACCGCGCGTTCTGGAGTTCAAGGGCATAGGGGTTACCGTCCAGATGGAGTGCGCCAGATCTCGCGCAAGCGCTGGCCGATCTTCGGCAAGTGCTTTAGGGTGTACTTTGTAAATTTTATTTTGGGGCGCATTTTGCTTTTGGTGTCATTTGTCTTTTTGCCAGTTGTATTTCTTTTTTTTTTGACGGGGACTGTATTTCTGTTGAATGATATTATAAAAGTATTAATAAAATAACTGATGTGATGAAATTTTTAATGGATCACGATTATAGAATTTGTGGGCTGAAGGCATATCCATATGAGCTGAGATTATTGGGCCGATTGCAATACGGGCCACAACTAAAATTAGTGGCCTATAGCCCTAATTGGGCCAATCTTCACATAGGCCAAAACCAAAATATTAGGCCAGACGCCAAAATCCTAAATGGGCTGATAACCTTATGGACCCATGTCATACCCACGTTGGCTCCCATGTTAGATGCTGATGTGGCATGCACGTTAACTCCGTTAATAGTGTACCATCTGTGACGGTGCATATTTGTCATCGAATGCACTGTGCTGAAATTATGACGCGATATACATGACAGATTTCCATTCTGTCATGGACGTCCATCCTTGACAGTTTTGCGCCCACCTATGACGGCTCATGTCCGTCATGGATTAACAGATTTCTTGTAGTGAAGGAACGTCCCTCGCTGCGCTGCATCGATATAGTGTCGAAGGTTCTTGACTGGTGTTTGAAGTTGCTCGTCCGTCCATCGACTTCGCCTATTCATAGGTCCAAGGTTCCGCCAGCCCGAAGAACCAAGTCCGCAACGGTCGGCCAACGATTGTCTCGGTTCGATCCCTTTTCAAGCAGATCATGCTCAGCCTTGGACCACTTAGGCGGGCTTTGAGGTAGCCACCGACCCGTGCGATGGTGAAGCTTCTTCTTTGCAGCATTTTTCTTGTTTGTCTCGACATCTTCTTACTCTTTTCCGATGTCTTGTGGGCCACAAATGCGGGCCGATGATCTTTGATCTTCTCATATTTGCCGATGAATTCTGGTGTCTCTTTTTCTTGACAAACTGGTTCAACTCTTTCCTCCACCTCCTCATTAGGCCTACCATCTTCTTAAGAGCACAAGACTTGATTAATTGCTCTTTAAGCGGCTTCTCCGGATCCTCCTCTGGCGGTAGGGTGAAATTTGCCTTCACTCGGTCCAAAGATCTTCTTTTCGCATATCATTGACATAAGACACCTCGGCTTCTTCATCCTTAGCAGGCTTATACCATTGTGGATCTTGATCGGGATCTTGTCCTTAACAAGAACCCCTGACCGAAAGCGTAAAATGCCTTCTTTGTCCGGATGGGTTCAATCGGTTCACCGTCGGGCGCGATTTCTATGATCTCAAACTTTTCATCCGAGCTCAACTTTTCTTGGGCCTCGCCTCCTTACCGGTTGTGCTCGATCCGGAGGGCTAGAAATTATAAGGAAGAAAGACCACCGTAATTAATATGTGTACATATACCAAAACAATGGATGCATCAATTAACTTGTCAGCACGGGCTTAACTAATATATATATACCTGGCCAGACTCGGTTCGGTGATCGGAGCAGTCAGCACGGTCTCCTTCGTCTTGTACCTCCATTGTGTCACCGGAGCCATCATGAACATAGTCCTCCTCTTGTACCGGCATTAATGGGTCGAAGCCATCATAAACATAGCCCTCTTCTTCATCCAGCTGAACAACGGTGTCGATGAGAAATGACGCAACATCATCACTTCCATTTGCGATTATGTCCCCCAACATCGCTTCTGTTTCTTCGTCTTGGGAGTGCTCCATAGTTTCTGCAAATATTGACAACATGTCAATTATTATTCAAACATGGTACATAGTGGCAAACGTAGAACTAGCTAGCTAATCACAATAAGGAATCATGTTAGTGGCCTCGACGCTGCTTCTCTAGGGTTTGGGGTCGCCTCGACACAAAGCTTCAAGGGTTTTGGGTGGCCTCGACGATAACGCTCTTTTAACTTGATAAATTTGGGTGGCCTCGAGAGAGTTAATTTGTTGGGTAGGGGCGGCGGGGGGGGGTACGTAGGAGACCTGCAACATCGTTTTCTCTAGGGTTTGGGTGTCCTCGAGAGTTTTGGTCGAGCGAGAGGGCCGAGGGGGGTGCTGAAGTTGTATCTAGAGGGGATTATATCGACAACGACGCGACATACATATACATGGGAAAATAATGTTATCGGGGAGGGGTATCGGTACCACCCCTCGTGTTGAAGTTTCTTCTTTCTCCTTTCCTTTCTTTCTTCTTCTCCTCTTCTTTTCTTCTTCTCCTCAAGAAAGGAAAATAATTAAGGAAAAGGAAGAAAAGAGGAAGAAGGAAGAAGGAAGAAGAAGAAGAAGTAAAAGCGAAAAAAAGAGGAGAAGAAGAAAGGAATAGAGGAGAAGAAAAAAAATAGAATTTCTTCTTTCTCCTCTATTCCTTTCTTCTTCTCTCTTCTTTTTCTTCTTTTTCCTCTTCTTATTTATTTCTCCTCTTCTTCCTCTCCTCTTTTCTCCTTTCTTCCTCTTCTTATTTTCCTTTTCCTCTCATTCTTTTAGTATTGCTTGTTTTAAAAAATGTTCAAATAGAAAATTTTGAAAAAACAAAGGTTTTGCCTAATGCATTGTTCATATGAATATACAATAATTAATATCAACAAAAAAATCTATGAACAGAAAAAAAAACCTAACTTTTCTAAAAATCTATCTTTTGCATATATGAAAACATTAATACACATATGAACAATAAATACATATATCAACAAAAACATAATCTGAACAATTTTTGAACATTGCATACACAGAGCCACATACATACACATATACATTATATATATATATATATATATATATATATATATATATATATATATATATGAACAAAAACTAAACTAATAAAAATGAAAAAAACAGAGCATATATATATATATATATATATATATATATATATATATATATATACATACATACACATATATATATATATACATTGAACAAAAAATTAAACTAATAAAAATGAAAAAAAAAATAGAGCCGGTGTGATGGCTGGCGGCTCACAATGATGGTGTGTGGGCGGCGACGACGACGGGCAGGGAGGCTCGGTGTCTGGCGCGGCGCGACGAACGAAGAGCTGGCGGCGACGACGGCGGCGCTGGCTTAGGGAGGACGATGCTGGCTCGGGAGGACGGCGCTGGGCTCGGGAGGCGGCCGCTGGCTCGGGAGGTCGGCGACGACGACGGCGCGGCGGCGACGGCGACGTGTGACGCGGGGGCGGGAGGCGGTGTCGGGCAGCGACTGGCGGCGTCGATGTGCTCAAGCGTCGTCGAAGAATCAGTGGCGGCGAACTCGCAAAAGCGTGAAGTGCTACTTATATACAAGGAGCATTGGTCGGTTGGTGGCACAAACGGGACTAATCGCGCTTTTAGTCGGTTGGTGCCACCAACCAGACCAAAACCTCTTTTTGGCAGCCCAAAGGGCGGAAGCTGACCTTTAGTCCCGGTTGGTGGCACCAACCGAGACCAATGCCCTTTAGTAGTCGGTTGGTGCCACCAACCGGGACCAAAGGCTGTCTTTGCCGCGCATCGGGGCCAAAGTTTAGTCCCACTCGCTAGTTGAGAGGGGCGCGATGGTTTATAAGCCCCACCGCCGCTCCCTCTTGAACTCCTCTCATCTGCAGCTTATGGGCCTACTTGCTACTGCTTTGCCCGATGGGCCTTCTGGGCCTTCAGCGGGCCTGAATCCTGGCCCAATGTAGGGGTTCAAGTCGTATTCAGGCCGTGGGGGCCTAGTAGGGGGCACTTTTTTTTTTTTTGTTTTCTTTACTTATTGTTGCTATTTTTATTTTTTTCCATTTTTTTGTTTTGTTTTCTGCATTATTTATTTTCTTTTGTTTTTTGCTTTATTTTTTAATTCTTTTTGCTTTTAGTTTTAGGAAAATTATAAACTTTCTGTTAGTGCCATTACTTTTCAAATTTGAAAACACTTTTTTTGTTTTCTTTCTTGTTTTATTTATTTTATTTTGTTTCTACTTACAACAAAATACTTATTGTTGTTTTTTTGTTTTGTTTTCTGCATTATTTATTTTCTTTTGTTTTCTGCTTTATTTTTTAATTCTTTTTGCTTTTAGTTTTAGGAAAATTATAAATTTCCACCTTTTTTGTTTTTTTGTTTTCTTTCTTGCTTTATTTATTTTATTTTGTTTCTACTTACAATAAAATACTTATTGTTGCTATTTTTAATTATTACGAGGGCCGAACCATAAGACATTAAAGCATTTCAAATGAACTCTGAAAAAGTTGAAAGTTGGCATGGTATCATAAATTGACCCACACATAGCATGTGCATGTACAAAACGAACAATGGTATCATACTAAATCGGTTACAAAGTTGGCATGGTATCATCATAATAGTTGCGGAGAAAGTCTTCACTTTTTCTTCGCTTGTGTCATTTGCTTATTGCGCCGTAACCATGGATAATCTTCATCGTTTATCGGGATGCTCGGGTCAGCCTTGACTTTAAGGGAGGAATTTCATGAAACTTTTCATAATCTTGAGACATGTCATCTTGTCCTCCACTCCCACGATGTCCCTTTTCTGAAAGAACTATGTGGCGCTTTGGCTCATCGTATGATGTATTTGCTTCCTTATCTTTTCTCTTTCTCGGTCTCTTGGACATGTCCTTCACATAGATAACCTGTGCCACATCATTGGCTAGGACGAACGGTTCGTCGGTGTACCCAAGATTTTTCAGATCCACTTGTTGTCATTCCGTCTTGTGGGTCTACTCGCACCCGCCTCTGACAGATTGACCCATTTGCACTTAAACAAAGGGACCTTAAAATCATGTCCGTAGTCAAGTTCCCATATGTCCACTATGTAACCATAATATGTGTCCTTTCCCTCTCGGTTGTTGCATCAAAGCGGACACCGCTGTTTTGGTTGGTGCTCTTTTGATCTTGGTCAATCGTGTAAAATGTATTCCCATTTATCTCAGATCCTTTCCAAATCAATACAGTCAAAGATGGTCCCCTGGATAACAAGTACAGCTCATCACAAATAGTGTTGTCACCTCGTCGTGCTTCCAACCAACTCTGAAAGTCTGATGTGTTCACATGTAATCCGATCGTCGACCGCTCCGGTGTTTGGAGCGCAGACTGTTCTTGTGTTCATCGACATACGGGTCACCAAGGTAGAGTTATGTAGAAGCGTGTAGTGGGCTTGAGACCAAGAATATCCGCCCTCGCATATTATTGAGTCCTTTCCAAGCGTGCCTTTTCGGTCAAATCTCCCCTCATACCGCGATTTAGGGAGACCTATCTTCTTAAGGCCAGGAATGAAGTCAACACAAAACCCGATGACATCCTCTCGTTTGATGGCCCATGGAGATGCTTCCTTCGGCCTAGCGATTACGGACATATTTCTTTAGGACTCCCATGAACCTCTCAATGGGGTACATATTGTGTAGAAATACGGGGCCCAGAATAACAATCTCGTCAACTAGATGAACTAGGACGTGCGTCATGATATTGAAGAAGGATGGTGGGAACACCAGCTCCAAACTGACAAGACATTGCACCACATCACTCCTTAGCCTTGGTATGATTTCGGATCGATCACCTTCGAGATATTGCATTGAGGAATGCACATAGCTTCACAATGGCTAATCGGACGTTTTTGGTAGAAGCCCCTCAATGCAACCGAAGCGATTGCGTCATAATCACGTGGCGATCATGAGACTTTAGGTTCGAAACTTTTCTCCGCCATATTTATTATTCCTTTTATATTCGACGAGAAGCCGATCGGGACCTTCATACTAAGCAGGCATTCAAAGAAGATTTCCTTCTCTTCTTTGGTAAGAGCATAGCTGGCAGCACCTTCATACTGCTTTGGAGGCATGCCGTCTTTTTCGTGCAAACGTTGTAGGTCCTCCCGTGCCTCAGCTGTATCTTTTGTCTTCTCATACACGCCCAAGAAGCCTAGCAGGTTCACGCAAAGGTTCTTCGTCACGTGCATCACGTCGATCGAAGAGCGGACCTCTAGGTCTTTCCAGTAGGGTAGGTCCCAAAATATAGATTTCTTCTTCCACATAGGTGCGTGTCCCCCAGCGTCACTCGGAACAGCTAGTCCGACGGGACCCTTTTCAAAGATTACGTGTAAATCATTGACCATAGCAAGTACGTGATCACCGGTACGCATGGCGGGCTTCTTCTGGTGATCTGCCTCACCTTTGAAATGCTTGCCTTTCTTTCGACATTGATGGTTGGTCAGAAGAAATCGACGATGGCCCAGGTACACATTCTTCCCGCAGCTTGCGGTATATACTATCGGTGTCAAGTAAGCAGTGCGTGCATGCGTGGTATCCCTTGTTTGTGCGTCTCCGAAGGTTCCGAGAGCAGGCCAATCGTTCATGGTCACAAACAGCAACGCCTTTAGGTTAAATTCCTCCTGTTTGTGCTCATCCCACGTATGTACACCGTTTCCATTCCACAGCTGTAAAAGTTATTCAACTAATGGCCTTAGGTACACATCAATGTCATTGCCGGGTTGCTTAGGGCCTTGGATGAGAACTGGCATCATAATGAACTTCCGTTTCATGCACATCCAAGGAGGAAGGTTATACATACATAGAGTCACGGGCAGTCTTTGTGATCGCTGCTCTGCTCCCGAAAGGGTTAATGCCATCCGCGCTTAAAGCAAACCATACGTTCCTTGGCTCACTTGCAAACTCATCCCGATACTTTCTCTTGATTTTTCTCCATCTGCGACCCGTCGCGGGTGCTCTCAACTTTCCGTCTTTCTTACGGTCCTCACTGTGCCATCGCATCAACTTGGCATGCTCTCCGTTTCGAACAGACGTTTCAACCGTGGTATTATAGGAGCATACCACATCACCTTCGCAGAACCCTCTTCTGGGGGCTCGCCGTCAACATCACCGAGGTCATCTCGTCGATCTTATACCGTAATGCACCGCATACCGGGCATGCATTCAGATCCTTATACGCACCGCGTAGAGGATGCGATCATTAGGGCATGCATGTATCTTCGCACCTCCAATCCTAGAGGGCATACGACCTTCTTTGTTGCGTATGTCTTGTCGAGCAATTCGTTATCCTTTGGAAGTTTCTTCTTCAATATTTTAAGTAGCTTCTCAAATCCTTTGTCGAGCAAGCATTCTCGCCTTCCATCGCAGCAATTCCGAGACGGTACCGAGCTTTGTGTTGCCATCTTCGCAATTGGGGTGCAACCCTTTTTTGTGGTCCTCTAGCATGTGATTGAACTTCAGCTTCTCCTTTTGACTTTCGCATTGCGTCCTTGCATCGACAATGACCCGGCGGAGATCATCATCATCGGGCACATCGTCTGATTCCTCTTGATCTTCAGCAGCTTCGCCCGTTGCAGCATCATCGTGCACATCGTCTGGTTCCTCTTGATCTTCTGGAGCATCACCGTATTCAGGGGGCACATAGTTGTCATCGTACTCTTCTTCTTTGTCGTCTTCCATCATAACCCCTATTTCTCCGTGCCTCGTCCAAACATTATAGTGTGGCATGAAACCCTTGTAAAGCAGGTGGGTGTGGAGGATTTTCCGGTCAGAGTAAGACTTCGTATTCCCACATATAGGGCATGGACAACACATAAAACCATTCTGCTTGTTTGCCTCAGCCACTTCGAGAAAATTATGCACGCCCTTAATGTACTCGGAGGTGTGTCTTGAACCGTACATCAATTGCCGGTTCATCTGTGTGCATTATATATAATTAAGTGTGTCAAAAATCATTATAGAACATCATGAATAGATAATGAAGTGACCAAATTAATAGAAGTTCATCATCACATTAAAAACAAAGTACATACATAGTTCTCATCTAACAACATAAAGCTCTGCAGAGCATCTAAATTAATTAAACCATACACTGAAACTATGTAAAACATTTCAATGCGAAAACAAATGCGATCATAATCGCAACCAATGTAACAACTGATCCAACGGCATAATGATACCAAGCCTCGGTATGAATGGCATATTTTCTACTCTTTCTAATCTTCAAGCGCATTGCATCCATCTTGATCTTGTGATCATCGACGACATCCGCAACATGCAACTCCAATATCATCTTCTCCTCCTCAATTTTTCTAATTTTTTCCTTTAACAAATTGTTTTCTTCTTCAACTAAATTTAACCTCTCGACAATAGGGTCGGTTGGAATTTCCGGTTCAACAACCTCCTAGATGAATAAAATCTATGTCACGTTGGTCGGCATAATTGTCATAAACAATAAATGAACCAATAGTTGTGAAAAGATAATATATACCACATCCGAATCATAGACAGGACGAGGGCCGACGGGAGCGGATACCAAAACCATCGCACTATATAAGATGCAATAATAAAAGTAAGAAAATTATACAAGTATCTATCTAAACATACAAATAAGAATATTTTTTCTTTCAGAAAGAAGATAAGAACAAGAGGCTCACCACGGTGGTGCCGGCGATGAGATCGGTGCGGGTGATCGATGACGTTGAAGACGGGGACGGGGCGTGACGGACCGCTAAACCTAGACAAATATGGAGGAAAATGGAGCTTGGCGGTCGAGCTTGGAGAGGAGAAACCTTAAGTAGAGTGGCTCGGGCATTCCATCGAACACCTTGTGTGCATAGGAGGTGAGCTAGAGCACCACCAAGCCCTCTCCCCCTCGGCCAGAAAAAACAGAGCACACACTGCTCTTGCGCGAGGGGGGTATATATAGGCACCACCATTGGTCCCGGTTGGCCGCACGAACCGGGACTAAAGGTTTGCCTTCGGTCCCGGTTCATGCCACCAACCGGGACCAACTGTGGTGGGCCAGGAGTGCGGCCCATTGGTCCCGGTTCGCCCCACCAACCGGAACCAAAAGGTCCAAACGAACCGGGACCAATGGCCCACGTGGTGGCCGCCCCAGGGCTCACGAACGGGTCAATGCTCCCATTGGTCCCGGTTCTGGATTGAACCGGGACTAATGGGCTGGACCGGCCTGGACCATTGCCCCCTTTTCTACTAGTGTCAAGCTACACAAAACCACACTGCTATACACAATATGATAGTGGCAGGAGTGTTTGCTGAATAATGATGCTAATTGCCGGGCCCAAACATGACGCGCACAGAACATTGTCCAACTACAAGGTTGAATGTTGTTTAGCCAGTACTATTTTATATTTGTACCAAGTCATAGCTCGGTAAAGATCATGAATTATGTGAAAAATGAATTTAAACAACACAGTTATGTAGTAGGACAGATGGATCATTCAAATTGAAAAAGGGAAAGTTGTGACTGTGCTATTAAGGTTCAAATCTTTAGTGAACATGTATCTTATCTATTTTCAGTAACAACTTGAAGGTTTTAGGCCAATTCTTTCCTTGATTTTTGAATGAGCTAATTCAGGATTTTATGGTTTGAAATAAAGAAGACCAATGGTACTTCTTCATGATAACATAGTTCTTTACCTAAGCAGCGTGACCTAGATATATTTTGCCAAGAGTCACTTAGCTGATTTTCAATTTCTCAACAATTGATTTCTCTTACAGAGTTCTTCTGCTTTTGCAAGATTGCATTGTCTGTTTTTGGGAGTATTAATCTGTACTCCTATGCCAACTATATTCGATGTTCACAACAATGCTAGTGCTTTCTTCAGTCTTTGGAACTCACATATCTACTATTATCTAGTACTACGGTAAAAAACAGTTCCATACATTTTATAATGACAATACATGAAGGTCGTCAAACAGAAAACTCCTCTAATATAACACGTACTAATAATAGTCTTACAAAAAAACAGTCAAAATAAAATCATAACAAAAAATTTAAAAGGCACATGTCCTATGAAAATCCTTATAATTCCCATATATCTACTAATTGATATATCTATTTGCGCGTGATGACGGACACATAGTGAAGCTCAACAGATCCCATGAACAATCTGCCACTTTTCCTCTCCACGACCTCTGTCGGCCTCACGCTCTTGGGTCCTCTCATCTCCTCGATTATATTTCCCTCGGCATCGATCCTCAATGCTAGCAGGTGGCTATCGACACCAAAGGGAAGCTCAGCCTTCTCACGGTGCAGTGCCACCCAGTATCCTCCTTTCTTGTCAGGCCTCACATTGTCTGGATAGCCAGGGAGGTCGGCGAATAGCTCCATGGTGCCCGCCTTGGAGCCCTTGATCCAGTATCGTAGCAGCTTACACGGTCCGGTTGATGAGATGACGAGATGTGTCCGATCAGCGCTGATAGCGAGACCATTGGGGTAAGTGATGTCGGCCTGGAGCACGACGGCCTTTCCTGTCCGTGGGTCATACCTCAATAGCCGACCCGTTGAGTCTCCGGTTCTTGTCACCATCTCATGTTGCGACCTATTGTAGTTTCTGGAGCTGTCCGTGAAGTAGACCTCACCGGTTACCTGGTCGATGTCCACCCCATTGGTGAAGCGGAGAGGTACGCCATCAACCTCCGTGACAAGCACAGTGGCCTCCCGCCGCCTGGCGCGACCCTCATGAGCCCCTTGTAGGCGTCGGCAATGTACAGGTACCCGGACTTGAGGTGGAACCGCAGACCGAGCGGCCGGCCGCAGTGGCCCTCGGTGACGGTCTCCGGGCGAAGGAGAGACGCCGTGCACGCCTCACTGCTGTAGTCGGGGTTGTAGGTGTACGTCGACCAGCCAAGCTTGTCGCCATTCCACTTAAGCACGCGTCCGTCGGAGACGCCGCTGTATGGACCCTGGCCTTTGGCGTCGAAGGCGACACTCTCCGGGCCGCGCAGCAGTCCGCGTGGCAGCGGCAGGTGGCGCGTCCGGGTGGCGTCGATGCTGGGGACGCCGGCGGCCGCAACGGTGGTTGGCGAGAAGCAAAAGATTAGGAGCAGCACGGCGAGCGAGATAGTCGCCGCGGCGACACCCCTCGTGCCGCTCGCCATGTCGATTTGCTTCGCTAGGACGATCCCGTAGGTGTTTCGCTGTTTCGATCGATTGGTGATGTTGTTGGCTCTCTTGTTTCGATCGATCGATCGATTGGTGATGTTGTTGGCTCGTTTGGTGCCTCTGCTCTTATACTGATTTTTGGTCTCCGAGTGCCTGCATGATTCGGCCGTACGTCCTCCTCCGGGTCCGATTCCTTTTCATGGTTTCTTTTTTATGAACGCGGGAGGAACTCTTTGTCCGCCCTGCCACTTCTCCTCTCCTATTTGGGCCACACTCCTACTTGGGCTGAGATTAGCAGGTGTTCATCGAACCCTGTTTTCTATGCTTTTTATATTTTTTTATTCCTTTTGTCTTTTTATTATATATAAAATATTTTTTTCATTTTTATCATAAATTTTTGTAGTTTCTTTTGAGTTTCGTAATTAGATTAATTATTATGCTTCTATTTAAGAAAATGGTCAAGAAATTTTCACCGATCTACACATAGTACAATACTTGTTTTGATAGTATAACTTTTTCCTATTACAAATAAATTAATATAACTACGTTTGTCATCTTTTCTATAAAACATTTTCGCAACTGACATGAACACTTTTTAAAATACACTAGCAAAAGAGCCCGTGCGTTGCAACGGGAGAAAAAACACAACACACACTCTTAACCGAACAACCATCACTCAAGACCACAATAGGTCCATCTCCTTTATTTTAGCGACACATCATATTTGTGTTGCCGCTTATCCTTCTTCCCACCCTCGTCGGCGATGGACTTAGTGTTCACACAAACCAAAATGTGTTAGAATGTGGTTAATCCTAAGACGTCTCTCTGTCCCTCTGTCCTCCCTCTCCCTCTCTCTCGCTTTCTCTCACACTCGCGATGAGAAATCTGTTGTTTTCCCCTGCGACGTATTCAGAGGTATGCATGTGTAATTCTCGATGTTTTCTTTACCCTATATGATTATAGTGGGTGTTTATTTGCAATCCGGATCGCCGCCTGTATCAAAGAAAAATGGATCGTGCGCTATAGTTATAAGTTTCCTTCCAAAAAATATTTAAAAAATATTTAACAGGTAAAATTAACATCATATACAGATTTCACGCATTTTTCTAATCAAATTTCATATATACCATATTAGAATCGGAGTTACGGTTTTAAAGATGCGTATAATTTAGAAAACCATTTGTTTGAATTAAATATCTTTCAAAATAATATTTATAAATACTTAACAGGTTAAAATAATCTTATATTCATGTTCTACATATTTTTCTAATCAAAATTCATATATAACATGTTTAAATCGGAGTTACGGTTTAAAAGATATGGATGATTTAGAAAAGCATTTGTTTGTATTAAATATGATCCGCGAATAGAATACCTAAAAAGTCAAGGGGGTTTTTGAAAAACTGTAAAATAACGGTTCGGAGTGACTTAAATCTGGAGGGCGGGTTGATTTCATGTAAACGCAGGGGCTTTTTTGCAAATTGGCGCGACGGACGGGCAGAAACCCTGCGTGCTTTATTATTAGGTTGATTCATGTGAACACCGAGGCCATCGCCGGCGAGGGTGAGAAGGAGAATAAGCGGCAACACAAATATGATGCCTCGTAAAAATAAAAAAGATGGTCTGTGGTCTTGAGTGATGGTTATTGGGTTAAGAGCGTGTGTTGCAATAGGAGAGAAAACATAACACACGCTCTTAACCCAATAACCATCACTCAAGACCACAGACCATCTTTTTTATTTTTGCGAGGCATCATATTTGTGTTGCCGCTTATTCTCCTTCTCACCCTTGCCGGCGATAGCCTTGGTGTTCACACAGAATAAAATAAAAATGAGTTTGAATATGGTTAATCCTAATGCGTCTCTCTCTCTCTCTCTCTCTCTCTCTCTCTCTCTCTCTCTCTCTCTCTCTCTCTCTCTCCGGGATGAGAAATCTGTTGTTTTCCCCTATGACATTTTTTAGAGGTATGCATGTGTAGTTATCAATATTTTATTTTCCCTATATGGTTATAGTGGGGTGTTTATTTGCAATCTGGATTGCCGCCGGTATGAAAGAAAAATGGATCTTGCACTATAAATTAAAAGTTTGTTTTCAAAACAATATTTTAAAAATATTTAACAGGTAAAATTCACAACATATTTAGATTCCACACATTTTTTAATAAAATTTCATATATAATATGTTCAAACCGAAGTTACGGTTTAAAAGATACGGATAATTTAGAAAATCATTTGTTTGACTTAAATATATTCCAAAATAATATTTAAAATATTTAATAGGTAAAAATAATCTCATATTCATATTCTACATATTTTTCTAATCAAATTTCATATATAACATGTTCAAATCGGAGTTACGGTTTAAAAGATATGGATGATTTAAAAAAAGCATTTGTTTGACTTAGATATGATCCGCAGATCAATTACCTAAAACATCTGGGGGGGGTTTCGAAAAATGTAAAATAACTGTTCGGGTGTGACTTAAATCCAGACCGCGGGTTGATTTCATCAAAACACAGGGACTTTTCTGAAAAATGCCATGACGGACCGCCGAAACCCAATTTGCTTTATTATTAGGTAAAAATTAACTCATTTCATGGATAATAGAATATCCAAGTAACACACATCACGCCCATCTGTTTAATGCAGCAGCTACACTGATTTGACTTAATTGCGTGAGAAAGAGACGAAAGAAAAGAGAAGATAGAACATACTGTATTATTTGAGTTGACAAAAACAGACCCTGCCAGCAATTATTTGAGTTGTTAAAACAGACATACACACATAGTAGTCCACATATACAAGTATATAGTGCAGTTGGAGTAAAATTAATTGAGCAAGAAAGAAAGAAAGAAAGAAAGAAAGAAAGTGGGTTTCTGTGGCAGTAAAAAAGAAGACTGGTTCCTTCCTTGCTCTTGTATACAGATCCGAGCTGAAACAGACCCAAAGAGTAGGTTTTTTAACACGAAAGAAAGAAAGAAAGAACGAAAGATGGTTATGTTTCTTCTCCTGGTGAAACCGGTTGGTCTGGATTCAAGTTTTGGAGTTAACATGGAGCGGTCGCATGTTTGCTAGATTTTATTTTAGGCTTTCAGACACTATGCTTTTAGTGATACAACGTGTGTTGACAAGTCGAGTCAACATATTTGCTAGATTTTTTTGTCAGGGTTCGTGTTTACTCAAAAAAAAAAGGTATTTGTGACCACCATTGATTGATTAATTGAGCCTTACTTGTTGTTGACCATGAAACAGTGTAAACGGCACAACTTTGCTTTGGGTTTGGTTTTCCATTTCCATTTGGTGGTGGATTCAGTTAGTCAATCGGATACTAGTTGTAACTTGCTAGTATGAGTATGAAATAAAAAGAGCAACTTGCAGCTACTCCCTCGGTTCTAAATTACTTGTCGTGGTTTTTGTTAAAATTTAAACTAAAACCACGACGAGTAATTTGGAACGGAGGGAGTAGATACTAGTTGCGAGCCATCCCATCGCGATCGCACGGCCGTGATATGTGTGAGCCTGGGACAGTTTTGGCACTTTTAGTGGGGGCGCGAGCGATTTGGTGTGGGTTGGGGGTGGGGGGGAAACATGAGCAGCTGGGATGTTGACCATGATTTCCTCTCCACCCGGGGTATAATTTCCCATGACATGGTTGACCCAGAGTGCGCTCTATGTCCAGTATTTTAGACCCAAAAATAGATACCAAAGCTTGGCATCGAACTCAAAACCAACGTGATGAGTACTAATAGCTATACTAGCCAACTAGACTACCACCCAGTTGGTACATTTGAACTACAATCTTATTTGTATGACGGAAACCTTACCAAGGTTTGCGAAGCGTGGGGCAGTGAATTGGTTCACCTATTCTTATTCCCACACCGGTTCACCGGGGGTTTTCCACTTACTTGATTTTTGGTCTCCCAATTCTTTTTCCATGTGGGTATTATCATTACACCCCGGTTCACCAAGTGTTTTTCTTCACTCACTCGGTTTTCAAGTCTCCTTTTTTGCATGGGGACTTTTATTCCCACAGCGCCTCACCGAATGTTTTTTCCACTCACCTGGTTATCAGCTTCCCGATTTTGCTTGCTGCGGGGGATGGGGAGGCAAAGAGAGTGCATGGATCGGGATTTGAACTCGGGTCTATTGAGTTGCTACTGACCCCAATAATCAACTCAGCCATCTTTGGTTGTTACCGACTATACGTAGACAACGTATTCAAACCCTTATCTTTAGTACCATATCAGAAAAGGTGTTTTTTTTCTTTTTTATTGGGTTTCTCTAGTCCATCATTGCATTACATTTTGTAACCATAGATGATGTCGGTACTGGAGAGGCTACCTGAGGACAAGGTTGATTTCAACAATTCTCGTGAGATACAGTAGTCGAGGTAATTATGTAGTTACGGAGTTACCCAATAGCACAAAGTAAAGTTATGAAGCTGCTCATGGTATAGTTACCAATTTGGTTATTACTACCTCTGTCCTAGTTTATTGGTCCCCTTAGTATTTTGTGTCAAACTTTGATTGTAGGTTTAACTAAGAAAATAATAATGCATCTCACCAAAAATTATATCATTGGATTCGTATTTGAACATAGTTTACAATGATATTGTTTTTGGTTACATGCATTAACATTTTGTTAGTTAAATCTAAGGTCAAAATTTAGCACAAAGTGCGAAGGGATCAATAAACTAGGATGGAGGTTATGTTGTTATTGGGTTGTTCTTGTTATAGTTATCATGCTGCTCATTTATAGTTATCATACTTGTCATGCTATAGTTAACAGGCTGCTCATGTCAAAGTTATCAAACTGCTCATGCTAAAGTTATTAGGATGCCCATGCTATAGTTACAAACATAAGGATTATGTACTTATCAGGCTGCCCGAGCTATAGTTTCTCTCTATTATTCCTTGGCGATCGTGACTGGGTTTGTGAACTTGTGATGGATCGAGATGTGCCTAGCACTATCACTTAATAAGAAGACATTTTGAGATATGATAACAGTGATATGTGAGTCATCTTGATGAGTAACTATGCTTTAGTAAGAATATTGGTGTTAAGATTTGTGATTCCCTATGCAAGCACGAAAGTCAATAGTTATGCAATGAAATTACATCCTACTTGTAGTGCATTATTCGGTGTTAGTTATGCTTAATGCTCGCTTATGAGATTTTTCGTTTCTTGGTTGGATGCTTCCCAATCTTTTGCTAGCCTTCATTTGCACTAAGTATGATCACTACTTGTGCATCCAAAATCCTTTTAAGCAGTTTTTGCCACATGAGTCCACTATACCTACCTATATGCGGTATTCTTTTGCCGTTCTAAGAAAATTTGTATGTGTCATCTCTAATTTTCAAAATAAAATTCTCTTTTGTTTTCTCGTACCGCTCGTGAAATGGTAGGGGGCGGCTAACATATTTCAATGCTAGATGTGTTATTCTCAAGATGAGTGTTTATTCATTTGTCATTGCATGAGAGTAGGTATTAGGGATGCCCAGTCCAGAAATGAAATATGAATTTACTTTATGTTGTCAAATAAAGTGTTGGTATGGAAGGCACCCATGGATACGGTTAGCCATGAAAAGTGAAAGTATGATGGAGAAAGGAATAAACTTTATTTTCTGTTTGGGAACCGCCTATGATATATCTAGCATGGAAAGTATTGGGAACTACTCGGTCATTTTCGTTGACAGGAAAAGCATGCCACCCAAAATGTTTTTATCTCTATTTTTTGCTTTGAGCTCTCGCACCTCTACAAATCCCTACTTCCCTCCGTGAAGGGCCTTTCTATTTACTTTATGCAATTTTTATTTTTACTTGAGTCTTCATCTTCTCTTATAAAGCACCAACTAAGGGGCATTACGATCGTACTTGAGCATTGGGTGTAGCTAATATGCGAGTGTGTTTCATGAATGGATCAATGATTGATCATAATGGGCTAGGGATAACTTGCTTTAGTGTTGATATTTTGAAAGACATGGTTGCTTGTTGATATGCTTGAGTATTAAAGTCTTCATGTCAAAACTAGACTATTTCTTTGAACCATATAAAAGTCCAAATGTCCATGCTACAAAGAAAAGAATGTGTGATGAACATGTTAGGCAGCATTCCACATCAAAAATTCTATTTTTATCATTTACCTACTCGAGAACGTGCAGGAATTAAGCTTGGGCATGTTGACACGTCTCCAACGTATCTATAAGTTTTGATTGTTCCATGTTATTATATTATCATTCTTGGATGTTTTACAATCATTTTATAGCAACTTTATATCATTTTTGGGACTAACCTATTGACATAGTGCCAAGTGCCAGTTGTTGTTTTCTGCTTGTTTTTTACATCGCAGGAAATTAATATCCAATGGAGTCCAAATGCAGCGAAAATTTTTGTGGATTTTTTCTGGACTAGAAGACACCTTTTGGGCCAAGAAAGTAGCTGAGGGGAGCTTCGAGGGGAGCATAACCCACCAGGGCGCGCCTGGGGGCCCAGGCGTGCCCAGGTGGGTTATGCCCACCTCGGCCGCCTCCCGCACCGCCTCTTTGCTCTATAAATACCCCCAATATTCCAGAAACCCTAGGGGAGTCGACGAAAATCAATTCCAGCTGCCGCAAGTTCTAGAACCACCAGATCCAATCTAGACACCATCACGGAGGGGTTCATCATCCTCAGTTGTGCCTCTCTGATGATGCGTGAGTAGTTCATTGTAGACCTACAGGTCCATAGTTAGTAGCTAGATGGCTTCCTCTCTCTCTCTCTCTCTCTCTCTCTCTCTCTCTCTCTCTTGATTCCCAATACAATGGTCTCTTAGAGATCTATTTGATGTAACTCTTTTTGCGGTGTTTTTGTTGGGATCCGATGAACTTTGAGTTTATGATCAGATCTATGTTTTTATCCATGAAAGTTACTTGAGTCCTTTGATCTCTTATATGCATGATTACTTATAGCCTCGTATTTCTTCTTCGAATCTTTGGTTTAGTTAGGCCAACTAGATCGATTTTTCTTGCCATGGGAAGGTGTGCTTTGTGATGGGTTCGATCTTACGGTGCTTGATCCTAGTGATAGAAGGGGAACCGACATGTATGTATCGTTGCTATTAAGGATAACAAGATGGGGTCTATTTCTACATGAATATATCTTGTCTACATCATGTCCTCATTCTTATTGCATTACTTTATTTCTCCATGAATTAGTACACTAAATGCATGCTGGATAGCAGTCGATGTGTGGAGTAATAGTAGTAGATGCAGGCAGGAGTCGGTCTACTAATCTTGGACGTGATGCCTAAATAATGATCATTGCCTAGATATCGTCATGATTATTTGAAGTTCTATCAATTGCCCAACAGTAATTTGTTTACCCATCGTATGCTATTTTTCTTGAGAGAAGCCACTAGTGAAATCTACAGCCCCCGATTCTCTTCTTTATCATATTTGCCTTCGAGATATATTTTTATTTGCTTTTATTTTCAGATCTATTAATCCAAAAACACAAAAATACCTCGCTGAATTTTATTTGCTTTTAGTTGCACCTATCACTTTATTAAAATTTTCACCAGTCCACGTGCCAATTTCTGGCGCCATTACGAGAAAGGGATTGACAACCACTTTAACACGTCGGGATGCAAGTATTTGTTCTTTGTGTGCAGGTAATATTTATGTAGTGTTGCTTGGTTCTCCTACTGGTTCGATAACCTATTGGGGAACGTAGTAATTTCAAAAAAAAAATCCTACGCACACGCAAGATCATGGTGATGCATAGCAACGAGAGGGGAGAGTGTTGTCCACGTACCCTCGTGAGCCGTGAAGCGAAGCGTTATGACAACGCGGTTGATGTAGTCGTACGTCTTCACTATCTGACCGATCCAAGCACCGAACGTACGGCACCTCCGAGTTCAGCACACGTTCAGCTCGATGACGATCCCCGGACTCCGATCCAGTAGGGTGCCGGGGATGAGTTCCGTCAGCACGACAGCGTGGTGACGATGATGACGTTCTACCGACGCAGGGCTTCGCCTAAGCACCTCAACGATATGACTGAAGTGGAATATGGTGGAGGGGGGCACTGCACATGGCTAAGGAACGATCACGAAGATCAACTTGTGTGTCTTGGGGTGCCCCCTGCCCCCGTATATAAAGGAGCAGGGGGGAGGCCGGCCGACCGTAGGGGGCGCGCCAAGGAGGGGGGAGTCCTCCTAGTGGGAGTAGGACTCCCCTTTCCTAGTCCCACTAGGAAGGAGGAAGGGGGAAGGAAAGAGAGGGAGAGGTAGAGGGAGAGAGGGGCCGCGCTCCCCTCCCCTAGTCCAATTCGGACTACCCATGGAGGGGCGCCACCTCCTGGGCTGCTGCCCTCTCTCTCCCCTCAGGCCCACTAAGGCCCAATACTTCCCGGGGTTCGGTAACCCCTCCGGCACTCGTTTTCTCGAAATCACCGGAACACTTCCGGTGTCCGAATATAGTCGTCCAATATATCAATCTTTATGTCTCGACCATTTCGAGACTCCTCGTCATGTCCGTGATCATATCCGGTACTCTGAACAACCTTCGGTACATCAAAACTTATAAACTCATAATAAAACTGTCATCGTAACGTTAAGCGTGTGGACCCTACGGGTTCGAGAACTATGTAGACATGACCTAGAACTGTTCCTGGTCAATAACCAATAGCGGAACCTGGATGCTCATATTGGATCTTACATATTCTACGAATATCTTTATCGTTCAAACCGCATAACAACATACGTTGTTCCCTTTGTCATCGGTATGTTACTTACCCGAGATTTGATCGTCGGTATCCAATACCTAGTTCAATCTCGTTACCGGCAGTCTCTTCACTCGTTACGTAATGCATCATTCCGTAACTAACTCATTAACTACGTTGCTTGCAAGGCTTATAGTGATGTGCATTACCGAGAGGGCCCAGAGATACCTCTCCGACAATCGGAGGGACAAAACCTAATCTCGAAACACGCCAACTCAACATGTACCTTCGGAGACACCTGTAGAGCTCCTTTATAATCACCCAGTTACATTGTGACGTTTGGTAGCACACAAAGTGTTCCTCCGGTAAACGGGAGTTGCATAATCTCATAGTTGTAGGAACTTTGTATAAGTCATGAAGAAAGCAATAGCAACATACTAAACGATCAAGTGCTAGGCTAACGGGATGGGTCATGTCAATCACATCATTCTCCTAATGATGTGATCCCATTAATCAAATGACAACAAATGTCTATGGTTAGGAAACATAACCATCTTTGATTAATGAGCTAGTCAAGTAGAGGCATACTAGTGACATTATGTTTGTCTATGTATTCACACATGTATCATGTTTCCGGTTAATACAATTCTAGCATGAATAATAAACATTTATCATGATATGAGGAAATAAATAATAACTTTATTATTGCCTCTAGGGCATATTTCTTTCAGTCTCCCACTTGCACTAGAGTCAATAATCTAGATTACACAGTAATGATTCAAACACCCATGGAGTCTTGGTGCTGATCATGTTTTGCTCGTGGAAGAGGCTTAGTCAACGGGTCTGCAACATTCAAATCCGTATGTATCTTGCAAATCTCTATGTCTCCCACAGAGTTGGTCCGGATGGAATTGAAGCGTCTCTTGATGTGCTTGGTCCTCTTGTGAAATCTGGATTCCTTTGCCAAGGCAATTGCACCGATATTGTCACAGAAGATCTTCATTGGTCCCGATGCACTAGGTATGACACCTAGATAGGAAATGAACTCCTTCATCCAGACTCCTTCATTTGCTGCTTCCGAAGGAGCTATGTACTCCGCTTCGCATGTAGATCCCGCCACGATGCTTTGTTTAGAACTGCACCAACTTACAGCTCCACCATTTAATAAGAACACGTATCCGGTTTGTGATTTAGAATCGTCTGGATCAGTGTCAAAGCTTGCATCGACGTAACCATTTACAACTAGCTCTTTGTCACCTCCATAAACGAGAAACATATCCTTAGTCCTTTTCAGGTATTTCAGGATGTTCTTGACCGCTGTCCAGTGATCCACTCCTGGATTACTTTGGTACCTTCCTGCCAAGCTTATTGCTAAGCATACGTCAGGTCTAATACACAGCATTGCATACATGATAGTGAAGGAAATATGCCCTAGAGGCAATAATAAAGTTATTATTTATTTCCTTATTTCATGATAAATGTTTATTATTCATGCTAGAATTGTATTAACCGGAAACATAATACATGTGTGAATACATAGACAAACATAGTGTCACTAGTATGCCTCTACTTGACTAGCTCGTTTATCAGAGATGGTTATGTTTCCTAGCCATGGACAAAAGAGTTGTCATTTGATTAACGGGATCACATCATTAGGAGAATGATGTGATTGACTTGACCCATTCCGTTAGCTTAGCACTTGATCGTTTAGTATGTTGCTAATTGCTTTCTTCATGACTTATACAAAGTTCCTGGAACTATGAGATTGTGCAACTCCCGTTTACCGGAAGAACACTTTGTGTGCTACCAAACGTCACAACATAACTGGGTGATTATAAAGGTGCTCTCTGGTGTTTCGAAGGTACATGTTGGGTTGGCATAATTCGAGATTAGGATTTGTCACTCCGATTGTCGGAGAGGTATCTCTGGGCCCTCTCGGTAATACTCATCACCTAAGCCTTGCAAGCATGTAACTAATGAGTTAGTTATGAGATGATGTATTACGGAACGAGTAAAGAGACTTGCTGTAACGAGATTGAACTAGGTATTGATACCGACGATCAAATCTCGGGCAAGTAACATACCGATGACAAAGGAACAACGATGTTGTTATGCGGTCCGACCGATAAAGATCTTCGTAGAATATGTAGGAACCAATATGGGCATCCAGGTCCCGCTATTGGTTATTGACCGAGACGTGTCTCGGTCATGTCTACATTGTTCTCGAACCGTAGGGTCCGCACGCTTAATGTTTGATTTACGCTTATATTATGAGTTTATGAGTTTTGATGTATCAAGGAGTTCGAGTCCCGGATGAGATCGGGACATGACGAGGAGTCTCGAAATGGTTGAGACGTAAAGATCGAAATATTGGACGACTATATTCGAGTTCGGAAAGGTTCCGAGTCATTCGGTATTTATCGAGTACCTGAGAGTTACGGAATTCGCGGGGAGAAGTATTGGGCCTTATTGGGCCTCAAGGAAAGAGAGAGGGGCTGCCTAGGGCAGGCCGCGCCCCAAGGCCTAGTCCGAATTGGACTAGGGGAGGCCGCACCCTCCTTCCTTCCCTTCTCTCTTCCCTTCCTAGTCTCCTACTCCTACTACATGGAAGGATCCCTAGTTGGACTAGGAAAGGGGAATCCTACTCCGGTGGGAGTAGGACTCCCCTATGCGCGCCTCCTCCTAGGCCGGCCTCCTCCTCCCTCCCTCCTTTATATCTAGGCGGGGGCACCCTGACACACAAGTTGATCATTAAGATCGTTCCTTAGCCGTGTGCGGTGCCCCTCCACGATATTATACCTCGGTCATATTGTAGCGGTGCTTAGGCGAAGCCTGCGCGACAGAGAACATCAAGATCGTCACCACGCCGTCGTGCTGACGGAACTCCTCCCCGCACCTCTGCTGGATCGGAGATCGGGGAGCGTCATCGAGCTATACGTGTGTCAAGAACTCGGAGGTGCCGGAGTAACGGTGCTTGGATCGGTTGGACCGGGAGGACGTACGACTACTTCCTCTACGTTGCGTCAACGCTTCCGCTTCGGTCTACGAGGGTACGTAGACAACACTCTCCCCTCTTGTTGCTATGCATCACCATGATCTTGCGTGTGCGTAGGAAAATTTTGAAATTACTACGTTCCCCTACAGTGGTATCAGAGCCAGGTTTTATGTGTTGATGTTATATGCACGAGTAGAACACAAGTTAGTTGTGGACGATATAAGTCATACTACCTACCAGCATGTCATACTTTGGTTCAGCGGTATTGTTGGATGAAGCGGCCCGGACCGACATTACGCGTACGCTTACGCGAGACTGGTTTTACCGCCATGCTTTGCACACAGGTAACTAGCGGGTGTCTGTTTCTCCAACTTTAGTTGAACCGAGTGTGGCTACGCCCGGTCCTTGTGAAGGTTAAAACGGAGTCTATTTGACAAACTATCGTTGTGGTTTTGATGCGTAGGTAAGAATGGTTCTTGCTAAGCCCGTAGCAGCCACGTAAAATTTGCAACAACAAAATAGAGGACGTCTAACTTGTTGAAATCAACGAAGGTAGAAATCAATAAAAGACCATCAAGTCTTGATGATTGACAAGACCACTAGTTTCAAGAGAAGGGCAAAGGGAAAGAAAGGGAACTTCAAGTGGAAAGACAAGCAAGTTGTCACTCCTGCGAAGAAGCCCAAAGTTGGACCATAGCCTGTTTACAATGCAAAGGAAATGGTCACTGGAAGCGGAAATGCCCTGAATATTTGGTGGATAAGAAGGATGGCAAAGTGAACAAGGGTATATTTGATATCTGATTATTGATGTGTGCCTTACTAGTGTTTATAGTAGCCCCGAGTATTTGATACTTGTTAGGTTGCTAAGATTAGTAACTCGAAACAGGAGTTCTGTATCAAACAGAGACTAGTTGAAGGAAAGTGACGATGAGTGTTGGAAGTAGTTCCAAGATTGATATGATCATCATCGCACACTCCCTATACTTTCGGGATTAGTGTTAAAACCTAAATAAATGTTATTTAGCGTTTGCATTGAGCATGAATATGATTTGATCATGTTTATTGCAATACGGTTATTCATTTAAAGTCGAGAATAATTGTTGTTACATTTACATGAATAAAACCTTCAATGGTCATACACCCAATGAAAATAGTTTGTTGGATCTCGATCGTAGTGATACACATATTCGTAATATTGATGCCAAAAGATGCAAAGTTAATAATGATAGTGCAACTTATTTGTGGCCTTGCCGTTTGGGTCATATCGATTGTAAAGCGCATGAAGAAACTCCATAAAGATGGATTTTGGAATCACTTGGTTATGAATCATTTGATGCTTGCGAACCGTGCCTTTTGGGCAAGATGACTAAAACTCCGTTCTTGAACAATGGAATGAGCAACAAACTTGTTGGAAATAATACATCTTGATGTATGCGAGACCAATGAGTATTAAGGCTCGTGGCGAGTATCGTTATTTTCTGACCTTCACAGATGATTTAAGCAGATATGGGTATATCTACTTGATGAAACATAAGTCTGAAATAGTTGAAAGGTTCAAAGAATTTCAGAGTGAAGTGGAAAATCATCGTGACAAGAAAATAAAGTTTCTGCGATCGATCGTGGAGGAGAATATTTGAGTTCTGAGTTTGGCCTTCATATAAAACAAATGTGGAATAGTTTCACGATTCACGCCACCGAACACTACAACATTATGGTGTGTCGAACGTCGAATCGTATTTTATAAGATATGGTGCGATCTATGATGTCTCTTACGGTTTACCACTATCGTTTTGGGGTTATGCATTAGAGACAGCTGCATTCACTTGAAATAGGGCACCATCTAAATCCGTTGAGGCGACACCGTATGAACTATGGTTTAGCGATAAACCTAAAGCTGTCGTTTCTTAAAGTTTGGGGCTATGATGCTTATGTGAAAAAGTTTCATCTGATAAGCTCAAACCCAAATCGGAGAATGCGTCTTCATAGAATACCCAAAGGAAACTGTTGGGTACACCTTCTATCACAGATCCGAAGGCAAGATATTCATTGCTAAAATGGATCCTTTCTAGAGAAGGAGTTTCTCTCGAAAGAAGTGAGTGGGAGGAAAGTAGAACTTGATGAGGTAGCTGTACTGTTCCTTGTTGGAAAGTAGTTCATCACGAAATCAGTTCATGTGACAAATACACCAATTAGTGAGGAAGCTAATGATATTGATCATGAAACTTCAGATCAAGTTACTAGAACCTCGTAGGACTTCGAGTAAGATCCGCACTAGAGTGGTGTAGTAATCATGTTCGGAAGTCATGTTACTAGACCATGATGAACCTACGAACTATGAGGAAGCGATGATGAGCCCAGATTCATGAAATGGCTCGAGGCCATAAAATCTGAGATATGATCCATGTATGAGAACAAAGTATGGACTTTGATTGACTTGCTCGATGATCGCAAGCCATGTTAAATAAATGGATCTTCAAGAGGAAGACGGGCGCGATAGTAGTATTACTATCTACCAAGCTCGACTTGTTGCGAAAGGTTTTCAACAAGTTCAAGGTGTTGAATACGATGAGATTTTCTCACTCAGATCGATGCTTAACTCTCTCGAATCATGTTAGCAATTGCCACATTTTATGAAATCTGGCAAATGGATGTCAAAACTGCATTCCTTAATGGATTTATTAAAGAAGAGTTGTATATGATGCAAACAGAAGGTTTTGTCAATCCTAAAGGTGCTAACAAAATATGCAAGCTCCAGCGATCCATCTATGGACTGGTGCAAGCATCTCGGAGTTGGAATATACGCTTTGATAAGTTGATCAAAGCATATAGTTTTATATGGACTTACGATGAAGCCTGTATTTACAATAAAATGAGTGGGAGCACTACATCCTTTCTGATTAGTATATGTGAGTGACATATTGTTGATCAGAAATGATGTAGAATTTTTCTGCAAAGCATAAAGGAGTGTTTTAAAGTTCTTTAAAAGGAAAAGACCTCAGTAAAAGCTACATACATATTAAGCATCAAGATCTATTGAGATAGATCAAGACGCTTGATAAGATTTTCAATGAGTACATACCTTGGCAAGATTTTAAAATAGTTCAAAATGGAACAGTCAAAGAAAGAGTTCTTGCATGTGTTGCAAAGGTATGAAATTGAGTAAGACTCAAATCCTGACCACAGAAGAAAATAGAAAGAGAATGAAAAGTCATTCCCTATGCCTCAGTCATAGGTTCTATAAAGTATGATGTGCTATGTACGAGACCTATTGTATACCTTGCTCGAATCGGCAAGGAGTGCGATAGTGATCTAGGAGTAGATCATGGACATTGGTCAAGAATATCCTTAGTAAGGACTAAGGAGATGTTTCTCGATTATGGAGGGATAAAGAGTTTGTTGTAAAAGTTACATCGGTGCAAACTTTTACACCGATCCGAAGACTCTAAGTCTCAATCTGGATACATATTGAAAGTGGGAGCAATTAGCTAGAGTAGCTCCGTGCGAGCATTCGGACATAAAATATTTGCAAAATACATACGGCTCGAATGTGACAGACCCGTTGACTAAGCTTCTCTCACGAGCAAAACATGATCACACCTTAAACCCTTTGGATGTTGGTCACATGATGATGTGAACTATGGGTGTTAATCATATCTGAGATATGAATATTGGTGTTAAATCACATGGCGATGTGAACTAGATTATTGACTCTAGTGCAAGTGGGAGATGAAGGAAATATGCCCTAGAGGCAATAATAAAGTTATTATTTATTTCCTTATTTCATGATAAATGTTTATTATTCATGCTAGAATTGTATTAACCGGAAACATAATACATGTGTGAATACATAGACAAACATAGTGTCACTAGTATGCCTCTACTTGACTAGCTGGTTTATCAGAGATGGTTATGTTTCCTAGCCATGGACAAAAGAGTTGTCATTTGATTAACGGGATCACATCATTAGGAGAATGATGTGATTGACTTGACCCATTCCGTTAGCTTAGCACTTGATCGTTTAGTATGTTGCTAATTGCTTTCTTCATGACTTATACAAAGTTCCTGGAACTATGAGATTGTGCAACTCCCGTTTACCGGAAGAACACTTTGTGTGCTACCAAGCGCCACAACGAATCGGGTGATTATAAAGGTGCTCTCTGGTGTTTCGAAGGTACATGTTGGGTTGGCATAATTGAGATTAGGATTTGTCACTCCGATTGTCGGAGAGGTATCTCTGGGCCCTCTCGGTAATACTCATCACCTAAGCCTTGCAAGCATGTAACTAATGAGTTAGTTATGAGATGATGTATTACGAGCGAGTAAAGAGACTTGCGGTAACAAGATTGAACTAGGTATTGGATACCGACGATCAAATCTCGGGCAAGTAACATACCGATGACAAAGGGAACAACGTATGTTGTTATGCGGTCCGACCGATAAAGATCTTCGTAGAATATGTAGGAACCAATATGGGCATCCAGGTCCTGCTATTGGTTATTGACGGAGGCGTGTCTCGGTCATGTCTACATTGTTCTCGAACCGTAGGGTCCTTGCACGCTTAATGTTTGACGACGGTTATATTATGAGTTTATGAGTTTTGATGTACCGAAGGAGTTGAGTCCCGGATGAGATCGGGGACATGACGAGGAGTCTCGAAATGGTCGAGACGTAAAGATCGAAATATTGGATGACTATATTCGAGTTCAAAAGGTTCCGAGTCATTCGGTATTTATCGAGTCTTGGAGAGTTACGGAATTCGCCGGGAGAAGTATTGGGCCTTATTGGGCCTGGGAAAGAGAGAGGGTTGCCTAGGGCAGGCCGCGCCCCCAAGGCCTAGTCCGGGTGGACTAGGGAGGGCCGCACCCTCCTTCCTTCCTTCTCTCTTCCCTTCCTAGTCTCCTACTCCTACTACATGGAAGGATCCCTAGTTGGACTAGGAAAGGGAATCCTACTCGGTGGGAGTAGGACTCCCCTATGCGCGCCTCCTCCTAGGCCGGCCTCCTCCTCCCTCCCTCCTTTATATACGGGGCGGGGGCACCCCGACACACAAGTTGATCATTAAGATCGTTCCTTAGCGTGTGCGGTGCCCCCTCCACGATATTATACCTCGGTCATATTGTAGCGGTGCTTAGGCGAAGCCTGCGACAGAGAACATCAAGATCGTCACCACGCCGTCGTCCGACGGAACTCCTCCCGCACCTCTGCTGGATCGGAGATCGGGAGCGTCATCGAGCTGTACGTGTGTCAAGAACTCGGAGGTGCCGAGTAATGTGCTTGGATCGGTTGGACCGGAGGACGACGACTACTTCCTCTCGTTGCGTCAACGCTTCCGCTTCGGTCTACGAGGGTACGTAGACAACACTCTCCCCTCTTGTTGCTATGCATCACCATGATCTTTCGTGTGCGTAGGAAAATTTTGAAATTACTACGTTCCCCTACAGATAGAGCCTATGGCTGAAGCATAGGGAACATCTTTCATTTTCTCTCTATCTTCTGCTGTGGTCAGGCATTGAGTCTGACTCAACTTCACACCTTGTAATACAGGCAAGAACCCTTTCTTTGCCTGATCCATTTTGAACTTTTTCAAAACTTTATCAAGGTATGTGCTTTGTGAAAGTTCAATTAAGCGTCTAGATCTATATCTATAGATCTTGATGCCCAATATGTAAGCAGCTTCACCGAGGTCTTTCATAGAAAAACTTTTATTCAAGTATCCCTTTATGCTATCCAGAAATTCTATATCATTTCCGATCAACAATATGTCATCTACAAATAATATCAGAAATGCTACAGAGCTCCCACTCACTTTCTTGTAAATACAGTCTTCTCCAAAAGTCTGTATAAAACCATATGCTTTGATCACACTATCAAAGCGTTTATTCCAACTCCGAGATGCTTGCACCAGTCCATAAATGGATCGCTGGAGCTTGCACACTTTGTTAGCACCTTTTGGATCGACAAAACCTTCCGGTTGCATCATATACAACTCTTCTTCCAGAAATCCATTCAGGAATGCAGTTTTGACATCCATTTGCCAAATTTCATAATCATAAAATGCGGCAATTGCTAACATGATTCGGACAGACTTAAGCATCGCTACGGGTGAGGAAGTCTCATCGTAGCAACTTCTTGAACTTGTCGAAAACCTTTTGCAACAAGTAGAGCTTTGTAGACAGTTACATTACCATTAGCGTCAGTCTTCTTCTTGAAGATCCATTTATTCTCAATGGCTTGCCAATCATCGGGCAAGTCAACCAAAGTCCATACTTTGTTCTCATACATGGATCCCATCTCAGATTTCATGGCTTCAAGCCATTTTGCGGAATCTGGGCTCATCATCGCTTCCTCATAGTTCGTAGGTTCGTCATGGTCAAGTAACATGACTTCCAGAATAGGATTACCGTACCACTCTGGTGCGGATCTTTGTGGTAGACCTACAAGGTTCAGTAGAAACTTGATCTAAAGTTTCATGATCAATATCATTAGCTTCCTCACTAATTGGTGTAGTTGTCACAGGAACCGGTTCTTGTGATGAACTACTTTCCAATAAGGGAGCAGGTATAGTTACCTCATCAAGTTCTACTTTCCTCCCACTCACTTCTTTCGAGAGAAACTCCTTCTCTAGAAAGGATCCGAATTTAGCAACGAAAATCTTGCCCTCAGATCTATGATAGAAGGTGTACCCAATAGTCTCTTTTGGGTATCCTATGAAGGCACATTTCTCCGATTTGGGTTCGAGCTTATCTGGTTGACGTTTCTTCACATAAGCATCGCAGCCCCAAACTTTAAGAAACGACAACTTTGGTTTCTTGCCAAACCACAGTTCATAAGGCATCGTCTCAACGGATTTTGATGGTGCCCTATTTAACGTAAATGCAGCCGTCTCTAAAGCATAACCCCAAAACGATAGCGGTAAATCAGTAAGAGACATCATAGATCGCACCATATCTAGTAAAGTACGATTACGATGTTCGGACACACCATTTCGTTGTGGTGTTTCGGGTGGCGTGAGTTGCGAAACTATTCCGCATTGTTTCAAATGTAAACCAAACTCATAACTCAAATATTCTCCTCCATGATCAGATCATAGAAATTTTATTTTCTTGTTACGATGATTTTCCACTTCACTCTGAAATTCTTTGAACTTTTCAAATGTTTCAGACTTGTGTTTCATCAAGTAGATATACCCATATCTGCTCAAATCATCTGTGAAGGTGAGAAAATAACGATACCCGCCGCGAGCCTCAATATTCATTGGACCACATACATTAGTATGTATGATTTCCAATAAATCAGTTGCTCGCTCCATAGTTCCGGAGAACAGCGTTTTAGTCATCTTGCCCATGAGGCACGGTTCGCAAGTACCAAGTGATTCATAATCAAGTGATTCCAAAAGTCCATCAAGATGGAGTTTCTTCATGCGCTTTACAATCGATATGACCTAAACGGCAAGTGCCACAAATAAGTTGCACTATCATTATCAACTCTGCATCTTTTGGCTTCAACATTATGAATATGTGTATCACTACTATTGAGATTCAATAAAAATAGACCACTCTTCAAGGGTGCATGACCATAAAAGATATTACTCATATAAATAGAACAACCATTATTCTCTGATTTAAATGAATAACCGTCTCGCATCAAACAAGATCCAGATATAATGTTCATGCTCTATGCTGGCAGCAAATAACAATTATTTAGGTCTAAAACTAATCCCGATGGTAGATGTAGAGGTAGCGTGCCGACCACGATCACATCGACTTTGGAACCATTTCTCACGCGCATTGTCACCTCGTCCTTAGCCAATCTTCGCTTAATCCGTAGTCCCTGTTTCGAGTTGCAAATATTAGCAATGTAACCAAGTATCAAATACCTGTGTACTATCTGCGAGCATTAGTAAGGTACACATCAATGACATGTATATCACATATACCTTTGTTCACTTTGTCATCCTTCTTATCCGCCAAATACTTGGGGCAGTTCCGCTTCGAGTGTCCAGTCTGCTTGCACTAGAAGCACTCGGCCTCGTGCTTAGGTCCAGACTTGGGTTTCTTCTCTTGAGCAGCAACTTGTTTGCTGTTCTTCTTGAAGTTCCTTCTTCTTCCCTTTACCCTTTTTCTTGGCGGTGGTCTTATTGACCATCAACACTTGATGCTCCTTTTGATTTCTACCTCCGCAGCCTTTAGCATTGCGAAGAGCTCGGAATAGTCTTGTCCATCCCTTGCATATTATAGTTCATCACGAAGCTCTTGTAGCTTGGTGGCGTGATTGAAGAATTTCATCGGTGACACTATCATCGGAAGATTAACTCCCAGTTGAATCAAGTGATTATTATACCCGGACATCTTGAGTATGTGTTCACCGATGTAACTATTCTCCTCCATCTTATAGCTATAGAACTTATTGGAGACTTCATATCTCTCAATCCGGACATTTGCTTGAAATATTAACTTCAACTCTGGAACATCTCATATGCTCCATGACGCTCAAAACGTCGTTGAAGACCCGGTTCCAAGCCGTAAAGCATGGCACACTCGAACTATCGAGTAGTCATCAGCTTTGCTCTACCAGACGTTCTTAACATCGCGATTGCAGATCGGCAGGCTGGCACCCAGCGGTGCTTCCAGGACGTAATTCTTTTGCGCAACAATGAGGATAATCCTCAGGTTACGGACCCAGTCCGTGTTATTGCTACCATCATCTTTCAACTTAGCTTTCTCATGGAACGCATTAAAATTCAACGGAACAACAGCACGAGCCATCTATCTACAACAAACATAGACAACCAAAATACTATCAGGTACTAAGTTCATGATAAATTGAAGTTCAATTAATCATATTACTTAAGAACTCCCACTTAGACAGACATCTCTCTAGTCATCTAAGTGATCACGTGATCCAAATCAACTAAACCATGTCCTATCATCACGTGAGATGGAGTAGTTTCAATGGTTAACATCTCTATGTTGATCATATCTACTATATGATTCACGTTCGACCTTTCGGTCTCCGTGTTCCGAGGCCATATCTGTATATGCTAGGCTCGTCAAGTTTAACCTGAGTATTCCGCGTGTGCAACTGTTTTGCACCCGTTGTATTTGAACGTAGAGCCTATCACCCCCCATCATCACGTGGTGTCTCAGCACGAAGAACTTTCACAACGGTGCATACTCAAGGAGAACACTTCTTGATAATTAGTGAGAGATCATCTCAAAATGCTACCGTCAATCAAAGGAAGATAAGATGCATAAAGGATAAACATCACATGCAATCAATATAAGTGATATGATATGGCCATCATCATCTTGTGCTTGTGATCTTCATCTCCGAAGCACCGTCGTGATCACCATCGTCACCGGCGCGACACCTTGATCTCCATCGTAGCATCGTTGTCGTTACGCCATCTATTGTTTCTACGACTATCACTACCACTTAGTGATAAAGTAAAGCCATTACAGGACATTTGCATTTCATACAATAAAGCGACAATCATATGGCTCCTGCCAGTTGCCGATAACTTCGGTTACAAAACATGATCATCTCATACAATAAAATATAGCATCACGTCTTGACCATATCACATCACAACATGCCCTACAAAAACAAGTTAGACGTCCTCTACTTTGTTGTTGCAAATTTTACGTGGCTGCTACGGGCTGAGCAAGAACCGTTCTTACCTACGCATCAAAACCACAACGATAGTTTGTCAAGTTAGTGTTGTTTTAACCTTCGCAAGGACTGGGCGTAGCCACACTCGGTTCAACTGAAGTGAGAGAGACAGACAACCGCCAGTCACCTTTAAGCACGAGTGCTTGTAACGGTGAAACCAGTCTCGCGTAAGCGTACGCGTAATGTCGGTCCGGGCCGCTTCATCTCACAATACCGCTGAACCAAAGTATGACATCTTTGGTAAGCAAGATGACTTGTATCGCCCACAACTCACTTGTGTTCTACTCGTGCATATGACATCTACGCATAAAACCAGGCTCGGATGCCACTGTTGGGGAACGTAGTAATTTCAAAAAAAATCCTATGCACACGCAAGATCATGGTGATGCATAGCAACGAGAGGGGAGAGTGTTGTCCACGTACCCTCGTAGACTGTAAGCGGAAGCATTATGACAACGCAGCTGATGTAGTCGTACGTCTTCACGATCCAACCGATCCAAGCACCGAACGTACGGCACCTCCGAGTTCAGCACACGTTCAGCTCGATGACGATCCCCGGACTCCGATCTAGCAGGGTGTTGGGGATTAGTTCCGTCAGCACAACGGCATGGTGACGATGATGATGTTCTACCGACGCAGGGCTTCTCCTAAGCACCGCAACGATATGACCGAAGTGGAATATGGTGGAGGGGGGCACCGCACACGGCTAAGGAACGATCACGAAGATCAACTTGTATGTCTTGGGGTGCCCCCTGCCTCTGTATATAAAGGAGCAAGGGGGGAGGCCGGCCGGCCCTAGGGGGCGCGCCAAGGAGGGGGAGTCCTCCTCCTAGTGGGAGTAGGACTCCCCTTTCCTACTCTCACTAGGAAGGAGGATGGGGGAAGGAAAGAGAGGGAGAGGTAGAGGGAAAGAGGGGCCACGCCCCCCTCCCCTAGTCCAATTAGGACTCCCCATGGGGGGGAGCCACCTCCTGGGCTGCTGCCCTCTCTCTCCCCTCAGGCCCACTAAGGCCCAATACATCCCCGGGGTTCGGTAACCCTCCCAAGCACTCCGGTTTTCTCCGAAATCACCCGGAACACTTCCGGTGTCCGAATATAGTCGTCCAATATATCAATCTTTATGTCTCGACCATTTCGAGACTCCTCGTCATATCCGTGAGCATATCCGGTACTCCTAACAACCTTCGGTACATAAAAAATTATAAACTCATAATAAAACTGTCATCGTAACGTTAAGCGTGCGGACCCTACGGGTTCGAGAACTATGTAGACATGACCTAGAACTATTCCTGGTCAATAACCAATAGCGGAACCTGGATGCTCATATTGGCTCCTACATATTCTACGAAGATCTTTATCGGTCAAACCGCATAACAACATATGTTGTTCCCTTTGTCATCGGTATGTTACTTACCCGAGATTTGATCGTCGGTATCCAATACCTAGTTCAATCTTGTTACCAGCAAGTCTCTTTACTCGTTACGTAATGCATCATTCCATAACTAACTCATTAGCTACATTGCTTGCAAGGCTTATAGTGATGTGCATTACCGAGAGGGCCCAGAGATACCTCTCCGACAATCGGAGTAACAAAACCTAATCTCGAAATATGCCAACTCAACATGTACCTTCGGAGACACCTGTAGAGCTCCTTTATAATCACCCGATTCGTTGTGACGTTTGGTAGCACACAAAGTGTTCCTCCGTAAGCACGGAGTTGCATAATCTCATAGTTGTAGGAACTTTGTATAAGTCATGAAGAAAGCAATAGCAACATACTAAACGATCAAGTGCTAGGCTAACAGAATGGATCATGTCAATCACATCATTCTCTTAATGATGTGATCCCGTTAATCAAATGACAACACATGTCTATGGTTAGGAAACATAACCATCTTTGATTAATGAGCTAGTCAAGTAGAGGCATACTAGTGACGTTATGTTTGTCTATGTATTCACACATGTATCATGTTTTCGGTTAATACAATTCTAGCATGAATAATAAACATTTATCATGATATGAGGAAATAATTAATAACTTTATTATTGTCTCTAGGGCATATTTCCTTCATAACCTTGGTCTCATCACTGAGGAAAATACCTACCGTTGTTGTGCTGCATCATCCCTTCCTCTTTGGGGAAATATCGACGTAGTTCAAGCCAAAATTAGAGACCTACGAGCGGGCCCACAAGACCTAGGGGCGCGCCTAGGGGGGTAGGGCGCGCCCCCAGGCTTGTGTGAAGGAAATGCCCTAGAGGCAATAATGAAGTTATTATTTATTTCCTTATATCATGATAAATGTTTATTATTCATGCTAGAATTGTATTAACCGGAAACATAATACATGTGTGAATACATAGACAAACATAGTGTCACTAGTATGCCTCTACTTGACTAGCTCGTTTATCAAAGATGGTTATGTTTCCTGGCCAAAAGAGTTGTCATTTGATTAACGGGATCACATCATTAGGAGAATGATGTGATTGACATGACCCATTCCGTTAGCCTAGCACTTGATCGTTTAGTATATTGCTATTGTTTTCTTCATGACTTATACATGTTCCTCGTAACTATGAGATTATGCAACTCCCTGCTACTCGGAGGAACACTTTGGGTGCTACCAAACGTCACAACTTAACTAGGTGATTATAAAGGAGTACTGTGTGTCTCCAAAGGTACATGTTGGGTTGGCATTTTTCGAGATTAGGTTTTGTCACTCCGATTGTCGGAGAGGTATCTCTGCCCTCTCAAGAATGCACATCACTATAAGCCTTTCAAGCAATGTAGCTAATGAGTTAGTTACGAATGATGCATTACATAACGAGTAAAGAGACTTGCCGGTAACAAGATTGAACTAGGTATTGATACCGACGATCAATCTCGGACAAGTAACATACCGATGACAAAGGAACAACTGTTGGGAACGTTGCAGAAAATTAAAAATTTTCCTACGGTTTCACCAAGATCCATCTATGAGTTCATCTAAGCAACGAGTCATGGGAGAGAGTTTGCATCTACATACCACTTGTAGATCGCGTGCGGAAGCTTGCAAGGGATGGTGATGATGGAGTCGTACTCGACGTGATTCAGATCACCGATGTCCAAGTGCTGAACGGACAGCACCTCCGCGCTCAACACACGTGACGGGACGGAGACGTCTCCTCCTTCTTGATCCAGCAAGGGGAAGGAGAAGTTGATGATGATCCAAGAAGACGACGGCGTGGTGGTGGATGCTGTGAGAACTCCAGCAGGCTTCGCCAAGCGACTACGGAGGAGGACGAGGTGTAGCGGGGAGAGGAGGCGCAAAGCAATGGTGCGGCTGCCTCCCCCCGCCTCCTTATATAGGCCCCATGGGGCGCCGCCCCGGGAGATTGGATCTCCCAAGGGGGCGGCGGCCAAGGGGGAAGGAGTGCCCCCCAAGGCATGTGGTGCGCCCCCCCCCCCACCCTAGGGTTTCAACCCTAGGCGCAGGGGGTGGGCCTAGGGGGGTGCACCAGCCCACTATGGGCTGGATCCCCTCCCACGTCAGCCCATGGGGCCCTCCGGGATGGGTGGCCCCACCCGGTGGACCCCCGGGACCCTTCCGGTGGTCCCGGTACAATACCGGGTGACCCCGAAACTTTCCCGATAGCCGAAATACCACTTCCTATATATTATTCTTTACCTCCGGACCATTCCGAAACTCCTCGTGACGTACGGGATCTCATCCGGGACTCCGAACAACATTCAGTATGCTACATACTCATATTCATACAACCCTAGCGTCACCGAACCTTAAGTGTGTAGACCCTACGGGTTCGGGAGACACGTAGACATGACCGAGACGACTCTCGGGCAATAACCAACAGCGGGATCTGGATACCCATGTTGGCTCCCACATGCTCGTCGATGATTTCATTGGTTGAACCACGATGTCAAGGATTCGATCAAACCCCGTATACAATTCCCTTTGTCAATCGGTACGTTACTTGCCCGAGACTCGATCGTCGGTATCCCAATACCTTGTTCAGTCTCGTTACCGGCAAGTCACTTTACTCATCAGTAATGCATGATCCCGTACAACACCTTGGTCACCTTGAGCTCATTATGATGATGCATTACCGAGTGGGCCCAGAGATACCTCTCCGTCATACGGAGTGACAAATCCCAGTCTCGATCCGTGTCAACCCAACAGATACTTTAGGAGATACTTGTAGTGCACCTTTATAGTCACCCAGTTACGTTGTGACATTTGATACACCCAAAGCACTCCTACGGTATCCGGGAGTTACACGATCTCATGGTCAAAGGAAGAGATACTTGACATTGGAAAAGCTCTAGCAAACGAACTACACGATCTTTGTGCTATGCTTAGGATTGGGTCTTGTCCATCACATCATTCTCCTAATGATGTGATCCCGTTATCAACGACATCCAATGTCCATAGTCAGGAAACCATGACTATCTGTTGATCACAACGAGCTAGTCAACTAGAGGCTCACCAGTGACATATTGTGGTCTATGTGTTCACACGTGTATTACGATTTCCGGATAATACAGTTCTAGCATGAACAAAAGACAATTACCATGAACAATGAAATATAATAATACTTTTATTATTGCCTCTAGGGCATATTTCCAACATTCTCCCACTTGCACTAGAGTCACCAATCTAGTTACATTGTGATGAATCGAACACCCATAGAGTTCTGGTGTTGATCATGTTTTGCTCACGAGAGAGGTTTAGTCAACGGATCTGCGACATTCAGATCCGTGTGTACTTTGCAAATCTCTATGTCTCCATCTTGAACATTTTCACGGATGGAGTTGAAACGACGCTTGATGTGCCTGGTCTTCTTGTGAAACCTGGGCTCCTTGGCAAGGGCAATAGCTCCAGTGTTGTCACAGAAGAGTTTGATCGGCCCCGACGCATTGGGTATGACTCCTAGGTCGGTGATGAACTCCTTCACCCAAATCGCTTCATGCGCTGCCTCCGAGGCTGCCATGTACTCCACTTCACACGAGATCCCGCCACGACGCTCGCTTGCAGCTGCACCAGCCATCGCTCCACCATTCAACATATACACGTATCCGGTTTGTGACTTAGAGTCATCCAGATCTGAGTCAAAGCTAGCGTCGACGTAACCCTTTACGACGAGCTCTTCATCTCCTCCATAAACGAGAAACATGTCCTTTGTCCTTTTCAGGTACTTCAGGATATTCTTGACCGCTGTCCAGTGTTCCTTGCCGGGATTACTTTGGTATCTTGCTACCAAACTTACGGCAAGGTTTACATCAGGCCTGGTACACAGCATGGCATACATAATAGATCCTATGGCTGAAACATAGGGGATGACACTCATCTCTTCTTTATCTTTTGCCGTGGTCGGTGACTGAGCGAGCTCAATCTCACACCTTGTAACATAGGCAAGAACCCTTTCTTGGACTGATCCATTTTGAAGCTTTTCAAAATCTTATCAAGGTATGTGCTTTGTGAAAGACCTATGAGGCGTCTCGATCTATCTCTATAGATCTTGATGCCTAATATATAAGCAGCTTCTCCAAGGTCCTTCATTGAAAAACACTTATTCAAGTAGGCCTTAATGCTGTCCAGAAGTTCTATATTATTTCCCATCAAGAGTATGTCATCTACATATAATATGAGAAATGCTACAGAGCTCCCACTCACTTTCTTGTAAACGCAGGCTTCTCCATAAGTGCATAACCCAAACGCTTTGATCATCTCATCAAAGCGAATGTTCCAACTCCGAGATGCTTGCACCAGCCCATAAATGGATCGCTGGAGCTTGCATACTTTGTTAGCGTTCTTAGGATCGACAAAACCTTCCGGCTGCATCATATACAGCTCTTCCTTAAGATGCCCGTTAAGGAATGCCGTTTTGACGTCCATCTGCCATATCTCATAATCATAGTATGCGGCAATCGCTAACATGATTCGGACAGACTTCAGCTTCGCTACGGGAGAGAATGTCTCGTCGTAGTCAATCCATTGAACTTGTCGATAACCCTTAGCGACAAGTCGAGCTTTATAGATGGTAACATTACCATCCGCGTCCGTCTTCTTCTTAAAAATCCATTTGTTTTCTATCGCTCGCCGATCATCGGGCAAGTCTGTCAAAGTCCATACTTTGTTTTCATACATGGATTCTATCTCGGATTTCATGGCTTCAAGCCATTTGTTGGAATCTGGGCCCGCCATTGCTTCTTCATAGTTCGAAGGTTCACTGTTGTCTAACAACATGATTTCCAGGACAGGGTTGCCGTACCACTCTAGTGCGGAATGTGTCCTTGTGGACCTATGAAGTTCAGTAGCAACTTGATCCGAAGTACCTTGATCATTATCATTGTTTTCCTCTTCAGTTGGTGTGGGCATCACAGGAACGGTTTCCTGCGCTGCACCACTTTCCCGCTCGAGAGGTAGTACTTCATCGAGTTCTACTTTCCTCCCACTTACTTCTTTCGAGAGAAACTCTTTTTCCAGAAAGCATCCGTTCTTGGCAACAAAGATCTTGCCCTCGGATCTTAAGTAGAAGGTATACCCGACAGTTTCCTTAGGGTATCCTATGAATACGCATTTTTCCGACTTGGGTTCGAGCTTTTCAGGTTGAAGTTTCATAAGCATCGCATCCCCAAACTTTTAGAAACGACAGCATAGGTTTCTTCCCAAACCATAATTCATACGGTGTCGTCTCAACGGATTTAGACGGTGCCCTATTTAAAGTGAATGTAGCTGTCTCTAGAGCGTATCCCCAAAATGATAGCGGTAAATCGGTAAGAGACATCATAGACCGCACCATATCCAATAGAGTGCGATTACGACGTTCGGACACACCGTTACACTGAGGTATTCCAGGCGGCGTGAGTTGTGAAACGATTCCACATTTTCTTAAGTGTGTACCAAATTCGTGACTAAAGTATTCTCCTCCACGATCTGATCATAGGAACTTTATCTTTCGGTCACGTTGATTCTCTACCTCATTCTGAAATTCTTTGAACTTTTCAAAGGTCTCAGACTTGTGTTTCATTAAGTAGACATACCCATATCTACTCAAGTCATCAGTGAGAGTGAGAACATAACGATATCCTCCGCGAGCCTCAACGCTCATTGGACCGCACACATCGGTATGTATGATTTCCAACAAGTTGGTTGCTCGCTCCATTGTTCCGGAGAACGGAGTCTTGGTCATTTTGCCCATGAGGCATGGTTCGCATGTGTCAAACGATTCATAATCAAGAGACTCTAAAAGTCCATCAGCATGGAGCTTCTTCATGTGCTTGACACCAATGTGACCAAGGCGGCAGTGCCACAAGTATGTGGGACTATCGTTATCAACTTTACATCTTTTGGCATCCACATTGTGAACATGTGTAATATTACGCTCGAGATTCATTAAGAATAAACCATTGACCATCGGAGCATGACCATAAAACATATCTCTCATATAAATAGAACAACCATTATTCTCGGATTTAAATGAGTAGCCATCTCGCATTAAACGAGATCCTGATACAATGTTCATGCTCAAACTTGGCACTAAATAACAATTATTAAGGTTCAAAACGAATCCGAGGTAAATGTAGAGGCAGCATGCCGACGGCGATCACATCGACTCTGGAACCATTCCCGACGCAAGATCGTCACCTCGCCCTTCGCCAGATCTCCGTTTATTCCGCAGCTCTGTTGTGAGTTACAAATATGAGCAACGGCACCGTATCAAATACCGGGAGTTACTACGAGTCTTGGTAAGGTACACATCAATTACATGTATATCAAATATACCTTTGGTGTTGCGGCCTTCTTATCCGCTAAGTATTTGGGGCAGTTCCGCTTCAAACCCTTCCCTTGCAATAAAAGCACTCAGTCTTAGGCTTGGGTCCATTCTTTGACTTCTTCCCGAATCGGCTTTCGGGCGCGCAACATCCTTGCCGTCCTTCTTGAAGTTCTTCTTGCCCTTGCCCTTCTTGAACTTAGTGGTCTTATTGACCATCAACACTTGATGTTCTTTCTTGATTTCAGCCTCTGCTGACTTGAGATTGAGAACACTTCAGAATGGTTTTCACCATCCCCGCATGTTGTAGTTCATCACAAAGCTCTTGCAGCTTGGTGGGAGCGATCGAGGATTCTGTCAATGACCGCCTCATCCGGGAGGTTAATGTTCATTTGGGTCATACGGTTGTGCAACCTGGACATCTTGAGGATGTGCTCACCGATGTAACTGTTTTCCTCCATCTTACAAGCTGTAGAACTTGTCGGAGACATCATATCTCTCGACCCGGGCATGAGCTTGGAAAACTAGTTTCAGCTCTTCGAACATCTCATATGCTCTGTGATGCTCAAAACGCTTTTGGAGCCCCGGTTCTAAGCTATAAAGCATGCCGCACTGAACGAGGGAGTAATCATCAAGACGAGTTTGCCAAGCGTTCATAAGGTCTTGGTTCTCTGGGACGGAGGCGTCACCTAGCGGTCCTTCCAGGACATATTGCTTCCTCGCAGCTATGAGGATGATCCTCGGGTTCGGACCCGATCCGTATAGTTGCTGCCATCATCTTTCAGCTTGGTTTTCTAGGAAGCGTTGAAGTTCATGTTGACATGAGCGTTGGCCATTTGATCTACAAGACATATTTGCAAAGGTTTTAGACTAAGTTCATGATAATTAAGTTCTAATCAAATTATGAACTCCCACTCAGATTAGACATCCCTCTAGTCATCTAAGTGTTACACGATCCGAGTCGACTAGCCCGTGTCCGATCATCACGTGAGACGGACTAGTCATCGTCGGTGAACATCTTCATGTTGATCGTATCTTCCATACGACTCGTGTTCGACCTTTCGGTCTCCGTGTTCCGAGGCCATGTCTGCACATGCTAGGCTCGTCAAGTTAACCCTAAGTGTTTTTGCTGTGTAAAACTGTCTTACACCCGTTGTATGTGAACGTAAGGATCTATCACACCCGATCATCACGTGGTGCTTCGAAATGACGAACTGTAGCAACGGTGCACAGTTAGGGGAGAACACTACTTGAAATTTTTGTAAAGGATCATCTTATTTACTACCGTCGTCCTAAGTAAACAAGATGCATAAACATAATAAACATCACATGCAATTATATAGTTGTGACATGATATGGCCAATATCATATAGCTCCATTGATCTCCATCTTCGGGGCTCCATGATCATCTTGTCACCGGCTTGACACCATGATCTCCATCATCATGATCTCCATCATCGTGTCTTCATGAAGTTGTCACGCCAACGACTACTTCTACTTCTATGGCTAACGCGTTTACCAATAAAGTAAAGTAGTTTACATGGCGTTCTTCAATGACACGCAGGTCATACAATAAATAAAGACAACTCCTATGGCTCCTACCGGTTGTCATACTCATCGACATGCAAGTCGTGAATCCTATTACAAGAACATGATCTCATACATCACAATTCATCATTCATCACAACTTCTGGCCATATCACATCACATGATCAATCGCTGCAAAAACAAGTTAGACGTCCTCTAATTGTTGTTGCATCTTTTACGTGGCTGCAATTGGGTTCTAGCAAGAACCTTTTCTTACCTACGAATAACCACAACGTGATTTTGTCAACTTCTATTTACCCTTCATAAGGACCCTTTTCATCGAATCCGCTTCAACTAAATTGGGAGAGACAGACACCCGCCAGCCACCTTATGCAACTAGTGCATGTCAATCGGTGGAACCGGTCTCACGTAAGCGTACGTGTAAGGTTTGTCCGGGCCGCTTCATCCCACAATACCGTTGAAGCAAGAAAATACTAGTAGTGGCAAGCAAGTTGACAAGATCCACACCCACAACAAAATTGTGTTCTACTCGTGCATTAGAGAACTACGCATAGACCTAGCTCATGATGCCACTATTGGGGAACATTGCAGAAAATTAAAAAATTTCCTACGGTTTCACCAAGATCCATGTCGGTGTCAAAACCGGCGGATCTCGGGTAGGGGGTCCCGAACTGTGCGTCTAGGCGGATGGTAACAAGAGACGAGGGACACAATGTTTTTACCCAGGTTCGGGCCCTCTCGATGGAGGTAAAACCCTACGTCCTGCTTGATTAATATTGATGATATGGGTAGTACAAGAGTAGATCTACCACGAGATCAAGGAGGCTAAACCCTAGAAGCTAGCCTATGGTATGATTGTTGAGATGTATGTTCGCCCCACGGACTAAAGCCCTCGGTTTATATAGACACCGGAGAGGCTAGGGTTACATGAGTCGGTTACAATGGTAGGAGATCCACATATCCGATCGCCAAGCTTGCCTTCCACGCCAAGGAAAGTACCTTGGGACACGAGCCGAGTCTTCAATCTTCTATCTTCGTAGTCTTGGAGTCCGGCGGATATTGATAGTCCGGCTGTCCGGACACCCCTAGTCCATGACTCCTCAAGAGCCCTCGAACCAGTCTTCAACGCGGCGATAAGTCCGGCGTGCATAATGTTCGGCATTGCAAGGCGGGTTCCTCCCTTGAATAATCCAGAGAAGATAATAAACACCAGGATAGTGTCGGCTCTGCAAAAATAATTTCCACATTCCACCGTAGAGAGAATAAAACATATACACTGATTCAATCTGCTGACGTATTATGCGGCGTGACATCACACCGCTACCAAGCCCTTGTTTGAATTGTCTTTTTACTTATTCCACCTCAGCACGTTTAGCGAAGCGGTTTCCTGGGCACGTCTTGTCAAAGCAGAGATCGTGTTTCCCTTTATTCCGGGATTCTCATCAATACGGACGTGGGTTACCCAACCGCGCCATTGATGGTGGCACTTGGGAGATAAGCGAGTTTTACCAGGCTGGTGGGGGACGCATAGTTTTGTCCGCCTATACATAAGGGATAAGGATTTACCTTCTCACCTACGCCTTCTTCCTCCTTTGCTTATCCATCCCTGCAAACTCAAGCTCCAACGCCCAAGCTCGCGCATCTCACCTCGACGTTTCTCCGAACATGTTCGGAGCGGGAGGTAAATGGATGGCCTCCAGCGCTAAGGAGGAGGACATCACCAAGCTGCGCGACGCCGGATACCTTTCCAGCGATATCGCGCACCGGCTGCCCGACGCGGGGCAGCTCATCCCTACCCCTGGGCCTCATGAGAGGGTCGTCTACCTTCCCCACTTCCTCCGCTGGATGGGCTTTCCGCTCCATCCATTCGTCCGGGGCTCATGTTTTACTACGGCTGGATTTCCACGATCCGCGCCGAACTTCATCCTCAACATCTCGGCGTTTATCGTGCGTGTGCGAGGCTTTTTCTCGCATCCGCCCCACTTCGCCTGTGGCTCAAGACCTTCAACGCTGTCAAGGTTGTGAAGGGGCATAAGCGAATGCGGAGGCGCCATGTTGGGCAAGCTGCCCAACGCCCCTTGGCTAGAAGGGACCTTCGTGGACTCCGTCAAGGGGTGGCAATCGGGTGGTTCTACATCACCGAGCCGCGCAAGCCTACATGGGCGGCGGCCCCGAATTTAGATCTCGAATCCCACGCAGCTCACCTCACGGAAAGAGAAGGGCTTGCGGTGGGGTGATCCGTGGAGGTGACGGACTCGAGCCTCGCATCAAGAAGATGGTGAGCAATAGGCTCCGGCTTGTCGATGTGGTCCAAGTCATGCTCCTCCGGCGGATTCTCCCATGCCAAGAACGGGCATTCAATTTGTGGGAGTTTAATCCGGAATAGCACCAGACGTTGAGCGGGCTCTTCGATACAACACACGAAGGTGCCTGGAGGGTGCTGTTCAAGGGCGCCGAAGCCCTCGCATCCACGACCGAAGACCGCGGATTCAGCTCGCAGTCTCCGACTGACGAGGTAAGTGATTCGACCCCATTACGGGACAACACCTCCGCGTTCAACACACGTACGGGACGGGAGACGTCTCCTCCTTCTTGATCCAGCAAGGGGGAAGGAGAGGTTGATGATGATCCAAAGAAGACTGTGGCGTGGTGGTGAATGCAGCAGAACTCCAAAGAGGCTTCGCCAAGCGACTACGGAGGAGGACGAGGTGTAGCAGGTGGAGGGAGGCGCAAAAGCAATGGGTGCGGCTGCCCTCCCCCCTGCCCTCCTTTATATAGGCCCCCAAGGGGGGGCGCCGGCCCTGGGAGATTGGATCTCCCAAGGGCGGGTGAAGGGGGAAGGAGTGCCCCCAAGGCATGTGGTGCGCCCCACCCTAGGGTTTCAATCCTAGGCGCAAGGGGTGGGCCTGGGGCGCACCAGCCCACTATGGGCTGGCTCCTCCCACATCAGCCCATGGGGCCCTCTGGGATGGGTGGCCCCACCGGTGGACCCAGGACCCTTCCAGGTGGTCCCAGACAATACCGGTGACCCCAAACTTTCCCGATGGCGAAATACCACTTCCTATATATTATTCTTTACCTCCGGACCATTCCGAAACTCCTCGTGACGTACGGGATCTCATCCGGGACTCCGAACAACATTCAGTATGCTGCATACTCATATTCATACAACCCTAGCGTCACCGAACCTTAAGTGTGTAGACCCTACGGGTTTGGTAGACACATAGACATGACCGAGACGACTCTCGGGCAATAACCAACAGCGGGATCTGGATACCCATGTTGGCTCCCACATGCTCCTCGATGATTTCATCGGTTGAACCACGAAGTCGAGGATTCGATCAAACCCCGTATACAATTCCCTTTGTCAATCGGTACGTTACTTGCCCGAGACTCGATCGTCGGTATCCCAATACCTTGTTTAGTCTCGTTATCGCAAGTCACTTTACTCGCATCAGTAATGCATGATCCCGGCCAACACCTTGGTCACCTTGAGCTCATTATGATGATGCATTACCGAGTGGGCCCAGATATACCTCTCCGTCATACGGAGTGACAAATCCCAGTCTCGATCCGTGTCAACCCAACAGATACTTTCGGAGATACCTGTAGTGCACCTTTATAGTCACCCAGTTACGTTGTGACGTTTGATACACCCAAAGAACTCCTACGGTATCCGGGAGTTACACGATCTCATGGTCAAAGGAAGAGATACTTGACATTGGAAAAGCTCTAGCAAACGAACTACACGATCTTTGTGCTATGCTTAGGATTGGGTCTTGTCCACCACATCATTCTCCTAATGATGTGATCCCGTTATCAATGACATCCAATGTCCATAGTCAGGAAACCATGACTATCTGTTGATCACAACGAGCTAGTCAACTAGAGGCTCACCAGGGACATATTGTGGTCTATGTGTTCACACGTGTATTACGATTTCCGGATAATACAGTTCTAGCATGAACAAAAGACAATTACCATGAACAATGAAATATAATAATACTTTTATTATTGCCTCTAGGGCATATTTCCAACAACAACGTATGTTGTTATGTGGTTTGACCGATAAAGATCTTCGTAGAATATGTAGGAGCCAATATGAGCATCCAGGTTCCGCTATTGGTTATTGACCGAGAATAGTTCTAGGTCATGTCTACATAGTTCTCGAACCCGTAGGGTCCGCACGCTTAACGTTACGATGACAGTTATATTATGAGTTTTTGAGTTTTGATGTACCGAAAGAGTTCGGAGTCCCATATGAGATCGGGGACATAACGAGAAGTCTCGAAATTGTCGAGACGTAAAGATCGATATATTGGATGACTATATTCGGAGTTCGGAAAGGTTTCGAGTGATTCGGGCATTTTTCGGAGTAACGGGAATACGGGGAAGAGCATTGGGCCTTAATGGGCCTTAGTGGGAAGGAGCCAGGAGGTGGCGCGCGCCCCTCCCAAGCCCAGTCTGAATTGGACAAAGGGTTTGGGGCGCGGCCCCCTCTCTCTTCCTTCTCCACTTCCCTCCTTTCCCCCTTCTCCTAGTTGGACTAGGAAAGAAGGAGTCCTACTCCCGGTGAGAGTTGGACTCCCCTTGGCGCGCCCTCCTCCTAGGGCCGGCCTCCTCCTACCTTGCTCCTTTATATACGGGGGCAGGGGGCACCCCATGACACACAAGTTGATCTACGGATCGTTCCTTAGCCGTGTGCGGTGCCCCCTCCACCATATTCCACCTCGGTCATATCGTCGTGGAGTTTAGGCGAAGCCCTGCGCCGGTAGAGCATCATCATCGTCACCACGCTGTCGTGCTGACGGAACTCATCCCCGACGCTTTGCTGGATCGGAGCCCGGGGATCGTCATCGAGCTGAACGTGTGCTGAACTCGGAGGTGCCATACATTCGGTACTTGGATCGGTCGGATCGTGAAGACGTACGACTACATCAACCGCGTTGTCATAACGCTTCCGCTTATGGTCTACGAGGGTACGTGGACACACTCTCCCCTCTCGTTGCTATGCCATCACCATGATCTTGCGTGTGCGTAGGAAATTTTTTGAAATTACTACGTTCCCCAACAATGGTATCAGAGCCTGGTTTTATGCGTTGATGTTATATGCACGAGTAGAACACATGAGAGGTGTGGGCGATACAAGTCATACTGCTTACCAGCATGTCATACTTTGGTTCGTCGGTATTGTTGGATGAAGCGGCCCGGACCGACATTACGCGTACGCTTACGCGAGACTGGTTTTACCGCCGTGCTTTGCACACTGGTGACTAGCAGGTGTCTGTTTCTCCAACTTTAGTTGAACCGAGTGTGGCTACGCCCGGTCCTTGCGAAGGTTAAAACAACACTAACTTGACAAACTATCATTGTGGTTTTGATGCGTAGGTAAGAACGGTTCTTGCTCAGCCCGTAGCAGCCACGTAAAATTTGCAACAACAAAGTAGAGGACGTCTAACTTGTTTTTGCAGGGCATGTTGTGATGTGATATGGTCAAGACGTGATGCTATATTTTATTGTATGGGATGATCATGTTTTGTAACCGAAGTTATCGGCAACTGGTAGGAGCCATATGGTTGTCGCTTTATTGTATGAAATGCAACGCATCAGTAATTGCTTTACTTTATCACTAAGCGGTAGCGATAGTCGAGAAGCAATAGATGGCGAACAACAACGATGCTACGATGGAGATCAAGGTGTCGCGCCAAGGATTTATGGTGATCATGACGGTGCTTGAAGATGGAGATCACAAGCACAAGGTGATGATGGCCATATCATATCACTTATATTGATTGCATGTGATGTTTATCCTTTATGCATCTTATCTTGCTTTGATTGACGGTAGCATTTTAAGATGATCTCTCACTAATTATCAAGAAGTGTTCTCCCGAGTATGCACCGTTGCGAAAGTTCTTTGTCTTTGAGACACCACGTGATGATCGGTGTGATAGGCTCTACGCTCAAATACAACAGTGCAAAACAGTTGCACACGCGGAATACTCAGGTTAAACTTGGCGAGCCTAGCATATACAGATATGGCCTCGGAACACGGAGACCGAAAGGTCGAACGTGAATCATATAGTAGATATGATCAACATAGTGATGTTCACCATTGAAACTACTCAATCTCACGTGATGATCGGACATGGTTTAGTTGATTTGGATCACGTAATCACTTAGATGACTAGAGAGATGTCTGTCTAAGTGGGAGTTCTTTAGTAATATAATTAATTGAACTTTAATTTATCATGAACTTAGTCCTGGTAGTATTTTGCAAATTATGTTAATGATCAATAGCTCGCGTTGTTGCTTTCATATGTTTATTTTGATATGTTCCTAGAGAAAACTGTGTTGAAAGATGTTAGTAGCAATGATGCGGATTGGATCCGTGATATGAGGTTTATCCTCATTGCTGCACAAAAGAATTATGTCCTTAATGCACCGCTAGGTGACAGACCTATTGCAGGAGCAGATGCAGACGTTATGAACGTTTGGCTAGCTCAATATGATGACTACTTGATAGTTTAGTGCACCATGCTTAACGGCTTAGAATCGGGACTTCAAGGACGTTTTGAACGTCATGGACCATATGAGATGTTCCAGAAATTGAAGTTGATATTTCAAGCAAATACCCGAGTTGAGACATATGAAGTCTCCAACAAGTTCTAAAAGATGGAGGAGAATCGCTCAACTAGTGAGCATGTGCTCAGATTGTCTGTGTACTTCAATCGCTTGAATCAAGTGGGAGTTAATCTTCCAGATAAGATACTGATTGACAGAATTCTCTAGGCACCATCACTAAGTTACTAGAACTTCGTGATGAACTATAGTATGCAAGGGATGACGAAAACGATTCCCGAGCTCTTCGTGATGTTGAAATCGACGAAGGTAGAAATCAAGAAAGAGCATCAAGTGTTGATGATTGACAAGACCACTAGTTTTAAGAAAAGGGCAAAGGGAAAGAAAGGGAAACTTCAAGTAGAATGGCAAACAAGTTGTCACTCCCGTGAAGAAGTCCAAAGCTGGACCAAAGCCTGAAACTGAGTGCTTACACTGCAAAAGAAATGGTCACTGAAAGTGGAAATGCCCTGAATATTTGGTGGATAAGAAGGATGGCAAAGTGAACAAGGGTATATTTGATATACAGGTTATTGATGTATGCCTTACTAGTGTTTATAGTGGCCCCTGAGTATTTGATACTTGTTTGGTTTCTAATATTAGTAACTCGAAACAGGAGTTATAGAATAAACAGAGACTAGTTGAGGGTGAAGTGACGATGAGTGTTGGAAGTAGTTCCAAGATTGATATGATCATCATCGCACACTCCCTATACTTTTGGGATTAGTGTTAAACCTAAATAAATGTTATTTGGCGTTTCCGTTGAGCATGAATATGATTTGATCATGTTTGTTGCGATACGGTTATTCATTTAAAGTTAGAGAATAAATTGTTATTCTGTTTACATGAGTAAGACCTTCGATGGTCATACACACAATGAACATAGTTTGTTGGATCTCGACCATAGTGATACACATATTCATAATATTGATGCCAAAAGATGAAAATTTAATAATGATAGTGCAACTTATTTGTGGCACTGCCGTTTGGGTCATATCGGTGTAAAGCGCATGAAGAAACTCCATAAAGATGGATTTTAGAAATCACTTGGTTATGAATCATTTGATGCTTGCGAACCGTGCCTTTTGGGCAAGATGACTAAAAATCCGTTCTCTGAAACAATGGAACAAGCTACTGACTTATTGGAAATAATACATACCGATGTATACGATCCAATGAGTGTTGATGCTCGTGGCAAGTATCGTTATTTTCTGACCTTCACAGATGATTTGAGCAGATATGGGTATATCTACTTGATGAAACATAAGTCTGAAATAGTTGAAAGGTTCAAAGAATTTCAGAGTGAAGTGGAAAAATCATCATACCAAGAAAATAAAGTTTTTGCGATCTGATCGCGGAGACGAATATTTGAGTTACGAGTTTGGTCTTCAATTAAAACAATGTGGAATAGTTTCACAGCTCACGCCACCTGGAACACCACAACGTTATGGTGTGTCCGAACGTCGTAACCGCACTTTATTGGATATGGTGCAATCTATGATGTCTCCTACTGATTTACCACTATTGTTTTGGGGTTATGCATTAGAGACAGTTGCATTCACGTTAAAAGGGCACCATCGAAATCCGTTGAGACGACACCATATGAACTGTGGTTTAGCAAGAAACCCAAGTTGTCGTTTCTTAAAGTTTGGGGCTGCGATGCTTATGTGAAGAAACTTCAACCAGATAAGCTCGAACTTAAATCGGAGAAATGTGTCTTCATAGGATACCCAAAAGAGACTATTGGGTACACCTTCTATCACAGATCAGAGGGCAAGATTTTCATTGCTAAAATCGGATCCTTTCTAGAGAAGGAGTTTCTCTCGAAAGAAGTGAGTGGGAGGAAGGTAGAACTTGATGAGGTAACTATACCTGCTCCCTTATTGGAAAGTAGTTCATCACAAGAACCGGTTCCTGTGACAACTACACCAATTAGTGAGGAAGCTAATGATATTGATCATGAAACTTTAGATCAAGTTTTTACTAAACCTCGTAGGTCTACCAGAGTAAGATCCGCACCAGAATGGTACGGTAATCCTATTCTGGAAGTCATGTTACTTGACCATGATGAACCTACGAACTATGAGGAAGCGATGATGAGCCTAGATCCCGCAAAATGGCTAGAGGCCATGAAATCTGAGATGGGATCCATGTATGAGAACAAAGTATGGACTTTGGTTGACTTGCCCGATGACCGGCAAGCCATTGAGAATAAATGGATCTTTAAGAAGAAGACTGACGCTGGTGGTAATGTAACTGTCTATAAAGCTCGACTTGTTGCGAAAGGTTTTCGACAAGTTCAAGGGGTTGACTACGATGAGACTTTCTCACCCGTAGCGATGCTTAAGTCTGTCCGAATCATGTTAGCTATTGCTACATTTTATGATTATGAAATTTGGCAAATGGATGTCAAAACTGCATTCTTGAATGGATTTCTGGAAGAAGAGTTGTATATGATACAGCCGAAGGTTTTGTTGATCCGAAGGTGCTAACAAAGTGTGCAAGCTCCAATGATCCATTTATGGACTGGTGCAAGCATCTCGAGTTGGAATAAACGCTTTGATAGTGTGATCAAAGCATATGGTTTTATCTGACTTTTGGAGAAGCTCGTATTTACAAGAAAGTGAGTGGGAGCTCAGAGCATTTTCGATACTATATGTAGATGACATATTGTTGATCAAAATGATATAGAATTTCTGGATAGCATAAAGGATATTTTAATAAAAGTTTTTCAATGAAAGACCTCGGTGAAGCTATACATTGAGCATCTAGATCTATATAGATAGATCAAGACGCTTGATAAGATTTTTCAATGAGTACATACCTTGATAAATTTTTGAAATAGTTCAAAATAGAACAATCAAAGAAGGAGTTCTTGCCTGTGATGCAAAGGTGTGAAGTTGAGTAAGACTCAAGACCCGACCATGGCGTAAAATAGAAAGAGAATGAAAAGTCATTCCCTATGCCTCATCATAGGTTCTATAAAGTATGCTCTGCTGTGAACTGCACCTATTGTATACCTTGCTCGAGTTTGACAAAGGAATACAATTTTGATCTAAGAGTAGATCACTGGACAGCGGTCAAGAATATCCTTAGTGAGGACTAAGGAGATGTTTCTCGATTATGGAGGTGATAAAAGAGCCCGTCGTAAAAGGTTACAACGATGCAAGCTTTTACACTCTAAGTCTCAATCTAGATACATATTCAAAGTGGGAGCAATTAGCTAGAGTAGCTCCGTGCAGGGCATTGTGGACATAGAATATTTGCAAAATAAATACGGCTCTGAATATGACAGACCCGTTGACTAAACTTCTCTCACAAGCAAAACATGATCATACCATAGTACTCTTTGTGTGCTAATCACATAGCGATGTGAACAAACCCTTTGGGTGTTGATCACATGATGATGTGAACTATGGGTATTAATCACATACAGATGTGAATATTGGTGTTAAATCACATGGCGATGTGAGCTAGATTATTGACTCTAGTGCAAGTGGGAGACTGAAGGAAATATGCCCTAAAGGCAATAATAAAGTTATTATTTATTTCCTTATATCATGATAAATGTTTATTATTCATGCTAGAATTGTATTAACCGGAAACATAATACATGTGTGAATACATAGACAAACATAGTGTCACTAGTATGCCTCTACTTGACTAGCTCGTTTATCAAAGATGGTTATGTTTCCTGGCCATGGACAAAAGAGTTGTCATTTGATTAACGGGGTCACATCATTAGGAGAATGATGTGATTGACATGACCCATTCCGTTAGCCTAGCACTTGATCGTTTAGTATATTGCTATTGCTTTCTTCATGACTTATACATATTCTCGTAACTATGAGATTATGCAACTCCGTTTACGGAGGAACACTTTGGTGCTACCAAACGTCACAACGAATCGGGTGATTATAAAGGAATACTACAGGTGTCTCCAAAGGTACATGTTGGGTTGGCATATTTGAGATTAGGTTTTGTCACTCCGATTGTCGGAGAGGTATCTCTGGCCCTCTCGGTAATGCACATCACTATAAGCCTTGCAAGCAATGTAGCTAATGAGTTAGTTACGGAATGATGCATTACATAACGAGTAAAGAGACTTGCCGTAACGAGATTGAACTAGGTATTGGATACCGATGATCAAATCTCGGGCAAGTAACATACCGATGACAAAGGAACAACGATGTTGTTATGCGGTTTGACCGATAAAGATCTTCAGAGAATATGTAGGAGCCAATATGAGCATCCAGGTTCCGCTATTGGTTATTGACCGAGAATAGTTCTAGGTCATGTCTACATAGTTCTCGAACCAGTAGGGTCCGCACGCTTAACGTTACGATGACAGTTATATTATGAGTTTATGAGTTTTGATGTACCGAAGGAGTTTGGAGTCCCATATGAGATCGGGGACATGACGAGGAGTCTCGAAATGGTCGAGACGTAAAGATCGATATATTGGACGACTATATTCGGAGTTCGGAAAGGTTCTGAGTGATACGGGTATTTTTCGGAGTACCAGGGAGTTACGGGAATACGGGGAAGAGTATTGGGCCTTAATGGGCCTTAGTGGGAAGGAGCCAGGAGGTGGCGCGCGCCCCTCCCAAGCCCAGTCCAAATTGGACAAAGGGTTTGGGCGCGCCCCCTCTCCTTCCTTCTCCACTTCCTCCTTTCCCCTTCTCCTAGTTGGACTAGGAAAGGAGTCCTACTCCCGGTGGGAGTAGGACTCCCCTTGGCGCGCCCTCCTCCTAGGGCCGGCCTCCTCCTCCCTTGCTCCCTTATATACGAGGGCAGGGGGCACCCCATGACACACAAGTTGATCTACGGATCGTTCCTTAGCCGTGTGCGGTGCCCCCCTCCACCATATTCCACCTCGATCATATCATCGCGGAGTTTAGGTGAAGCCCTGCGCCGGTAGAGCATCATCATCATCACCACGCCGTCGTGCTGACGGAACTCATCCCCGTGGCTTTGCTGGATCGGAGCCCGGGGATCGTCATCGAGCTGAACGTGTGCTGAACTCGGAGGTGCCGTACGTTCGGTACTTGGATCGGACGGATCGTGAAGACGTACGACTACATCAACCGCGTTGTCATAACGCTTCCGCTTACGGTCTACGAGGGTACGTGGACACAATCTCCCCTCTCGTTGCTATGCCATCACCATGATCTTGCGTGTGCATAGGATTTTTTTTGAAATTACCACGTTCCCCAACATTGTGGCCACCCTGTGGGTCCCCCTATGGTATTTCTTTTCCCAATATTTTTTATATATTCCAAAATAATTCTCCGTAAATTTTCAGGACTTTTGGAGTTGTGCAGCATAGGTATCTTTGATTTGCTCCTTTCCGGTCCAGAATTCCAGCTGCCAGCATTCTCCCTCCTTGTGTAAACCTTGTAAAATAAGAGAGGAAAGGCATAAGTATTGTACCATAATCTATAATAACAACCTAGAATGCAATGATTATCAACATAAAAGCATGATGCAAACTGGATGTATCAGGAGCCACCAGCCCCCTCCACCCCTATATATAGTGGGGAAGTGCATTGGGAGCTGCACTGTTCTACCCTTGCCCGTCTCCCTCCCGTTACACCTCCTCCACCTCGCGCAGATGTTTGGCGAAGCCCTGCTGCAGTTCCGCTGCCACCACCAGCACCACCATGCCGCCGTGTTTGTTCGGATCTCATCTACCTCCCCTCTCTCGCTTGCTGGATCAAGAAGGAGAATAGGCCACCAAGCCGAATGTGTGCTAAACACGGAGGTGACGCACGTGCGTTACTTGGATCGGATCGGATCGCAACACGAGTACGACAATGTCAACCACGATCATTAGATCTTTAACGCTTTCGGTCTCTGAGGGTATGTAGAGACACTCCCCTCTCGTTGCTATGCATCTCCTAGATTAGATCTTGGGTGTTCGTAGGAATTTTTTTGATTTTCATGCTTCACTCCCCATCAACTATAGCAAATCCTGAAGTATAAAGTTGCAGCTAGGAAAGCCAAGAAGACCTCAAACCATAAGCCTACATGGAGGATAGAACTTGCCTACGAAGCCGAAGACCCAAGCTTGCGAGGACATCCCAAAGACGCCCAATGTCCTCGGCTTGAAGACTAGTTTGGGAGCTACTGTTGGTGTCCTGGATTAGGGGGTACTTGCTAGGTCAGCCAGCCAGTGGGCTAGGCCAAGGACCCACTATATAAAGATTGATGACATGGCCATACTAGCCCTAGCCATCGGCACAATCAAGATGAACATCTCCTGAAGACTTGGCGCACACTTCAAGCGTATTTTAACTGACATACTTATCTCTAAGATTGTAACCATCCATTTGTAAACCCTAGATACGCCTGGTGCCTATATAAGCCATGGGGCTTAGTCTGTAGAGGCTTAGATATACATTTGCAAGGTTTGAAGCTTCGACAATACTCATAAGATCTCGTGGTAGATCAATCTGTACTTTGTACCCCCATCACAATCAATATATAAGAAGCACGACGTAGGGTTTTACCTCACCAAGAGGGCCCGAACCTGAGCAACCATTGTGTCCCTACTCTCCTTGTTACCATCTAGCTTTGATCATCAAGTTTGGGACCCCCCCCCCCTACCCGAGATCTGCCGGTTCTAGCATCGGCACCATGCAACCCAACTCGTACCTTTCGATATACCCGAAGAGCACCTTTATGATCACCCAGTTACGAAGTCACGGTTGATAACCACAACACATTTTCTGACATTAGGGAGTGGCATGATATCATGGTCGAAGGAATAGATACTCGACATTAAGAAAGTTGTAGCAATTAAACTAAGTGACACAATCAAATGCTAAGATTACAATTTGGTATGTCCATCGCATCATACTCCTAATGATGTGATCTCGTTATTAAATGAACACTCATGTCTATGGTTAGGAAACCTTAACCATCTTTAACCAACGAGCTAGTCTAGTAGAGGCTCACTAGGGACACAATGTTTGTTTATATATCCAGACATGTATTTGAGTTTCCGTTTAATACAATTATACCATGGAGAATAAACATTTATCAAGAATTAGGAAATATGATAATAACAACTTTATTATTGCCTTTAGGGCATATTTTCAACAATGCTCTACATGCGTGATTAGCTTTTGTACATCTCCCACCAGGCTCAAATGAGTTCCACTAGAATCTGCACCATAATGATTCTCGATTAACCCAGTGCATGTAGCTCTTGTTCAATGTGATGCCCAAAATAGTAAGTAAAAATTGAAAATTTTATATTCCACTAAAAGTTAAGATCTTTCTTTGGTATATCCTCAAAGGACTGGTTCGAACCATTGGCAATCTCACCAATCCTAATTTGCATGGAGGCTAGGAATGTTGCCTTTACTATAAAAGACCAAACAATTAAATATCACTTCTTTAAATGCAAACACTCTCACACCGTGTGGCTTATCATTCAGGTTGGTTCGAATTGTGCATCCGGCCTTCTCAAAATGTCCATAAATAGAGAACTTCGATTGTAGATCATGGTGGGTTTGTGGTACTCTGCTGGCTGCTTTGGCTATATAGACATGACATGGTAAATGGAAACTCTCTTTGTATTTGGACTCAGTGGCTATATGACACATCTAACACCTTTGACTCGGTGGCTATGTTACACTGACCCACGTTTATGTCCATTGTGCATAATTACTAGTTTTCTGTGCCATTTTATGTGGGCATTTCATAATCCTTTTTTTATTTCTTTTCTTTTCCTTTGTTTTGTTTTATGTGTTGGTGAGTTGGAACTCTCATGAACTTAGCATGATGAATGCATCCAAGTTGAATTAAATTGGAGAAGTTGTAGGCACTAGATGCAATGACTTAGGAGAGTTTTAGCAATTGGCAATCTTGTGAATGCTAATTTGCATGGAGGCGAGGAAATTTACATTTGTTATGAAGACCAAACAATTAAACATCTCTTCTTAATTGCAAATCCCCTCACATCGCATGGCCTATAATCCAGGTTACTTCTAATTTTGTATCCTTCTCAAACTGTTCATGGTAGCCGGCCAGCGGACATAAAAATGAAACTTAGATCGCAAATCCTATTGGGGTTGGCAGAACTATTCTAGGTAAATGGAAATTCTCTTTATGGATAAAACATGGTATTTGGAATTTGGTGAATATATATATGACACATCCAACGCCTTGGAGTTGTGATCTTCTCCGTCTTGGTCATGAAGGATGAGTCTCCTACCAACTTTGGTCCAACCCCATCTTGTTTCATGCGTATATGCGTCTTCAACAATACTTTGGCGCTTGTGCCACATTCTTCATCTAGGTCAAGATGGACGACGCGGGTCCCCTCACCGTTTCGTCGGACCATATACGATGTCCTCATCATCAAGATGTCTGCACCCGGGATGGCGTAGCGTGGCAAGGGGTTCTTCCATGTCACTTTGTCGACCCGTTTGGCTATACATAGAATGGTGCGATAAATTGAAACTCTCATGATCTCATCGTGTTTGGATTATGTGAGTACATGACGTATCTGACGCCTTAGAGCCATGATCGATGATGATTCTCTCGACCAACCCCATTTTGCGTCATGCACGCATATGGGGCTGTTTGGTTCTAGGCCTAGGAGTGCCACATTTTGCCAATATAATGTTGCCAAACTTGCCTAAGGTTAGTTCTTCAAAATGAGAGCCACAAGTTGGCAAGCCTAAGAGAATCTTGCCACACTTTTTGTGTGTATGTGATGTGGGACCATAGTGTGGCTTGCCTAAGATGTGGCTTGAACCAAACACACACCTAAGTTGGTCAAACTTGCCTAACCTTAGATGTGGCAAGCTTTGTCAAACTTAGTCTCAAACCAAACAACCCCTAAGTCTTCAATGTTCTTTGTCGATTGCGCCACATTCTTCCTCTAGACATGCCATCGTCGACATCATGATGTCATCCACGGCAGCGTAGCGTGGCGAGGTGGTCTTCGGCGGCAACATTGTCAACGGTGACCTCTTCCTCACATCCGTACCAATCAAGGTTCCAGAATCAGGCAACCTAACATGCCCATTTCTCCCCTTGTCCTCCCAAATTTCATAGTGGTAGTTGGGTGTATGTATGTATAGTCTGAAAAAAAAGACGAATATCCAATTTGGTGCCCGTGTCTAGATGAAACTGATGAACAGTAGCGCGATAAAAAATAGAAAATAAAAATAAAAAATTGAACTTTTTTTTTTAATGGAAGATGTTCGAGTTCATGATCTCATGGCAAAAAAGAGAAAACCGGCCAAAACAGTGTTTGAATAGTAAATGTACTCACAGAGCCGAATTTTAATTTTTTTGTCGCGCACTCCTCGAATGTCAAAACGCTACCAAAATTTGCACGAAGATCACGCACACATGCATCTAGCTTGCAAAAAAACATCGGATTTTTTTTAATTTATTTCTACTTTTTATTTTGGGTATGTCTATGTCACATCTAGATGTGAGATATTATCTCACATCTAACTCCCTCTCACATCTAACTACCTCACCCCTTGATTTCTTTTAAAGTCTCCCGTGGATTTGTTTTGTCCCTAAGGGGAGTTAGATGTGAGATAATATCTCACATCTAGATGTGAAATAGCAAACCCGTTTTTTATTTTGCCCGAGCTCATCTGAGCTCGGCTCTCCCGGCCGTGGTGACCGGTGAGGGATCACGTCGGTAAATCCCTCTTGACTGGACTCCCGGACCGCACCGCACTTCACCCACTCCACCCCACCCCACCCCACCCCACCAGATGGTCAAACCATGTTTGAGTCCATCCCGGCCCCGTTTACCCCTCTGGGACAGATTGGTCCCCAGTAGAGATCGAGACTGCCACGGCGTCGCGTGTCCCCGCTCGCCAAGCCATCGCACCCGTGCACGGCGCCACACAACGCGACGCGAACCCACCGCTCGCACGCATCCATCCACCCGAACCCCGCCGGCCTCGGCTGGCACGCGCGCTCGGCCCAGACCCGCACGGGCACGGGAACCAGGCGGAAACCCCAGCAGATACGCCGCAGCCGAGTCCTACCGTACCCCATCCCTCTCCCCTCTCCCTCTCTCTCTCCCTCTCCGAGTCCCAATCATTACCCCACACCCCACCCCCGCCCGAGCGGAAGCAAAGCAACCCCGCCCGCAAGCCCGCAACCAGAAAGCAACAACATCCCTCGCCCGCCGCCGCCGCCCGTCGCGGTCGGCACGGAGCAGCGGCGACGACCCCGCCCTCTCGCGGCCGATCGATCGGCGTCATGGCGGCGCGCGGGCTGCGGGGCGTCCGCGACGACCTCTCGGAGCTGGGCCGCCACCTGCTCGACATCGCCTGCTTCCTCCACCCGCTCCTCAACCCGGCGCACACCGACTCGCCGCCCTCCACCCCGACCCACGCGCGCGCCCACCGCCGCCGCTCCCCGTCCCCGCGCCCCACGACCCCGCCCTCCCCGCCCCCCTCCATCCTCGCCGGCATCCTCGCCGACCTCGCCGAGATCGGCGGCTCCTTCCGCGTCGGCTTCTCCGGCCGGGCCGCCCCCGACCGCCAGCCGCCGCCGGCCCGGGCCACCCTCCCCAGCCCGGTCGACTCCCCGCCCCACGCCGCTGCCTCCGCTGCCGGCGTCGCCGATGGCATCCTCGGGGCGGCCCGCGCCCTCGCCGCCAGGCCCGAGGCCTGGATTGACTTCCCCATGCTCGCGATAGACGAGAGTAAGGCTCTCTCCCCTAACTCTCGTACGATTCGTTGCTAATTGTTGCCGCCAATTTCGCTGGCTGACCACTGATGAGCGGTTCTGTGCTATATATGGAAGTCAGTTAAGGGGAGATAGTTTTAATGTTTGCTGGTTTGAGAATCGTCGGATTTAGGACTCCGATACCACCCCTGAAATTGGAAGGGATGGGGGCGAATTCCAATAAGGAATATCAGAGTTTAGTAGTGCTGCATAGTTCTGGTCTTCTCAATGTAGTCGATGTAGAGTTACCATATTTTGTTTTCATGCGCTTGATGCTAAGCTATTGCTCCTATGATCTGAATAGCTTAAGATTGACATGATGGCCATACCGTAACTCTTGAAACATTGAGTATGTCGGTTAGTAGTACCGCCTTGAGTTGTTTCGCATGGCTCCTAGTTGGTAGAATCTTTTATCGATGTTGCTTTCCTGCGGTATGGAACTGTTCTTCACATTTAGATGCATAATGTTGTGGTTTCTACTACTTTGCAGATGCTACAATCTCTGATGTAGAGAGAGATCATATGGAAGTCATTGAAAAGCTTGTCCCAGATTTAGCATCTCTGCGGGCGACGCTCTGCCCTTCTTACATGGATGAAGATGCATTCTGGAAGATATACTTCAAACTACTTGAGTCAAGCCTAAGTGAACATACTTCAGAGGTGTGTTAGGACATAATATTATGATTCTTATGCATTGTTCCCTGCTAATCTACTTTCTGTTGGAGAACTGATTTTTATGCTAGTTTCAGTTCGAATTGTTTCTAGTTTTGAACTAAGAACATGTTATTGCTTCATGGCCTGCAGTCAAATAGAACTGGAAGTATGTTCAACCAGTTTTTCCTTTTTTTTATTTAACATATATATTTCCTATTATTGCTATTGTTGGCACTAGATGAACATATTTCTATGCATTTTTAAGCTGACATAAACAAGATTGGGTATGTATTGATGACAGTGAATGCATCATTGCATCCTATTTTGAGAAGAAGAAATATCTCGAGCTCATTCAGCAAATAAATACTTAGAATTTATCCTGGGAATCAAATAAAAACTGGTTACTGAATACTGACAATACGAGGTACTCCATGAACCACATATATAGAATATAGTTTAGGTGCTAGCAGGATGGGTAATGTGTACTGAGGTTGGCAATTTGGAATCCCCTTCATTAATGAGACAGTGACGCTTACTAATCCGTAATCAATGCATGTATATTCAATACTTTTTATTTTGAATGCAATAGTTTTAAAACTTGGTATTGGTTTATTTTCCATATATAGGTGTACTACAACATTTTACCTGAACTATTTCTGTAATAATTGGTAACTAATAAATTAACTAGAACTTGTATTGGCTGCTGGTAGGCCTTGGATAGTTCACTCAAATGATGTCTTATTAGCCAGCACGTACTGTTATCTCTTCAGTAGCAGTGTGCTAGTGTAATCTGCATTAGTATTAGAGGTTCTCTTGAATGATGGGTGGCTTTATGCCATGTTTTTATCCTCTCGTGTCATTCTTCTCTTTGTTACCTTAGTATTAGACTGAAGTGCTGAAGATAAAGAAACAGTAATAATGCGCTGAGCTGTGTTTTTGGATATGCTAATTGCATTACTTACCAGTCTTATCAAATTATATTTCAGGAAGAAACCCAGAATGTGCAAGTTTCTGTGCATCGCGTAAATGAGATAGAGTCTCCACCTCATGTCTGTGAGATAGAAAGCGAGAAAGGCACTCAAGAGGGTTACCAATCTTCAGGGAGCCATGCTCTGACCAAGACACGATCCGAGCAAAGCATGGACCAGTGGGTGTTTGCAAAGTCAAAGTCGGAGCAGAGCATGGATCAGTGGTCCGAAATACCTTCAGACGTAGAATCCTTTAGAGAAGGTCATAAAAGGTACTTCAGCAGCGAGGCCGAGGAGATGAGCGACGTCGACAACTCCAATGTGCTCGTCATGGACAAATACATGGACTCGCTGCTGCCGGACCGTAGAAGCCTCCCGTACGCCAGCTCCTCCGTGAGAAGCGACTCGGTAAGAAGGAAGCCCGCCGCCTCCTCCCCCGACTACAGCCGCCGCCCTCCGCAGCCCACCCCGCCTGCATCGCTGTCGAAGAAGGAATCATGGGATCTCATTCAGGATTCGGAGTTTGAGATACTCGACAGCTAGCGATAATAAGAGGTCTTTGATTGATCTCCATGGCTTCGTTAATTTTCTTCATTGCCCTACTACCCTTCACCTGGTTTGTAAATGGCGGCCTTACAGGTGGTGCCAGTGATGGTTGGAAAAGATCTTGTCAGTCAGTCAGTAATAATATCGTGTGCATATATATGTCCTCTCATCCCACTTGCTGTAACATAAGGAATTTGTGATGGATCTGGCAAGTGTGAGGCCTGGATATTGGCCTCCCTGCTGCAGAAAATTTATGTTGCATACTGTTTTTCATGCTTGGGCGTTTCTGGTCGGTTTGTGAGAATTCTTGAGTTCAGAAATAGGGAAACTGGGGACAGTTGCTCATGTAGTTGGTTTGCAGTCGAGATTTTTCTTTACGACGTGTAAAAGAGGGCAGGGTGTTCTTGCTCTTTCATAACAAAAGAGAACCAACCCTTCCTATATATTTCCTCAAAAGAATAACCTTCCTATATAAGGAAATCGGGTAGAAAATCTGAGCCTGAAAGACAGCATCTAGACAAACTATGTGATGAAAACTCTGAAATTAGGCCAACTCCAACGCGCCGGCCCAGTCGAGTGTCTGTTTTTTTAGTAGGGGGGAGCGGTGAGCCCAACGTGGCCGGCGCATCCCAAAATTGCGGATGTAAAAAACTAAGTCTAAAAACGCAATAATATACTATAAACTTACTGTTACATAAATGTTGGCCAAAGTCCACTTACATTAATAATTACTTGAACCAAAAACATAAAACACTAAAAAAGGGTCGATGCAAGCGCTTACGGATCTAGGGCAGCGCATCTAGGCTTCATCGTCCTTGTCCTTGTTCGTGAGGTCGGCGTACTCTCGCACTCGCGCCCACGGGAATGCTTGCTGGTAGGCAGTGGTGGGCCGCGTCGGGTGCCTGCTAGTGCAGCAGGGCCATCGCATGCTGGGCCGCCTCCTCCTCTAACTCGCGCTGCTCTGACGCCAGCACCCGCACCCGTGCCTCCCACCTTAGGAGGTGCTGCCGCTCCTCCTCCTTCGTCGCACCCAGCCAAACAGGCAGTCACGACACGTAAACCGACACATTGGCCGTCCACCTGTACGTGGGTACCCAGGCCGGCTCCTCGGTCGCGGGTGGTGGTGGCGGCGGCGATGTGTAAGCCTCCACGCCTGGCGTGAGTGATGGTGACGGCGGCAACGCGTTGGCCTTCACGCCGGCTGCACTTTCGGCCAGCGCATGTGCGAGTCCAGGCCACCCGCGCCTCCTCCTAGAGCATGGAATCCTCGGACTGTCGCCAGTTGGCCTCCTCGAGGACGACCAAGTAGGCGTCCTCCTCCTCCTTCACCACCACCAGTGGTTGTGGAGCAGCTGGTGCAATGGGTGGACCCAATCCCAGACGCCGGCGGGCCTCCTGTTCACTTGCGAACCACGCATCCCACTACGGGGAGTCCACCGCGTAGTCGGAGTGGGCGCACAACTCCGGATCTAGGGCAACATAGAGGTGGTAGATCTCCTCTATCCACTTGCCAGCCGACCGTGGCACCGCCGACACTGGCACCTGTCGGGGGTTTAAGTGCCAGCCGTGCGGCAAGTTCACATCCGGCCACGACGTCAGGATGTGGTGCTGCCAGTGGTAGCGGCACCAATGGACGGGGGGGATACACCTGCCACACGCGTGTGTGTTGGGGGTGGCATGTCCGCGGCGGCGACAGGGTGATGGTGAAGTTGGCTCCTCACGCTCCCGACTAGGACGATGCCTTGGGGTCGTGCTTGCCACCGCGGCTGAGCTTGCTGAAGAAACACATGGGCAGCTAGGGCTTGCTTCTTGTTTCGAGGCGAACGCCCGTGTGAACTCGAATTTGGCGTAAATTTAAGCTGGAAATGCGCCGAGACAAAAACACCGAGCGGACGCAAAATGGGGATGTTGTCGACATATTGGGCCAGCGTTTCTGTCCGTTTCGGCCCCAACGAACTGCACCAAATGCGTCGGCGCCTTGGAGTTGGCCTTGCATACACTTTACCGACCCAGCTCAGGTCACAAAAAACTCAGATAAGTAAGTCATGGAGTAGATTTGACTGCAAATGTTCGACCGAGAATAATATCCCTAACAATATATACCGGATAATAAGATCTCTGATGAACGAGAGTGCGAAATGCAGATGGCTTTGCTGAACGGAAGTGCGAAATGCAGATAGCAACAGACAATCCATGGGGAAGAGATCTTAGCAGCGCATCCCAAAAACATGAAGATCGATCGTCGGGCGGGGCATGGCAATCAGGCGGTCGCCGCCGCTACGGCCTACGGGGGAGCGTGGGGCGTCACGACGAGCTGCTCCGGGTCGAGGTTCGGGTAGCGCCAAAGCGCGGCGCGCTTCATGTCCTCCATGCCGCGCTCGTAGCCCCGCCGCTCCCGCTCCGCCAGAGCGCGCACATGCTCCCTGCTCGACCCCCGCGCCGCCAGCTCTGCCTTCGCCTCGCGCAGCTCCACCCGCAGCGTGTCCGCCTCCCGCAGCTCCGCCCGCAGCGCGTCCGCCTCGCGCTCGCGCGCCCTCAGCTTCTCCTCCAGCTCCAGAGCGTGGCCCAGCGAGAATGACACCTCGTTCGCCGCCTGCGCATCATTGCCATGTCGATCGATCCAGAACAACGAAGCATGCAGGAACAATCACCATAGAACAGGAGCTAATCTGACTTTGCATCTGCGCGTGCTCACCTGGAGCAGTGACACGTAGCTTGAGGCGACGATGTCTGCGGGCTTGGACGCGGCGAGCTCGCGCTCCCGCGACGGCGTCACGGTGCCCTGCAGCAGCCGCCTCGCCGCCTTCCAGTGATCCAGTCACTGTCTTTGCCTGTCGCGGACGGCGGCTTGCAGGGGGCGGGGAAGCCCGGCGGCCCAGAGGGCTCCGAGGCCGAGCTCTCGCCGTCGACCGCACGGTCAACCGCCACCTTCCTTTTCTTCCCAAACGACGGCGCGCAAGGCAGCACCTCCGGCTCGCTCTTCACCGCCACCTTCCCCGCCGACACGTGCGCGGCCGTGGCTGCCTTCTCTGCCACAAGTACGCAAGGGATTGCAAATCACGGATCAGTACATGTACAATGCACGGCAACGTTCTGAATTCTATAATGCCGGAGGGGTTCACGTTCACCTCGAGGAGTTGGCGGCGCAGATGGTGCCCCAATGATCTTGACTGCGGCAAGGTTGTCGTTGCTGAGATATGTGGTGAGATCAATCGGAGAACTCCCTCGAGCACGCAGCAGCTTCTTCGCCATGGCCTTCTCCTTGCCGGTCAGCGTCTGATCCAAGGTGGAGGACCCACAACAAGGTTCCCCCCACTCCAGCGGGCACGGCCACGGCGCCGAGGACGCCAAGAAGAAGAAATCCTCCTTCCAACACCGGGCAAATCTGCTGCGCATCCGGGCGAAGAGCAGGCCGTGGTTGTCTTTGCCGCGGAAGCTGTAGAACCTGTGCGGCGGGCACAGGCACAGCGCGAAGAAGTGCCGGAACACGGCCAGCGACGGCTCCACGCCGGCAAAGTGGGATAGCACGACGAAGCCCGCCAGGACGCGCCAGCCGTTGGGCAAGAGCTGGCTCGGGGCGAGCCCGAAGTGGTCGAGCACCGTGCCGAAGAAGGGGTGGAGGGGCAGGCGCATCCCGACGTTGAGCGAGTCGACGTACACGCAGACGGATCCGGCGGGCGGCGGCGACCACGAGGAGAGGTTGCCGGCGAGGATTGGGGTGAAGCTGTCGGGGATGGAGTACCTGTTGCAGATCTTCTCCAGGGTTCCTCGGCTGCGCAGCCGCGAGGTGACCCGCTCGTGCGGCGCCGAGACGTCGTCGTCGTCGTCGCCGCCGCCTCCATCGCGGGAGGGTTCCTCACGGAGTTCGTCCGGTGACCAGGATCTCGAACTCCAGGAAGGAGCCATGGCGAGGCGGCTTGGGTTGTGTTGCGATCGGACGGTGCCTACTACTCCTTCTGTGCAGTAATATACTCCCTCCTTTCCGGTTTATAAGCCTCAATTCAAAAATCTCACCAATCAAGGTAGATGTTGAGTGGTGGAATATCTTTTGGAGTTTACAAAAGCACTCAACTAATGCTCTTGTTTTCCTCAAAAAAATATGTTTACCAATGCATTAATTGCAATGCATGCATGCATAAATTACATGCACTGGTCAATTTTCTCTTAATATTTGCATGCAATGATTTAATGCACCTTGAAATCTGAACATGTGATGGGAAACAACCAAATTGAGCCTTATAAAATGAAAAAACGGAAATTTTGAGATAAGCCCTATAAACCGGAAAGAAGGGAGTAAAAGCGTTTAGATCCTCTGTGCACTATTATAAAAACGTTTAGATCACTACTAGTACTAATCAACAAGACGGGAAGAAAGTGAAGGATCCATTTTTCGTTTGTACAAATTGTTCGTAGAAGATAAAAAGTAATGTAAAAAAGTTACGCGCGATGCAACCATCTGACACAAGGGAGGGCCTCGACAATTACACCAACGCCTACACCTAACACTATGAAACGATGATGCAGTTCTTAGCACAAAAATGGAAGTGTGTCGTACTCGTATGCATGTGAGCCATTCACATGAGCAGTCTGGAGACTCTAGAGCTCGGCCAATTTCCACAGCTTTCGGCGGGGAAAACTTTCAATATGCGCCCGCATTTGCATTAGAGAGAGAGAGAGAGGAACAGTTGCAACTTGTCTATGGGTTCTTTTTCTCATGCCATGTCGAACAAAGTTAGCTGAGCTGCACAGGGATACCAATGAAGGAATGACGGTGCAAGGTAAAGCTTATCGGATGCACACGTGACAATGAATTCGTTCATGTAGCCGGCTTGTACGTGGTGAATGTGTGTGTCTCTCTGGACTAACTAATGTTTCTTCACATCAAAGGGAGCTAGCACATGACAGTTTGCAACAAAAACATTTCTAACAAAGAATGAATTACTTGCATTACTATTAATGTCCAAAAAAGAAAGGAAATAAAATAAAAAAACTAAATCAAAATTAATGTAATGAAGTTTCCTACGCATAAGGAATTAGTGACAACCGTATAAGCATTAAATAATCGGAGCTGCTAAATCTCAGTCGACTGAGACTTCGCAAAGTCTCAGTCGACGAGTCAGCCGTTGGATCTTTTGTTCGCTTCAAGATTCACGCTGGTCTGCCTGTCCTTGTTTAGGCCTGTGTAACGTACAGACCAGCCCATTTCTTTATTTTTCCATCGGCCTTCCAACTGTTGTTCGGCTGAGGGTGTCGAGTGTTTTGCTTTGTGGGCTCGGCAGGTTGTTTGGGCGGGCCATTTTTTTTTGTCGTTGTTTTCGTTTTCCAAGGCTGCAATTATTTACATTAGCATTTGTCTAAAAAAAATTACATTAGCATGCCAGTTTCCTACTGAATTATTAGCTACTATGCTAAATTGAGTTTTATTTTTTTGTTCTTGTACTTTTTTTTTAACATTTCGTGACTGAGTAAAATGTGCTTTTTGTTGCTTATTTTATCTTTTGTTTTCTGCTATCTTCATGCAGCATCCCAGGACTCGCATGCACAGTTTGCAATATCAAATAATGGTTGTTTTGGGTTGCAGATTTAATGAACACTTATGTAGAAGCAGGTCTGATGTATTCATGCCTGTCCGTTTCTAGCACATACGCCATGTTCCAAAAATATATAGTGTGGGCATTTTTGACCCATGAACAGTGGATATCTTTTTGCTCGCCGACATCTAAACTACTGTTTAAATTCATATTTATATTTGTAGTAGGTGTAGACTGCTTTTTTCAGGTCAGTGAAATGTTAGCCTACATTTTTTTTAACTTTATTAAATTATGTATATGTTACCTCCAGACATTCTCTTTGAAATCATTCTCTAAATAATTTCTTTTTTAAACTTCTGTTTACTTGTAGCATGTTGTTACTGAAGATGTTGGTTTTTCATATTTGATCTACTTAGAGCATCTCTAGTGGATCATCTATATGAACGTGTATAGCAAATATACACGATGCCTGGTAAAAAATGGCTCCCAGCGACTCGTGTAAAAGGGCGTGTAAATATCCACGCCCAGTCCACGACGGTACGAGGCGTGCAAATATACACGAGCAAGCCACGCTCGTCAGCTGGCGAAAACGAGACGCCTGCTTCGTCCCGCGCCTGCCTGGAGGAAGAATCGGAGGAGCTCATTGTCTTGGGCGGGCTGTCTTGTCGAAGCGGCGGGGCGGGCGGCGGGCGCGGATGCATGGGCGGGCGGCGCTGTGTGCGGCGGGCGGGCGGCGGGGCCTGGATGCACGGGCTGTGCTGAAAGGCGGGGCGGGCGGTGTCTGGAAGAAGGGGGGGGAGGCGGTGGCTCTGGCTTGGGAGAGTACGGGCAGGGGAGGTAGGAGGTGACGGGCTGGGGAGAGGCCAGCGGCCTGCGGCCTTGGGAGAGGAAGGGCAGGGGAGAGGCATGAAATTGTCCAATTGGAGAGCATTTCTTGTAAATTGTTGCTTGTTGCTTGGCCATGTTAATTTGATGTCAGATTGTGGTCTAAAATAGCTATGCATTGGTTGTTTGCAGATGGAGGGTGACCAAAGCTTCTTGGACACCATTGGTTTTGGTTACACACAAACACAACCAGATAGTTCAATTGGAGAGCAGGCAACTCCATCAACTCAGCATCGTTCTGCAATAACAGAGAAAGGAAAATCCAACAAAGGAAAAAATTGGTCTAGTGATGAGGACAAGGTTCTCATAGCAGCATGGGCAAATACAAGTTTGGATATTGTTGGAACAGATCAAAACCGAGATGCTTATTGGGATAGAATTTCAGAGTACTACAACACACACAAGGAATCATCATGGCCGGAGCGTAATGCAATTTTTCCACCCCCAGTGCATGCAATCTATACTCCCTAACATACCGGGAAATCCTCTTTCCTCCCCTATTGCAAGTAACCTAGCAATGTCTTCTTCATTTGGAGATCTCAGGTACTTTTCCCCAAAAACTTCACAAATTTTGATCACAAATTTCTTGCAAGACTCTAAATTAGTAGACTCAGCGGACCGGATGTACTCAACAACATAATCAGCTGCTATTCCATATGTTAGTATCCGCATCGCCGCGGTCATCTTTTGCAAAGGATGTAACCCAAGAGCTCCAGAAGCACTTCTTTTTTGCGTAAAATAACCATCATAGTCATGCTCAAGTATACCATCAGCTATGCGGTTGAACAAAGTACGCGACATCCTAAATCTGTGCATAAAAATTAAATGAGACAGGGAAATGAAAAAAGGACCAAAGCAGAGAAGTGTACTAATTACTTAACCTTCGTCGAAACAAATGTTCGAAAGCGAGGAACTTCTTTGAAGTAGTCGTCCCACGAAGAAGAAATCCGCATCTCTTCCTCGATCGATTGGTAGCGTCCATGCTTGAAACCGCCATGGCGTCGAGCGTTCTTCCTCTCTTCCTCCTCGCGCTCGGCGAATGCTGCAAGTATGAGTTCATCGTCGCCAGATGAAGATGACGAAGAACTCATGTCCCAAGTGGATGTGTTCATTGTGTTGCGTGACAAATGATAGAGAAATCTAGGTGAGAAGAGAAGTGTACTGGAAGAGGTGGTAGGAGTGGTTTATATAGATCGGAAATATGGCCGTTGGAAATATAGCCGTTGGAAATATAGCCGTTTGAAAATATAGCCGTTGGAATATACACGTCCTAATTTACACGTTCCACTGAAAAACTGGGAGGTGTATAATTTAGCAAGGTGTATATGGACGTGTATATGGAGATATACACGTCCAAATTTACACGTTCCACTAGAGATGCTCTTACTAGCCCATTTTTTGGCGCTTTTTTAATGTGCATAGGAGTTGGTTTTGTGGAGTTTGTTTGAGCCATTGTAACCACGAGAGAGCCAGGAAGCAGCTTAAGCATGTGGAGTTTGTCTGAACCGATCGACGCCGACGCCGACTTGAAGCAACGCCCGACGCTGAAGCCTGCGCCGCCGCCCGTCAAGTGATGGCGCCCTCGCCCGTGCCTGCCTGCCCGCCGCCCGTGCCCTTGCCCTTGCCCTTGCCTCGCGCCGCCGACGCCGCCACGCCGCCCGACGCCTGCCGCCGCCCCCGCCGCCCGACCCGCCCGACGCCCGCCGCCTTGCCGCCGCCCTGCCGCCTTGCCCGCCGCCTTGCATCCAGGAGAAGAAGAAAGAAGAAGAAAGAAGAAGAAAGAAGAAGAAGAAGAAGAAGAAGAAGAAGAAGAAGCAAGAAGAAGAAAAGAAGAAGAAAGGAAAAGGAAAAGGAAGAAGAAGAAAGAAGAAGAAAGAAGAAGAAAGGAAAAGGAAGAAGAAGAAAGAAAAGAAAAGGAAAAGGAAGAAGAAGAAAATTAAAGGAAAAAAAAGAAAAGGATTTTTTTTTTTTTTTTTTTTGTTCTTTTAATTTTAACTAGTTTTAGTTTAACAAAAGCGGTAAATAACTTAAAACCCTAAACCCAAAAACAAAAACAACAGAAAACCGCCAAAGAAAAACAAAAAGGAAAAGGAAGAAGAAGAAAGAAGAAGAAAGAAGAAGAAAGGAAAAGGAAGAAGAAGAAAGAAAAGAAAAGGAAAAGGAAGAAGAAGAAAGAAGAAGAAAGAAGAAGAAAGGAAAAGGAAGAAGAAGAAAGAAAAGAAAAGGAAAAGGAAGAAGAAGAAAGAAGAAGAAAGAAGAAGAAAGGAAAAGGAAGAAGAAGAAAGAAAAGAAAAGGAAAAGGAAGAAGAAGAAAGAAGAAGAAAGAAGAAGAAAGGAAAAGGAAGAAGAAGAAAGAAAAGAAAAGGAAAAGGAAGAAGAAGAAAGAAGAAGAAAGAAGAAGAAAGGAAAAGGAAGAAGAAGAAAGAAAAGAAAAGGAAAAGGAAGAAGAAGAAAGAAGAAGAAAGAAGAAGAAAGGAAAAGGAAGAAGAAGAAAGAAAAGAAAAGGAAAAGGAAGAAGAAGAAAGAAGAAGAAAGAAGAAGAAAGGAAAAGGAAGAAGAAGAAAGAAAAGAAAAGGAAAAGGAAGAAGAAGAAAAGGAAAAGGAAAAGGAATTTTTTTTTTTCTTTTTTTTGTTCTTTTTAATTTTAACTAGTTTTAGTTTAACAAAAACGGTAAATAACTTAAAACCCTAAACCCTAAAAACAAAAAACAACAGAAAACCGGCCAACTTAAAACCCTAAACCCTAAACCCCGCCCCGTCTTGCGCTCTACTGCGACACCCTCTCCCACCCCTTCCTCGCCCCCTCCTTTTGCCACCGCCCTTTCGCCACCGCCACCGCCACCGCCCCCCTTCTTCACTTAATTAATTTGTTTTTACTACATGTTTTCAGGATCGACATAATGTCGGACGATAGAGTGACCGATTATGGACAACTATGATCCGGACGGTGAAGCACATATGTTCGGCATCATAAACGGCGATATTCAATATGTGCCGACCGGAGAAGAAGAAGATGATATCTCTTCTTATCGAACCTTGACGGTGAAGATGAAGGCGCCGTCAACAAGATGATGTCAAGAAACGTCGATAAACAGCGATCTTCAAATGGAAGTAGCAACCACCTCCGCGCCGAGGTATATATATACATTGAGCCTCGGTGATACAAACTAACCGATTTGAATAAATATGTGTGTACTAACGCGCGACTCTCTTTCTTATTTTAGCCCTCGGCGGATCGTCGAAACAATCGAGTACGCCGTCGTCAAAGCGTGGCGCAACCAAGACGATGAAACCAGGAGAAACATGCACCATCCGGGTTGTCGACTTTGCAACGGCAGGCAGCTGGAGCCCGCAAGAACGCCACCAAGTTTGTCACCAATGCGGAGCCATTGTTAGAGACAACGTCTCGATCACCGCCCAGAGTGGAATGAGCCAAAGAAGGCACGAATTGATGGTTTCACTTTTGTCGATAAGAGAACAAAAAAGATTGCTTCAAGAAGCTTATGGAACATTTCGTTCTACCTCCGAATACAACAAATTCGATGAGGAGGGTAACAAGATTGAGGAAAACAAGGAGAGGAGGAGGCTAGTCAAACAAGACGCTCTTCATAAGATGGCCGACGCATTCGGAAATACAAGCAAAATCTAGCCCGTGACTTTGTCAAGCGAACAAGACTCGGATTTCAGAGGACAATATGAGAAAGCGAAAGATGATTGGCCGAATTTGTGAAGCAAAAGAAATCGGAGCAGTTCATTCAAATATCGAAACAAAATAAGGAAAATGCGGCTAAGAAGGAGTACAATCATGTTATGGGGCCAGGAGGGTATCGCATTTGTGTGCCTAGGTTCGAGAAGAAGGAGAACGAGCTGAGGGCGCGAGAATCCGTCCAGTGCACGGAGGATGGGACCCAAGGGCCAAAAGCGATGGTGCGGGCATGGGGAACGCTCAACCCGGAGAGGGGAGTGTGTTTACGAGGCAAATTAATTAAACCCACCCAAGCCCTTATTGACGCAATGAAGGATGCTCAGCGGGGAAGATCAAGTTCAACAGAGAGAACGACGCTACCGACAAAAGCCCTCGGGAATCCCGAACACGGAGGACGTGACGAGGCATGGGGCACATTCCGTGGAAAATAGGGTTCCCCGAGCGATGACCCGTCACGGTTCTGAAGCCGTAAGAGAAAGATGGATCGGGAAGCAGATGTTGTGACGCGGTTGGCATCGAAATGGAAGTGATGAAGAAAACCATGAGTGTACTAGTAGCGAAAGAGATGCAGCTCGGCAAAGATGAAGATCATCCGGCGGATCTCGGAAGCCAGCAGCGGAGAAGCAGCGTGGCTTCCACGGAGGCCCCACCGGCTGGTGCGGATGCACCGACGATCGAAATTATCTGCACCGGAGCCTCGGTGGTCGAAATTACTGCACGGAGCCTCCTCGCTACCCGTGGGCGATATAAAGGAGATGAAAGAATGTCATCTGTATTATCCTATCGGGAACATGTCCATGAAGGTAGCCATCGGCAGTGCTTTACCATGTTTACTCGAGCACTCCACCACAACAACCCCATTAAAGATGGCTATGCTCGTGTCACGGTGGAGGACATAGTCCAAGGGTTTGAGGACACGGAGATTGAAATTGCTACACACGAGGGGAGAAAAGACTTGGAGATGTCAAGCGCCATTACATTCTATGGCAAAAGAAGTTTATCAAGTTTCAAAGCGAGGCGCCAAGGACAACAAGTCCACCCCTCACGGTGGTGGTAGTGGCGGTGGTGGCGGCGGTGGTGGTGGTGGTGGTGGCGGTTCACCTACACCTCCGTCACATCGGCCGACGCCGCCCCATCCACAACGTCCGGCGGTGATCATCCGCCGCCCCGATCCTCGTCCGGCGGGTGATCGACGCCGCCCCCAATCCACCTACGGCAAAAAGCGAAGAAGTCTGGAGTATTAACCCGGACCCTTATGTACCTAAGACCACAAAGGTACCGGAGCCATCATCAAGCCTCTCCCCACAAGGCCTTGGGAGCGAGTGCCGAGGAACTCGACGCTGCCGCTGGCTGTTGATTTGGAGAAATGGAAGGCGGACTGCAAGAAGAAAAGAGAGCCCGAGCCCAAGCCAGTATTTTCGATCGACAAAAGAAGTGGGCTAAGTCATTTTGAGCACACCGTCCCAAGCCGCGAAGAATCTCCTAATGACTATGCACGTGAACTTGCAGCAGGCATTCATGTTCAAGGAGAACCAAGAGCGGAGAAGGCCGAAAGTATAAAAGCGGAAACAAGTTGCCCAGCTCGGGAACAAAGTAAACAATCGATTGCCCGCTTATAGTGGAAGCCTTCGTCCGGATGCCCCGAGATCATACAAGCTGCGGCAAAGACAGGATTGTATGTAACGAGTGCGAGAACAAGCGCCAACTTAGGTATTACTCTTCGTGAACTATTAGACCTTGATGAGTTGCCGAGAAGGAGGTAGTAATTACATATGTCAAGAATGGGCCTCTCGTCGAGCTGCGCAGCGCAGAAAAGGATCTACGACCAAATGAAACGTCTGCTGAATTGGTACAAGGGTTACATAAAAATAAAACGCCAAAGATTATATTTATGCGGAAGTTAGACATGAGCATCACTTCAAACATTACTATGTACAAGTTGAACTGAGTGAATTGTTCCAGCTTTTCAATCTGTGAGCTCGACAAATCTATCATCGGTTGCTACGTTACGTAAGTGATTTATTAATTTCTACCCCATCTCGTTCATATTGCTCGCACTATATATATGTCCTAACTATATTGTTGTGTCCTCTATTATACATGCAGAATGAAGATTAAGGAATGCGAGTAAGGAACATCCATGATGTTGGGTTCATTGACCCACACATCGTTAATGATATTGTGTTGAAGCATTACCCCACCGACGTGGAGGCGCACTGTGGCAGTTTCTTACAAAGCAGGAACTCAAAAGTGATATTCTATTTCCTTACCATTTTGGGTGAGTGTTTCGCATCTTGAGCACATTCTCTTTGTTTACTCCATGCATGGTATGTGGCGGCTAATCGATGAGTTATGCATGACGTCTTGTGCATGTATCGTGTCCGCAGTTCCTTTGGATTCGCTAGTAATTAAAGTTAACACCTCGAATGTCTCGCCCACGACTCTCTGGATAAGGATCCAAAGCTTTGGGCCGACATCGAAAAAATGCTGCGAAGTAATTATTTTCATTCATTTGCGCTCTATATCGATCGGCCTATTTCGTTCATTTCCTAATATCAAGTAACTAATAACTCTCTTGTTCATTTAATTTTCTTTGCCTTGTAGGGTTTGGAGACGGTTCAGTAGATACAAAGGTCGGTGAATTCAAAAAGAGCTAGAATTCAAAAGGGTAAAGACTAAGATCGGGATATTCAGCCACCGTTGACCAATCTATGTGCATACTTTATGCGTGAGATGATCCGAGATACACCTCTCGAGCGGGTTGATCCGAGTGATACCAATGCTCGGAGGAATAACCTCCGTGGACGCTTAGTCCGAGCTCGCTTCGACCACTTCAAGAGGAACTAGCTGGATGGTTCAACAGGAAGTCCTCCATCCTAAAGGAGAACACTATCACGAGGACGTAGAACTTTATATGGATTAAATCATGTATGGAAACTTGTTCAAAATTGTATATGGTCATCCGATGATATTGAATATATATTGTATATTCCTCTTGAATTCTTTTGGTTCTAATTTCAAATTTATTTGAAATTGTACATTCAAATGCATGTATGTAGTACCGTAGAATATATGAAACTCCTTCAAAATTAAAATAAAGCACAAAAGAATTAAAACAATACAAATTAAAACAGGTTTAGGGGGGCTAAAACCCTAAACTGCGGCGGCCTTTAGTCGCGGTTGGCGAAGAACCGCGACTAAAGGTCCTCCGCCCGACGGCCGCTGGCGCCCACGTGGACGGGCCTTTAGTCGCGGTTCAGAAGCAGCCGCGACTAAAGGTGGCGGGCTTTAGTCGCGCTTTGCTGGTCGCGGTTGCGCAGCCGCGACTAATGGCCGTTGCGAACCGCGACCGAAGGCCTTTTTTCCACCAGTGTCTCTTCGTATTGAGGGTTATGTAGCCCCGTCGATGGTGCGTTGAGTTAGGATCTACCTATGGTTGCCTAATTGCGGACGGGAACCAGACGACTCCAAGTGGTGCCACATCAGTCTGGCTTGTTGTTTGTCTGTTGTTGTGGTTGATCCTCGGCACCGTTGTATTGGGCCATTTTTATTTCATCTCTTTGTTGTGTGTGTTTGTTGTGATGTTCTGTTGTAAGGTTCAGGGCCGTCTCCAGAAATTTGGGGCCCCGGTGTGAAATGCCAACTGGGGCCCTAAAATTGCTAGAGTACAAACTTTTTATAAAAGAAAAATAAATAAATTCAAACACTACATAAGTTATAGGCTTGTCAGGATACTAAAATTAAAAAAAGATTGAAGCTGAATTTTAAACGAGCAACTATCTTGGAAATCTTGGTGTGTGACAACTTGATCAACTAGCCTAAGATATATATTCCCTAACTATTTTGATTGATGAATTGATGCATATGCACACATGTACTCACTAATATAATTATTCAACAGAACAAAATAGTCTAAATTAAATAGGGACTCGGTTTGGGCGCACCTGGTGGATAGATCGGTCATGCCCTCACCTTGTATTGGCCACCGGCAGTTTCTACTTGTGTTTTTTTTAAGAAAACGCAAAAGATTAGTGTGCCATTATGTCAAGAGTAAGAATATAAAAGAGTATTTACAGGATGGTGTTATAGCGAAGAAAAACTAGGAGTACGTCATAACTGGACGCCCTACACTGTCGAAACTGCATTAAGCAACCTCTTGAAGAAACCTGTCAAATGAAGTAACCCAAAACGTCCATACACTATGCTCAGATCCAAATTGTTCTGTAATAGCAGAAGAGAGGACCAGAGCCGTGCATCGAATCCAATTATTCCCAAAACCGAAAGGCTGCATAATTTCAATGAAGAACAGCCATCCAACATAGTCAAAAGCACGAGCTATATCAAGTTTTAGCATCAGAGAAGACACCTGCTTGCGATTCAGTGCGCAGACGGCTTGCTGTAGCATCAGGAAATTCTGCATGCGAGCAGGGCTATGGGCTGTGCCTCCGGGCAGGTAAGGAAGAGATCAAACGAGACGACGCCGCTTGTTTCCGCCTCGGTGTGGCGGCGCCACACTTTCCATTAGTTCGTCTCGGGAAGATCGATAGATCGAATGGTTGTGTCGATCCGGACTCGAGAAAGGCTCGTTCGGGAGAGCCATGGGCCTGTGCTAGCTGTGAAAAACGGCCCATAATGAAAAATATAAACTAGACATTGGCCCATAATCGGGGGCCCCTGGAATTTGCGGGCCCTGTGCGGTCGCACCGCCCGCACAGGCCCATGGACGGCCCTGGTAAGGTTATTTTTAATGATTTTATTAATTTAAAGCACGTAGCCTTTTTTCTCGAGAAAAAAACTTAAAAGTTTATTTTTTTTCTATTATGGTAATTGTAATTATTATTAAATATTTTCAACTGGCACAAAATATGAAAAAGCTGGTGTGTTTTTGTATTACCGGGTGACGCTGTGAGCAGTGAGGAGCCACAGCGTAGGGTACGTCTTGCTGAGAGAAAATATGTGCTGCACACACACAAGCTGGGTGCTCGACACGTCGCCTGGTGTCTAGGTGACGAACGACGACTGAGTACGCACAGCCAATCCAAAAATGGAAACGAGCAGTCTGAACACTGGAGCAGCTGGTCCAATTTCCACAACTTTCGGGCTTCTCTTTTGGCGGGAAAATTTTCCATTTGGACCCGGGCTTCAGTTTAAAGTAAGAATGGGCGCAGGTGAAGATTGCCGATTCATTAGCAAGCTGCCATAGGGAGAGAGAGAGACGACTGCAACTTTTTTACTGTCCAAGGGAACTGGATGGGAGGGAACGGGCAGATCTAAGAGCATCTGCAAGCGGGGGTCCCAAACCCATCTCAAATGCCTGGAGGGACGGCTTGGCCAGATGCCGGAACCGACCTAGATGGGTTTCTCAAACTCCCAGGCTAACCGGTGCCACTCATATCCAGTTTAAATTTGGGGCGGATATGAAATGCCCAGACGCGTCCGTCACGTCGAACTGACGATGGGGTCACCAAAGAAAACGCTCTGAAATTCGGCGGTTTGGAGCTCGTCTCCTCCGTCGACCGATGAGGCCGAGTGGCGCCGCTCTGGCGGGCTGGTAGTGCCTAGCCTAGATATTTAAGCCGACCGCCGGCACCGAAACCCTACTCGTCCACATTTCCCTCCTCCCATCCGCTGCCGCCGCACTTTCCAATCATCGGCTGCCATCACTAGTAGCCATGTCCCCACGCCGTCGGATAAGGAGCTATAGTCTCACTTCCCTCCGGTCGGAGGCCAAATGTCATCGCCGGCAGGAGGTGGTGCAGAGCACACCGCGGAAGTGGACGAGATGCTCACGTATATGGATTAGGAGGAGGAGGAGGAGCCGGAGCCCTCCTATCCACCCATCACCCAGCACCCGACACCAACGTCATGGACATCTCCGACGACGAAGCATAGCTAGCGTGTCGTAGTACGTAGGTTTATTTTGCATGGTTTGTATGGATCTAGGGATGAAATATGAGAGACTCGTATGCGTAGAACCAAGTTTGAGGCGTGACCGGTCACTGTCCAGGGACGCACCCAGTCCCGTCCATGGGTGTTTAAGGGGTCGGATTTGTCAAGTCCGACTGTAGATGCTTTAAGATGCTAACGGATGTCTTTATTCAAAAAAAAAAGGTTTAACATGCCCTTCGCCGCCCCACTTTTCACCCCTAGGCTTAACTCGTTTATTGTTTTCTTTGGATTAGCTCCCATGATTGTAAGCACCCGTGAATTAAAATGTAAAAATTAATTAAGAAAAGAAAATGACAAATAAAACTAAACAACGCACAATCTTACAAATAGGGCCCTTAGTAACCCCACAACTCCAAAACACAATAACACTTTGAACCATGGAAGCTTAGTATCTCTATAGATATAGAGAAATGTGTTGACTATGTGAATCTTACATAGAATCAGAATGAATGAATTTGTTAAGCATAACTTTTCTTATATCATGCCCGGTGCTGATAGCTATGCATGTACCCGACTTTCGTAATTATTTTACGGGAATACACATTAGTGCGTGCGCTCCCTAATCGTCTCGAGCGGCCGGCCACAAACCGCTCGATCGACTCCTATCGCACGGCCGGCGTCGCCAGGCCGGTGTTACCTGGTCGATTTCGCCTCCCGCCAGCAAGTGCCGCACACCTGGTTCGGCCGAGTCGGGGCGCACGGCGTGCATAACTCTGATGGGGCCGTCATGTCATAGACCCTGTAGGTACGGGCGGCTGTGAACGAAGACAGAGTAGTGAGGTGTGGACAGTTTCGAATTTTGTGCCACTCCCCTTTTCCGTCGCCTTGAGGACCCCCAGAGTTGTATTATGATGAATATCCCCCTAAAGTTGTATTATGATGAATATCCGGAGACAACCGTGCATATGCTTGTTCCTGAGCCCTGCCATGCCTATCGAACCAGGTCAGGCTGGGTAGCACGACTCGGTGTTAAAAGCATGTTGACATTTGCCTCGTCATCGAAATCTGGCAGTAAGCGCCGGCGAGGGTTAGATTTAAATGTGTTCTCGCGCCGTTCTTTGAGGTCTTGTTCGGCTGCGCGAATTTCCATCCACTTGACATTGAGCATGTTCTGGTCGACGTGCAGTTTTTGCTGCTTCTTTTTCATACTCCTGGCGGTTGCCATGAGCCGCCGTCTGAACCATTCTTGCTCATGAGTCTTCGGGGACTATGAAGTCCTCGACTCTGAGGCTCTTGTCTTCCTCGGAGTCGGGCAGATAGTCGTTGTCGATCCCGTCGTCAAGATCATCGGGGCCTTCATCCTCGGGTATTCCTGTAGGGCTATTCTGTCTCCCTAGGGAGGCTTGAATGCCCTCTCCCTAGTTATCGAAATCTTCGGCCATGGCGCCGTTATTGATAACGCATGTATTATGCCCGCTAGGGCCGCCGCTGGTACCTTTCAGTCGTTGGTGTCGGTGTCTTGATGGATTCTTGGGAGTATTGACCATATAGACGTCATAAGTGGACATGGCAGCCCATCTGCCCGTATGTGTTTGGGGTGTGGCCGCTCCAAGTGTGGCGCTGACACCTTCATCCATGTCCATGGCCTCCTCGGATGTATAGTCCAATATGTCGGTTAAGTCATCGACTATGGTAACTAGGTGGGTGGTGGGTGGGATGTAAATTTCCCTGTCGTCGGCTCTAAGTTCAATCTTGTCGTAGACCAGGTCTGGTAGTTCGAGATTGAATCCTTGAATGCGATCCAACATCTCATTGAAGTGGGACAAATCAATGGAGCTCATGGCCTGATTATAGGCCGGGCTGATCTAAAACGTGATCCACGAGTCCCTTGACGCGACTTCGATGTGTCGGTCGGCCAGGGTTGATCCCTGGCTGTCCATAGAGGAGATCGGGTCCGAGCTTGCCCGTGTCCAGGCTTGAGTCACGGTCAAGACCCGATGAGAGGATAGGGTCCACAACGGAGTCAAGGCTCGGCGTAGCGATGATCGGTTCCGTGATTGCAGCCGGATCCACTACGGGATCTGAGTCGTGACCCAGATTGGAAGCCGGTTCCGAGGTCAAGCCTGCAGTGGCCGGTGGATTCTGGATCCGACCTGGCACCCAGTCAGAAAGGATGAGCTCAGCACATGAATCTGCGGTGTATTCCAGACTACCGAACATTACAACTTGGTCCGGGGTGAAATTCTCGACGCGGGCGATATGGCCCGCTGAGTTGCCGTGCAGGACAATGTTGTTGAATGCGAAAAGCTGGCCGGGGACATGCGAAGGAAATATGCCCTAGAGGCAATAATAAAGTTATTATTTATTTCCTCATATCATGATAAATGTTTATTATTCATGCTAGAATTGTATTACCCAGAAACATGATACATGTGTGAATACATAGACAAATATAATGTCACTAGTATGCCTCTACTTGACTAGCTCATTAATCAAAGATGGTTATGTTTCCTAACCATAGACATGTGTTGTCATTTGATTAACGGGATCACATCATTAGGAGAATGATGTGATTGACATGACCCATTCCGTTAGCCTAGCACTTGATCGTTTAGTATGTTGCTATTGCTTTCTTCATGACTTATACAAAGTTCCTACAACTATGAGATTATGCAACTCCCATTTACCGAAGGAACACTTTGTGTGCTACCAAACGCCTGGCGTGAATCGGGAGATTATAAAGGAGATCTACAGGTGTCTCCGAAGGTACATGTTGAGTTGGCGTATTTCGAGATTAGGTTTTGTCACTCCGATTGTCGGAGAGGTATCTCTGGGCCCTCTCGGTAATGCACATCACTATAAGCCTTGAAAGCAAAGTAGCTAATGAGTTAGTTACAAACTGATGCATTACGTAACGAGTAAAGAGACTTGCCGGTAATGAGATTGAACTAGGTATTTGATACCGACGATCGAATCTCGGGCAAGTAACATACCGATGACAAAGGGAAAAACGTATGTTGTTATGCGGTTTGACCAATAAAGATCTTCGTAGAATATGTAGGAGCCAATATGAGCATCTAGGTTCCGCTAATGGTTATTGACCGGGAACAGTTCTAGGTCATGTCTACATAGTTCTCGAACCCGTAGGGTCCGCACGCTTAACGTTACAATGACAATTTTATTATGAGTTTATAAGTTTTGATGTACCGAAGGATGTTCGGAGTCCCGGATATGATCACGGACATGATGAGGAGTCTCGAAATAGTTGAGACATAAAGATTGATATATTGGAAGCCTATATTTGGATATCGGAAACGTTCCGAGTGAAATCGGGATTTTACCGGAGTACGGGGGGTTACCGGAACCCCCCGGGGGGTTAATGGGCCTACATGGGCCATGAGGGAGAAGAGGAGGGCCGGCCAGGGCAGGCCGCGCGCGCCCCTAGTCCGAATAGGACAAGGAAGGGCGGCGCCCCTTTCCTCTTTCCTCCCCTTTCTTCTCCAACAAGGCAGAGAGGGAGTCCTACTCCGGTGGGAGTAGGACTCCTCCAGCGCACCCCTAGGGGCGGCCACACCTCCCCCTCCCTCCTTTATATACGGGGGCAGGGGGCACCCCAATACACACAAGTTGATCTTCGTGATCGTTCCTTAGCCGTGTGCGGTTCCCCCTCCACCATATTCCACCTCGGTCATATCGTTGCGGTGCTTAGGCGAAGCCCTGCGTCGGTAGAACATCATCATCGTCACCATGCCGTCGTGCTGACGAAAATCATCCCCGACACCCTGCTGGATCGGAGTCCAGGGATCGTCATCGAGCTGAACGTGTGCTAAACTCTGAGGTGTTGTACGTTCGGTACTTGGATCGGTCGGATCGTGAAGACGTACGACTACATCAACCGCGTTGTCATAACGCTTCCGCTTACGGTCTACGAGGGTACATGGACATCACTCTCCCCTCTCGTTGCTATGCATCACCATGATCTTGCGTGTGCATAGGAATTTTTTTGAAATTACTACATTCCCCAACAGTGGTATCAGAGCCTGGTTTTATGCGTAGATGTCATATGCACGAGTAGAACACAAGTGAGTTGTGGGCGATACAATTCATACTGCTTACCAGCATGTCATACTTTGGTTCAGCGGTATTGTGAGATGAAGCGGCCCGGACCGACATTACGCGTACGCTTACGCGAGACTGGTTTCACCGTTACGAGCACTCGTGCTTAAAGGTGACTGGCGGTGTCTGTCTGTCTCACTTTAGTTGAACCGAGTGTGGCTACGCCCGGTCCTTGCGAAGGTTAAAACAGCACTAACTTGACGAACTATCGTTGTTTTTGATGCGTAGGTAAGAACGGTTCTTGCTCAGCCCGTAGCAGCCACGTAAAATTTGCTACAACAAAGTAGGGGACGTCTAACTTGTTTTTGCAGGGCATGTTGTGATGTGATATGGTCAAGACGTGATGCTATATTTTATTGTATGAGATGATCATATTTTGTAACCGAAGTTATCGGCAATCTGGCGAGAGCCATATGGTTGTCGCTTTATTGTATGAAATGCAAACACCTGTAATTGCTTTACTTTATCACTAAGCGGTAGCGATAGTCGTAGAAGCAATAGATGGCGAACGACAACGATGCTATGATGGAGATCAACGTGTCGCTACCGGTGGCGATGGTGATCATGGCGATTGCTTCGGAGATGGAGATCACAAGCACAAGATGATGATGGCCATATCATATCACTTATATTGATTGCATGTGATGTTTATCCTTTATGCATCTTATCTTGCTTTGATTGACGGTAGCATTTTAAGATGATCTCTCACTAAAATTATCAAGAAGTGTTCTCCGTGAGTATGCACCGTTGCGAAAGTTCTTCGTACTGAGACACCACGTGATGATCGGGCGTGATAGGCTCTACGTTCAAATACAACGGGTGCAAAACAGTTGCACACGCGGAATACTCAGGTTAAACTTGACGAGCCTAGCATATACAGATATGGCCTCGGAACACGAAGACCGAAAGGTCGAACGTGAATCATATAGTAGATATGATCAACATAGTGATGTTCACCATTGAAACTACTCCATCTCACGTGATGATCGGATATGGTTTAGTTGATTTGGATCACGTGATCACTTAGATGACTAGAGAGATGTCCGTCTAAGTGGGAGTTCTTAAGTAATATGATTAATTGAACTTAAATTTATCATGAACTTAGTACCTGATAGTATTTTGCTTGCCTATGTTTGTTGTAGATAGATGGCTCGTGTTGTTGTTCCGTTGAATTTTAATGCGTTCCTTGAGAAAACTAAGTTGAAAGATGATGGTAGGAATTACACGGACTGGGTTTGTAACCTGAGGATTATCCTCATTGTTGCACAGAAGAATTACGTCCTGGAAGCACCGCTGGGTGCCAGGCCTACTGCTGATACAACTGACGACGTTAGGAACATCTGGCAGAGCAAAGATGATGACTACTCGATAGTTCAGTGTGCCATGCTTTACGGCTTGGAACCGGGTCTTCAACGACGTTTTGAACGTCATGGAGCATATGAGATGTTCCAGGAGTTGAAGTTAATATTTCAAGCAAATGCCCGGATTGAGAGATATGAAGTCTCCAATAAGTTCTATAGCTGTAAGATGGAGGAGAATAGTTCATCCATCGAACACATACTCAAAATGTCTGGGTATAATAATCACTTGATTCAACTGGGAGTTAATCTTCCTGATGATAGTGTCATTGACAGAATTCTCCAATCACTGCCACCAAGCTACAGGAGCTTCGTGATGAACTATAATATGCAAGGGATGGACAAGACTATTCCCGAGCTCTTCGCAATGCTAAAAGCTGCGGAGGTAGAAATCAAGGAGCATCAAGTGTTGATGGTTAACAAGACCACCAGTTTCAAGAAAAAGGGCAAAGGGAAGAAGAAGGGGAACTTCAAAAAGAACAACAAACAAGTTGCTGCTCAAGAGAAGAAACCCAAGTCCGGACCTAAGCACGAGATCGAGTGCTTCTACCGCAAGCGATGGACAATGGAAGCGGAACTGCCCCAAGTATTTGGCGGATAAGAAGGATGTCAAAGTGAACAAAGGTATATGTGATATACATATTAATGATGTGTACCTTACTAATGCTTGCGAGAGTACCGGTATTTGATACTAGTTCATTGCTAATATTTGCAACTCAAACATGGACTCTGATTAGCGAAGATTGGCTAAGGACGAGGTGACGATCGCGCGTGGGAAATGGTTCCAAAGTTGATGTGATCGCGTCGGCACGCTACCTCTACATCTACCATCGATTAGTTTTAGACCTAAATAATTGTTATTTGGTGCCGCGTTGAGCAAGAACATTATATCTGGATCTTGTTTGATGCGAGACGGTTATTCATTTAAATCAGAGAATAATGGTTGTTCTATTTATATGAGTAATATCTTTTATGATCATGCACCCTTGAAGAGTGGTCTATTTTATTGAATCTCGATAGTAGTGATACACATATTCATAATGTTGAAGCCAAAAGATGCAGAGTTGATAATGATAGTGCAACTTATTTGTGGCACTCGCCGTTTAGGTCATATCGATTGTAAAGCGCATGAAGAAACTCCATCTTGATGGACTTTTGGAATCACTTGATTATGAATCACTTGGTACTTACGAACCGTGCCTCATGGGCAAGATGACTAAAACACCGTTCTCCGAAACTATGGAGCGAGCAACTGATTTATTGGAAATCATACATACTGATGTATGTGGTCCAATGAATATTGAGGCTCACGGCGGGTATCGTTATTTTCTCACCTTCACAGATGATTTGAGCAGATATGGGTATATCTACTTGATGAAACACAAGTCTGAAACATTTGAAAAGTTCAAAAAATTTCAGAGTGAAGTGGAAAATCATCGTAACAAGAAAATAAAATTTCTACGATCTGATCATGGAGGAGAATATTTGAGTTACGAGTTTCGTTTACATTTGAAACAATGCGGAATAGTTTCGCAACTCACGCCACCCGGAACACCACAACGAAATCGTGTGTCCGAACGTCGTAATCGTACTTTACTAGATATGGTGCGATCTATGATGTCTCTTACTGATTTACCGCTATTGTTTTGGGGTTATGCTTTAGAGACGGCTGCATTCACGTTAAATAGGGCACCATCAAAATCCGTTGAGACGATGCCTTATGAACTGTGGTTTGGCAAGAAACCAAACTTATCGTTTCTTAAAGTTTGGGGTTGCGATGCTTATGTGAAGAAACTTCAACCAGATAAGCTCGAACCCAAATCGGAGAAATGTGTCTTTATAGGATACCCAAAAGAGACTATTGGGTACACCTTCTATCACAGATCTGAGGGCAAGATTTTTGTTGCTAAATTCGGATCCTTTCTAGAGAAGGAGTTTCTCTCGAAAGAAGTGAGTGGGAGGAAAGTAGAACTTGATGAGGTAACCTGTACTGCTCCCTTATTGGAAAGTAGTTCATCACAAGAACCGGTTCCTATGACAACTACACCAATTAGTGAGGAAGCTAATGATATTGATCATTAAACTTCAGATCAAGTTTCTACTGAACCTCGTAGGTCTACCTGTTGGAAATATGCCCTAGAGGCAATAATAAAAGTATTATTATATTTCAATGTTCATGATAATTGTCTTTTGTTCATGCTATAACTGTGTTATCCGGAAATCGTAATACACGTGTGAACACTTAGACCCCAATATGTCCCTAGTGAGCCTCTAGTTGACTAGCCCGTTGTGATCAATAGATGGTCATGGTTTCGACTATGGACATTGGATGTCATTGATAACGGATCACATCATTAGGAGAATGATGTGATGGACAAGACAATCGTAAGCATAGCATAAAAGATCGTATAGTTCGTTTGCTAGAAGCTTTGCCAATGTCAAGTATCTCTTCCTTCGACCATGAGATCGTGTAACTCCGGTTACCGTAGGAGTGCCTTGGGTGTATCAAACGTCACAGCGAATCGGGTGACTATAAAGGTGCATTACAGGTATCTCCGAAAGTATCTGTTGGGTTGACACGGATCGAGGCGGGATTTGTCACTCCGTATGACGGAGAGGTATCTGGGCCCACTCGGTAATGCATCATCATAATGAGCTCAATGTGACCAAGGTGTTGGTCACGGGATCATGCATTACTGAGACGAGTAAAGTGACTTGCGTAACGAGACTGAACAAGGTATTGAGATACCGACGATCGAGTCTCGGGCAAATAACGCACCGATTGACAAAGGAATTGCATATGTGGTTTGATCGAATCCTCGACATCGTGGTTCAACCGATGAAATCATCGAGGAGCATGTGGGAGCCAACATGGGTATCCGGACCCGCTGTTGGTTATTGCCCGAGAGTCGTCTCGGTCATGTCTGCGTGTCTCCGAACCCGTAGGGTCTACACACTTAAGGTTCGGTGGCGCTAGGGTTATTAGGAAGACTAGTATGTGAATACCGAATGTTGTTGAGTCCGGATGAGATCCGGACGTCACGAGGAGTTCGGAAGGGTCCGGAGGTAAAGAATAATATATAGGAAGTGGTGTTTCGCCATCGGGAAAGTTTGGGGTCTCCGTAAAATCTGGGACCACGGAGGGGTCCCGGGTCCACCGGTGGGGCCACCTATCCGGAGGGCCCCATGGGCCAAAGGGGAAGGAACCAGCCCACAGGGGCTGGTGCGCCTCTAGGCCCACCCCTGCGCCTAGGGTTGAAACCCTAGGGGGGGGCGCCCACCGGCAGGGGCACTCCACCCCCTTGCCGCCGCCCCACGGAGATTGGATCTCAGGGCCGCCACCCTGTGGGGCCTATATAAAGGGGGGAGGGAGGGGGCTGCTGTACCAATTCCCAAGGCGCAGCCCTCCCTCCCAACACTTCTCCTCCTCCGTAAGAGCTCGGTGAAGCCTGTGAGATCTTGCTTCTCCACCATCACCACGCCGTCGTCTTGCCGGTGGAGCTGTCTTCCTCAACCTCTCCTTCCTCCTTGCTGGATCAAGGCGGAGGAGGCGTCGCTCGTCCCGCACGTGTGTTGAACGCGGAGGTGCTGTCCGTTCAGCACTTGGACATCGATGATCTGAATCACGTTCGAGTACGACTCCATCATCACCTTGCAAGCTTCCGCACGCGATCTACAAGTGGTATGTAGATGCAATCTCTCCCATTACTCGTTGCTTAGATGAACTCATAGATGGATCTTGGTGAAGCCGTAGGAAAAATTTTAATTTTTCGCAACGCGTTCCCCAACAAATGGCATCATGAGCTAGGTCTATCGTAGTTCTCTAATGCACGAGTAGAACACAATTTGTTGTGGGCGTTGATCTTGTCATCTTACTTGCCTCTACTAGTCTTTTCTTGCTCAACGGTATTGTGGGATGAAGTGGCCCGGACCTACCTTACACGTGCGCTTCGTGAGACCGGTTCCACCGATCGACATGCACTAGTTGCATAAGGTGGCTGGCGGGTGTCTGTCTCTCCCACTTTAGTTGGAGCGGATTCGATGAACAAGGCCCTTATGAAGGGTAAATAGAAGTTGACAAAATCACGTTGTGGTGATTCGTAGGTAAGAAAACGTTCTTGCTAGAACCCAATCGCAGCCACGTAAAAGATGCAACAACAATTAGAGGGCGTCTAACTTGTTTTTGCAGCGATTGATCATGTGATGTGATATGGCCGAAGTTGTGATGAATGATGAATTGTGATGTATGAGATCATGTTCTTGTAATAGGATTCACGACTTGCATGTCGATGAGTATGACAACGGCAGGAGCCATAGGAGTTGTCTTTATTTTTTGTATGACCTGCGTGTCATTGAAGAACGCCATGTAAACTACTTTACTTCATTACTAAACGCGTTAGTCATAGAAGTAGAAGTAGTCGTTAGCGTGACAACTTCATGAAGACACGATGATGGAGATCATGATGATGGAGATCATGGTGTCAAGCGGTGACAAGATGATCATGGAGCCGAAGATGGAGATCAATGGAGCTTGATGATATTGGCCATATCATGTCACAACTATATAATTGCATGTGATGTTTATTATGTTTATGCATCTTGTTTACTTAGGACGACGGTAGTAAATAAGATGATCCTTACAAAATTTCAAGAAGTGTTCTCCCTAAGCGTGCACCGTTACTACAGTTCGTCGTTTCTAAGCACCACGTGATGATCGGGTGTGATGGATCCTTACGTTCACATACAACGGGTGTAAGACAGTTTTACACAGCGAAAACACTTAGGGTTAACTTGCGAGCCTAGCATGTACGCAGACATGGCCTCGCAACACGGAGACCGAAAGGTCGAACACGAGTCGTATGGAAGATACGATCAACATGAAGATGTTCACCGACGATGACTAGTCCGTCTCACGTGATGATCGGACACGGGCTAGTCGACTCGGATCGTGTAACACTTAGATGACTAGAGGATGTCTAATCTAAGTGGGAGTTCATAATTTTGATTAGAACTTTATTATCATGAACTTAGTCTAAAACCTTTGCAAATATGTCTTGTAGATCAATGGCCAACGCTAATGTCAACATGAACTTCAACGCGTTCCTAGAAAACCAAGCTGAAAGATGATGGCAGCAACTATACGGATCGGGTCAGGAACACGAGATCATCCTCATAGCTGCCAAGAAACAATATGTCCTAGAAGCACCGTTAGGTGACCCACCTGTTCTCCCAAGCTGCAAGACGATTTGAGCGTCTGGCGGACTCGTTCGATGATTACTCCCTCGTTCGATGCGGCATGCTCTACAGCTTAGAACCGGGCTCCAAAAGCGTTTTGAGCATCACGGAGCATATGAGATGTTGAAGAGCTGAAACTAGTTTTCCAAGCTCATGACCGGTCGAGAGATATGATGTCTCGACAAGTTCTCTGATTGTAAGATGGAGGAAAACAGTTACGTCGGTGAGCACATCACGAAGATGTGCAGGTTGCACAACCGTATGACCCAGTGAACATTAACCTCCTGATGAGGCGGTCATTGACAGAATCCTCGATCGCTTCCACCAAGCTACAAGAGCTTTGTGATGAACTACAACATGCGGGATGGTGAAGACCATTCTGAAGTGTACTCAATCTGAAGTCGCAGAGGCTGAAATCAAGAAAGAACATCAAGTGTTGATGGTCAATAAGACCACTAAGTTCAAGAAGGGCAAGGGAAGAAGAACTTCAAGAAGGACGGCAAGAATGTTGCCGCCCGTAAGCCTGTTGCGGGAAGAAGTCAAAGAATGGACCCAAGCACGAGATCGAGTGCTTTTATTGCAAGGGAAGGGTCCTTCGAAGCGGAACTGCCCCAAATACTTAGCGGATAAGAAGGCCGGCAACACCAAAGGTATATTTGATATACATCTAATTGATGTGTACCTTACCGATACTCGTAGTAACTCCCGGTATTTGATACGGTGCCGTTGCTCATATTTGTAACTCACAGCAGAGCTGCGGAATAAACGGAGCTGGCGAAGGGCGAGGTGACGATGCGCGTCGGGAATGGTTCGAGTCGATGTGATCGCCGTCGACACGCTGCCTCTACATTTACCTACGGGATTAGTTTTGAACCTTAATAATTGTTATTTAGTGCCAAGTTTGAGCATGAACATTGTATTTGGATCTCGTTTGATACGAGATGGCCACTCATTTAAGTCTGAGAATAATGGTTGTTCGATTTATATGAGAGATATGTTTTATGGTCATGCTCCGATGGTCAATGGTTTATTCTTAATGAATCTCGGCGTAATATTACACATGTTCATAGTGTGGATGCCAAAAGATGTAAATTTGATAACGATAGTCCCACATACTTGTGGCATCGCCGCCTTGGTCACATTGGTGTCAAGCGCATGAAGAAGCTCCATGCTGATGGACTTTTAGAGTCTCTTGATTATGAATCGTTTGACACATGCGAACCATGCCTCTTAGGCAAAATGACCAAGACTCCGTTCTTCGGAACAATGGAGCGAGCAACCAACTTGTTGGAAATCATACATACCGATGTGTGCGGTCCAATGGCGTTGAGGCTCATGGAGGATATCGTTATGTTCTCACTCTCACCGATGACTTGAGTAGATATGGGTATGTCTACTTAATGAAACACAAGTCCGAGACCTTTGAAAAGTTCAAGGAATTTCAGAATGAGGTGGAGAATCAACGTGACCGAAAGATAAAGTTCCTACGATCGATCGTGGAGGAGAATACTTAAGTCACGAATTTGGCACACACTTAAAGAAATGTGGAATCGTTTCACAACTCACGCCGCTGGAACACCTCAAATAAACGGTGTGTCCGAACGTCGAATCGCACTCTATTGGATATGGTGCGGTCTATGATGTCTCTTACCGATTTACGCTGTCATTTTGGGGATACGCTCTAGAGACAGCTACATTCACTTTAAATAGGGCACCGTCTAAATCCGTTGAGACGACACCGTATGAATTATGGTTTGGGAAGAAACCTAAGCTATCGTTTCTAAAAGTTTGGGGATGCGATGCTTATGTCAAGAAACTTCAACCTGAAAAGCTCGAACCCAAGTCGGAAAAATGCGTATTCATAGGATACCCTAAGGAAACTGTCGGGTATACCTTCTACTTAAGATCGAAGGCAAGGTCTTTGTTGTTAAGAACGGATGCTTTCGGAGAAAGAGTTTCTCTCGAAAGAAGTAAGTGGGAGGAAAGTAGAACTTCGATGAAGTACTACCTCTCGAGCGGGAGAGTGGTGCAGCGCAGAAACCGTTCTGTGATGCCCACACCAACCAAGAGGAAAACAATGATGATGATCAAGGTACTTCGGATCAAGTTGCTCTTGAACTTGAAGGTCCACGAGGACACGTTCCGCACTGAGTGGTACAGCAACCTGTCATGGAAATCATGTTGTTAGACAACAATGAACCTTCGAACTATGAAGAAGCGATGGCGGGCCCGGATTCCAACAAATGGCTTGAGGCCATGAAACCGAGATAGAATCCATGTATGAAAACAAAGTATGGACTTTGACAGACTTGCCCAAGATCGGCGAGCAATAGAAAACAAATGGATTTTTAAGAAGAAGACGGACGCGATGGTAATGTTACCATTTATAAAGCTCGACTTGTCGCTAAGGGTTATCGACAAGTTCAAGGGATTGACTACTGACGAGACATTCTCTCCCGTAGCGAAGCTTAAGTCCGTCCGAATCATGTTAGCAATTGCCGCATACTATGATTATGAGATATGGCGATGGACGTCAAAACGGCATTCCTTAACGGACATCTTAAGGAAGAGCTGTATATGATGCAGCGGAAGGTTTTGTCGATCCTCGAACGCTAACAAAGTATGCAAGCTCCAATGATCCATTTATGGACTGGTGCAAGCATCTCGGAGTTGGAACATTCGCTTTGATGAGATGATCAAAGCGTTTGGGTTTATGAGACTTATGGAGAAGCCTGCGTTTACAAGAAAGTGAGTGGGAGCTCTGTAGCATTTCTCCTACTATATGTAGATGACATACTCTTGATGGGAAATGATACAAAACTTGGACAGCATAAAGGCCAACTTGAATAAGTGTTTTTCAATGAAGGACCTTGGAGAAGCTGCTTATATATTAGGCATCAAGATCTATAGGGATAGATCGAGGCGCCTCATAGGTCTTTCACAAAGCACATACCTTGATAAGATTTTGAAGAGGTTCAAAATGGATCAGTCCAAGAAAGGGTTCTTGCCTATGTTACAAGGTGTGAAATTGAGCTCAGCTCGATCACCGACCACGGCAAAAGATAAAGAAGAGATGAGTGTCATCCCTATGCTTCAGCCATAGGATCTATTATGTATGCCATCTTGTGTACGGACCGATGTAAACCTTGTCGTAAGTTTGGTTGCAAGATACCAAAGTAATCCCGCAAAGAACACCGGACAGCGGTCAAGAATATCTGAAGTACGAAAAGGACAAAGGACATGTTTTCGTTTATGGAGGAGACGAAGAGCTCGTCAGAAGGGTTACGTCGACGCTAGCTTCGACTCAGATCTGGATGACTCTAAGTCACAAACCGGATACATGTATATGTTGAATGGTGGAGCGAAGAGCTGGTGCATTTGCAAGCGAGCGTCGTGGCGGGATCTACGTGTGAAGCGGAGTACATGGCAGCCTCGGAGGCAGCGCATGAAGCGATTTGGGTGAAGGAGTTCATCACCGACCTAGAGTCATACCCAATGCGTCGGGGCCGATCAAACTCTTCCGTGACAACTTGGAGCTATTGCCCTTGCCAAGGAGCCCAGGTTTCACAAGAAGACCAGCACATCAAGCGTCGTTTCAACTCCATCCGTGAAAATGTTCAAGATGGAGACATAGAGATTTGCAAAGTGCACACGGATCTGAATGTCGCAGATCCGCTGACTAAACCTCTCTCACGTGCAAAACATGATCAACACCGAACTCTATGGGTGTTCGATTCATCACAATGTAACTAGATTAGTGACTCTAGTGCAAGTGGGAGACTGTTGGAAATATGCCCTAGAGGCAATAATAAAAGTATTATTATATTTCAATGTTCATGATAATTGTCTTTTGTTCATGCTATAAGCGTGTTATCCGGAAATCGTAATACACGTGTGAACACTTAGACCCCAATATGTCCCTAGTGAGCCTCTAGTTGACTAGCCCGTTGTGATCAATAGATGGTCATGGTTTTCGACTATGGACATTGGATGTCGTTGATAACGGGATCACATCATTAGGAGAATGATGTGATGGACAAGACCCAATCGTAAGCATAGCATAAAAGATCGTATAGTTCGTTTGCTAGAAGCTTTGCCAATGTCAAGTATCTCTTCCTTCGACCATGAGATCGTGTAACTCCGGTTACCGTAGGAGTGCCTTTGGTGTATCAAACGTCACAACGAATCGGGTGACTATAAAGGTGCATTACAGGTATCTCCAAAAGTATCATTGGGTTGACACGGATCGAGGATCGATTTGTCACTCCGTATGACGGAGAGGTATCTCTGGGCCCACTCGGTAATGCATCATCATAATGAGCTCAATGTGACCAAGGTTTTGGTCACGGGATCATGCATTACGGATGCGAGTAAAGTGACTTGCGATACGAGACCTGAACAAGGTATTGAGATACCGACGATCGAGTCTCGGGCAAGTAACGCACCGATTGACAAAGGAATTGCATACAGGGTTTGATCAATCCTCGACATCGTGGTTCAACCGATGAAATCATCGAGGAGCATGTGGGAGCCAACATGGGTATCGAGACCTGCTGTTGGTTATTGCCCGAGAGTCGTCTCGGTCATGTCTGCGTGTCTCCGAACCCGTAGGGTCTACACACTTAAGGTTCGGTGGCGCTAGGGTTAGTAGGAAGACTAGTATGTGAATACGAATGTTGTTGAGTCCGGATGAGATCCCGGACGTCACGAGGAGTTCGGAAGGTCCGGAGGTAAAGAATAATATATAGGAAGTGGTGTTTCGCCATCGGGAAAGTTTCGGGTCTCGGTGAAGTCTGGGACCACCGGAGGGTCCGGGGTCCACCGGTGGGGCCACCTATCCGGAGGGCCCCATGGGCCAAAGGGGAAGGAACCAGCCCACAGGGGCTGGTGCCCCTAGGCCCACCCCTGCGCCTAGGGTTGAAACCCTAGGGGTGGGGCGCCCACCGGCTTGGGGGCACTCCACCCCTTGCCGCCGCCCCCCGGAGATTGGATCTCAGGGGCCACCCTGTGGGGCCTATATAAAGGGGGAGGAGGGGGCTGCTGTACCAATTCCCAAGGCGCAGCCCTCCCTCCCAACACTTCTCCTCCTCCGTAAGAGCTCGTGAAGCCCCGCCGAGTATCTTGCTTCTCCACCATCACCATGCCGTCGTCTTTGCCGGTGGAGCTGTCTTCCTCAACCTCTCCTTCCTCCTTGCTGGATCAAGACGGAGGAGACGTCGCTCATCCCGTACGTGTGTTGAACGCGGAGGTGCTGTCCGTTCAGCACTTGGACATCGGTGATCTGAATCACGTTCGAGTACGACTCCATCATCACCTTGCAAGCTTCCGCACGCGATCTACAAGTGGTATGTAGATGCAATCTCTCTCCCATTACTCGTTGCTTAGATGAACTCATAGATGGATCTTGGTGAAGCCGTAGGAAAAATTTTAATTTTCTGCAACGTTCCCCAACACTACCAGAGTAAGATCCGTACCAGAGTGGTATGGTAATCCTATTCTGGGAGTCATGTTACTTGACCATGACGAACCTACGAACTATGAGGAAGCGATGATGAGCCCAGATTCCGCAAAATGGCTTGAAGCCATGAAATCTGAGATGGGATCCATGTATGAGAACAAAGTATGGACTTTGGTTGACTTGCCCGATGATCGGCAAGCCATTGAGAATAAATGGATTTTCAAGAAGAAGACTGACGCTGGTGGTAATATAACTGTCTACAAAGCTCGACTTGTTGCAAAAGGTTTTCGACAAGTTCAAGGGGTTGACTACGATGAGACTTTCTCACCCGTAGCGATGCTTAAGTCTGTCTGAATCATGTTAGCAATTGCCGCATTTTATGATTATGAAATTTGGCAAATGGATGTCGAAACTGCATTCCTGAATGGATTTCTGTAAGAAGAGTTGTATATGATGCAATCGGAAGGTTTTGTCGATCCAAAAGGTGCTAACAAAGTGTGCAAGCTCCAGCGATCCATTTATGGACTGGTGCAAGCATCTCAGAGTTGGAATAAACACTTTGATAGTGTGATCAAAGCATATGGTTTTATCTGAGACTTTTGGAGAAGCTGTAGATTTACAAGAAAGTGAGTGGGAGCTCAGAGCATTTATGATATTATATGTAGATGACATATTGTTAATTGGAAATGACATAGAATTTCGGATAGCATAAAGGGATACTTGAATAAAAGTTTTTCAATGAAAGACCTCGTGAAGCTGCTTACATATTGGGCATCAAGATCTATAGAGATAGATCAAGGCGTTTAATTGGACTTTCACAAAGCACATACCTTGATAAAGTTTTGAAAAAGTTCAAAATGGATCGAGCGAAGAAAGGGTTCTTGCAGTATTACAAGGTGTGAAGTTGAGTCGACTCAATGCCCGACCACACAGCAGAAGATAGAGAGAAAGTGAAAGATGTTCCTATGCTTCAGCCATAGGCTCTATCATGTATGCAATGTTGTGTACCAGACTTGACGTATGCTTAGCAATAAGCTTGGCAGGAAGGTACCAAAGTAATCCAGGAGTGGATCACTGGACAGCGGTCAAGAACATCCTGAAATACCTGAAAAGGACTAAGGATATGTTTCTCATTTATGGATGTGACAAAGAGCTAGTCGTAAATGGTTACATCGATGCAAGTTTTGACACTGATCCGGACGATTCTAAATCGCAAACCGGATACGTGTTTTTGTTAAACGGTGGAGCTGTAAGTTGGTGCAGTTCTAAAAAAAGGGTCGTGGCGGGATCTACATGCGAAGCGGAGTACATAGCTGCTTCGGAAGCAGCAAATGAAGGAGTCTGGATGAAGGAGTTCAGTTCCGATCTAGGTGTCATACCTAGTGCATCAGGACCAATGAAGATCTTCTGTGACAATACTAGTGTAATTGCCTTGGCAAAGGAATCCAGATTTCACAAGAGGACCAAGCACATCAAGAGACTCTTCAATTCCATCCGGGACCAAGTCCAGGTGGGAGACATAGAGATTTGCAAGATACATACGGATCTGATTATTGCAGAACCGTTGACTAAGCCTCTTCCACGAGCAAAACATGATCAACACCAAGACTCCATGGGTGTTAGAATCATTACTGTGTAATCTAGATTATTGACTCTAGTGCAAGTGGGAGATTGAAGGAAATATGCCCTAGAGGCAATAATAAAGTTATTATTTATTTCCTCATATCATGATAAATGTTTATTATTCATGCTAGAATTGTATTACCCGGAAACATGATACATGTGTGAATACATAGACAAATATAACTTCACTAGTATGCCTCTACTTGACTAGCTCATTAATCAAAGATGGTTATGTTTCCTAACCATAGACATGTGTTATCATTTGATTAACGGGATCACATCATTAGGAGAATGATGTGATTGACATGACCCATTCCGTTAGCCTATCACTTGATCGTTTAGTATGTCGCTATTGCTTTCTTCATGACTTATACAAAGTTCCTACAACTATGAGATTATGCAACTCCCGTTTACCGGAGGAACACTTTGTGTACTACCAAACGTCACAACGTAACTGGGTGATTATAAAGGATCTCTACAGGTGTCTCCAAAGGTACATGTTGAGTTGGCGTATTTCGAGATTTGGTTTTGTCACTCCGATTGTCGGAGAGGTATCTCTAGGCCCTCTTGGTAATGCACATCACTATAAGCCTTGCAAGCAAAGTAGCTAATGAGTTAGTTATGGAATGATGCATTGCGTAACGAGTAAAGAGACTTGCCAGTAACGAGATTGAACTAGGTATTGGATACCGACGATCGAATCTCGGGCAAGTAACATACCGATGACAAAGGGAACAACGTATGTTGTTATGCAGTTTGACCGATAAAGATCTTCGTAGAATATGTAGGAGCCAATATGAGCATCCAGGTTCCGCTATTGGTTATTGACCGGGAACAGCTCTAGGTCATGTCGACATAGTTCTCAAACCCGTAGGGTCCGCACGCTTAATGTTACGATGACAGTTTTATTATGAGTTTATAAGTTTTGATGTATCGAAGGTTGTTTGGAGTCCCGGATATGATCACGGACATGACGAGGAGTCTCGAAATGGTCGAGACATAAAGATTGATATATTGGAAGCCTATATTTGGATATCGGAAGCGCGGGTGAAATCAGATTTTTACCGAATGCACGGGTTACGGAACCCCGGGGTTAATGGGCCTACATGGGCCATGAGTGAGAAGAGGAGGGCTGGCCAGGGCACGCCGCGCGCCCCCTCCCTCCCTAGTCCGAATAGGACAAGGAAGGGGGGGCGGCTCCCCCCTTTCCTCTTTCCCCTCCCCCTTTCCTTCAACAAGGCAAGAGGAGGGAGTCCTACTCCCGGTGGGAGTAGGACTCCTCCAGGCGCACCCCTAGGGGGCCGACCGCACCTCCCCTCCCTCCTTTATATACGGGGGCAGGGGGCACCCCAATACACACAAGTTGATCTTCGTGATCGTTCCTTAGCCGTGTGCGGTGTCCCCCTCCACCATATTCCACCTTGGTCATATCGTTGCGGTGTTTAGGCGAAACCCTGTGTCGGTAGAACATCATCATCGTCACCACGCCGTCGTGCTGACGGAACTCATCCCCGGCACCCTGCTGGATCGGAGTCCGGGGATCGTCATCGAGCTGAACGTGTGCTGAACTCAGAGGTGCTGTACGTTCGGTGCTTGGATCGGTCGGATCGTGAAGACGTACGACTACATCAACCGCGTTGTCATAATGCTTCCTCTTACGGTCTACGAGGGTACGTGGACAACACTCTCCCCTCTCGTTGCTATGCATCACCATGATCTTGCGTGTGCGTAGGAAATTTTTTGAAATTACTGCGTTCCCCAACAACATGTGCGTGTGTGCGTTCATAGAGGTGAGTGTATGCACGTGTATATGAGTGCTTGTGTCTGTATTGATGTTAAAAAACTAAGAAATTCTCTTCAAAAGGGCAACTCAACTAACCATGGTTATTTAAAAAAAACTCATCTAACGGTAGTAAAATAATGCAGTCCCTCGGCCGCCCATGTCATCTGTGCAACTCCTTCCAATTTGCCGGCAAACACACCAGAACTAGGAGAATGGACCCCACCCGTGCCCTCCTCGAGCCTCTGTCCGACGGCGCGGTCGCCGGCGTGGTTGACTTCCATAGGGGAACTTTTTTACTGTCCAAGGGGAATTGGATGGGAGGGAACGGGCAGATCTAAGAGCATATGCAGGCGGGCGTCTCAAACCCATCTCAGATGCCTGGACGGATGGCTTGGTCAGTTGCCGGAACCGACCTAGATGGGTTTCTCAAACTCCCAGGCTAACCGGCACCACTCATATCCAGTTTAAATCTGGAGTGGATATGGGACGCCCAGGCATGTCCGTCACGTCGAACTGACGATGGGATCACCAAAGAAAACGCTCTGAAATTCGGCGGTTTGAAGCTCGTCTCCTCCGTCGACTGATGAGGCCGAGTGGCGTCGCTCTGGCGGGCCGGTAGTGCCTAGCCTAGCTATTTAAGCCGACCGCTGGCACCAAAACACTACTAGTCCACATTTCCCTCCTCCCATCCGCTGCCGCCGCACTTTTCAATCGTCGTCTGCCACCACTAGTAGCCAAGTCCCCACGCCATCGGATAAGGAGCTAGTCTCGATTCCCTCCTGTCGGAAGCCCGACGTCATCGCCGGCAGGAGGTGGTGCGGAGCACACCGCGGAAGTGGACGAGATGCTCACGTATATGGATGAGGAGGAGCCATTTTTTGGCAATTGTTGGGGAAATATTTGGCCATGCTTGATTTTCGTCTTTCTTATGCCTTTGGTCATCACGGTAATATATACCTGTCGTAGTGCATGGATATTTTCTGATTTAGCTAGAACGTAAATATTCTTTGTGTTTTTCTCAGTTTATTTCCTACAGTTGCCACACAAGCCACTGTGCCAAAACCCACATCGTCGGTCAGGCACCTGCCGACCGTGATGCCGCACACTTTCAGCCATGAGAGTGCACGAGCCAAAGCATTTAAATGATTGACTTGCATGGAAATCAATACACCTTATATTCTGAAACCGATGGAGAAAACAGCTAGGATTGTCAAAAAAAATATGGGTTCAAGATTCCGCGAAAAGCTGGGTGGAAGGTCGATTCTGAAGATTCTGGAAGAATCGGCCAAAAGAACTAGGTCCTGGAACTGGCTGAACAATGCCAACATTGCATACTTGTACTGTCATCTAGGACTATAAACTTCATATCACAAGAGTTGTTTGATGTCTTTCAAATACGTTGATCTCACGAGATAATACACTTTACAACATTATACTTAGCATAGTTAGAATGAAAACTTAAATCATGCATGTGTTTAGGAACTAATTTCAAAATCATGCTGGCGGTTTCTTTAATATCTATCCCGCAAGCACTTTTTTTGGCAATTGTTGGGGACATATTTGGCCATACTTGATTTTCGTCTTTCTTATGCCTTTGGTCATCACGGTAATATATACCTGTCGTAGTGCATGTGTAAAACTAGAATATTGGGGCAACTGCTCGACACCCTTGGGGGTGCGGCTATCTCATTATATATAAGTACCAAAGGGTACGAGTACAAGTACAACACGTATACACAAGTCTACGTATCCATATACAGTCCAACACCCTCCCTCAATCTTAACTGTGGCCTGAAGTACAAACTAAGTTAAGATTGTGCCTGCAGCCTACAAACTGTGGTTGTTGAAGAGGCTTCGTGAAGATGTCAGCAAGTTGATCCTTTGATGATATGAACTTGATGCTCAGCAGTTTCTGTGCAACACGTTCTCGAACAAAGTGATAGTCAACCTCAATATGTTTTGTTCGAGCATGAAACACTAGGTTAGATGATAAGTATGTAGCACCAATGTTATCACACCAAAGTACTGGAGAGTGAACTGAAGGAACTCGCAACTCCCTCAGCAAGGACTGAACCCAAATAATCTCAGCCGTCGCATCAGCAACAGCTTTGTACTCGGCTTCTGTGCTGCTGCGAGACACTGTAGCCTACTTGCGAGCATTCCAGGCAATCAAGTTGGGACCAAGAAACACTGCATACCCCCCCGTGGATCGCCGGTCATCAGGACTACCAGCCCAGTCAGCATCAGAGAAGGCTGAGATCTCATAAGACGGCGCACGCTGGAGAAGCAAACCATGAGATGCAGTGAGACATATGTATCGCAGAATGCATTTCACGACTGACCAATGGGATGTTGTGGGCGCATGAAGAAACTGACAAACACGATTGACTGCATAAGAGACATCCGGTCTGGTGATAGTAAGATACTGCAGGCCTCCAACAAGACTGCGGTACTCAGTGGCATCATCAGAGGAGAGAGGATCTTCATCAAAAGCGAATAAACCGATCGATGGCGAACATAGGAGTAGTGACAGTTTACACTGCGGCATACTAGCACGACGCAGCAAATCCAGGCGTACTTCTTACGAGTAAGAGTGACTCAGCGAAGACCGAGACACCTCGGACCAAGAAAGAAGTGCAGGCACCGAGATCATAACGACAAAATCACCACTCAATGCAGCCACAAGGCGATGCGCGCGACATCGAGGCTGATGAGAATAATGTCATCAACATAGACCCGGTAAATACATCGTAACCTCGAGGCGTTGAAGAAGGAGCGATGATGTGTCGGTGAGAGAAGGAATGAACCCAAGTGATCACAAAACCGAACCAAGGCGTGCATGCCGTGCACGGGAACTGCTTAAGACCATAGGCGCCTTAAAAAGGCAGCAGAGATGATTAGGGCGTGCAGGATCCACAAACCACGGTGGTCGGCGCATATAAACCTCCTCCTCGAACTCCATGCAAAAGCGTTACGCACATCAAGTCGACGGAGAAACCATCCTCGAGTAACAGCAAGGGATAGCAGCAGACGAATGGTAGTAGGCTTGATAACTGGACTGAACGTGTCTTCATAGTCAAGACCATACCTCTGTTTGAAGCCCTTAGCCACTAACCTTGCCTCGTAGCTCTCAATGGATCCATCAACATGTCGTTTAACTTTAAACACCCACTTAGAGTCAATGATATTGACCCCAGATACTGGAGGAACAAGCTGCCAGGTGTCATTCTTCAGCAATGCTTGAAACTCCTGTTCCATCGCGCACGCCGATGGGGAATGCCTAGCGCAGCCCGAAAGTGGCGAGGCTCAAGCGGTGGGATCCGCAGCAGCTGAGCCATGCACGGCGAGCCACGCAACAGATCCCATCGGTCCGGATCTTAGGTGAAAGACACGGTCTGTTGCATGTGCGATGTCGAGGAGCAACAGTTGTGGTGTCGGCGCAGGGCATGACGCAGGCGACGGCGAAGTGATCGAGTCGCCGGGGCTCACGCCGAGCCACTGGGCGTCGGAGAGGCGGGCGGTGTGGCGGCCGACACGGCCACATCACCCAGGCCCACGCCGGAGCCGCTAAGTGCCGAAGAAGCAGGCGAGCCGGGGGTGGCCGGCCCATCGTGAGCAAGCCGCCCAGCGAGCCCGGGCGCGGCTGGCCCAGAAGCAACCTCCGGCGAGGCCAGCCCGGGCGACTCCCACGAGGCGGGCGAGGGTGCCGATCGCGGAGCGGGTTCGGGCGATGCCCTTGAGGCAGCCGCGGGCTCAGCTCTGGCGGGTTGCGGTGCACCGCCCGGTATGCATGGCCCATGCACGCGATCGTCCTCAGGACGCGGTGCTTGTTCTTCAAGGAGCTCGAGACGTGCACCACGGCCAACACCTGCAGCATGGTTAGGAAGCAACACAGGAGCATATGCAACATCCACAAATCGATCAGGCACAGGTGTGGTAGAAGAAGCGTCTGGCATAAGAGTGAGAGAGGTATTCGGAAGTGCACGAAAGGGAAACACATTCTCATCAAAAACAACATCACGAGAAATGTAAATGCGATTGGTGGGAACATGTAGGCATTTGTACCCTTTGTGAAGGGAACTATACCCAAGAAAAACGGACTTTTTCGACCGAAACTCTAGCTTATGTTTATTATATGGACGCAAGTGAGGCCAACAGGCACACCCGAAGACTTTGAGAAAGGTGTAGTCTGGGATTTCATTGAGCAAGAGTTCAAGTGGGGTTTCCATATTCAGTAGTCGTGAAGGAAGCCTATTGGTCAAAAAACAGGCAGTGGAGAAAGCATCACTCCAGAACCTAAAAGGCACGGAGGCATGAGCTAACAAAGTGATGCAGTTTCTACAAGGTGACGATGCTTCGTTCGGCAGTCCCATTCTCATTGATGCGTATGGGGGCAAGACACACGGTGTGTAATCCCAAGCTTGTTAAAGAACGAGTTGAGGTTGTGGTATTCACCCCCGATCGCTTTGGACATGAATAATTTTACGGCTAAGGAGGCGCTCAACATGTGCTTGGGCTGGATAAACACATCAAACACATCAGATTTTTCTTAATAAGATAAAGCCGAGTAAACCATTTGTAAGCATCAATGAAACTGACATAATAATTACGGCCACTAACAGGCGTTTGGGCGTGACCCCATACATCGAGAAAAAATAAGCTCAAGAGGATGTTTCACAACACGACTAGACTACAAAGCGGAAGTTGGTGACTCTTGCCTGGCCGTGAGGCATCAAAAATAGTTTCAGCAGTTTTATTTGACACAACTGGTAGCTCATGGCGATGCAACACATGACGAACTATGGGGCGGCAGGATGACCAAGTCATGGCGTGCCAATGTGTAGGCGAGACACGAACACCCTGAGCGCTGAGGGAAAACTGCATGGGAGGTGCGGTTGGCGCATCAAGTGCATACAAGCCACGGCGAAGACGACCGCTAAGCAGAACGGCCCTCGTGTCCCGATCCTTGATAAAGAAACGAAAAGGGTGAAATTCAGCAAGGACATTATTGTCACGAGTAAGTTGTGGAACAGACAACAAACTACGAGAAGCAGTGGGAATACGAAGGATGTTAGACAAATGCAGTTTTCGTGAATTGTGTGCAAGAAGGGATGCCTGACCAATATGGGAGATGCGCATACCTGCTCCGTTTGCGGTGTGCACCTGATCATGACCGCGATATGGCTCCTGGACCGAGAGCTTGCTCATGTTGTTGGTGAGGTGATTGGTAGCTCCCGTGTCCATGTACCAGGAGGGATCAATCGAGTAGGATGGGGTACGCCCGTGCTCATGACCCACCACTGCAGCAGCCGCCTGTTTTTCATTCCCCTTGCCATTGTTACCGAGGCCAAGGAAATCTTGCTTGTAGTGGCGATGACAGCGAGAGGCTACATGGCGCTCAATCCCACACAGCTGGCACGCCTGCTGAGCACCACAACTGGGGCAGCAAGCCACCGGCCGTGAACCTCCTGTGATGGACGGCGCGGCGCCCCGCGGGGGCTGAGATGTGCCCGCCGGCTTGGCAGGGAGCGACGGCTTCTGCGATTTGCCACGGGTTGCGGCGTTAGCAGAGGCAAAACTCGGAGTAGATCGACGCGCCTTGATGCGCTGTTCGCGGCCAAGGAGCCGCGCATACAGTTCCCGCGGCGGGAGAGGCGCCTCGCGCCCATGGACGTTCTCAATGAGATTGTCATAGTCATCATCGAGGCCATTGAGCACATGGGTGGTGAAGTCCTCATCTCCAAGGGGCTGACCAATGGAGGGCAGTGTGTCTGCAAGTCCGGACATCTTGTTGAAGTACTCCATGATGGTGAGGCCTCCAAGCTTGGTCTCCCCTAACTCGGTGCGGATAGAATGAGCACGCGCCTGAGACTGAGAGGCAAAACTGCTGTGAAGTGCAGACCAAGCCTCGCGGGATGTCGCGGCGAAGATGACAAGCGACGAAACACTCGGACTCAGCGAGGACTGGATGGCCGAAAGTATCGCCTAGTCTTGGGCCACCCATACATGATGAGCCGGGTGATACGGCGGCGGACACGGGATAGAGCCATCAACATAGCCCTCCAAGTAGCGACTCCGTAGGAGAGGTAGCACCTGCGCCCGCCAAGACAGGTAGTTGTCCGGTGTAAGCTTCACCGGAAGAAGATGCGAGAAGTAGAACGGCGATGGCGCCGGAGCATAACCCGCATGGGGACCCATGTTCGGCACGTCATGGGGAGCGAGGGCCAAGGACGCCTCGTAACCAAAACCGGAAGGAGCATCGACCGGACCAGGGGTGGCGACCGAAGACACGACGGGCGCAGCGCCGTAGGCCGCGCCATAGGGTGACGGCGCCATCTGTGACGACGGAGGCGGCGGCCAGGTAGAAGGCATCGGTGGCGCGGCGCCGTAGGTTGGTGCAGGGGTGCCGTACCACGGAGCGTATGTCGGCGTAGCGCCGTAGTAGGGCGGAGGGGCCCCGTAGGGTTGGGGATCCGCCCCGTAGGCGGACGGTGCAGCGCCGCGAGAGGGCGGCGGCGCGAAGGCGAAGGTCGAGGCGCCACGAAGCGTCGGCGGCCGGGCGGGTTCGCCCGCTTGCTCTATCCCACCCCGCCCGCCCTGCGATTGGCTGTCGTGGCGGCGGCGGCTACCGCCGAGCCGTGGCGTGGGGGACACGGCGAAGGCGATGAGGGAGCGGCAAGCGCCAAATAGAGAGGAAGCGAGGCGGCGGCGAGAGCGCAGAGGCCATCGGGCTAAGCGGCGGCAGCGATCGCGGGCGGCGGCGCGATGGTGGCGGCGCGAGGGGTGCAGCGGAAGACGGAAACCCTAGTCTGATACCATGTAAAACTAGAATATTGGGGCAACTGCTCGACACCCTTGGGGGTGCGGCTATCTCATTATATATAAGTACCAAAGGGTACGAGTACAAGTACAACACGTATACACAAGTCTACGTATCCATATACAGTCCAACAGCATGGACATTCAACTATGATACCAAGTAATTCTTCATTGATTCGTCAATGAAATTCTTCATTGGCCGGTGGATTCTTGATCTAACCTGGCATCCAGTCAGAAAGGATGAGCTCAGCACATGAATCTGCGGTGTATTCCAGACTACCGAACATGACAACTTGGTCCAGGGTGAAATTCTCGACATGAGCGATATGGCCCGCTGAGTTGCCGTGCAAGACAATGCTGCTGAATGCGAAAAGACATGTGCGTGTGTGTTCATAGAGGTGAGTGTATGCACGTGTATATGAGTGCTTGTATCTGTACTGATGTTAAAAAAAACTAGGAAATTATGTTGAAAAGGGCAACTCAACTAACCCTGGTTATTTTTAAAAAAACTCATCTAACGGTAGTAAAATAATCCAGTCCCCCAGCCGCCACATCGCTCCCCCACCCATGTCATCTGTGCAGCTCCTTCCAATTTACCGGCACACACAGAGGAACTAGGAGAATGGACCCCACCCGTGCCCTCCTCGAGCCTCTGTCCGACGGCGCGGTCGCCGGCGTGGTTGACTTCCGGGGCGACCCCGCGCCGCGCGCATCCACCGGCCGATGGCCCGCCGCGATGTTTGTCGTCGGTACGGCCCCCGGTGCAGCACGCTGATGATGGTCAGGTGTAAGCCGATGGTTGACTGGGAGGTGGCTTTAATTTGGCTTCTGTTTTGTTTGGAATTGAAGTTGTGGAGATCGCGGAAAGGTTCGCGTACCACGGCGTGTCGGCGAACCTGATCAGCTACCTGACGGGGCCGCTGGCGGAGTCCACGGCCGCCGCCGCGGCGGCGAACAACGCATGGAGCGGCGCGGCCATGATGCTGCCCTTGCTGGTGGCCTGCGTCGCCGACGCCTGGCTCGGGAGGTTCCGCACCATCGTGCTCGCCTCCATCCTCTTCGTCGTGGTCAGTTCGTGCTGTCTGTTCCCCTCCCCCCTCTCCTCAATTTCCCCTTTTTGACGTTCCTCCAAAATAAAATCCCCTTTGACGCAACAATTAAGCTCGCACACTTTCACTGACACTGACAGAGAAGTGCGTACACGACGATGCTGGTTCTGATTTACAGTTGTCATCAATTACGAATTGGAGTATCAACTGATCATCACCAACAATTGGGCTGCCATTGCAGAGCCTGGGGATGTTAACCGTGTCCTCCGCGCTGCCGGCGTTCCACTCGGACGGGTGCAGCAGCTTCACGGCGCTCTCGCTCGCGTGCTCCCCGTCCCCGGTGCAGGTGACCATCTTCTACGTCTCCCTGTATATGGTGGCGCTGGCGGAGGCCGGGCACAAGCCATGCTCGCAGGCGTTCGGCGCCGACCAGTTCGACCAGCACCACCCCAAGGAGTCCGTCTCCAGGAGCTCCTTCTTCAACTGGTGGTTCCTCGGCATGTGCTCCGGCACCGCCGCCACCACCATGGTCTCCAGCTACATCCAGGACAACATCGGATGGGGCCTCGGCTTCGGCATCCCCTGCCTCATCATGCTCTTCGCTCTCGCCATCTTCTTGTTCGGAACCCGCAGGTACCGCTACTACACTTCCACCCACTCCAGCCCCTTCGCTCGCCTCGCCAGGGCCTTGGTTGCGCTCATCACAGGCTCCAAATCCAGCCAATGCGCCAAGTATGCTCACTTATCCATCATTCTCATTTACAAGTGTTTTGGCATACATTTTACAACCCCGGCCGAAAAATCAATGTGTTTGGTCTCTTGTAACAAGCACTGCTCTTGCGGGTGAGGATGCTGAGTTCAACGCGGAGCACCGCGAGGAAGTGAGGGGCCTGCTGCGTCTGTTCCCCATCTGGGCGACGTGCATAATCTACGCCGTCATCAGCTCCCAGTCGCCGACGTTCTTCACGAAGCAGGTCGCGACGCTGGACCGGCGGATCGGCGCCACTTTCCTCGTGCCGCCGGCGGCGCTGCAGTCGTTCATCTGCCTGACCATCATCACCTTCGTCCCTGTGTACGACCGGCTGTTGGTGCCGGCGGCAAGGCGGTTCACGCGCCTCTCAACGGGCATCACGATGCTGCAGAGGATCGGCGCCGGGCTCGTGCTCGCGCTGGTGGCCATGGTGGTGGCGGCGCTGGTGGAGGCGAAGCGGCTGGGCGTTGCAAGGGAGGCCGGGCTGGTGGACGACCCAAAGGCGGCGCTGCCGATGAGCCTGTGGTGGATGGTGCCGCAGTACGTGCTGTTCGGGCTGTCGGACGTGTTGGCCATGATCGGGCTGCAGGAGTTCTTCTACGACCAGGTCCCCGACGCGCTGCGCAGCCTGGGGCTCGCCTTCTACCTCAGCATCTTCGGGGTGGGCAACTTCTTGAGTAGCTTCCTCATATCCGCCATCGACGGCGCGACCAAGAAGAGAGGCGGCAGCTGGTTCTCCAACAACCTGAACCGCGCCCACCTCGACTACTTCTACTGGCTCCTCGCCGGGCTCTGCGCACTGGAGCTGGTCGCTTTCATGATAGTTTCGCGCGTTTATGTGTACAAGAAGAGGGTGGCTCACCATGACGACAGTGGTGCTGTCTTGTAGTCACTTGTAACTTGTAAGCTGTTAATTCCTTGTGATAAATATACAGATGTATTGCGTTATAGTATTCCAAAATCTTATGCCGAGTTTATTCGAGTTCAGAAATTTCAAGATTATCATCCAATATGGCGTTGTTTTTTTTTTTTGAATGTTGGCAGTTGCTCTGCCAAATTCATTGATCAGAAGGGGACAAATACAAGGAGACAGCCCAAGCAGGCAAAAAGGGAAAAGAGAGAAAGAAAAGGAACACACAGCCTACAACTCAACCAGGGTCAAAAGGGATGCCAGCACCGGCCATATTCCAGAGCCTGATTTCATCTTTAATCTTGCGAACAAGAGCTGTTTTGTGCATAGCCTCCTGTTGAAACAAACGCCGATTCCTTTCCCTCCAAAATTCCCATGCAATGAGCTGAATGAGTGAGAGGGTACTCTTCTTTGTTGCCGCTGGGGCAAGATGGAAGCATCGGCTCATCCAATCCTTAATGTCCGTGCATCCGCTCCATGTAGCTGGTCGCAGCGACGGAGAATTTGTAGCCGAGGCGACCGAGTCCCAAACGTCCTTGGACCACGGGCAATCCACGAGAAGGTGGTAAGAAGTCTCCAAGCTGCGCTCACATAAAGGGCAGAAATAATTGTTTTCCCATCCGCGACGAAGAAGCACATCTGCTGTGAGAATTTTGCCCAGGATGGCAGTCCAAATGAAAAAGCGGCATTTCCCCGGCGCCCAAGGAGACCAGATTAGTTGGAATCCATCCATGGGAATCGATCCCGCAAACTGGAGCAAATAGGCGGAGCTAGCAGAGTATTTCCCGTCAGAAGATAGCCGCCAAGTAATTGCATCCGGTTGGTCCTGCTGCAGCTCAATCTCATCCAGCAAGGAAGCCAAGGTGGTTAGCTGATGTATCATTTCTTCCGTCAGTCCATTAGACAGATCAGTCAACCAAACATCATTTTCCATGGCCTCTTTGACTGTTCTGTTTTTGCGAGTGGAGATTTTGTAGAGAGTTGGCGCAATGGATTTTGGGCACTGGCCATTGAGCCAACGATCATGCCAGAATTTAGTACGTGCGCCATCACCCAGAACAATAGTAGTCGCCATGGAAAAGAGCGCCTTATCAGTGTCATCGCATGGCAGCGGGCCTTGCGCCCACGGCCTGACAGGGACTTGCCAAGCTAGCCACATCCAACGCAGGCGCAATGCTCTGCCAAATTTAGCAAAATCCATAACCCCCAATCCTCCAAGATGCTTCGGTCGGCAGAGCAAACTCCAGGCCACGCGGCACTGTCCGCCATTGCAGACGCTCTCTCCACTCCACAACCAGGCCCGGCATAGCTGTACCAATCTTTTGATAACCCACTTCGGCAGACGATGCACGGTCATCATGTACACCGCAAGGGAAGCCAGGTTAGATCGGAGAAGAACAAGCCGACCACTCTTGGCCATCATGCCACCTTTCCAGCAGGACATTCTTTTTCCGAACTTGAGGACAAATGGTTCTAGATCAATCTTGGTCAGAGTTCTCAGAGAAAGCTGCATCCCAAGGTAAGTAGTTGGGAAATGCTTTAATGGGATCCCAAGCGGCGCCAAGATGTGGTGCAGGTTCAAAGCAGAGCAGCGGATTGGAAGAGCCGAGCTCTTGACGTTGTTGGTGCGAAGGACCGACACCGAGGCGAAGCAGTCAAGAAGCAGTTTGACCATTCGCGCATCCCTTACCGAGGGGTTAATGAATAATGCAACATCATCCGCATAAAAAGAGCAGCGCATAAGGTGCCGCCGACCAGGCAGCTTCGAGAGCACACCCTCCACCGTGGCCATCTTCATCATACGTTGTAGCGGGTCCATCGCCAGAATAAACAAGAACGGTGAAATTGGGTCCCCTTGCCGGAGGCCCTTGCGATGGATAATCTCCTCTGAGAGCTGGCCATTGATGAGCACACGAGATGAGGATGTGCGCAGGAGCATAGCAATCCAAGTCCTCCAACGAGAACCAAAACCCCGAGCCTGAAGCATATCAAGAATGTATTCCCAAGCTACGGAATCAAATGCCTTTGTGATATCTAATTTAAGAAGGATTGCAGGCTTCTTCAGCTAGTGCAGATACCTGATCGTGTTTTGGACGTACAGGAAGTTTTCCTGAATGCTGCGGTACTTAATGAAACCACTTTGGGAAAGGTCAACAAGATCCGGCAGCTTTGGAGCTAGGCGACGAGCAAGCAGTTTTGTGAAAATCTTAACAAGGCTGTGCAGAAGAGAGATGGGCTGAAAGTCTGAGAGATTGTCGGCACCCTGCTTCTTGGGGATAAGCACAATGCAAGCCTTGTTCACTCGTGCCAACCCTCTACTATCCATGCGGTGTAGTTGATTCAAGGCCGCTACCACATCCAGCTTGATAATGTCCCAGCAATGCTTATAGAAGCCAGCATTGTAACCATCTGGGCCGGGTGCCTTGTCTGACCGCATATCGTCAATGGCCAGCTTCACCTCATCCAAGGAAAATTCTCCCTCAATATCTGACAAATCTGCCTGGTCCAGATCCAATGTGTCCAAATATGGCGTTTTCTAACTGGTTGTGCGCGGCAACGCAATCTGAGCCGCTGCTCCAACATAGTATGGATTTTCCTGGCCCTTTGCATGTGCATGCCCCTCTGCCTCTCTTTTCTTTCCCATGGACTGATACATGCATGGCTACAGTACACACGCGTGCATAGGTTGTCTTTTCTCTCTCCAAAAATTTGTTACTTTTAGTTGTTTTTTACAGTTTAATCAAAAATTATTTTTGAAACTTTATATATATTTGAACTCCTGACGCCAAGATCTTTAGAACAAGATCAGGCTTGAATAATTTTTGAACATCTTTTCAACTAAATCGAAATATGGTTTTTTAGAAGATTACCAGTGTTTTCAGTGAGTAACTTTGTTGGGCATAGTGAAGAACTTTTCATTTTCATTTGCAAAGGGATAAAGTAACTTAGCTAAGCGTGGCATGGGGCGGCGGCAGTGCTCCTCGGTTTGGCGACGGCCCGGCGACCCGGCAGGAGTGGCCGGCGGTGCGTGAGGTGGTGGCGTGGCCCCTTGGCAGTGAGATGACGTGGTGGCGCAGGTTGGGCGGCGCGTGCCCCCGGCCCAGATCTGGGCCCTGCGGGCCCCATCTGGGATCTAGCGGGCCGGCCCCCCGGTGTGGCTTTGTCATCGTCTGTGTGGTGTGGAGGAGGAGCAGCTTGGATGGGGGGTGTCGGGGCGGCTCTGTGTGGCCACGAGCACCTATGGGGCAGGGGGGCCCTTCTAGTCCGGCGAGGGAGCGGAGGGCGTCTTGTGAGCGATCGAGGTCGGCGCGCAGGGAGGCAGGCGATTTTACCCAGCCGGGGCTCTCCGAGAGATAAAACCCCTCTGCTGCCTTGTGTTTTTATTTGTTCTTGCTCGATCGCATGGCGTATGGTGGTGTTGGATCTACGAACGGCGGAACCCTAGTGTGGAAAAGTTCCGAACCGCCGAACCCCTTCTACGTGCGCATGGGCCTCCCTTTTATAGTCTGAAGGGGGCACCTACAGGTGGCAGCGTAGGAAGAGGGGGTAAAAGAGTAAAAACGCAGGTTGGTACAACAGTGTCCAACAGTGTCCCCTACCTAACTCTGACGGCAGGGGACAAGGGCATTTAATGCCCGTCCGGTCGCCTAACAAATGCAAAAAGCGACCGTTAGGTGAGCCACGGTTGCCACGATGGTCTCCTTGTCGCTCCGCTTTCCACCTCGCACCGCATGGCTCTTGTGGCTGCTCGCCACGCGCTACAGGGCGGCCACAGGGTGACACGTCGTTGGATGTCTTTGTAGAAAGGCGGGCGGCAGCCTTGCCGCTGCAAGCGTCTTGCAGCGCTCTTCTCTTATTCGCCCGCAAGCTTGTCGACGCCGGCCTTGCCGGGGCGCTTGCGCGTCGCGTCATGTAAGTTCCTCTGGAGCGCCTTTGGTTGGCCTTCCCGGCAAGCTCTTCTTGCCGGGGTCTTTGTCTTCTTAGCTCGTACTTTGTTCTTGAATGGCGTAATAGGAAATAGCGGAGGGTCTTGGCGGGCAACCGGCAAGCCTTTGCTGGCGCTATTCTTGTCCGACAAGTTCGGGTACTAAGGTACCCCTACTTTAGTACACCGACAGGAGCCCCCGGGCCTGGGCCATACACGGTGCCGAGCGTTGTTGGGCCTGGCCCAAAACGGTGCACGGGCACGCACGGCCTGGGTCCACACAAAAATCCACTCCGCTCCCACCGCGTCCTCCCGCAACGGCACGCGTCGATTGCGGCGTCGTGGGAAGCGTGGGTAGCGCGCGCGATTTTCAAGGCGTCCACCCCTGTGATCACGGGGCAGGGTGAGGTCACTTCGTCTGTCGGCCCGCCTTCGCCTTCCCGCCACGCGGCTCCCATGCGCGTGGGGTCGTGGGCGGTGATGGTGGGAAACCGAGCCGTCATGGGCGGAGGTGGTGGGTCGGCCCCGTTCCTCTGCTCTCCCCGTGCTCCGATTGGCTGAGCGGGGCGGCCGAGCCCCCACCTCGCTCCTTAAAAAGGGCGGAAGGGGAGCGCAAAAATCCCGCACTTCCTTCTCTTCTCCTTTCTCCAACTTCTGCTTCCCTTCTTCTCACCCGCCATGGAGGGAGGGAACCCCGGCCCTTCGTCGGTGGCGGCAAGGGTCGCCACCAGGCAGCACGCCTCTCCTTATCCCGCGCCAGTGGGGGCGGAGCCAGCCACGAGGGGAAGAGGGAGGTGGCGAGGTCGTGGGCGAGGTCGTGGGCGTGGTCGGAGTGCTCGGGGAAGAGCTGGCCGGGGCGGTGCGTCACCCCCGCCTCCGCCGGCAGCTCCTCTCCTCGAGGCGGTCCACACCGGGGACGACCCCTAGGAGTTCTTCGTCAAGCTGCGCCGGGCACCCCGTCGTCGCCTCCGTCTTCCGGCTCCGTTTGCGAGCGCGATGGAGCCGGACCCGCCCGAGATGTTGGAATTGCGCGCGAGGGCTGTGGGATCGATGGCACGCGAGTTAGTGTCGTATCCCCAGCCCGGCGTGATGTACTTCGCTTCGAGGTGGAAGACATTCGCCCGCATCCACAGCTTGGCGGCGGGGTTCACCCTCCATTTTAAGTTAATGGAGGCGACCTTCTCGCCGTCAAGGTCTTCGAGATTCCGGCACCGGGCGAGATCTGCATGGACAGCTCCTCCGATGTGAAGGCTCCTCCTCGGCGAGTAGCGAGGAGGGAGCGAAAATGACGGCGAGGGCGGTGGGTCGACTAAGCGCGGACGCCGCCTCACGCGCCACCGGCGACCCCATCATCCGGGTCGCCCGCCTTCGAACTCCCGGGCCGTCTCCTTGGGCGGTGGCGTAGGGAGGCTGCGGAAGAGGAAGAGGGGTGGCGGCAAGGCCGTCAAGTCGAATACGAGGCGAGTGCCCTCGGCAATCTTGGCGTCTGCCGCCCGTCTTCGAGCTCTGCTTCCGGCACCTCCGTCTCCGCCAAGCTCCTGGCCGGCCCCCGGGATGTTCTCTTGGTGTCTTCTGGCACCCGTAGCTCACCTAGGCGCCCCTTTTGCCCTCGCCGGCAAGCTTCTCTTGCCGGGGCCTCCTTGACCTACCTCCTGAAGAGAGAAACATGAGAGGGATTACGGGCATCTTATCTTTTTTTTAATTTGTAAGCCTTCGGGCCTTAGCTGCATTTAAGACTTGTAATCCTCTCTATCATGTTTTTCATCCTCTATGGACTTATACTGGAATGGGATTTTTTTTAATGAAAAGAGGGGAATGCTTTGCTGGATTATATCCTTTAATTGATTCTGTGCCTTGTATGCTTCCACCCTACGTTTTGAGGGAACTTGCTGGCGCAAGCACACTTGCTGAGTGCGGAACATCAGCAGCCCGTTGGCGGTGCTGTTTCCGGCAAGAAACCTTGTCGGGCCAGTTGCAGCGCACTTGTATTGTTGAGCGGACTCGAAAACAAATCAAGGGCGCAACTTAGCCGCGATTCGGCTCCTCCGCGCACAGGTTTTACCATACAAGGCACGCTCGTTCAAGGACGCGGCCTCGGATTCCCCAGTCCATAAAAGGATGCATGATGAGGGATGAAAAACTTATCTGGTATTTCAGCCCCCGGCGACCCTGACTTGCCGGGACGCAAGAGCCTGCGCCCTTTTCTTCTGTTCTTGCCGCTGGCATCGCAGCCCCTGGAGACCCTGGCTTGCCGCGAAGGAATCTTGGTACTCGCAGCCCCCAGCAATGCCGGTTTGCCGGGGCCCAGGTGCCAGTGCGCCCTTCTGTTCTTTCCTTGTCGCTGTTATTTCAGTCATAAAAACAACTTAGACAGCGCCGCAATAAGTTACTCTTTGTAACGTAACTTTATGTTGGGCAATGCAATGCTACGTTTCACCCTTTGTATGTTTATACTCTACGCTTTTAGGGGACTTGCCGGCGCATACACGCTTGCTGAGTGCGGAACATCAGTAGCCCGCTGGCGGTGTTGCCTCCGGCAAGAAACCTCGTCGGGCTTAGTTGCAGCGCGCTTTCATCGTTGAGCGGGCTCGAAAACAAATCAAGGGCGCAACCTAGCCACGAGTCGGCTCCTCCGCGCTCAAGTTTCTCATACAAAGGACGTCCCACGGCAAGGCTTGCTATGTTACATCCTCTACCCCATTACATCCCTTGTATGTTTTTACCCTACGCTTTTAGGAAACTTGCCGGTGCTAACACACTTGCTGAGTGCGGAACATCAGCAGCCCGCTGGCGGTGTTGTCTCCGGCAAGAAACCTTGTCGGGCGATTCTGGCGCACTTTTATTGTTGAGCGGACTCGAAACAAAGCAAGGCGCAACAACCTGAGTCGGTTCCTCCGCGCGCGGGTTTTCCATACAAAACACGAGCGTTCAAGGAACATAACATAGAAATTTAAAAACTGAAAGTGTTACGTACTCAAACTTGGGCAACTTAGCTTTTCCGTCTTCTGCGCCGGCAGGGCGTACTTCTCCTTAATTCCCTCCTTATGCGTTTTCACCCTCATGCTTCGGGGAACCTGCCGGCGATATACGCTTGCAGTCACGGAACATCAGCAGCCCGCTGGCGGTGTTGCCTCCGGCAGGAAGAACTCGTCGGGCTAGTTGCAGCGCGCTTTCATCGTTGAGCGGACTCGAAACAAAGCAAGGGCGCAACTTAGCCACGGTTCGACCCATTTGCGCACAGGTTTTCCATACAAGGTATGGCCTTTCAGGGAATATGACTCCAAAAGTTTGAAACTGACTGCTCTCTTTGCTCTACTTACCGGTGAAGCTCGATGGCATGTCATCGACGGCGGCGCAGCACTCCGGGGAGGCGCGCTTGCCGGAGTAGGCACCAGAGCTGTTCCTGCCGGACTTAGTCTTTGGTAGAACTGTCTTTGCCTTCTTGCACTTGCCGATGGGAGCTTGATGGTGCGTCCTCGACGGCAGCGCAGCACTCCGGAGAGGTGCGCTTGCCGGAGTGGGCATCAGAGCTCTTCTTGCCGGACTTGGCCTTGTTCTTCCCCCGGGGAGCTTCAGCGGCAAGTGACTTGCGCTCTGCTGCAGCTGCTGCTTCCCGGTAGATCTTGTCGGCGCAGATAAGCGCATCCTTCTTGTCGCCTTGGACAGAAATGACACTTATCGGACCAGGCATCTTGAGCACATTGTAGGCGTAGTGAGAGGCTGCCATGAACTTGGCGAGCGCTGGACGGCCTAGTATTCCATTGTAAGGTAACGGGATATCAACAATGTCGAATGTGACTCTCTCTGTCCTGAAATTCTGCTCGCTGCCAAATGTCACTGGCAGCGTGATCTTCCCCTTCGGCTTGCTCCTCCCCGGATTTATCCCTTGAAAAGTACCAGTTTCTTCGAGCTCGCTGTCCGGGATCTGGAGCTTCTTGAGCACTGCGGAGGAAATCAGGTTCAGGCCGGCCCTGCCGTCAACCAACATCTTCGTGACCTTGAGGTTGCGGATTGTTGGTGAGACCAACATTGGCAAGCACCCGACCGCAGTGATGCGATCAGGATGATCCTCAACGCCAGCGATGGGCGTGCTGGACCACTTCAGAGGCTTGCGCGACTCGACGGACAGCTCCGCTGCGTTCACTTCTCGCACCCACTGCTTGAGTTGGCGGTGCGAGGTGTGCAGAGAGGCACCGCCGTCGATGCACAACACCTCCGTTGCCTTCTGAAACTCTTGGTCATCAGTCTCATCTTCCTCCATCTCATCATCCTCATCTTCATCTTCGTCCTTGTCGCGGCCACGGGGAGGCCTGTCTCCTTGCCGCGGCTTGGCCTTGCCGCGGTTCCCTCCTCGGGCGGGGAACTTCTTGCCGGATCCTCCGCCACCTCCCTGGGCTCTCTCCTTGTCGTGGCACTCGTACTCAGCTTTCTGTAGCTCCACCATCTGCTCAACTTTCTTGCAGGTTTGGAGATCATGGCCCTTGGTGCGATGGATCTTGCAATACCTCTTGCCGGAGCCATCCTGCTTGTCGGCGGCTACCACAGCCTCGCCGGAGTCATCAGCTTTGGCCTTGTCGGAGCCGCCTCCGTTGCCGGAATGCTCGACAGCTAGCACATCCTTAGCCTTTCTCTTCCTGTTGTTCCGCCTCCAGTTCTTCATTGCCGGGGCGGCATCCGCCTTGTCGAGATCATACGCTCCTGCAATCTCTCGAGGATTTTCCTCCCTCCTCGGCCCGTGCACACTTGTCGGCGAGCATAGAGCTCGTGACATCTCGATCTTGCACATCACCATCTCCTCCCTCATCCTGCGATTCACGCTTGCGTTCGATGGAACGCTAGCGATAACCGCAGCAGAGGTGGACGTCTGGGATGTTGCGCTGCACCTGGCTGAATCTCTGTATGTACTTGCGCAGGGGCTCTCCCTCCTTCTAGACGAGCAAATGCAGATCACTCTCCTGGCCATGGGGTTTGTGGCCGCCTGTGAAGGCGCCGACAAATTGATGACACAGGTCCGCCCATGAGGAGATGGAGCCATCCGGCAAGTGCATGAGCCAAGATCTGACGTTGGGCTTGAGCACCAACGGGAAGTAGTTGCCGAGGATCTTCTCGTCGCGCCCTCCGGCAGCCTGCACCGCGATGGTGTAGATCTTTGAGAACTCCGACGGATGTATCCTGCCATCGTACTTCTCGGGCGCGTCGGGCTTGAAGTTCTTGGTTACAGGTCCTTTGGACTTGCCGCAGCTCACGGGTGAGCAGGGCAACTGCAGCGTCGGCAAATCGCTGGTTCCTGGCGTATGCATATCGGCAGATGGGCCCAGTAGCGCTGGTCGATTGATGTTGCGCTTCCTTCTGCGCTCGATCGACGTCGCGGCGACTTCGTCTTTGTCATTCTCGGAGAGCGTGGCGTTGATCGCGGCGGTTTTGGGTCCGACCACGCGGTGGAGTCGGCGTCGGGGTTGGCCGGCGAGCCGGGCGATCTTAACCGCCGGGGCTGGGAGTGCACGAGGTGGCACCCCAGCGGTCTTGTTGGCGTCGGCTTGCGCTGGGCACCTTGCCGGGCCGATGCGCTTCGGTTGCGGGGCTTATCGCCGTTAAGCGGCCGATGAGGCTGTAAATGGTCATCCTCCAGTCGTCGATCTTGTGTGGCGCCGGAGGGTAATCTAGAAGCAGCTGGGCTCAAGCCAGCGCTTCCTCTGCTGTCTTGGGTGGTGGCGGCGATGAGCGGTGCGAGGAGCGGGATGTGCTCGGACTCCCCACTGGATTGGAAGGAGCAACACCCCGTCCTGGCGACCGTACCTCACTCGTGCCAGCGTGCTGGCGTGCACGCTGGTCTCGAACATCTCGCGACCCACCAGCTTGGCCTTGCTCCCACGCGAGCACGGTGCTGGGAGCACTGGGGCGTTGTCGACCTTGCACCTCCTGGGAAGGGTGCGGTGTCTGCACGGTCGCCGACGCTTGCGGGGCCTTGTTTTTGGACCTGGTGACGACGTGAGTCCCACCGTCGGCGCCTGCTCCTCCGCCGGCGTCCACTCCACCGCCCGTTTGCTCCGGCGGTGGTGGCGGAATCGATGTAGACAGAGCGGCCACCTCCGAAGGCTTCTTCTTCGGTGTCATGTTGATGATGGCGTTGATGTAGCGCGCGCGGAGACCGGATCAGATGCTCACGACCTTGACGCACCCCTACCTGGCGCGCCATAGATGTCGGGGCGGCTCTGTGTGGCCACGAGCACCTATGGGGCAGGGGGCCCTTTCTAGTCCGGCGAGGGAGCGGAGGGCGTCTTGTGAGCAGATCGAGGTCGGCGCTGGGAGGCAGGCGATTTTACCCGGCCGGGGCTCTCCAGAGAGATAAAACCCCTACTGCTGCCTTGTGTTTTTTATTTGTTCTTGCTCGATCGCGCGAGCGTATGGTGGTGTTGGATCTACGAACGGCGGAACCCTAGTGTGGAAAAGTTCCGAACCGCCGAACCCCTTCTACGTGCGCATGGGCCTCCCTTTTATAGTCTGAAGGGGGGGTACCTACAGGTGGCAGCGTAGGAAGAGGGGGTAAAAGAGTAAAAACGCAGGTTGGTACAACAGTGTCCAACAGTGTCCCCTACCTAACTCTGACGGCAGGGGACAAGGGCATTTAATGCCTGTCCGGTCGCCCTAACGGTGCAAAAAGCGACCGTTAGGTGAGCCACGGTTGCCACGATGGCCTCCTTGTCAGCTCCGCTTGCCACCTCGCACCGCATGGCTGCGCGGCTGCTCGCCGCGATATACAGGGGCGGCCACAGGGTGACCGTCGTTGGATGTCTTTGGAGTGCGGGCGGCAGCCTTGCGCGACAAGCGTCTTGCGCGGCTCTTCTCTTATTCTTGGCTGGCAAGCTTAGCCGGCGCCGGGCCTTGCCGGGGCCTTGGGGCATCACGGCAAGTTCCTCTGGAGCGCCTTTGGTTGGCCTTCCCGGCAAGCTCTTCTTGCCGGGGTCTTTGTCTTCTTAGCTGGTACTTTGTTCTTGAATGTCAGTAATAGGAAATGACGGAGGGTCTTGGTGGGCACCCGGCAAGCCTTGCCGCGGGGCGTTGCTACTGTCCGTGCACAAGTTCGGGGTACTAAGGTGCCCCCCTACTTTAGTACACCGACAGGGGGCGCCGACACTGTCGGTGTTCCTGCTGCAGCGTGATGGCGGGAGCTTTACGGGCGTGGAGGTCCCGGCCGGGTCTGTGGGCCCATGGGCCTGGTATGCTCATGCTATTGTGTCTGGTCGGCTACCATCGTTGACGGTGGAGGTTGTTCCCTCCCACGTGCCGACGATACTGCGGCTCCTAGTCCCGGCTCCTATTCCTCGTTGTGCAAGCCTCACTTCGTGGTGCCGTCGTGAGATGGCGTGGAGGCTTCATGACCGTGGTGGCGCAAGATGGTGGTCGGTTTGGTGGCAGGCTCTGGAGCATCCGAGGTGAAGGTTGGTATTGGGGGAAACCCCTTTCGGCCTGTCCGACACCGACGCGGCGACGCCGGACCTTCCTGGAGGGCGTCGGGGGCGACCCTTCCTCCCGCCTCGTCGCGTACCGGGGAAAACCATTGGCAGCAGCGTCGTCATCGTCGTGGTCCTTCTTGGAGGTGTTGATTGGTACCGGTGCTTCGGAGCCTTGGAGCTTGGTGGGAGATCTTAGGTGGGCATAGTGGTCGTGAAGCTTCTTCGTTTCCGTCAATCCGCCGTTGTCGGCATTTTTTTCTCTTTCGTTTCTTTTGGGTGTGATTGTGTTGCTTCTGCCCCAGCACTCGTTGGTTGTATCGGTTGGTTGCTTTGTAATACAAAGCGGGAGAAAACCCTTTTTCGGAAACTCAAATACATAAACAAATTCAAATTTACGCAGTTTATTTAGAAGTTATGATGACATATTAATTTTGCGAGCAAATATGGTGGAGTAGCCCACCGATACCTTCTGTACCTCGAGGCAGATTTTTAGTATAAGGCCTATTGAGGTTGACATCCATGCTTGGCACCAGCTGCTTGTGGATTTGACGTCTAAGATGAATGGGTGGACGATATACATTGAGCGGAGTTAGGAAAAAAATCCGCTTCCAATTATCATGCGGTTGTCCAAAGATCAGGCTTCTGGTGGATAGTGTAGAGTGGCCTGGGAGAAAGTGTGCTCACCAAGGTGGGCAGGAGGACTTGGCATCCCCAACCTCAAGTGGCTGAACGCGGCCATGCAGGCACGATGGCCCTGGCTGAAAAGAGTGGATCCAACAAGACCGTGGGCGGAGCTTGATATCCCAGTCCCGAGAAGATCGATGCAAATCTTCCAGGCTGCAACACATGCAACGGTGGGCAATGGTGAGAGTACGTTGTTCTGGGAGGATAGATGGGTGGATGGATTCAGAGTGGAGGAGCTAGCGCCAGCACTTTATAGTACGGTACGGCAAAGAGTTCGAGGCAGCCGTACAGTGAGTCAAGGCCTGACGAACGGAGCCTGGGCTTTGGACATAGGACCTGAAATGACAAATCAGATGCTTTAGGAGTAGCTAAGGCTATGGGATCGAATGGAGAGAGTGCAACTTCACCAGGACTCGGTGGACTCAGTGAGATGGGCGTGGGAGCCGAGCGGCTCATTCTCCACGAGATCGGCATACCAGGCTAAATTTTGGGCTCGACAGAAGGATCCAACGGTGCAGTTCACATCGAAATCCAAGGCTCCCTTGAGATGCCGATTTTTTACCTGGCTTGCTTTGCAGAATAGATGTTGGACCTCAGACAGATTAGCGCGACGAGGACTAGAGCATGAGGACACTTGTCCGTTTTGTGACCAACTGGAGGAGAGCATGAACCACCTAATGCTTCGGTGTGTCTTTGCCAGAGAAGTATGGGCGAGGGTGTGCATGGCATGGGGTAAGCCTCAATGGACACCAACCGAAACGTCAAACCTGAATGAGTGGTGCGTGAGCACAGCTGATAGCGTGACTGAGAAGAAGGACACGCGGGCGCTGCTCGTACTAGTTCTTTGGGAGCCGTGGAAGCATCACAATGGCATAGTGTTTGAGGGGGATGCCCCGTCGATTGTGTATGTGTTGCGTAGGATAGCTGTAGAGTGCGCAGCGTGGAAGGAGGCAAGCCTGCTTAGATTGGATATTGATCGCTTTCTAGCAAGCTTACGGTGGGGGATGTCGCGAGGAGTTTAGCGTGTAAGTGTTGTATGGGTGGAGTTGGGACGATGCAATCGCCAGCGTGGAGGGGCTCTTCCCCCCCTTTTTTCCTTCTTGAATATATAGTATGCACACTCGTGCATATTCGAGAAAAAAGATTATCATGCGGTTGTTTTGAGAATGGTGCTATCTGTTTGAGAAGAAGATACTCCACGATACTTACCCTCCACGGGATTTCAATCACATTTTAAACTAACCGAATGAAATCCGTACAAGCACGACGGATTTCATTCAAGTTTGGTTATAATTTACATAAAAAGGTTGATATTTCGACTGTTTGACAAAAAAATAGCAAAAAACTTAAACCTTATACCGGACGACCAGCTCGTACGCGTGGCCACCCTGCCATGCTGCACCGCAGTCTCCATCCGTGATGTCATTGCCGTACTTGTGGCGGCGGAACGACGCCGGAGGGCTGCAACAGCCTTATCCAGCGGCTGCCTGCCCCCCCCCATGTTGTGTTGTGCGGAGGGCAGCCACAGCGACTGCCAACATAGCCTTCAGAGCCCTGGAAGCAGGCTGGGCGCGACCGGCGTTGGCGGAGCAGTCGCTAAGCGAACCCTCCTCATCGATCTTGGCAAGCTTGCGGTCAATGCGGCGGCGTTGCCTGGAGGCCGTCTCCGCGGTGGTGACGGAAAAGTCGAGCACCCGCGCGGCAGCAAGGTCGGGGTCATTCGGACTCATTACAGTGCCACATCGCTCTTGGCAAACGCGGAATGGCGACCGACATTGCCGGTCATACCTTGTCTGCTGCCTCCCCGCGCGCTCCGCCTCGGATACGACAACCCTCGAACACGAGGCACATCCGTAACTGCCTCCTGCAAGGTAGTGGAGGAGGTGACCCCACGCCTTGGTGATCGGCGGTGGTAGCTACTCCTTGATGGCGTAGCGATGGAGGTGTGGCGGCGACGAGGGCCTTTCCATGCAGCCGTATCGGCTGCACGGCGGAAATAGAAAACATATTCATATGTGACTCGCTGACATTAATTAACTTCCTAAAAGTTGAATCTATAATTAGGACAATGATTAACTCATGCCATGTGTTCGCACACGAATACGTCACCGTGTACCTCAAACGCCGAGGGTGATGCACCGCAGCTCACGTCGAAGGAGACCCGTCCGAGCGCTGATGCATAAGCAATCTGGCGGTGCTTTTGAGACCGAAACCCCAAGCGCTCGGGAGGGACCCTGTCTGGACACGTGGCGGCTATGGGCTGCCCTAGGTCGGTTCGCCCGCCCCTAGAGCCTCAAGTATCGCTGCCCTTCAATACGAAGAACGAACGAAGAACGAGAGAGAAAGAACAAGGGAGAGATGTAAAAACTAGGGTAAAAAATAGTATATTGATTTGTCGATTGTGTGTTGTTCAATCGGCCGTCACCTCTCATCTATTTATGAGACGGTTGGACTTCCCGTACAAGAAAAGGACTAAAAAGTCAATCCAAAACGTAAAAAACCCTAACCTAACTCGGACAGGAATCTTTGGCAATTTTTCGGATCAACTCGGTCTCACCGATTGGTTTGCTTCGGTCCCACCGAGTGAACGTGGCCAACTCTCTGTAAATTTCTGTAATTTCCTGGATCAACTCGGTCTCACCGATTAGTTTGCTTCGGTCCCACCGAGTGAGCGCTGCCAACTTTCTATAACTTTCTGTAATTTCTCAGATCAACTCGGTCTCACCGAGTCAACCAACTTGGTCCGTCCGGAATGACTCTGCAGCTTCTGTTTCTGTCCTTGTTTTGCCTCCACAGGTTGCATATTAAAATCGACCGTTTCGACGAGACGAAGACAACTTATGTAGAAAGTTTTTCCATTTGAGGTCGTCTTGGGGGCTTAATACGCCAAACTGTACTCTAAATATAAGATCTTAGTACTTTGAGCATAGTTTCGACCATCGAGATGAAATTGGACGGCGATGGCCCAAACTTCAAAGACGTTCATATCAACAATACGGAACTCTCTCATGTAGATCTTCTCCATTTGATGTCATTTTAAATAAGGTCTTGACCGTGCCAAAATCTGGTGTTAATACATGCCCCCCTGTTTTTCGGCAAACTTGTGAGCCGAAAAATAACTTGCACAATGCTTTTTCTAAGGACGATGTCAACACTCCATCGGCCATTTGTTTTTCTCAAGATGATAATTATGTATCGGCTATGTTTATGCTTAGGGCGATAATTTCATATTGGCCATTGATTTTAACTTCTGGTTCACATCATACCTTGTAACCGATTACCACCAATCGGCTTTAAAGAGATGGGAATGAAACCGTTCCTTGTAGCACTAAGGAAATCAAACTCCGAGAGGTCACGCCCTGTTAAGCAAGTAACATCGGGATGATTCCAATCCACCGAGGCATCGGCCAAAGCAACACAAGCCGAATTATCCGCTTGAATGATTTCTACCTCATCATCGATCCATTGTATTAAAAATTGATGCATGGTAGACGGCACACATTGGTTAGCATGAACCCAATCACGACCTAATATAACATTATAGTTACCTTGCACCTCGGCGATGAAGAATGTGGTGGCCAAAGTTTTGCTTCCCAGGGTGAGTTCCATGCACATCACACCTTTGGCCTCTGTCTTTTCTTTACCCTTGAATCCATTAAGTACCATATTGGTCATCATCAATGCATCATCATCTAACCCTAACTTTTTGACGACCGAGTAGGGCATAAGATTTACCACAGCACCACCATCAACGAGCATCCTAGCAACCGGCGATCTGTTAATATGACCTTTGAGGTACAATGGCTTCAAGTGTTTCACCGGTTCTCTTGGCTTCTCGAAAATAGCATTCTTAGGACCAAAATCCAGCTGGGCTACCTCCCCTTCTTCACCTTTAGCACGAAACTCGGCAGGTAAGTAATATACCATATTAATAACCAATACCTTCCTGAACCGGCGTAGATTCATAATCCACCATCTCATCTTCATCTCCCAACGTGTTTATTGGGCTTAAAGTTTCCTCAATTGAAGGGGATGTCTCAGGTGGTATCGACGATGTAATAGAAGTCGCATCATCCTCTTTCGATGGTGAAGGTATTGCTGCAGCTAATGTAGAAGCATCTGTGTTTTGTTTTTTTTAGGCCTCCACACTTGTTTTTTGAGTGCCATGGGCCGAATTTTACTGAAAAATCCGTCCCTTTGCCTCTCCTCATTATGCTCTACCTTCTCGTGGTTCCTCATGCGTTGTAATCTCCTTTTCATGGTCTTAGTTAAACCGGGAGGACACCACCTAGGTTGAGTATATTTGGGATCCCTTGGTTTGGTCTTTCCTGTGCTCGCCTCATGATCATTAACCATGGAGCCTTGCTGAACAATAACAATATCACCATTAGAAGTAGCCAGATTACCAACAACCGGCTTTTCGATCTCCTTTTGCTTGTCACATTCTTTCCGCATTGGGCGACTTAACGCGCCACACTTTTTTATTGACCTTGCTTGGAGAAAATCTTGTTGGCCGATTAGCACCATACATCAAACGGCCTTGTGTGGGATAATAAAGCCTCTCACGAGCAGGCCTTCTAGGTACTGCCCACCCCATATGAAAAGCATAAGGAGTCATTGGGGCTTGCCCCCATCCTCCATTCAAGTCTCCCATGTAATATGGCGCATAGTGGGGTTGTGACATCCTTGGTGTCGGTACCCATGACCCATATGGCCCTGCATAGCATCGAAACTCTTGCTCCGGAGGCGATCTTGAACGTTTTGAATGTGATGGCCGATTAGAGCTAGAACCGGCCGCTTGACTTGCATATTTGGACAACAACATATCAAAAGTTGGCCCGATTTTCTTGTACTTAGTTTCATTCTTTTTCCACTTGCCAACTTCTGAATTCTTAGGCTTGATCACTTTAACATGAGTATCCTCTTGCACTTGTGGTTGTCCCCCGAGTGTAACATTTTTTATAGTGATCTTCAGCACTTCCTTGCCATCGGGTTGCTTCTCAAGCACAATTTTTCTTCCCAAGACCTTGTCGCCCTCCATGCTATTCCTGGGTTCACCAATAACAACATTATCTTTATTAGCGGATTCGGCTATGTTAGGCCGAATTAACATTTTCTTCCCTTCCAAGTCGATGGTGTTTATCGGGAAGGGTTGTTTATCAACTTGCATCTCAGCAAAATTCAATCGTCCGTCATTAATGGCCGATTGTATCTGTCGTCGAAAAACATTGCAATCATTAGTAGCATGAGAAAATGAATTATGGTACTTGCAATAAGCACGCCGTTTTAGCTCCTCAAATGGCGGTATGGTGTGTGATATTCTAATCATCTTGTCTTGCAAGAGAGCATCAAATATTTTATCACACTTTGATATATCAAAAGTAAACCTCATATCCTCATCACGATTCTTGCGAATCGGCTTAAAACATGCACATATAGGGTTTGGCCTTTGAGGACCAAGCGAATTCAGTAGTATAGACATCAACCTCATCGTCCGAATTATCATCATTGTGTTCAATCATAAGCATTCTAGGACGATCGGTTGTAGACCTATGAACCTCTTTACTTCGACTCTCTTGAGCCAAGGCCTTTTGCAAGACTTGTATAATATTAAAAAGCTCATAACTTTCCAACCTCTCTTTAATGTGAGTTTTTAAACCATTAAGAACAAGATCCGCCAAGTCTCTCTCAGTTATCACTAAGCTATAACATCGGTTCTTTATATCTCTAAATCTCTTGACGTAATCCGTGACCGATTCATCATGTTTCTGCCTAACCGATGTAAGATGTGACAACTTTAGCTCATTATCGCCGCTATAGAAGTGATCATGAAACTTTTGCTCTAATTGCGACCATAAGAGAATTGAGCCATGTGGTAAAGCAGCAAACCATGAAAATGCGGTACCAGTTAAAGACAAGGGAAATAAACGCACTTTCAAATCTTCTATGGAACCTGCTTCACCCAACCGTGCTAGATACTGACTCACATGCTCCCAAGTTGTTTTCGTACCCTCGCCACTAAATTTAACAAAATCAGGAACCTTATAACCTTGAGGGTAAGAAATTGCATCAAAGTGTTCAGGATAAGGCTTTTGATACACACGACTCTTTACTTTCGGCTCGTTTCCGAAAGTTTCTAGAAACATCTTATGCAAATCCTCCCTTAATTTAGCTAAAATTGGATCCGAGGTAGATGAAGATGTTTGTGGCAATGACATAGGAGCAACCTGAGTACTAGCTATTTGTGCAACTTGTGGGATGGGCGCCGAACCATAATTCGGCGGAAGACCAAATATACTTGCGCCTATGGGTGGTGTGACAAAATGATTCGGTGTTGACGCTGAATTGGGCACACTCATAATAGGATTAGGGTATGTAGGTGTAGTCAGAAGCTGGCTGGTTTGACTAGCGTAAAAATTCAACGGCATACTATATTATTGTTGTATAGGAGGTGCCGATGAAATAGGTAAAGTTGGACTAACGTTTTCAGATACACCAACAGTACCACCAGATGACGGAGGCATATTTTTCTGAGCATTAGCACTAGCCACAAAAGAATTGTATGCCATCACATTACCCTTACTAACAAGACTTTCAATCACAGCCACTTGCTCTGGAGAAAAAACTTTACTCACAGTGATTACATCTTGTTAAATCGATGAGGCGAGGAAAATTAGCGTTTCCAACCGGAGTGATGTTGCCTTGACGGTCCTTCTTGAAACTTGAAAGAAACGCTTCCAAATCCTCCTCCTCGCGCTTCTTCTTGAGCGCCTCAAAAGCCTCTGCACGCTGCTTCTTGCGCGCTTCATAGGCTTAGCGATGTTCATCCGATAGTTCATTGAAAGTGCGTTATATCGACTAGAGGGGGGGTGAATAGGCGATTTTTATGAATTCTTCACTGAGGAATTTGCTGGTGAGAAAATTCCTTAGCGAAGAACTACTTGTAGTGGAATAAGTACTCAGACGTATGCATAACAGAATACAAGCATGGTCATCATGATGAAATGAAGACAAGCATAGAGTAGAGAAAGCGTAATCACAGGATAACACAAGATGAAGACAAACAGACTGAAGAAATTGAACTGAGGAAATGGAGAAAGTCTTCAGTCAAAGTCTTCAAGCATAGATATGAACAAACACTCAACACGGTAATGAGGAAACGAAAGGGTTGAGGAAATAGAACCAGTTAGTTGGTGAAAACAATGATTTGGTAAACCAGTTCCAACTGCTGTCTCGGTTATACGTCACAGTTGGAGCGGTGAGTATTTAAACTCGAGGACACGCAGATCCGGACACCCACTCAGCGAGCCGCAACTCAGGACACCCATCCTCACCGTATTCTCCTTGAACTAAGACCACGCAGGCCTCGTCCAATCACTCGTGGTAAGTCTTGGTGACTTCCAAACCTTCACAGACTTGGTCACTCGGCGATCCACAATTCCTCTTGGATGCTCTAGAACTTGACGCCTAACCGTCTGGAAGAAGCACAGTCTTCAAAGGTAACAAGCGTCGGATCCACGCAGGATCAATTTCTTCAGTGATGCTCAATCACTTTGGGTTTGTGGGGGTTGTTTATTTTGGATTTTCCTCACTTGATGATTTTCGCTCAAAGTCCTCGGAGGATGGGTTGCTCTCAAATGACAAGTGTCAAGTTCTCTCGGAGCAGCCAACCAACTAGTGGTTGTAGGGGGCGGCTATTTATAGCCTAGGGAGCAGCCCGACATGATAAGACATAAATGCCCTTCAATGATATGACCGTTAGGTGGATAAGATATTTTGGGACAGCGGTAGAAGACAAGAACGGTCGGAAATTTGACTCTCAAATTCCTCAGGGCTATCATGTTCCTCACTGTGTAGGCAATTCGCACTGGCGAATTCCTAACTCCTCAGTCAGAGCAAAGTCCTCAGTGACCAGAAGAACTGCGTCTCTGTCACTGAAGAAAATGACTGAACTGTATGAGATTTCCAATGGCTTCACTCGAAGGGATTGGTAGGTGTAGGATTTTGAGTTGAGCATCACATGGAAATTTTTCCTTAGTATTTCCTCGACCCCCTTTAACAGTATGGTGTTTCCTATGACTCAAGAAAGAGAAAATGAAACTACAAAAACAAAAGTCTTCACGCTTCATGTTCCTCAAGTGAATATCACGTCTTCAAGGTCACACCAATTTCTTCACTTTCAGAGTCTTCAGAAAGTCTTCAGAATATCAAAGTCTTCAGTCGAAGAACTTCATTTTTAGGGGTCGACTTTCTCTGTAAATATCAAACTCCTCATAGACTTATAGACCTGTGTACACTCACAAACGCATCAGTCCCTTAACCTATAAGTCTTCAATACACCAGAATCACTAAGGGGCACTAGATGCACTTACAATCTCCCACTTTTGGTGATTGATGACAACATAGGTTAAGTTTTCAACGGGGATAAACATATGAAGTGTAACTACTGATATTGAGGAATTTGATTGCAAGATATAGAAGAACTCCCCCTGAAGATGTGCATAGTGAGGAATTTGCTTTTGAGGCAATGCACATTTGAAGAGTTAAATCATGGAGATCTCCCCCTATATCTTGTAATTCATACGCATTTGATATATAATATGAAGAATTTGAAATGCATGATGAAATATGGTGCCTGATGAAATTCAGCATGCGTGCAATAATATTAACGAGGAATAGGCATGCCGAAAGCATCAAAAGTATCAGAGCATAGTGCAACAAAAGTATCGGAGCACCATCCAAAAGTATCAGAGCACCATCGGATTTAAGATTACAACTCGATCCAATAAAAGTTTCGGAAGAGCGAGAGTTGTAACTTAAAAACGCATATAATATAGACCGGCTTGAAGACTAACTCAGATTTCTCCCCTTTGTCATCAAATGACCAAAAGGATTGGCGAGGACTAACATACTGAAGAATTTCAAGTTGATGGAGGCGCTAAGCGTTATCGGGGTTGTTTGTTGTAGCAGGGCCTGCTGTAGTGTCGTCCAAATCTTCATACTCATCGATTGTCGCGCGATGAAGAATAAGAGCTGGCCACGGATCGGGAACTTTGACCCTCTTGAATTTCTTGGAGGAGGTGCAGACCGGTCGAATTCTTCCTTGAGACCCATAGTCTTGATTCTTGGCGCTATAGACATGAGTGAGGACAGCCAGTGCGGTTGAGGGTTTCATGAAGGTAGTAGTGGTTTTCTTCCTTGCATTTTGTGTTGAGGTCATATTGTGAAGAAAAGCACCAAAGCGGCGCTTTACCCATTTGTGATTGCGATCAACCTTCCGATAAAGGCGAGGAGTAACTCACGGTCAGTCATCACCACAGGTCTTGTGGCTTGAGGATTTTGCTTAGCTGAGGTATTTGCGGCAGTGTCATGAGTAGCAGAGTCGTCATTGGTAGAGTAAGATGTAACCAGGCAAAATTGACCATCCAATGGACGAATGCCTTCATCGATCACAACAGCTGCCTTGCCTTTATCATCAGATGATGAAACTGGCCGTTTGAGGACTTCAATGGGAGGCAAGTAGCTACCATGGTTGAGTATCACTTTATAATTCAGTGAAGATCTTGCCCTTATGAATCTCATAATCCAAGGCGCATAGGGCTTCAGCTCAAAAGGTGACATAGCAACATTTGCCAGAGTCGTCATGAAGAAATCATGGAAGTTGACGGGAACGCCATGAATGATGTTGAAAAGCATATTCTTCATGATGCCAACGACATCTTCATCATTTGAGTCGTGGCCTTTGATAGGACTCATTGTCTTCGTTAGGATGCGATAGATGGTCCGAGGCACATAGCAATTCCTTGACGAGGAATTTGGTTCGTGGGGCCTGCCCAGGCTTCAAAGGCTTCATGAGCACTTGCATATAGTGATTTGTCGATTCAGGGTCATTGTAGATGCAACGTGCACTGTCATGGGGAGGATCAAGAGGAAGGACACGAAGCAATTCAGTTGCTGGTGCCTTGTAGTGAGTGTTTTCGGTCATCCAATCCAACACCCATGAATTGACATCTTCAGCATCTCCGGTGATATGCAGTGTAGCGTAGAACTGAAGAATGAGTTCTTCATTCCAATCGCAAATGTCAGTGCAGAAATTTAGTAGTCCTGCATTGTGAATAACACCGAGGACTTGCTCGAAGCATGGCAGAGATTCCATATCCACGTGAGGAATATGTTCATGATCGAAGATTTTGTCCTTGTCAAATAGCACTGAGGAATAGAAGTTGGCTTGACTAGCAGTCGTAAGCGCCTCTTCCTTATCGGCGAGTCATAGGGATTATAATCGATGAAGAATACATGCTCGGAAAAGAAGCAATTGAAAAACCCGTAGTACTTTGACATGTAGCGGATGCACAGGAGTTGAGGACTTTGGTGGAGCGATGGCGGTGCGAGAATTTGCCGTGAGGGCATAGGTGAGAACTTGGCGTGAGGGCGCTGTTGGTGAAGCACTTGGCTTGCGAGCAGGCTTCTTGGGCATTGATTTCCTCGGCTTGACCGAGGCCTCGATGCAGCAGCGATGGCAGAATCCTCATTGAATTTCCTCTTGCCTCCTTGGCTTGTCTTGCCAATTTAGCTTGGCGCCTAGCCCATTCTTCAGGAAAGTCCTCACCACGCTTGATGCTGGTGGGATCAGCTACTTGGCCAGGTGCCAATGGAGCTCTTGGGCATGGAGGATTTAAAGCGAATTTCTTCATATACTTCGGAGTTACATATCTGTACTCCCTCCATTCTCTTGCCCATCTTCGTTCAATCCTTTGAATGCGCACTTTGCGCAGATTTTTGTTTTCTTTGCCAAATTTGGTTTCATCAGGTGTGCAATAGTCCTTGTATATGTCATCAGGGATCTCGAAAGCAGTCATGACCTCAGGTTTCTTTCCTCCTTTCTGCGGTCTCTTTCCTTCAGCCATATTCTTCAGATGAGGAATTTGAACAATTGAACACTCTGAAGAAGTATGCAGTTTTTCTTCGAGGAACGCTGCAAATGAGTTAAGTTGATGAGAACCTAGTGATTCAGCAACGGACATGAGTACCTGTGAACAGAGTGTAGGTGAGGGAGTCCTGGACTAGGGGGTGTCCGGACAGCCGGACTATCAATATCCACCGGACTCCCATACTACGAAGATAGAAGATTGAAGACTCGGCTCGTGTCCAGGAAGGTACTTTCCTTGGCGTGGAAGGCAAGCAGCAATCGGATATGTAGATCTCCTACCATTGTAACCGACTACTGTGTAACCCTAGCCTCTCCGGTGTCTATATAAACCGGAGGGCCTTAGTCCGTGGGGCTAACATTACATCTCAACAATCATACCATAGGCTAGCTTCTAGGGTTTAGCCTCCTTGATCTCGTGGTAGATCTACTCTTGTACTACCCATATCATCAATATTAATCAAGCGGGGCGTAGGGTTTTACCTCCATCGAGAGGGCCCGAACACAGGTAAAACATTGTGTCCCTCGTCTCTTGTTACCATCCGCCTAGACGCACAGTTCGGGACCCCCTACCGAGATCCGCCGGTTTTGACACCGACATTGGTGCTTTCACCGAGAGTTCCTCTGTGTCGTCCCGATAGGCTCGATGGCATCTTCAACCATCAACGCTGTCGGTGAGACTTTTCTCCCGGACAGATCTTCAGATTCGGCGGCTTTGCTGCGGGCAATTCTCTTGGCCATCTGGAGCAGATCGAAGCTTCGCCCTGGCCGTCGAGTCGATTCGAAGCTTGAACTTCACGGCCGATGACCGCGGAGACTTGATCTTGACGGACTCGAACCACAGCCAAGCGCGCCCGCCTTTGTGACGATGGGCATGATCTAGCTCTGCCGCCGGATAGTGCTTTGGTGGCCGCACTCGGATCCGCTCCGGCCACTAGCCCGGAGCCGATCGCCCATGCCGAGGGCCGGCGGATAGCGCCGCCACAGGGGCTTCAACATCCATGGCAATGGGCGAATACCAATCTTGTCCCTGCGAACTTCGTGATCCCGGCGCGGACTCCTTGCGGACTCCGAGCCTCCCGCGCCCTACCAATTAAACCGTATTGGGCGCGGTTATGGAATTCACCGCCGCGGACATCTTCCACTTCGCCTTTCAGCGATATCCTGAATTCCTCAAGCATCTCTCGCTATCGGGAGAATCTGGCGAACTATGGCGGGGCGGTTGGAGTTCGGACGATGGAGAAATTGAGCCCACCCACCACCCACTTGGTAGCCACCGTCGAGGATCTAACCGACATGCTAGACTACGACTCGATGACATCGGCGCTATGGACAACGATGCGGAGGCGAAGCAGACCCAGCGCCCACGAGGCCTTTGGAAGGCCACCTCGTCATACGACGTCTACATGGTGGATACCCCAAAAGAAGGGGATGGCGAAAAAGCAGCGGAGGAAGATTCTCTAAAGAAGCAGCCCAAACGCCGGCGTCAGCGGCGCCGCTCTAAATCCCGCCACAACAAGAATGGAGATTCCGGCACGGGAGACAATAACACTGCGGAGAGTGCCGAAGACGATCCCCTCCTGGAAGACTCAGCGCAGGAGGACGGAGAAGCAAGCCCTCATGACAGGGCGGCAGACGAAGGGGTTGAGGATGATAACTATATGCCTCCCTCCGAAGACGAAGCAAGCCTCAACGATGATGAATTCGTCATACCCGAGGATCCCGTCGAACAAGAGCGCTTCAGGCGCAGGCTCATAGCCACGGCAAACAGCCTAAAGAAAAAGCAGCGACAGCTCCAAGCTGATCAAGATCTGCTAGCCGATCGATGGACCGAGATCCTCGCGGCTGAAGAGTATAAACTCGAACTCCCCTCCAAAAGTTACCCAAGACGCAAGCTGCTCCCCCGATTAGAGGAGGAAGCATACATACCTTCATCACCATCGTACGACATGGCTGACCGACCACCCCGTGGTCGCGACAGAGAGGCATTCAGGCCCCCAGCCAAGACCGTACCCCGGCATCGATCCAAGAGTACGAAGCCAAAAGGGAACGCGCCGGACTTGCGAGACATATTGGAGGACAAAGCAAGACAGTCCAGATCCATCTATGGATCACGTGGGCGCCCCACGACCCACGATGAGTACCGTCGCGCCGGACATAACGCCGGCCGGGCCGAACATAGCAGACAGCGCTCCCTCGAGCTGCGTCGCGATATTGCTCAATATAGGGGCACCGCACACCCGTTATGCTTCACTGACGAAGTAATGGATCATCAGATCCCCGAAGGGTTCAAACCCGTAAATATCGAATCTTACGATGGTACAACAGACCCCGCGGTGTGGATCGAAGATTACCTTCTCCACATCCATATGGCCCCGCGGCGCATCTCCATGCCATCAAATATCTCCCTCAAGCTTAAAGGACCAGCTCGGCATTGGCTTAATAGCCTGCCCGCAGAGTCAATTGGGTGTTGGGAAGACACGAGGCCGCATTCCTTGATAACTTCCAAGGTACATATGTGCGACCACGGGCGCCGATGACCTAAGCCACATTATTCAACAGCCAGACGAATCGGCGGACAATTACGGACACGGTTCTTGATGAAGAAAAAATCAAATCGTCATTGTCCGGATCACGAAGGCCCTTGCAGCCTTCAAACATAACATCCGGGACGAATGGCTAGCCCGGCACACAGGGCAGGAGAAGCGAAATCCATGGCAGCCCTCACATCGTTGATGACCGCTTTTGTGCGGGAGAGGACAGGTAGCTAGCCCGCAGCAACAATCTCCGCATAAAAATTCGGCGGTCTGGACACTAAGGACAACAACGGCAGTCACGTCGAATCAAAACAAACGCCGCGTGCTGGCGCATTTACAAAGAGGATCTGGCGATCAATGCTGGATTCGAGGCTCCAAACCCGGTCAACGGAAGAAGCCATTTAAAAGAGCAACTCCGGGTCCGTCCAATCTGGACCGAATACTCGACCGCTCATGCCAGATACATAGCACCCCCGAAAAGCCAGCTAATCACACCAATAGAGATTGTTGGGTGTTCAAGCAGGCTGGCAAGTTAATGTCACGACCCGTTTTCAATAAAAATATTTATTGAAAGACTGGTCTTCTCATGCCCAGTGTGAGGAAAATCCTCCTCACTGGTAGACAAAACTTTGGTACAATAAGCCGGTAGCATTGTTATATTACGGGGGTTGAGCTGTAGGCGCTCAACAATTATTACAAACACGCCAATAATTATACATATGGCACAATGGTGGGGTGGCAATACTCTTGACTTGAGATAATAGTGATTGGGTGGAGTAACACGATTGGAGTGGGTAGCATTACTACCACCTTTGGTGGCTCATCGGCGTCGAGGTGAGGCTCGATGAATTTTATTTAGGTAGCGGAAGCGGTGATAAAGATGACCAAAACCAGGGGTGCGACGTGGTCGATGGGACTCCTCTAAGCGTCGGACTCGCTATCGAACTCTTCATCCATGAGATCGCCTTCGTCAGCATCTGGCCAAATCAACAAGCCAGGTGAGTACTTTGAATGTACTCGCAAGACAGTTCGGACGAGAGATATAACAAATGCATGCATGAATGCGTCATGAGTATTTTAACAAGGGTGCATGTAATTTTCATAAAGGCAGGTCAGGGAAAAGAATGGGAAACGGCGGTAGTCCGCTCGTAAGCCCAAAGAAAATAAACGCGAACCCAATCGAAAGTGTATGCAAAGCGCGCCTCGAAAGAACGATCGATAAATAGAACATGCCATGATCGGACGTCGGCGACATCACATAAAGGGCTTATAACCAAAATAATTAATAACAATGCAGCGATCGGACGTCTGGCGACATCACATAAAGGGCTTATAACCAAAATAAATATAACAATGCATGATCGGACGTCGGCGACATCACATAAAGGGCTTATAACCAAAATAAATAATAACAATGCAGCGATCGGACGTCGGCGACATCACATAAAGGGCTTATGACCGAAATAAATAATAACAATGCATGATCGGACGTCGGCGACATCACATAAAGGGCTTATAACGAAATAAATAATAACAATGCATGATCGGACGTCGGCGACATCACATAAAGGGCTTATAACCAAAATAGATAATAACAATGCCGCAGTCGGACGTCTGAGCGACATCACATAAAGGGCTTATAACCGAAATAAATAATAATAATGCCGCAGTCGGACGTCTGAGCGACATCACATAAAGGGCTTATAACCAAAATAGATAATAACAATGCCGCAGTCGGACGTCTGAGCGACATCACATAAAGGGCTTATAATTCCTTGTCGTAACGTGTGAAGGTTAAAGCACGCCTAAATATTCCACACAGGATGGTTATCGGTTGGTCCTTCACAAGGCACAACTTTAACCAAACTCCATACTTCTTTAGCTTACCGGGGTTCCTTGCCATCAAGGTGACAATAGACAAGATCAAGAGACCAAGCGGGGTCATGGACAGGATGTTGAAGTGGGGAGTTGACTCTGCAGAGTTTGTACTAAATTGACCACAGCCAACGGATTTCCATAGTCACGAGTGACTAGTTCCGTTTATGGTTTTTCGGAAGAAAACACAACCTAACCAGTACACACCCATTCCACTTCACGTTGCCAGGAATCACCCTTGACAGCGTTCAAGAAAAACTTTGAGACGGGGAGATCACACACTCGAATGACATGGGATCAGATTTATATCTGGCGCTCTAAGGGTGCCCCCTCTCGGTCCCAACCGGAAACACCCATGCCCCCTGACCGGATGAGAGGCTTTAATCCAGGGCCATGGAACCTTCATCCCGGCCTCTCCATTTGGTGTGTACCAGGAAGTGGTTTGCATCTTACTAGACCTTATCCCTTGCGGGAAACATGTGGCGATCGGAAAAGGAAATGAAGCAGGAATGGATGCGGGGTCAACAAACTTCTTGGCATAAGGCGGCATGCTACAACACTGCCATCTTAGCCTTCTTCATGCCACCACGTGGCCATGCAACCTCATTTCCATGAACTCATGGATTTCCTTAACTCACTTGTCTCAACTTTTCATGAAACAAAATTCATCGGGATGCTTGTGAACATGTCATGAAACCATTTTAATGCAAACATGCCAAGACACTCATCATATCAAAAGTTCGAACATGCTTGCACGGCTCGGAGTAGTCGGGGCCTAGTTCGCGAAGTTAGCGTCTCCTTCACCACCTTCGGTATCTACGGTACCACGAAATACAGCGCTATCGTAAATACCGTGGGATACAGAAAGTTGATCCAAATATTTTCCAAATAAATATGATAAAAAACTAGACAGAAATTGGAAGAGAACAGAAAAGAATCACTCAAAATTCCATACATTAAAAAGTTTTAAGAGTTTTAGCCCGAGAACCCATCGTGATGAAAGCAGAAAGTTTCAGGGCTCGTTTATAAAAAAAGTAAGCGGCCCGACTGAAATACGCCGCCCGGAGGGGAGACGACTTTGGCGAAGCGCCTTGAAACGTTTCGTTAGAAGAAGGCGAGAGGCCGACGGGTGGGCTCCACCTGCCGGGTTTGAAAATCAAGCGGGGAAAACCGTGTTCGACGGCGCCCGAGGTGCGGTGGTCGCCGGCGGCGATCCATGGCGGCAGGGGATCGGTTAGTACCTCTGTGATCAGGCACCATTCGCGTCGAGGAGGTGGAAGTGGTCTTGGCGAGTACCGTGTTGGCGGCTCTTGCTCGGCGGACGGCGGTTCGGACGTGGTTGGAGTTCACGGAGGGCTGCAAGGTTTAAATTGACGAGGGTTAGGCTTACGGTAGCTAGAGGGGTAGAGACGGAGTTTGGGCACGGAGGCGGCCTCACGGAGTGAATCGTGGTGGAGGCCGAGCGGGAACGGGCGGCGGAGTTGGGAAGGAGACCTCCTCGGGGTCCTCCTAGTGTCTGGTGGGGTGCTCGTGTGGTGCGAGGTGGTGTGTGCGAGGGCGAGCTCGGGGCCCTTTATAAGCGGCCAGGCGGTGGCGAAGAACGGGTTCTCGGCGGGGTGATTCTGGCGTGGAGGTTGAGCGGGGGTTGCAGAGGTGGGGCGTCATCACGGTCATCCTCTGCCCGATTCGTGCGTTAATCGCATTGGGGTTTGGCGGTTTAGGTGGAGTTCGACGAGGCGGCGTGAGCCCGTCGGCGGCGGCAGAGAGCGCTGTCGCGCGCGCGCCACGGCGGCAGTGCCTGGCGTGCTGCTGGTGAGAATATCGCCACGCGAACCACCGGGTGGTTTGGCGGCGCCGAACGGCGTTGCGCCGCCGTTCTGATGGTGTTGACCGCTCGGGATTCGCCGCCGCAAGACACGCCCGGCCAGGCGGGCAAGGTGCCTCCGGCGCGAGGCGCGCCAGCGCAGCGTGTGGGGCTCCGGACAAGAAGGTTGAGGCCGCGAGCAACGTGCCAAATGCACTTGTGATCGCGTGACGAAGCTGTCGAAGTTGAAGTCTGAATTTAAGCGAACTTTTGGCGGTGGAAGAAAAAGCAGTGCTCGCAAGGTGTTCGACGAGCGATACTGAGGCATGTAGGGATTTTTCCTTGAGCTGATTTTTGGTGGAGTGGCCTCTCATTGCAACTATAGGCTGTCTGAATTTTTGTAGAATTTTTGGAGAAGTATAGATATGAATTTCACCAAATTTGGCAAATCTGGTCCAAACTTACAGTGAGTGAAATTTGAAAAATTTGAGAAGGGAGAGAGAGGATCAAGATGGATCTGGGTTGTGGGTACAAAGGACTATCCAGGGGAGTTGGGTTGAGGTTAAAAGTCCAAAGCATTAGGGTACTTGCTTTGCAAATCTCTTAGGCTCAAAAGAAATAGGCAGAATATTTAGACAGAGAAAATAATTGAAATAAAATCCAAAAATAGATTTTATTGATTGGGACAGAGTGTTTGGGCTGTTCAAATGTTTTGAGGAGAGTTTTTACCGAAGGAGCTTGGCAAAGCAAGGATGAATCAAATCAGGTGAAAACCAAAAACTAAAAGGTTTCCTTTTTAAAGAAATAAAAAAAAATTGACTTCAAATAAAACAAGGTCTCCCCTTTTTTTTTTTTGAAAACAGAACCAACAAAATTTTTTGGAGTGTCACAGCACCTACCCCCTTAGGAAAAATCTCGTCCCGAGATTTCAGCTGATCCTTAAACAGGTGTGGGTGCTCTGTCCGAAGAAAATCCTCTCTTTCCCAAGTGGCTTCATTCTCGGTGTGATTGCTCCACTGAACTCTGAAAAACTTGATGGTTTTACATGCGGTTCTTCGTTCAGATTCCTCCAATATTTTCACTGGGTGTTCCCGATAGGTGAGGTCTGGTTGTATGTCGATGTCCTCATGGGATACTTGCTTCTCTGGGTTGCTCACGCATTTTCTTAATTGGGAGACGTGAAACACGTCGTGGATGTCGGACAACTCTTTGGGTAAGTCTAACTGGTAGGCTACCGTGCCTCTTCGTGCCACTATGCAAAATGGTCCAATGAATCTTGGTGCTAACTTCCCTTTAATCTTAAACCGCTGCAGTCCCCTCATAGGAGACACTCGTAGGTACACAAACTCACCGGGTTCAAAATTTACTTCACGATGTTTCCGATCATAATAGCTTTTCTGTCGGCTCTGAGCCGTCTTAAGTCGGTCCCTGATTAGTTTGACCTTTTCCTCGGCTTCCTTGAGCATGTCTGGGCCGAAGATACGACTGTCTCCGGTCTCTGACCAGTTCAGTGGGGTACGGCATCTTCGCCCGTACAAGGCTTCAAAAGGTGCCATTTGCAGGCTGGTCTGGTAACTGTTGTTGTAGGCAAACTCGGCGTATGGTAGGCTTTCCTCCCAACTGGCCCCATAGGTGAGAACACATGCCCTCAGCATGTCTTCCAAAATTTGATTTACGCGCTCGGTTTGCCCATCGATGCATGGGTGGTATCTTGATCTTGAAAGCTAGTTGGGTCCCAGATGCATTGCGGTGATCCCAAAACACAGACGCAATTGGGTGCCTCTGCCGGATATTATGGTCTTGAACTCCATGTAGGCGAGACAACACGGAGAGATCTGATCTGGCGAGCTTACGTGTGGTGTGAGTTGTCTTTACTGGGGATGAAGTGCGCTACTTTAGTCAATCTATCCGTGATGACCCATATGGCATCATGCCCATGTTGTGACCTCGGTAGCCCAACAATGAAATCCATTCCGATCTCATCCCATTTCCACTCGGGTATCTTATTTGGTTGCAATAGTCCGGCCGGTTTCTGGTGCTCGGCCTTAATGCGCTGACATGAGTCACAACACGCAATAAATGTGGCTATGTCCCTCTTCATACCGTGCCACCAAAATGTTTCCTGAAGGTCTTTGTACATCTTTGTCCCACCAGGGTGAATTGAATATGGGGCGGTGTGGCCTTCAGCCAAGATCTGTCGTTTAAGATCATGAATATTTGGTACGCAAAGTCTATTCTCGTACCATAATATTCCTTGCTCATCGATAATGAATTCTGGGGCCTTGCCCAATTTCATTTTCCGTTTTATGCCTTCAATGCTGGGGTGACCACGCTGAGCCTCTTTAATCTTTTCTATCAGGGTAGGTTGTATCTCTAAGTTTGACACACTGCCTTCGGTGACCATCAACAGATTGAGCTTAGCAAATTCCTGCCGAAATTCAGGCCTCAAGCTTGTCACGCTGTCGTCGTTTGGACTGGGGTTCCGACTTAGTGCATCTGCTACAACATTTGCTTTGCCTGGGTGGTAGTGGATTCCAACATCATAATCCTTTACCAATTCCAACCAGCGTCGTTGCCGTAAATTGAGTTCTGGTTGGGTGAAAATATACTTGAGACTCTTATGATCCGTGTATATTTCACACCGGTTTCCAAGTAAGAAATGTCTCCATTCCTTGAGTGCATGGATAACTGCTGCTAACTCCAGGTCATGAGTAGGATAATTTTCCTCATGCTTGCGGAGTTATGCGGAAACATCTGTGACGACCTTGCCTTCCTGCATTATCGCACCCGAGGCCCTTTCGAGATGCGTCACAATATACCTCAAAACTCTTGTGTATGTCTGGCACAGTCAATACGGGTGCTGTCGTTAATTTCTTCTTTAGCTCTTGGAAACTCTTCTCACAAGCTTCCGTCCATTCAAACTTCTTGTCTTTCTTGAGAAGTTGTGTCATTGGTTTTGCTATTGTGGAAAATCCTTCGATAAATCTTCGGTAGTAACCTGCCATCCCTAGAAAACTTCGTACGTCCGTTACGCTGGCTGGTGTTTTCCAACCAAGCACGGCCGTGACCTTTTCTGGGTCTACAGCAATACCTTCTTGGGTTAATACATGGCCCAGAAAGCCTACTTGCCTTAGCCAAAATTCACATTTGCTGAATTTGGCGTATAACTGATGCTTCCTGAGTTCTCCTAGCACAATTCGGAGATGTTCAGCATGCTCTTCGGGCGTCTTGGAGTATATCAGAATATCGTCGATGAATACCACAACGAACTTGTCCATGTACTTCATAAATACTTTGTTCATGAGGTGAACAAAATATGCGGGGGCGTTTGTTAGCCCAAATGGCATTACTGTGAACTCATACAGTCCATATCTGGAGGTGAAGGCTGTCTTTGGAATATCTTCTGTCCGTACTTTTAATTGATGGTATCCTGACCTCAAGTCAATCTTGGAGAATACCTTGGCGTGAGCGAGCTGATCGAATAAATCATTTATTCGTGGCATTGGATATTTGTTCTTGATTGTGACCATGTTAAGTGCTCGATAATCGATACACAATCTCAGTGTGCCATCCTTCTTTTTGGCAAATAATATTGGTGAACCCCAAGGTGAGGAGCTGGCTCGTATATACCCTTTGTCCAATAATTCCTTTATTTGTTTCTTCAATTCTACTAATTCGGATGGTGCCATCCTGTATGGTTTCTTGTAGATGGGAGCAGTTCCTGGTGCTAGCTCAATGCTGAATTCTATTTCTCGGTCTGGTGGCATCCCTGGCAGTTCTTCAGGAAACACGTCTGGAAATTCACATACTACCGGAACCTTGCTCAATTCAGAAATATCCACCTTATTCAATCTCGGTTGCCGGGGTATTTTCCTCTCTTTGGCTGAAACTTTTATTGTCTTCCCGTGGTGATGGGTGAGGATTACGGTCCTGTTGAAGCAGTCAATGAAACCTTTGTTGGTGGTCAACCAATCCATCCCCAAGATGACGTCCAGCCCTTTATTTTCTAGTACAATGAGGTTGGCGGGGAATTTCAATCCTTCAAACTCAATTGTCACACCTTGGCAGTAACTCTGGGTGACTTGCTTAATCCCAGGGGACTTGACGATCATTGATTTTTCCAAGGGGAGAATCGAAAAATTATTTTGCAAGGCAAAACTTTTCAAACGAGCAGTGAGAAGCTCGAGAATCAAACAAAACCATGGCAGGTATTGTGTTGACGGAAGCGTGCGAGTCACGATATCCGGGGCATTCCGTGCTTCCTCTCACAGTCACGTGGTTGGTGACCCTTCTGTGATTATTGTTGGGGTTGAAATTGTTGCGCTTGGGTGCTGAATTATTACCACCGTTGTTTTGCTTCGAGTCGAGTTCCTTGGCTTGGGGCCTTGTTTGGAATAGTGCCCTTCCTCCCTAAGCGTAGCAGGTTATGCTCGGGCGATATGCGAACTCTTTATCCCTGGCATGGAAGTTCTGGACTGGTCGTGCGACATTTGTCGGGTCTTGCGTGCATCACTTTTTCGAAAATCCGCCTTGCTTCGGGATTTGGGCATGATTTTTCTGGTCCTTTTTCGCTATGAAATCTTCGAGCTCGCCTTTCATTCTCAAGGTAATGGCCTTATCCACTAGTGTCTTGAAATCGGAAAAGTGTATGCGACCAGTTGGCATTTAAGTGCGGCGCCAGCCGCCCAAGAATTTCTCCATCTTCTTGCTTTCAGTCATACGCTCCTCATTGGCGTAGCGAGATAACAGTGTAAATTGCCCGTTGTATTCTGACACGGTCATGGTCCTTTGCTTGAGATCATCGAATTCTCTCTTCTTGATTTTCATAAGGCTTTTTGGAATATGGGCCCCACGAAAACCTTCCTTAAAATCGTCCCAAGTTATATTATTCTCGTTGGGGTGCATGTGGAGGAAATTCTCCCACCATGAGGCAGCTGCTCCTGTCAGATAGTGGGGTGCATACAGCACTTTTTCCTGGTCTGAACACTTGGCAATAATTAATCTTCTCTCCATGTCCCGAAGCCAGTCTTCGGCCTCAAGAGGTTTGTCAGTATGAGAAAATGTTTGGGGACGCGTCTTCTGTAGCTCAGACAACTTGGATTGCTGCTGGAATTGTCCGGGGCGATTCCCCATAGTAATGACATGATTCATTAATTCCTGATGCTGTTGCTGACTCTGCTCATAGAGGCGGCACATCTGTGAAAGTGCTGATTCACTGCCCTGTTGGCTCGACTGTCCCTGTGTGAAATTGTTGCTGTGTTGCGCATCATAATTTTCCTCTGGCGGAGCTGGCATGGAGCGCGTCCAGGGACGAGGCATTTTTCACTCTGGGGATACATTTTGCAAAACTCATAAGAAAGGAAACCGAGTCACAAAATAAATGTGCGAGGACAAACAAAACCAAAAGGACACTCCAGGATATTTTTTTTTTGAAATAAAACGTCGTTTGCGCTCGGAGAAGGACTGCTCATACATATCTTACATGCAGGTGGTAATTATACAATACATCACTCAGGATATGCGTACATATTCCTGACATGTTATTTAGGCTAGTGCACTTCTCCAGCTCCTACATGATGCGCAAACAGGCTACTGCTCACAACCTATGTACATATCATACAAGTCGGTACATCGCGTGGCGATCAAGCGCACTAGTCGGAGGAAATGTTGAGGACCTCCTTTGCTCTGCCAAGGGTGAGATGCAGTGAGGGCGGGGACTCGACTTCCTCCTCGCTAATAGGCTCCAGACGGGTAGTGCTGCGCTGGGTAGATGGGACGGGTGCCCTAAATGGAGCAACGCGTACAGGTGTGGGCGCAGTGGGTGGTGCTGAGCGAACTGGAGTGGGTGCAATGGCTTGGTTGAACTCCTCGGTGGAAGGCAGGCGACGAGGAATGGCGCGAGTGGTCGGTGTAAAAGATGCTGATGATGAGACGAACGTCAGTGGTGGTGCGGTGTGCAGAAGCTCCCTCCTGTTGGCGGCACAGCCATGGACTGAGTCCATGCGGGCAGCCACGAGGTAAATCCACCAGCTGTCGAAGGCTGCCTCCAGAGCCCGGAGATAACCGACGAGCATCTCAAAGGCCTCATCTCGCTCCCCTCTGGGGCAAGCGTATGAGTAGTGACAGGCGTATGGCACGTGGCATGGAAGGTAGCGGTAACGACGAGTCTTCATTGATGGAAGGTCTTCCCTGAGACGAGCTATCGCCTCACGAGCTGCCATCTGCATAGCATGCCTCTCCGTAGGCATGGCTCTCCCCAAGTACCGGAAGCGACGTAGCTCATGGCGCCCTCCCTTGAATTGCACCGCAGCCTGGTGCATGGTCAGACCGTCGTTGACCTGGTGGTGACAGAGTGAGAAGACGGGGCGCACGGATGGCCCCATTGCCACCTGAACGACGAAGGTGAGAAGCTTGACGAACCCATCGGGCTCGTTGGCGAACATCTGGGACTCGCAGTTGCTGTCGGCCATCTACAAAAGTAGGCAAAAATTCTGAGTGGTCAGATCATAAATTTATGCTGACTGTCAGAAAATGACTACATTTGCAAAAATAATAAATAGCTCAAAAATTTGCTAATATCCGATTAGCGATCGTACCTAGTGGCTTCCTGATCGGCTGGCTCTGATACCAAGCTTGTCACGACCCGTTTTTCAATAAAAATATTTATTGAAAGACTGGTCTTCTCATGCCCAGTGTGAGGAAAATCCTCCTCACTGGTAGACAAAACTTTGGTACAATAAGCCAGTAGCATTGTTATATTACAGGGGGTTGAGCTGTAGACGCTCAACAATTATTACAAGCACGCCAATAATTATACATATGGCACAATGGTGGGGTGGCAATACTACTGACTTGAGATAATAGTGATTGGGTGGAGTAACACAGTGGAGTGGGTAGCATTACTACCACACTGGTGGCTCATCGAGCGTCGAGGTGAGGCTCGATGAATTTTATTTAGGTAGCGGAAGCGGTGATAAACAGTGACCAAAACCAGGGGTCGCACGTGACTGACTGGGACTCCTCTAAGCGTCGGACTCGCTATCGAACTCTTCATCCATGAGATCGCCTTCGTCAGCATCTGGCCAAATCAACAAGCCAGGTGAGTACTTTGAATGTACTCGCAAGACAGTTCGGACGAGAGATATAACAAATGCATGCATGAATGCGTCATGAGTATTTTAACAAGGGTGCATGTAATTTTCATAAAGGCAGGTCAGGGAAAAGAATGGGAAACGGCGGTAGTCCGCTCGTAAGCCCAAAGAAAATAAACGCGAACCCAATCGAGTGTCTGAAACGACGCCTCGAAAGAACGATCGATAAATAGAACATGCCGCAGTCGGACGTCTGAGCGACATCACATAAAGGGCTTATAACCAAAATAATTAATAACAATGCCGCAGTCGGACGTCTGAGCGACATCACATAAAGGGCTTATAACCAAAATAAATATAACAATGCCGCAGTCGGACGTCTGAGCGACATCACATAAAGGGCTTATAACCAAAATAAATAATAACAATGCCGCAGTCGGACGTCTGAGCGACATCACATAAAGGGCTTATGACCGAAATAAATAATAACAATGCATGATCGGACGTCTGGCGACATCACATAAAGGGCTTATAACGAAATAAATAATAACAATGCATGATCGGACGTCGGCGACATCACATAAAGGGCTTATAACCAAAATAGATAATAACAATGCATGATCGGACGTCGGCGACATCACATAAAGGGCTTATAACGAAATAAATAATAATAATGCCGCAGTCGGACGTCTGAGCGACATCACATAAAGGGCTTATAACCAAAATAGATAATAACAATGCCGCAGTCGGACGTCTGAGCGACATCACATAAAGGGCTTATAATTCCTTGTCGTAACGTGTGAAGGTTAAAGCACGCCTAAATATTCCACACAGGATGGTTATCGGTTGGTCCTTCACAAGGCACAACTTTAACCAAACTCCATACTTCTTTAGCTTACCGGGGTTCCTTGCCATCAAGACTGACAATAGACAAGATCAAGAGACCCGAAGCGGGGTCATGGACAGGATGTTGAAGTGGGGAGTTGACTCTGCAGAGTTTGTACTAAATTGACCACAGCCAACGGATTTCCATAGTCACGAGTGACTAGTTCCGTTTATGGTTTTTCGGAAGAAAACACAACCTAACCAGTACACCCATTCCACTTCACGTTGCCAGGAATCACCCTTGACAGCGTTCAAGAAAAACTTTGAGACGGGGAGATCACACACTCGAATGACATGGGATCAGATTTATATACGCGCGCTCTAAGGGGTGCCCCCCTCTCGGTCCCAACCGGAAACACCCATGCCCCCTGACCGGATGAGAGGCTTTAATCCAGGGCCATGGAACCTTCATCCCGGCCTCTCCATTTGGTGTGTACCAGGAAGTGGTTTGCATCTTACTAGACCTTATCCCTTGCGGGAAACATGTGGCAGTACGGAAAAGGAAATGAACGGGAATGGATGCCGGGGTCAACAAACTTACTGGCATAAGACTGGCATGCTACAACACTGCCATCTTAGCCTTCTTCATGCCACCACGTGGCCATGCAACCTCATTTCCATGAACTCATGGATTTCCTTAACTCACTTGTCTCAACTTTTCATGAAACAAAATTCATCGGGATGCTTGTGAACATGTCATGAAACCATTTTAATGCAAACATGCCAAGACACTCATCATATCAAAAGTTCGAACATGCTTGCCTGGCTCGGAGTAGTCGGGGCCTAGTTCGGCGAAGTTCGCGTCTCCTTCACCACCTTCGGTATCTACGGTACACGTAAATACCGCAGCTTATCGTAAATACCGTGGGATACAGAAAGTTGATCCAAATATTTTCCAAATAAATATGATAAAAAACTAGACAGAAATTGGAAGAGAACAGAAAAGAATCACTCAAAATTCCTTCGTTAAAAAGTTTTAAGAGTTTTAGCCGAGAACCCATCTGTGATGAAACGAAAGTTTCGAGGGCTCGTTTATAAAAACAAACGGCCCGACTGAAATTACGCCGCCCGGAGGGGAGGCGTACTTTGGCGAAGCGCCTTGTAAAACGTTCGTTTAGAAGGCCGAGAGGCCGACGGGTGGGCTCCACCTGCCGGGTTTGAAAATCAAGCGGGGAAAACCGTGCCCGGACGGCGCCCGAGGGTGCGGTGGTGGCAGCGGCGATCCATGGCGGCGGGGATCGGTTAGTACCTCTGTGATCAGGGCACCATTCCGTCTCGAGGAGGTGGAAGTGGTCGCCGCGAGTACCGTGTTGACGGCGGCTCTTGCTCCGCGAGACGGCGGTTCGGACGTGGTTGGAGTTCACGGAGAGGGCTGCAAGGTTTAAATTGACGAGGGGTTAGGCTTTGGTAGCTAGAGGGGTAGCAGACGGAGTTTGGGCACGGAGACGGCCTCACGGAGTGAATCGTGGTGGAGGCCGAGGCGGGCAGGCGGCGGAGTTGGGAAGGAGACCTCCTCGGGGTCCTCCTAGTGTCTGGTGGGGTGCTTGTGTGGTGCAGGGTGGTGTGTGCTCGGCGAGCTCGGGGCCCTTTATAGGCGGCCGAGGCGGTGGCGAGAATGGGGTTCTCGGCGGGGTGATTCTGGCGTGGAGGTTGAGCGGGGGTTGCGAGGTGGGGCGTCATCACGGTCATCCTCTGCTTGTTCGTCGTTAAGCTGCGTTGGGGTTTGGCGGTTTAGGTGGAGTTCGACGGAGCGGGCGGCTTGAGCCCGCTGGCGGCGAGCGCGCTCTGCGCGCGCCGCGCCCGGCGACGCAGTGCCCTGGCGTGCACTTGGTGAGAATATCGCCACAGCGAGCCACCGGGTGGTTTGGCGGCGCCCGACGGCGTTGCGCCGCGTTCTGCTGGCTGTTGACCGCCACGGGATTCGCCGCCGCGAAGACACGCCGGCGCAGCGGGCAAGGTGCCTCCGGCGCGAGAGCGCCAAGCGCGTGTGGGGCTCCGGACAAGAAGGTTAGGCCGCGAGCAACGTGCCAAATGCACTGTGATCGCGTGACCGAAGCTGTCGAAGTTGAAGTCTGAATTTAACTGAACTTTTTGACAGTGGAAGAAAAACAGTGCCTGCAAGGTGTTCGACAGAACGATACAGGCATGTAGGGATTTTTCCTTGAGCTGATTTTTGGTGGAGTGGCCTCTCATTGCAACTATAGGCTGTCTGAATTTTTGTAGAATTTTTGGAGAAGTATAGATATGAATTTCACCAAATTTGGCAAATCTGGTCCAAACTTACAGTGAGTGAAATTTGAAAAATTTGAGAAGGGAGAGAGAGGATCAAGATGGATCTGGGTTGTGGGTACAAAGGACTATCCAGGGGAGTTGGGTTGAGGTTAAAAGTCCAAAGCATTAGGGTACTTGCTTTGCAAATCTCTTAGGCTCAAAAGAAATAGGCAGAATATTTAGACAGAGAAAATAATTGAAATAAAATCCAAAAATAGATTTTATTGATTGGGACAGAGTGTTTGGGCTGTTCAAATGTTTTGAGGAGAGTTTTTACCAAAGGAGCTTGGCAAAGCAAGGATGAATCAAATCAGGTGAAAACCAAAAACTAAAAGGTTTCCTTTTTAAAGAAATAAAAAAAAATTGACTTCAAATAAAACAAGGTCTCCCCTTTTTTTTTTTTGAAAACAGAACCAACAAAAATTTTTGGAGTGTCACAGTTAATTGCCGAACACAATGACAAGGGGCTAAATAGCGATGACGAGGAAGAGACCCGGCCGCCGAACAATAGAGGACAGAAGGGTTTCCCCCCACAAGTGCGGACGGTGAATATGATTTACGCGACCCATATACCCAAGAGGGAGAGGAAGCGCGACTACTGGGCGTCTATGCAATGGAGCGATCGCCCGAAGTTCAATCCATGGTCCTCTGTCCGATCACTTTCGATCGGCGAGACCATCCAACCAGCATACGTCATGGCGGATTCGCGCATTGGTCTTAGACCCAATCGTCGATGGATTTCACCTCAAAAGAGTCACGATGGACGGCGGCGAGCCCTGAACATGCTTTATCGGGACACGGTCGCAAAATGGGCATAGACCCATCCAGGATCAAACCTACTAAAACAACCTTTAATGGTGTCATCCCGAGTGGAAGCCAAGCTATGCAGGCTCACCTGCTGGAAGTGGTCTTGGATCCTGGATAACTTCCGAAGCGAAGAGTTAATCTTCGATATAGTCCCGTTCCGTAGCGGCTATCATGCCCTGCTCGGACGAACCGCGTTTGCAAAATTCAACGCGGTGCCGCATTATGCATACCTAAAGCTCAAAATGCCAGGCCCTCGTGGAGTCATTACGGTCAATGGGAATATGGAACTCTCCCTCCGAACGGAGGAACATACATCGGCTCTCGCGGCAGAAGTACAGAGCAGCCTTCTACGGCAATTCTCTAGTCCAGCAATTAAAAAGCCGGATACATCAAAGCGCGCCCGGAGCAACGCTAACCAAGACCACCTGGTGCGATCAGAGCACGCGTAGCAATGCGGCCCCAACCCTCGCCCGCACATGTTCACAAGAATAACACTCCGCGTACATCATTACGCTTTGGAGATACCATGGGCGCAGGGGAGGGGCTTAACCACAAGGACCAAAGAGTGCGGCTCGACCACACAAGGGGCTCATGCGAGCGCCCCCCTTGGTTTTATTTTTTATATTTTCTTCTTTTGCGTACACAGGACTCCATTAACCAGAAGCCCTGTCCGACGGCGAACTTGCCGAACTCACGATGCAACAGTCAGGGATTAGAGAAGGCTGCGACGAACACTCAGGTGGTCTCCATCACGAGCATTAAATTCAATTACATACACCAAGTTTGTAGCTTATCCCTGGAGGGGGACATGTTAATTTAGTCCGAATCCCTTGCTTACCGCACTATTTGTATCAGTCCGCTTTCCAAGCAGACCTTCTTTCATAAATAACGCAACCCTTCCTTCTTGCAAGTACATTACCTTTTCATTGCAATTGCGTTATCTTTTACATATGTTCATTATATGACATCTTGCACCCGTATACTTTAGTGCGGCCGAATACACCAGGGCTTCATTCCCCATATTATGGTGTGATTAAGTCCGAACACTTTCACAAGTCGGCACCCGAACTTATAGCATTATATGAATCAGCTCGAATCATGTCTTGGGTCAATAGTTGGGTTTGCCCGGCTCCCATGTTTTGGTACCTTACGTTCCGTTCCGTCGGCTAAGGTAGCACTGGAGAACCATCTGCGATTGCGCCCGGTTGAGCGGGTTAACGCCTCGATGGAAAGCTAAAACTGGCGGCATGATAAGGCGAGAGACTGGTCGCTGTTCGAGAGGTCTTTTGGTCCCTAAAGACTCATGCCGCTTGAGCGAAGTTCGGATGATGTCCGAGCGAAGGCGTGGATAGCGCCCGATTCGGTCTTCGAATACCGAGGCTTCGCCAAAATTTAAAATTATAGAATTCTATGGCTAAGTGAGAGTGTTCAAGCATTATAAGTCCGGTTGCCTTGTTCGTCGTGTTGGCGCCTCCTAGATGGACCCAACAATGGGAACAAGAGTGCTCAAGTTTATCACCGAACACCCAGCACTTGTGGCTTGGGGCTGAAGCCAATGACTTGCCATCTCTCGATTTAACAAGCGGCTGCATGAAGGTAATATTTTAAATTCAACAAGCATTGCTCATAAGCGCATATAAGCGAAGTTTTCAGCGCCGAGGATAAAAACACAGCAAGTTCACTCAAAGATTACATTCAAGGGGCACTCATCTGCAATATCGCAGGCTCCCTTCAGGACAACTTTATAATATCGCTCCGGCGTGCGATGCTCCTTGCCCGGCGGTGGCGGATCCGTGAGAAGCTTCTCCGCATCCAGTTTTCCCCATTGCACCTTTATGCGGGCAAGGGCCTGACGAGCACCTTCAATACAGGCGGAGCGCTTGATTACATCCAGCCTGGGGCATGCATCCACCAGCCGCCGCACTAGGCCAAAGTAGCTGCCAGGCATGGCCTGCCCAGGCCACAGCCGGACTGTGAGGCCCTTCATGGCCTCCTCAGCTGCCTTGTGGAGTTCGACCAGCTGCTTCAGCTGGTCGCTTGGGGGCACCGGATGGCCGGCCTCAGCATACTGAGACCAGAAGACCTTCTCCGTTGAGCTCCCCTCCTCGCCACGATAGAATGCGGCGGCATCAGACGCACTACGTGGCAGATCTGCAAATGCCCCTGGAGAGCTCCGAATTCGGGTAAGTATCCAGTAATTTACACTAACATGCTTTCTCTGCATGAAAAACGCCTTACCCGCCGCTATCTTCTTCATGTCCTCTACTTCCTGATGGGCCTTCTGGGCCTCGGCCTTGGCGGACTTGGCACTTTCGAGAGCCGAGGCAAGCTCGGACTCTCGAGTCTTGGAGTCACGCTCCAAACTCTCATGCTTTTCCATGAGAGCCTGGAGCTCTTGCCGAACTTCCGCCACCAGTGCCGCTTGCTTTTCTCGCTCCGCCCGTTCGGTGGCCGCATTGCGTTCGGCCACGGACATGGCATCCTTCAGGGCTGCCACCTCGTTAGTGGCCCCTGCAAGAGACATATTATTCTCATTAATTTTGTTTGCAACCAAAGCCCTTTTCTGTAAGGTACTTATTTAAAGTGGTGTTATTCACCTTCTTTTTCCTTGAGCTGCCTTTTGGCATGGCCGAGCTCTTGCTCTGACCGCTCAAGGTCCTTCTTCATCGCCTCGACCTCCGCCGTTAGGGCGGCAGAGGTCAACAGCGCAGCCTGCAAACCCATATTGACATATTTATTAGCAACCCTGCGTATATCTTGTTAGATCCTTAGTCCGGCTTTTCTTTCCGAACACCGAACTAAGCATCAGGGGCTACTGTCTATGCGGTATTACATTACATTATTTTAAAAACTTCTTACCTCAAAGCTGTTAGAAGGCTGTTGCGAGCTTGGTCAGCCCGCCCTTGGCGGCTGGACCTTCTCAATCACCGCGCTCATGAGAGTGCGGTGTTCTTCCTCGATGGAAGCGCCTTTAAGCGCCTCCAGCCAGAGTTATCCGGCGCCCCGGTTGGGACGGAGGCCGCCCGGCGTCCTGATCTGCCCTTCTTTGAAGGGCGCTTGCGGACTCTGGAACCGCCACGGGTTCCGAGGTGGAGTCGGCACGAAGTCCGAGGCTGCTGGCGGCACCTCCGGAGCCTCCTCCTGGCGGGTCCCTCTGTGGGATTCCGCCTCGTCGTCCTCGTCGACGCGCGGGGTAGAGGCAGTCGGGATGGAATTCACATCCGACGGCGCCAAAGACCCACTCATCGAGTCGGGAAGATCGTCAACGGCCGGACTACGGGCAGAATGCGGCGTTAGAAGGACACTACATGGCATACCATGTACGGCATATGAATGATCTGAATACTTACGATCCTGCCGGACGCCTGGCCCTTGGAGGCCACTCTTCCTCGCCAACATTGATGTTGGCGAAACTGTCTGGGGGGATAGTTCTCCCCCTCTTGGACCCTTCGGCCGCCCCGATTGGGGAGGCCCTCCTCTTCCTCTCTCCCTCCTCCGGGAGAGAGTACTCCTCCTCCTCCTCCTCCTTGTCTTCGGGGGAGGAGTCCTCGTCGTCGTCAGACGCCTGATTACGGGAACTCTTTCGAGTCCCTGTGGCCACCTTCTTGGCCTTCTTCTCCAGCACCACGTACGGTGCCAGAACCAGCAGCCTCGCTAAGCGGGCATCCACTGGTTCTTCTGGCATGGGAGCCGGGCTGATAAGCAACAGCCTTCTCCATCCGATCTGTCAAAGGAAGAGGCAGATTAAAAACCTCGCTAGAGTTAATCGAACTACTATAAGTGTCTGTAATGGGGTGAATCACTTACCTCGTCGGCCGGAGGCTGCAGGCTGAATCAGCGGTCTTGGTCGCGGATGCGGGGCCAGCGCCCTTGAACAGCACCCTCCGGCGCCTCGTGCGTTGTATCGAAGAGCCCGCTCAGCGTCTGGTGCTGTTCGGATTAAACTCCACAGATTAAATGCCCGTTCTTGGCATGGGAGAATCCACGGAGGAGCATGACTGGACCACGTCGACGCAGCCGGAGCCTATTGCTCACCGGCTTCTTGATGCAGGCTCAAGTCTGTCACCTCCACGGATCACCCCACTGCAAGCCCTTCTCTTTCCGGGAGGTGAGCTGCGTGGGGATTCGAGATCTAAATTCAGGGGCCGCCGCCCATGTAGGCTCGCGGCTTGGTGATGTAGAACCACCCGATTGCCACCCCTTGACGGAGTCCACGAAGGTCCCTTCTAGCCAAGGGGCGTTGGGTAGCTGCCCAACATGGCACCTCCGCATTCGCTTGCGCCCCTTCACAACCTTGACAGCGTTGAAGGTCTTTAGCCACAGGCGAAGTGGGGCGGATGCGAGAAAGGCCTCGCATTACCCACGATAAGCGCCGAGATGTTGAGGATGAAGTTCGGCGCCAGATCGTGGAAATCTAGGCCGTAGTAAAACATGAGCCCCCGGACGAATGGATGGAGCGGAAAGCCCAGTCCGTGGAGGAAGTGGGGAAGGAAGACGACCCTCTCATGAGGCCCGGGGGTAGGGATGGGCTGCCCCGCGACGAGCAGCCGATGCGCGATGTCGCTGGAAAGGTATCCGGCGTCCCGCAGCTTGGTGATGTCCTCCTCCTTGGAGGTGGAGGCCATCCATTTGCCTCCCCCTCCGGACATATTCAGAGAAGGGTCGAGGCGGGATGCGCGAGCTTGGGCGTTGGAGCTTGAGTTTGCAGGGATGGATAAGCAAAGGAGGAAGAAGGCGTAGGTGAGAAGGTAAATCCTTATCCCTTATATATAGGCTGACGAAACTATGCGTCCCTCACCGGCCTGGTAAAACTCGCTTACCTCCCAAGCGCCACCATCAATGGCGCGGTTGGGTTACCCACGCACGTATTGATGAGAATCCCGGAATAAGGGGAACACGATCTCTGCTTCGACAGGACGTGCCAAGAAAACCGCTTCGCTAAATGTGCTAAGGTGGAATGGTAATTCAAACAAGGGCTTCATAGCGGTGTGATGTCGCACCGCATAATACGTCAGCAGATTGGATCAGTATATATGTTTTATTCTCTCTACGTTGGAATGTGGAATTTATTTTGCAGAGCCGGACACTATCCTGATGTTCATTATTTTCTCCGGATTATTCAAGGGAGGAACCCGCCTTGCAATGCCGAACATTATGCACGCCGGACTTATCGTCATTGAAGACTGGTTCGAGAGACTCTTGAGGAGTCTGGACTAGGGGGTGTCCGGACAGCCGGACTATCAATATCCGCCGGACTCCCATACTACAAAGATAGAAGATTGAAGACTCCGGCTCGTGTCCGGAAGGTACTTTCCTTGGCGTGGAAGGCAAGCTTGGCAATACGGATATGTAGATCTCCTACCATTGTAACCGACTCTGTGTAACCCTAGCCTCTCCGGTGTCTATATAAACCGGAGGGCCTTAGTCCGTAGGACGAACATTACATCTCAACAATCATACCATAGGCTAGCTTCTAGGGTTTAGCCTCCTTGATCTCGTGGTAGATCTACTCTTGTACTACCCATATCATCAATATTAATCAAGCAGGACGTAGGGTTTTACCTCCATCGAGAGGGCCCGAACTTGGGTAAAAACATTGTGTCCCTCGTCTCTTGTTACCATCCGCCTAGACGCACAGTTCAGGACCCCCTACCCGAGATCCGCCGGTTTTGACACCGACAGTAGGTGCGAGGAATTTGGAGAGGTCATATGCGTTCTCAGAAGGTTTTTTCGAAAAGACAAGTTTTGAGGAATTTGACCAGTTGTGCCTTGAGGAATTTCACTAAGCGTTCTTGTCTTAGGTTCCAGAGTTGTATAGATCGAAGATCCACACAATTGAGGAATCTTGAAGAAAATGAGTGCTTAGAGAAATGGATCAAGAGCATACAGTGTGTGAGGTGTTCAGATGTGTGAAGATTTGAAGAATAAAACACCTTTGAAGATTTTCAGGAAAGCTTGTGAATCAAAGTGAGTAATAAAAGTAACTTTTAATTACCCGAACTGAAGAACACGATGAACTGAGATGAACAGAGGTGAAGTTCGTCAAGTTAGATCTCCCACGCCCTAACTTGGCAGAGGGAGACAACTACGGCGGCGGCGGAGTGAAGATTTCCGCAACCGGCGCGAGTACGATGGCGACGAGATCGAGGCAGCGAAGCTCTTACTCACCGGCGACGATGGAGTAGCGGCGGCGCTAGGGTTTGAGGAGCTCGAGCGAGAGAGAGAGCGCGGTCGAGTGGAGTAAATGAAGTGAGGAAGGGGAGAGGGGTATTTATAGCCACGGTGAAAAACTGTTCGGCCGAAGATTTTGGGACGAACATGCCCCTGCCCTTTCTCCTTCACGCGACATGTGTCACCCATGTACTGTGCAGATGAGATCATGTAAGATCGTGGGTGAATATAATAATGCATCATGGGATGCGGAACGGTTTGAACGGCAAAACTGAAAATCTGGATAAGATTTGTTTTAAAGTTTCGTTCGCAATTTCTTCAGCTGACAAGGACACAGTGAAGATTTTGAACGAGTTTCAATTAGAACGCACATGAGGGGGAAGGGTCCGATCACATTCACTTAGCAGAAAATGCAACTTGAAGAAATAGCCATAAGTGAATGCTGTAGAGGACATAAACTCATCTTTTTGAAAAACGACGGAAACAGTGAAGATTTTGCAAAGTTGAAGAATTTGAAAAACTGAAGAATTTCAAAAATGAGGAAAAACTCAAATTGAAGATTTTCAACTTTTTGTGGTGGCGTGACCCACCGTATAAGAATGATGATTTCAGACACCGCGTACAATTGTCGTAGGGTTCTGAGAATCAAATTCTTCATTAATTCCTTCACACTTAGAGTGTTATTCTTCATTGATTGAAGAAAAATGTTTCTTCATGTGTTGCACATCTAAGTCATCAATTTTGCATAAGTGTTAGGATGTGTGTCCTTTTCAAAGAACATTTGAAGACTCTAAGATATTTAGCTCACACCGCAACTTGCTAAATCTCTTCTCATCCAAGGGCTTAGTGAAGATATCAGCTAGCTATTCTTCAGTCTTCACATGCTCGATGCAGATGTCGCCCTTCAACACATGATCACGAAGAAAATGATGACGAATCTGAATGTGCTTTGTCTTCGAGTGCTGAATTGGGTTGTGAGCAATTTTGATGGCACTCTCATTGTCGCAGAGGAGAGGCACATTCTTCACGTTGACGCTGTAGTCCTTGAGGGTTTGCTTCATCCAAAGCAGTTGAGCACAGCAAGAGCCAGCAGCAATGTATTCAGCTACAGCAGATGAAGCGGTGATCGTGATTCTGTTTCTTCGAGGACCAGCAGACCAAAGATCGTCGAGGAAATGACAAGTACCAGATGTTGACTTGCGGTCCACACGATCACCAGCATAGTCGAGTCGAATATCCAATGAGATCAAAAGCGAGCCCTTGGGGTACCATAATCCTAGTGTTGGTGTGTGAGCTAGATATCGAAAAATATGCTTCACGGCCTTATGGTGTGATTCCCGGTGCAGCTTGAAATCGGGCACACATGCAAACACTAAGCATTATATCCGGCCTAGATGCACATAAGTACAATAAAGAACCAATCATGGGCGGTATACCTTGTGATCAAGTCAATACCATTTTCATCGGTGCATAGATGGCCATTTGTGGGCATAGGGATTTTGACGCCTTTGCAATCTTGCATGCGAATTTCCTCGGTACATCTTTGAGGTATTTCTCTGAGATATGAATATGCCATTGCGCTCTTGATTTAATTTGAAGACCTAAGAAGAATTTCAACTCTCCCATCATAGACATTTGATATTCTTCACTCATCATATAGGCAAATTCATCACTATAACGTTGGTCAGTACAGCCAAAGATAATATCATCAACATATATTTGGCATACAAACAGTTCACCATCATAAGATTTAAAGAGAGTAGGATCGAGTGAACCGGGTGTGAAGCCATTCTGTAAGTGCATCTAGTGCCCCTTAGTGATTTTGGCGTATTGAAGACTTATAGGTTAAGGGACTTATGCGTTTGTGAGTGAACACAGGTCTATAAGTCTATGAGGAGTTTGATATTTACACAGAAAGTCGACCCCTAAAAATGAAGTTCTTCGACTGAAGACTTTGATATTCTGAAGACTTTGAAAGTGAAGAAATTGGTTTGACCTTGAAGACTTGGTATTCACTCGAGGAACATGAAGCGTGAAGACTTTTGTTTTCGTAGTTTCATTTTCCCTTTCTTGAGTCATAGGAAACACCATACTGTTAAAGGGGGTCGAGGAAATACTAAGGAAAAATTTCCATGTGATGCTCAACTCAAAATTCTACACGTACCAATCCTTGAGTGAACCCATTGGAAATCTCATACTGATTCGGTCAATTTCTTGATGTGAGACGCGGTTCTTACAGTCCTTGAGGACTTTGCTCGATCGAGGAGTTAGGAATTCGCCAGTCTGAATTGCCTACGATGAGGAACATGATAGCCCCGAGGAATTTGAGAGTCAAATTTCCGACCGTTCTTTATCTTCTTGCGACGGGTGTCCCAAATATCTTATCCATGTAACGGTCATATCATAGAAGGGCATTTATGTCTTATCATGTCGGGCTGCTCCCTAGGCTATAAATAGCCGCCCCCTACAACCACTAGCTGGTTGGCTGCTCCGAGAGAACTTGACACTTGTCATTTGAGAGCAACCCATCCTCCGAGGACTTTGAGCGAAAATCATCAAGTGAGGAAAATCCAAAACCAATCCCCCACAAACCCAAAGTGATTGAGCATCACTGAAGGAATTGATCCTGCGTGGATCCGATGCTTGTTACCTTTGAAGACTGTGCTTCTTCCAGACGGTTAGGCGTCAAGGTCTAGAGCATCCAAGAGGAATTGTGGATTGCCGAGTGACCAAGTCTGTGAAGGTTTGGAAGTCACCTGAAGACTTACCACGAGTGATTGGACGAGACCTGCGTGGTCTTAGTTCAAGGAGAATACGGTGAGGCTGGGTGTCTGAGTTGCGGCTCGAGAGGCGGGTGTCCGGACTGCGTGTCCTCAAGTTTAAATACTCAGCCGCTCCAACCATACGTACAACTGAGACAACAGTTGGAACTGGTTTACCAAATCATTGTCTTCACCAACTTACTGGTTCTATTTCCTCAACCCTTTCATTTCCTCATTACTGTGTTGAATGTTTGTTCATATCTGTGTTTGAAGACTTTGACTGAAGACTTTCTCAAATTCCTCAGTTCAATTTCTTCAGTTTGTTTGTCTTCATCTTGTTATCCTATGTTTACGCTTTCTGTACTCTGTGCTTGTCTTCATTTCATCATGATGACCATGATTGCATCCTGTTATGCTTACTTCTGAGTACTTATTCCGCTGCTGGTAGTTCTTCAGTAAGGAATTTCCTCACCGGAAAATTCCTCAGTGAAGAATTCATAAAAATTGCCTATTCACCCCCCTCTAGTCAATATAACGCACTTTCAATTGGTATCAGAGCAAGGTACTCCTTGTTACGTGTGATTTTAGTTTAGCCTTTGGAGTTTTAGTTATGTCGACCGCAGGTATGAAGAAAGTGACATACCCTATCTTTGACGGTCACGACTATCCCAAGTGGAAGGCCATGATGAGGAAGCGCCTCATGGAAATGAACAACGAGATGTGGACCGTCACTGAGATTGGTCTTACGGATCTATGCAAGATGGTGGACGCTGATGATATTCGCAAGTACACTCGATTTGACCTCATGGCGAAGGATATCATCTGCTCTTGCCTATCTAGAGATTAATTCGGGCGCATTATGCATCTTGGCAATTCGACGCTTATCTGGGACCGAATCTCTGATGTCTATGAAGGCCATCGAACCCGTCATGATCCTTGGTTTGAGGACTTCAAGGAATCTCTCAAAACGATGACTTTCGAGCCAGAATCATCATCTTCTGCATCATGTCTCATGGCAGACGGTGCTGAGGTAACCGAATGCTCCTCATCCGAGTCTTGTGACGATGAATCTGATAATGATGAATCTGATAACGATGAATCCGATGATGATATTGAGTCTTGCTATACCAAACTTGTTTGCATTGCCACTAAACAACAAACGGCTTTAGAACAAGTTCAAGACATGCTAGACAAAAGTGATGATATGTTGCACAAAGAAATGGATCAGTCAAAACCATTGGGTGAATGTCTTCAGAGAATTCACTCCAAGTTTGACGCCCTTCAAGATCAACATAATACCCTTTTGAGTGATCACGAGAAGCTTTCTCTTGAATCTCTTCAAAGAAAGGAAGATCTTGAAAAGCTAAGAGTGTGTTATGAAGATCTTCGAAGGGCGCGATTCATTACTAGCTCAACAAATCAGCGCTTCTCGGGAAGAATTTGTTCCTCCATGCTTAAAGTGCATTGAGCGTGAATCGCTAATTCTTCACTGAATGTTCAAATGCTTCAACTATTACAAATTCTTCATCTGCCTGTGCTATCACTAATTCCTCATCTGAGGACATTGCTAGTATCACTGACAATGCAGGGCTGAAGGAATTGTACATGACAGGCATATACAAAGGCCTCAAAGGGCATCAGACTCTCTGTGATGTGCTTAAAAAGTAGATCCTCAACAAAAACCCTAGGAAAGAGGGTATTGCCTTTGAAAGGAAACTCAATGCTGATGGAACATATTGGAAGCTTTGGCGGTACCCCAAAACCTCATGGGTTCTTTGCAAAGGACCTCCAGTTGATCCATCTAACTTATCTGGCTTTACATGTGAATCTCCTCATTCTTCTAATGAGTCATTTGACTCCAACTATAAACTATTCAAAAATCAGAATGGTGAAGTATTTGCTAGATATGTTGGCACTAACTGCAGGAACGGTTCCCCTATGAAGAAAATCTGGGTTCCCAAAAGTTATGTTGAAAGTCTTCAGGTGAATGTCCTCATGACACCACCTATGAAGAACAGGAACCCCAGATCAAATTCTTCATATGGACCAAACTCTTCATATGGATCCAAGTCCTCATACGAACCAAATTCCTCACATGGATCAACTCAAAAGGATCAAAGTCCTCATATGATTATCATCGTGCTAACAACTCTGTCGCAGGGTAGAGCTAAGGGCTATGAATATGTGCATTATTCTTCAAATCGTTATGTTCATAAGTCCTCGAAGAATTTCTCTGCTTATTCATATGCTTACCCTAACCCCTCTTATGTGAAACGAAATGGTTTGGCATCGTTGCCACCATTCTCATATGGTGCTTTCATGAGTGATGAATTCTTTGCCACCCTCCGGATATGGGTGGTGAAGAAAAGAACTAATCTCTTCTGCAGGGTCAGGTCTCGGGCGTGCTTTAACGTCTGAAGAATTTGTTGGGGACTGACAAAATTGCACGAAAGGGCCGCAGCGAATCATGATGAAATGAACTTTCATTTCTCACGTCCTCATCTTGCTATATCTGTTTATTGCTTGATGAAATTCATCGATGAACTTGATATCATATTCTTCCTTGATGAAGCATATGAGATTATAAGCTACACTAATTCATCTGCAGGATGATCAACCCAAAACTACTAAATGGGTCCTCGATAGTGGATGTACAAATCATATGACTGGTGACAAGAATCTATTGATGGATACTACCTTATCACCGTCACCTCTGAAGCATATCATCTTCGCTGACAAAGGCAAAAGTCAGGTATTGGGTCTTGGTAAGGTTGCAATCTCTAAGGATAAACACATGGGCAAAGTCATGCTTGTTGAGTCCTTAGGATATAATCTCATGTCAGTCTCAATGCTTTGTGATCTTGATATGGTTGTTGTCTTTGGCAAGTATCGCTGTGTTGTGATTATGGAAGTGACAATTCCAAAGTCTTGAAGGCTTTAGGAGAGGAGATTTGTATATTGTTGATTTCTCTCAGGACCACAACCAGCCGTGTGTCTACTTGCAAAAGCTTCGAAGGCTGGCTATGGCATCGGCGACTTGGTTCTGTGAGCATGAGGAATTTGCACACGCTTGCGAAGAAGAAGCATGTTATTGGCATTGAGAATGTCAAATTCCTCAAGGATCACTTGTGCGGAGCCTGTGAAGCTGGAAAAATGACCAAGGCCAAGCATCCAGCGAAGACTATCATGACCACTACTCGTCCATTCGAATTGTTTCACATGGACCTCTTAGGACCTAATCATTACTCAGCAGTCACTAATGATGCATCTCTATATGGTTTTGTCATTGTTGATGATTACTCTCGATATACATGGGTACACATTGTTACTTACAAACATGAAGTGCAGGAAGTCTTCAAACGATTTTCCTCAAGGGCTTCAACCAACTTTGGTGTGAAGATCAAGCACATCAGAAGTGACAATGGAACTGAGTTCAAGAATTCAGGTCTTGATGCCTATCTTGATGAACTTGGTATTACTCATGAGTTATCTGCTCCCTATACTCCTCAGCAGAATGGCGTCGTGGAGCGCAAGAACAGAACTCTTGTTGAGATGGCTCGCACTATGCTTGATGAATACAAAGCGCCTCGGCGTTTTTGGATTGATGCAATTGATCTGCGTGCCACATCATCAGAGTATATCTTCACAAATTCTTCAAGAAGGCGGCCTATGAACTCCTCCTCGAGAAGAAACCCAATGTGAGTTATTTCAAAGTCTTGATTGCTAAATGTTGGATTAGAGATCCTCACCACAACTCTAAATTTGCACGAAAGCACATGAAGGTTTTATGCTTGGTTACGGAAAGGACTCGCACACCTCTGAGTCTTCAACATTGTTCTTCACAAGATTGTTGACCTTTGTAGATGTGCGGTTCGATGAAACTAATGCCTCGCAAAGAGAGCACCTACCTACGTGTTAGATGAACCTTTTGAGGATGCTATCAAGCTCAAGGCAGCGAGGATGTCATTCCTCTTGAAGAATCTGCTGAAGAATTCATTCCTGTTCATGAAGAGCGTCGGTGATGCACTGAAGAAAATCCTGAGGAAAATGGAGCTGAAGAAAATGCTGATCAAATTCCTCAGCGACAACCAGCTCATCCTCGCGTTGCAAAAGAAGTGCAAGTGGAGACGATCATCGATGACATTCGCGCACCATGTCCTCTCACACGCTCAAAAGCTTCACATTTATCTAACTTTTGTGGGCACTATGCTTTTGTCTCTATCACAGAGCCCACTAAGGTAGATGAAGCATTTACGGAGCGAGTGGATTCAGGCTATGCAAGAAGAATTACATCGATTCGAGCTTAACAATGTCAGGGAATTGGTGATCACCCAGATCCTCGCAAGCATAATATCATTGGCACAAAGTGGATCTACCGCAACAAGCAAGATGAAAATGGCCTTGTGGTGAGGAATAAGGCACGACTAGTAGCTCAAGGCTACACACAGGTTGAAGGAATTGATTTGATGAAACTTTTGCACTGTTGCTAGACTTGAGGCTATTAGATATTACTTGCTTCGCTAACCATCATGATATCATCTTATATCAAATGGATGTGAAAAGTGCATTCCTCAATGGTAAGCTTGAGGAAGAAGTATATGTTGCTCAACCCCGTGTTTTGAAGATCCAAGAATCGACAAAGTCTTGAGACTCAATAAGGCCCTCTATGACCTCAAGCAAGCCCTCAGGCGTGGTATGATACATTGAAGGAATTCTTCGTGAAGAATGGCTTCACACCAGTTCACTCGACCCTACTCTCTTTACTAAATCTTATGATGGTGAACTGTTTGTGTGCCAAATATATGTTGATGATATTATCTTTGGCTGTCTTGACCAACGTTATAGTGATGAATTTGCCTATATGATGAGTGAAGAATATCAAATGTCTATGATGGAGAGTTGAAATTCTTCTTAGGTCTTCAAATTAAATCGAAGCAATGGCATATTCATATCTCAGAGAAATACCTCAAAGATGTCTTGAGAAAATTCGGCATGCAAGATTGCAAAGGCGTCAAAATTCCTATGCCCACAAATGGCCATCTATGCCTTGATGAAAATGGTATTGACTTGATCACAAGGTATACCGCTCCATGATTGGTTCTTTATTATACTTATGTGCATCTAGGCGGATATAATGCTTAGTGTTTGCATGTGTGCCCGATTTCAAGATGCAGAAGGAATCACACCATAAGGCTGTGAAGCATATTCTTGATATCTAGCTCACACACCAACACTAGGATTATGGTACCCCAAGGGATCTGCTTTTGATCTCATTGGATATTCGACTCGACTATCTTTGGTGATCGTGTGGACCGCAAGTCAACATCGGCACTTGTCATTTACTCGGACGATCTTTGGTGCTGTTGGTCCTCGAAGAAAGCAGAACTGCGTATCACATCTCTTGCTGAAGCTGAATACATTGCTGCTGGCTCGTCTTTGTGCTCAACTGCTTTGGATGAAGCAAACCCTCAAGGACTATGGCATCAACGTGAAGAATGTGCCTCTCCTCTGTGACAATGAGAGTGCCATCAAGATTGCTCACAACCCAGTTTAGCACTCGAATACAAAGCAAATTCAAATTCGTCATCATTTTCTTCATGATCATGTGTTGAAGGGCGACATCTCCATAGAGCATGTGAAGACTGAAGAACAGCTAGCTGATATCTTCACCAAGCCCTTGGATGAGAAGAGATTTACCAAGTTGCGGTGTAAGCTAAATATCTTGGAATCTTCGAATGTTCTTTGAAAAGGACACACATCCTAACACTTATGCAAAATTGATGACTTAGATGTGCAACACATGAAGAAACGTTTTTCTTCAATCAATGAAGAATAACACTCTAAGTGTGAAGAAATTAATGAAGAATTGATTCTCAGAACCCTATGACAATTGTACGCGGTGTCTGAAATCATCATTCTTATACGGTGGGTCACGCCACCACAAAAAGTTGAAAATATTCAATTTGAGTTTTTCCTCAGTTTTGAAATTCTTCACTTTTTCAAATTCTTCAACTTTGCAAAATATTCACTGTTTCCATCATTTTTCTTCATTGGCTATATATATATATATGAGTTTATGTCCTCTACAGCATTCACTTATGGCTATTTCTTCAAGTTGCGTTTTCTGCTAAGTGAATGTGATCGGACCCTTCCCCCTCTATGCTATACTCAACCCAATCTATTCACAAATTCTTCATGTGTGTTCTAATTGAAACTTGTTCAAAGTCTTCACTGTGTCCTTGTCAGCTGAAGAAATTGCGAACGAAACTTTAAAACAAATCTTATCCAGATTTTCGGTTTTGCCGCTCAAACCATTCCGCATCCCATGATGCATTATTTTATTCACCCACGATCTTACACGATCTCATCTGCACAGTACATGGATGACACATGTCGCGTGAAGGAGAAAGGGCAGGGGCATGTTCGTCCCAAAATCTTCGGGCGAACAGCTTTTACCGTGGCTATAAATACCCCTCTCCCCTTCCTCACTTCATTTACTCCGCTCGGCCGCTGTCTCTCGCTCGATCTCCTCAAACCCTAGCACCGCCGCTACTCCATCGTCGCCGGTGAGGAAGAGCTTCACTGCCTCGACCTCGTCGCCGTCGTACTCGCGCCGATTGCGGAAATCTTCACTCCACCGCCGCCGTAGCTATTTCCCTCTGCCAAGTTAGGGCGTGGGAGATCTAACTTGACGAACTTCACCTCAGTTCATCTCAGTTCGTCATGTTCTTCGGTTCGGGTAATTAAAAGTTACTTTTATTACTCACTTTGATTCTCAAACTTTCCTGAAAATCTTCAAAGGTGTTTTATTCTTCAAATCTTCACACATATGAACACCTCACACACTATATGCTCTTGATCCATTTCTCTAAGCAATCATTTTTCTTCAAGATTCCTCAATTGTGGGGATCAATCTGTACAACTCTGGAACCTAAGACAATAATTCTTAGTGAAATTCCTCAAGGCTCAACTGGTCAAATTCCTCAAAACTTGTCTTTTCGAAAACCCCCTCTGAGAACGCATATGACCTCTTCAAATTCCTCGCACCTACACTCTGTTCACAGGTACTCATGACCGCTGCTGAATCACTAGGTTCTCATCAACTTAACTCATTTGCAGCGTTCCTCGAAGAAAAACTGCATACTTCTTCAGAGTGTTCAGTTGTTCAAATTCCTCATCTGAAGAATATGGCTAAAGGAAAGAGACCGCAGAAAGGAGGAAAGAAGCCTGAGGTCATGACTACTTTCGAAATCCCTGATGACATATACAAGGATTATTGCACACCTGATGAAGCCAAATTTGGCAAAGAGAACAAAAATTAGCGCAAGGTGCGCATTCAGAGGATTGAACGGAGATGGGCAAGAGAATGGAGGGAATAACAATATGTTACTCCTAAGTACATGAAGAAATTCACCCTCAATCCTCCATGCCCAAGAGCTCCATTGGCACCTGGCCAAGTAGCTGATCCCACCAGCATCAAGCGTGGTGAGGACTTTCCTGAAGAATGGGCTAGGCGCCAAGCTAAATTGGCAAGACAAGCCAAGGAGGCAGTGAGGAAATTCAATGAGGATTCTGCTGCTGCTGCTGCTACTGAGGCCTCGGTCAAGCCGAGGAAATCAGTGCCTAACAGGCCTGCTCGCAAGCCAAGTGCTTCACCGATAGCGCCCTCACGGCCCAGTTCCTCAGCTATGCCCTCACGGCAAAGTCCTCAGACTGCTACTGCTCCACCAAAGTCCTCAACTCCTGTGCATCTGGCTACATGCCAAAGGACTACTGGTTTTTCAATTGCATCTGGTGTCTCAGCAAGTTCCTCAGCTGCACCAATGTCCACATCAGGCCCCACACTGTTGAAGACTAAAGCAACAGCTGGACGCGATCCTCGCCCAAGTCCAAGGAAGAAACAGGTTGCATTCCATGTGCCATCTGATGATGAAGCCTCTGATGATGAACTTGCAGAAATCATCAGAGACAGACAAGTGAAGGCCGCTAGAGCCAAAGGCACATCTGTGCCACTGCTTTTGGATCCGAAGAAGATCCTCGATTACATTGATCTCTGGCACAAGGATCCAAACACTCCAATGCTGATCGCCTCGACTCCGGTCAAAGTCACATGCTGACCCATTTCATCACTCAAGAGAAATGGAAATTTGAGAAGGCACGTGAGATCAAGAAGGCTTAATCTAGAAAGGAGAAGCTCCTGAAGAAGAATGTTGTCGGTGACACGAAGAACTTCTCAAGGCTCAATCTGAAATCAAGCCCTCGGCAAAGACTTGATGCATACAATGCTGATTGGCAAGGAGCCAAAGTGAGATTCGTCAACCTGACGAAGAAAATGACAAATGTTGCAGCCCCATCACAACAAGAAAATCTTCAGGCTGCAGACTCTGCTCAGCCTGCTGCAGAACATGCCAACACCGCTGAAGACTTTCAACTCTTGATGAAAATGTAAGTTCGGGGCTGATGACTCCATTCCAGCCGCTGAAGAAATTGCGGGGCATCCACTAGTGGTGCGCTGAAGAAAGCTGAAGAGATCGAGGCAAGCTGCACCGATTCGCTGAAGAAAATCAACAGATTCCTCAACTCCTCCAGCGCCTACACAACTCCAATCCTTCATACGCCTATGAAGTGAAGAAGACCAAGGCTGCAGAGCGAGCTGCAGTGAAGAAAAGGAAGGCATCAGCTGCGTCAAATTCTTCGGCTGCGAAGAAAATGAAGCCAATGACCAGCTCTATTGAAAATCCTATTGATGTTGTCCCAATTTCCTCCATGTTATCAAAGGAAATTGTTCCTTATGGAGAAGACTACAAGATCCCAAGCGGATCTGATGAAGAAAATCATTCTGCTGCTAGATCAGAGCAGCTTGATGAAGAAATTGAAGTGGAAGCAATCCCTTCAACGCTAGTCATTTCCTCACCTATGCCTCAGTTCACAGCTGAAGAGGCAGGTGTTGAGGAAATTGAAGATGAAGATGTGGATATTGGATGCACTACACCAGTGATGAATGATGACTTTTGGGAAAGTCAGCATCCCAGTACTCCTCCATTCACTCCTATCCAACAAATTCCTCAGTCCCCGGCAACCACAGTTCAGATGGGCTCTGAAGAAACTCATCCCACTCCTTCTGTTCATGAAGAAAATCCAGCCGCTAGTCTTTGAAGAACCTCTCTGCTGATCCTCAAGTTGCACAAGAAGAGGAACCAGAAATTCCTCGACTGAAGAACTGAGCTCGCGATTCACGAGGTTGTCTTTGCAAATCAACGACACTCCTCTGCCCAAGCCGAAGAATCCGTTCTCAAGCAAGCAAAAATTCAAGGCTGAAGACTTCTTTTTGGAGCATGTGTTCTTCACTGACTATAATCCATATGACTTTGCTCGTATAAGTAAGAGGCGTTTCTAGACTGCTAGTCAAGCCAACTTCTATTCCTCAGAGCTATTTGACAAGGACAAAATCTTCGATCATGAACATATTCCTCATATGGATATGGAATCTCTGCCGTGCTTGAGCCGGTCCTCGGTGTTATTCACGATGCGGGACTACTGAGAACTTCTGCTTGATATCGTGATTGGAATGAAGAACTCATTCTTGAGTTCTACGCCACCTTGCATATCACGGAGATCTTGAAGATGTCAATTCATGGGTGCTGGATTGGATGACTAAAAACACTCATTATAAGGCACCAGCAACTGAATTGCTTCGTGTCCTTCCTCTTGATCCTCCCGATGACAGTGCACGTTGCATCTACAATGACCCTGAACTGGCAAATCATTATATGCAAGTGCTCATGAAGCCTTTGAAGCCAGGGCAGGCCCCACGAACCAAATTCCTCATCAAGGAATTGCTCTATGTGCCTCGGACTGTCTATCGCATTCTGACGAAGACAATGAGTCGTATCAAAGGCCACGACTCAAATGATGAAGAAGTCGTTGGCATCATGAAGAACATGCTTTTCAACATCATTCATGGCGTTCCCGTCAACTTCCATGATTTCTTCATGAGGACTCGGCTAATGTTGCTATGTCACCATTATTTGAAGCCCTATCGCCTTAGATTATGAGATTCATAAGGGCAAGATCTTCTTTGAATTACAAAGTGACACTCTGAACCATGGTAGCTACTTGCCTCCCATTAAAGTCCTCAAGCTACGGTTTCATCATCGATGATAAAGGCAAGGCAGCTGCTGTGATTGATGAAGGCACTCGTCCATTGGATGGTCAATTTTGTCTGGCTACATCTTACTCTACCAATGATGACTCTGCCACACATGATGTAAGTGCATCTAGTGCCCTTAGTGATTTTGGTGTATTGAAGACTTATAGCTTAAGTGGCGATGCGTTTGTGAGTGTACAGGTCTATAAGTCTATGAGGAGGTTGATATTCTGAGAGAAAGTCGACCCTAAAAATGAAGTTCTTATTGAAGACTTTGATATTCGAAGACTTTGAAAGTGAAGAAATTGGTGTGACCATGAAGACTTGATATTCATTGAGGAATCAAGCGTGAAGACTTTTGTTTTCGTAGTTTCATTTTCTCTTTCTTGAGTCATAGGAAACACCGTCTTTGTTAAAGGGGTCGAGGAAATACTAAGGAAAAATTTCCATGTGATGCTCAACTCAAAATCCTACACCTACCAATCCCTTGAGTGAAGCCATTGGAAATCTCATACGATTCGATCAAATTCTTGATGGAGGGGCGCAGATTCTTACATTCCTTGATGACTTTCTTTCTGGCGAGGAGTTAGGAATTCGCAGTCTGAATCACCTACGATGAGAACATGATTGCCTTGAGGACTTTGAAAGTCAAATTTCCGACCGTTGTTGTCTTCTGTGCGTGAGACCAAAATATCTTGTCCACCTAACGGTCATATCATTGAAGGGCATTTATGTCTTATCATGTCGGGCTGCTCCCTAGGCTATAAATAGCCCCTACAACCACTAGTTGGTTGGCTGCTCGAAGAACTTGACACTTGTCATTTGAGAGCAACCCATCCTCCAGGGACTTTGGCGAAAATCATCAAGTGAGGAAAATCCCAAAACCAAACCCACAAAACCCCAAGTGATTGAGCATCCTTTGAAGAAATTGATCTGCGTGGATCCGGCTTATTACCTTTGAAGGCTGTGCTTCTTCCAGACGGTTAGGCGTCAAGGTCTAGAAGCATCCAAGAGGAATTGTGGATCGCCGAGTGACCAAGTCTGTGAAGGTTTGTAAGTCACTGAAGACTTACCACGAGTGATTGGGACGAGGCCTGTGGTCTTAGTTCAAGGAGAATACGGTGAGGCTGGGTGTCTGAGTTGCGGCTCGAGAGGCGGGTGTTAGGGACTGTGTGTCCTCGAGTTTAAATACTCGGCCGCTCAACCAGGGACGTACAACCGAGACAGCAGTTGGAATTGGTTTACCAAATCATTGTCTTCACCAACTGGTGGTTCTATTTCCTCAACTCTTCCATTTCCTCATTACATGTTGCATCTTGTTCATATCGTGCTTGAAGACTTTGGTGAAGACTTTCACAAATTCCTCAGTTCAATTTCTTGATCTGTTTGTCTTCATCTTGTTATCCTGTGTTTACGCTTCTCGTACTCTGTTCTAGTCGTCATTCCATCATCTTGACTATGTGTAATCTGTTATGTTTACCTCTGAGTACTTATTCCGATGCAAATAGTTCTTCGCTAAGGAATTTCCTCACCGGCAAATTCCTCAGTGAAGAATTTCATAAAAATCGCCTATTCACCCCCCCCCTCTAGTCGATATAACGCACTTTCAATTGGTATCAGAGCAAGGTACTCCCTTGTTCTGTGTGATTGTGGTTTAACCACCTGGAGTTCTAGTTATGTCGACTGCAGGTTTGAAGAAAGTGACATGCCTTGTCTTTGACGGTCATGACTATCCCAAGTGGAAGGCCATGATGAAGAAGCGCCTCATGGCAAAGAACAGCGAGCTGTGGACCGTCACTGAGATTGGCCTTACTGATCTATGCAAGATGGCGAATGCTGATGATATTCGCAAGTACACTCGACTTGATCTCATAGTGAAGGATATCATCTGCTCCTGCCTATCCAGAGACCAATTCAGACGAATTATGCATCTAGAAAATTCAAAGCTCATCTGGGACCGAATCTCTGATGTTTATGAAGGTCATCGAACGTGTCATGATCCCAGTTTTGAGGACTTCAAGGAATCTCTCAAAACGATGACTTTCGAGCCAGAATCATCATCATCTACACCTTGTCTTATGGCAAATGGTGCTGAGGTAACCGAATGCTCCTCATCCGAGTCTTGTGATGATGAATCTGATATTGATGAATCTGATAATGATGAATCTGATGATGACATTGAATCTTGCTATACCAAACTCATTTGTGTTGCTACTAAACAACAAACAGTTTTGGAACAAACTCAAGATATGCTAGAAAGAAGTGATAATATGTTGCGCAAGGAAATGGATCAGTCAAAAGCCTTGGGTGAATGTCTTCAGAGAATTCATTCCAAGCTTGACGTCCTTCAAGGTCATCATAACTCTCTCTTGTCTGATCATGAGAAACTTTCTTATGAATTTCTTCAAGAAAAGCAAGACAATGAGAAGCTTTCTCTTGAAGCTATTCAAAGAAAGGCAGATCTTGAAAAGCTAAGAGTATGTTATGAAGATCTTCAGAAGGGCGCGATTCATTACTAGCTCAACAAATCGATTGCTTCTCGGGAAGAATTTGTTCCTCCATGCTTAAAGTGCATTGAGCGTGAATCGCTAATTCTTCACTGAATGTTCAAATGCTTCAAATGTTACAAATTCTTCATCTGCCTCTGCTATTACTAATTCCTCATCGAGGACTTTGCTAGTATCACTTGACAATGCGAAATTTGAAGGAATTGTACTGACAGGCATGTACAAAAGCCTCAAAGGGCATCAGACACTTTGTGATGTGCTAAAAAATAGATCCTCAACGAAACCCTAGGAAAGAGGTATTCCTTTGAGAGAAGCTGAGCCGATGGAACATATTGGAAACACAGCGGTATCCCAAAACCTCATGGGTTCTTTGCAAAGGGACCTCAGTTGATCCATCTAACTTATCTGGCTTTACATGTGAATCCCTCATTCTTTTGATGAGTCATTTGACTCCAACTATAAACTGTTCAAAAATCAGAATGGTGAAGTATTTGCTAGATATGTTGGCACTAACTGCAGGAACGGTTCCCCTATGAAGAAAATCTGGGTTCCCAGAAGCTGTGTTGAAAGTCTTCAGGTGAATGTCCTCATGACACCACCTGCGAAGAACAGGAACCTCAGATCAAATTCTTCATATGGACCAAACTCTTCATATGGATCGAAATCCTCATATGGACCAAATTCTTCACGAGGATCAAATTCCTCAACTGGATCAAAGTCCTCATATGATTATTATCATGCTAACAAATCTGTCTCGCAGGGTAAAGCTAAGGACCATGAATATGTGCATTATTCTTCAAACCATTATGTTCATATGTCCTCGAAGAATTACTCTGCTTATTCATATGCTTACCCTAACCCCTCCTATGCTAAGCGAAATGGTTTGGCATCTTTGCCACCTTTCTCACATGGTGCTCGCAGGATGATGAACTCTTTGCCACCCCTCCAGATGTGGGTGGTGAAGAAAAAGAACTAATCTCTTCAGCAGGGTCAGGTCTCCAGACGTGCTCAAACGTCTGAAGAATTTGCTGGGGACCTGACAAAATTGCCTGAAAGGATGCAGGCGAATCATGATGAAATGAACTTTCATTTCACACGTCCTCATCTTGCTATATCATTTCTTTGCTTGATGAAATTCATCGATGAACTTGATATCATATTCTTCTTGATGAAGCATATGAGATTGTAAGTTACACTAATTCATCTGCGGGATGATCAACCCAAAACCACTTGAATGGGTCCTCGATAGTGGGTGTACAAATCACATATTTGGTGACAAGAATCTATTGATGGATGCTCCTTTATCACCGTCACCTCTGAAGCATATCATATTTGCTGACAAAGGCAAAAGTCAGGTATTGGGTCTTGGTAAGGTTGCTATCTCTAAGGATAAGCACATGGACAAAGTCATGCTTGTTGAATCCTTAGGATACAATCTCATGTCAGTCTCAATGCTTTGTGATCTTGATATGGTTGTTGTCTTTGGCAAATATCGCTGTGTTGTGATTATGGAAGCTGACAATTCCAAAGTCTTCGAAGGCTTTAGGAGAGGAGATCTATATATTGTTGATTTCTCTACAGGACCACAACCAGCCATGTGTCTACTTGCAAAAGCCTCAGAAGGCTGGCTATGCCATCGTCGACTTGGTCATGCAGGCATGAGGAATTTGAACACGCTTGCAAAGAAGAAGCATGTCATTGGCATTGAGAATGTCAAATTCCTCAAGGATCACTTATGCGGAGCATGTGAAGCCGGAAAAATGACCAAGGCCAAGCATCCAGCAAAGACTATCATGACCACTACTCGTCCATTCGAATTGCTTCACATGGACCTCTTCGGACCTAATCATTATTCAGCAGTCACAAATGATGCATCTCTATATGGTTTTGTCATTGTTGATGATTATTCTCGATATACATGGGTACACATTGTTACTTACAAACATGAAGTGCAGGAAGTCTTCAAACGATTTTCCTCGAGGGCTTCAACCAACTTTGGTGTGAAGATCAAGCATATCAGAAGTGACAATGGAACTGAGTTCAAGAATTCTGGTCTTGATGCCTATCTTGATGAACTTGGTATTACTCATGAATTATCTGCTCCTTATACTCCTCAGCAAAATGGCGTCGTGGGCGCAAGAACAGAACTCTTGTTGAGATGGCTCGCACTATGCTTGATGAATACAAAAGCGCCTCGGCGTTTTGGATTGATACAATTGATCTTGCCTACCACATCATCAGCAGTATATCTTCACAAATTCTTCAAGAAGGCGCCTATGAACTCCTCAGCGACAAGAAACCCAATGTGAGTTATTTCAAAGTCTTGATTGCTAAATGTTGGATTAGAGATCCTCACCACAACTCTAAATTTGCACGAAAGCACATGAAGGTTTTATGCTTGGTTACGGAAAGGACTCGCACACCTCTGAGTCTTCAACATTGTTCTTCACAAGATTGTTGACCTTGTAGATGTGCGATTCGATGAAACTAATGGCTGCAAAGAGCACCTACCTACGTGTTAGATGAACCAGCTTTGAGGATGCTATCAAGCACAAAGGCAGCGAGGATGTCATTCCTCTTGAAGAATCTGGTGAAGAATTCATTCCTGTTCGTGAAGAGCGTCGGTGATGCACCTAAAGAACATGATGAGGAAATTGGTGCTGAAGAAAATGCTGATCAAAATCCTCAGCGACAACCAACTCATCCACGCGTTAAAAAGAAGTGCAAGTGGAGAAGATTATCGATGACATCAGCGCACCAGGTCCTCTCACCCGCTCAAAAGCCTCACACTTATCTAACTTTTGTGGGCACTATGCTTTTGTCTCTATCTCAGAGCCCACTAAGGTAGATGAAGCATTTCTGGAGCCGGAGTGGATTCAGGCTATGCAAGAAGAATTACATCAGTTCGAGCTGAACAATGTCAGGAATCGGTCGATCGCCCGAGATCCTCATAAGCATAATATCATTGGCACAAAGTGGATCTACCGCAACAAGCAAGATGAAAATGGCCTTGTTGTGAGGAATAAAACACGACTAGTAGCTCAAGGCTACACAGGTTGAAGGAATTGATTTGATGAAACTTTTGCACTGTTGCTAGACTTGAAGCTATTCGCATTTACTTGCCTATGCTAACCATCATGATATCATCTTATATCAAATGGATGTGAAAAGTGCATTCCTCAATGGTAAGCTTGAGGAAGAAGTATATGTTGCTCAACCCCGAGTTTTGAGGATCCCAAGAATCGACAAAGTCTTGAGACTAAATAAGGCTCTCTATGGCCTCAAGCAAGCCCCTCGGGCGTGGTATGATACTTGAAGAATTCTTCATGAAGAATGGCTTCACACCAGTTCACTCGATCCTACTCTATTTACTAAATCATATGATGGTGAACTGTTTGTGTGCCAAATATATGTTGATGATATTATCTTTGGTTGTACTAACCAGCGATATAGTGATGAATTTGCCTATATGATGAGTGAAGAATATCAAATGTCTATGATGGGAGAGTTGAAATTCTTCTTAGGTCTTCAAATTAGTTAGCAGACACAATGGCATATTCATATCTCGGAGAAATACCTCAAAGAAATCTTGAGGAAATTCGGCATGCAAGATTGCAAAGCGTCAAAATTCCTATGCCCGAAATGGTCATCTATGTCTTGATGAAAATGGTCTTGACTTGATCACAAGGTGTACCGCTCCATGATTGGTTCTTTATTGTACATATGTGCATCTAGGCGGATATAATGCTTAGTGTTTGCATGTGTGCCCGATTTCAAGCTGCACGAAGGAATCACACCATAAGGCTGTGAAGCATATTCTTGATATCTAGCTCACACACCAACACTAGGATTATGGTACCCCAAGGGCTCTTTTTTATCTCATTGGATATTACGACTCGACTATCTTTGGTGATCGTGTGGACCGCAAGTCAACATCGGCACTTGTCATTTCCTCGGACGATGTTTGGTCTGTTGGTCCTCGAAGAAAGCAGGCGTGTATCGCTGTCTCTTCTTTGAAGCTGAATATATTGCTCTTTGGGTCTTCTGTGCTCAAGCTGCTTTGGATGAAGCAAACCCTCAAGGACTATGGCGTCAGCGTGAAGAATGTGCCTCTCCTCTGCGACAACGAGTGTGCCATCAAGATTGCTCACAACCAGTTCAGCACTCAAAGACTAAGCACATCAGATTCGTCATCATTTTCTTCGTGATCATGTGTTGAAGGTGACATCTCCATCGAGCATGTGAAGGCGAAGAACAGTGGCTGATATCTTCACCAAGCCCTTGGATGAGAAGAGATTTAGCAAGTTGCGGTGTGAGCTAAATATCTTAGAATCTTGAATGTTCTTTGAAAAGGACACACATCCTAACCCTTATGCATAATTGATGACTTAGATGTGCAACACATGAAGAAAGCGTTGTTCCTCAATCAATGAAGAATAACACTCTAAGTGTGAAGAAATCAATGAAGAATTTGATTCTCGAGAACCCTCGACAATTATGCGCGATTATGAAATCATCATTCTTATCTGATTGAGCTACGCCACCACAAAAGTTGAAAATCTTCAATTTGAGTTTTCCTCATTTTGAAATTCCTCAGTTTTTCAAATTCTTCAACTTTGCAAAATCTTGATATTCCGTCGTCTTTCTTCATTGGCTATATATATATATATATATATATATATATATATATATATATATATATATATATGAGTTTATGTCCTCTCTGACATTCACTTATTGCTAATTCTTCAAGTTGCGATTTACGCTAAGTGAATGTGATCGGACCCTTCCCTCTATGCTATACTCAACCCAATCTATTCACAAATTCTTCATATGCGTTACGATTGAAACTTCGTTCAAAGTCTTCCTTTGGTCCTTGACAGTGAAGAAATTGCGAAACGAAACTTTTAAACAAATCCTATCAAGTTTTCGGTTTTACCGCTCAAACCGTTCCGCATCCCACGATGCATTAGTTTAATCACCCACGATCTTACGATCTCATACGCGCGATGCGTGGGTGACACACGTCGCGTGAAGGAGAAAAGGCAGGGGCATGTTAGTCCAAAATCTTGGGCGAACAGTTTTTCACCGTGGCTATAAATACTCCTTTACCCTCCTCACTTCATTTACTCCGCTCGATCGCTGTCTCTCGCTCGAGCTCTCCTCAAACCCTAAGCGCGCCGCTTCTCCATAAATCGCCGGTGAGGAAAAGCTTCCTTGCCTCGACCTCATCGCCCGTCGTACTCGCGCCCGACTGCGGAAATCTTCACTCCGCCGCCCCGTAGTCGTCTTCCTCTGCCAAGTTAGGGCGTGGAAGATCTAACGTGATGAACTTCTCTACAGTTCATCTCTGTTCGTCGTGTTCTTGATTCGGGTAATTAAAAGTCACTTTTATTACTCGCGTTGATTCTCAAATCTGTCGAAAATCTTCAGCGGTGTTTTACTCTTCAAAATCTTCACATATGAACACCTCACACACTATATGTTCTTGATTTATCTCCTAAGCATTCATTTCTTCAAGATTCCTCAATTGTGCGGATTTTCGATCTGTACAACTCTGGGACCTAAGGCAAGCGCTTAGTGAAATTCCTCAAGACTCAAACTGGTCAAATTCCTCAAAACTTGCTTCTTTTGAAAATCTTACGAGAAGCATATGACCTCTCCAAATTCCTCGCACCTACACTCTGTTCACGGTACTCATGTCATTCTTTGAATCACTAGGTTCTCATCAACTTAACTCATTTGCAGCATTCCTCGAAGAAAAACTACATACTTCTTGAGTGCTCTATTGTTCAAATTCCTCACTGAAGAAAATGGCGGAAGGCAAGAGACCATGAGAGGGAGGAAAAAGCGGAAGTCATGCTGCTTTGAAATTCTGAGAAATATACAGAGACTCTTTTGATGAATCCAAATTTGGCAAGGAGACCAGAACCAGCGCAAAGTCTTATCTGAGAGAATAGAAAGGAGATGGGCACGAGAATGGCGAGAATACCGCTATGTCACTCCTAAGTACATGAGAAATTAGCTCTGAATCCTCCATGCCCAAGAGCTCCTCGGCTTTGGCCAAATTCTTGATCCCACCAGCATCAAGCGTGGTGAGGACTTTCGAGAAGAATGGTCAGGCGCCAAGCCAAATTGGCAAGACAGGCCAAGGAGGCGGTGAGGAAATTCAATGAGGATCTGCTGCTGTTGTTCTTTGAGCCCTCGGTCGAACCGAGAAATCAATGCCAAAAAGCACTGCGCAAGCCAAGTGCTTCACCGTCAGCGCCCTCACGGCCCAGTTCCTCAGCCGCGCCCTCACGGCAAATTCCTCAGACTGCTGCTGCTCATTCAAAATGCTCAGCAGCTCCCTCCAAGTCCTCAACACCTGTGCATCTTGCCACTTACCAAAGGACTCAAGGATTCTCCATTGCTTCTGGTGTTTCAGCAAGTTCCTCAGCTGCACCAATGTCCTCAACAGCTCCCACTCTGCTGAAGACAAAGGCAACTGCTGGACGCGGTCCTCGGCCAAGTCCAAAGAAGAAACAGGTTGCATTCAACGTTCCCTCTGATGATGAAGCCTCTGATGAAGAACTTGAAGAAATCATCAGAGACAGACTGACCAAGGCCGCTAGAGCCAAAGGAACAAGTGTACCTCTGCTTTTGGATCCGAAGAAGATCCTAGACTTCATTGACACTGTGGAATCGGGATCCACACACTCCTCTTCGGATCTGCCATGCGACTCTGGTCAAAGTCACATCTTGAACCATTTCATCGCTGAAGAGAAATGGAAATTTGAAAAGGCTCGTGAATTGAAGAGCAAAAGCAAGAAAAGAGAAGCTACGAGGAAAAACATCATCAACTTGACTCTGAAGAACTTCTTAAAGCTCAATCAAATCAAGCACTCGGCAAGGATTTTGATGCTTACAATCTTGTTGGCAAGGAGCCAAGGTGAGATTCGTCACTCGGCGAATAGAATGTCAACTATTGCAGCCTCATCGCAACAAGAAAATCCTCGGTGAAGAATCTGCTCAACTCTTTGAAGAACATGTCAAGCCTGCTGATGACTTTCAGCGTCTTGATGAAACTACAAGTTCGAGGGCTGATGACTCCATTCTAGGCTCTTTGAAGAAATTCCCGGGGCATCCACTAGTAGTGCGCTGAAGAATCTGAAGGAAGCAGAACAATTGCACGGTTGTGCTGAAGAAAGCTATACCACAATCCTCGGCTCCTCCTGCACCAACACCAACTCAATTCTTCCTTACGCCTATGAAGTGAAGAAAACAAAGGCTCGAGAGAGCTGCGGTGAAAAAAGGAAGGCATCATTGCGTCAAATTCTTGATTTGCGAAGAAATTGAAGCCAATGACCAGCTCGATTGAAAATCCTATCGATGCCATTCCCATTTCCTCCATGTCATCCAAGAAATTGTTCCCTTTGGAGAAGAATACACTATCCCAGCGGATCGATGAAGAAAATCAATCTGTTGCTACTTGAACAACTTGATGAAGAAATGATGTGGAAGCTTTCCTTCAACTCCTGTTGCTTCCTCACCGTGCCTCGATCCACGGTGAAGATCGGCGTTGAGAAATTGAAAAAGAAGATGAAGATGTGGATATTGGGTGCACTACACCGGTAATGAACGATGACTTTTGGGAAAGTCAGCACCCCAATACTCCTCTCTTCACTCCGCTTCAACAAGTCCCTCAGTCCCCGGCTACAACTGTTCAAATGGGCTCTGAAGAAACTCATCCCACATCATCTGTCAACAAAGAGATTCCAGCCACTAGCGCTGAAGAACCAACCACTACTAGGAAAAGGGATATAGATAGGATTGATTCTAATGGCGCACCAGACATGTGGTGCGCCATTGCTACTAATGGCGCACCATGTGTTGATGCGCCATTAGTTTCAAATACTAATGGCGCACCACATCACGGTGCGCCATTAGTAAAAATTGTTTTTAATTTTTCAAAACTTCTAATGGCGCACCATGGGTGTGGTGCGCCATTACTAGTTTTAACTAGTAATGGCGCACCACACCCACGTCTTGCTCATTAAGATTTAAAAAAAAGTAAAAAATTATAAAAAATTATAAATTTTAGTTAATCTTTGGCGCCTTTGGTTGACGATGCGCCATTACTAATTTTAACTAGTAATGGCGCCTTGTCACCCGATCGCCATACTAAGATTTTAATCAAAAATTTCAAACAAAATTTCAAAAAAAATTATATTTTTTTTTCAAAACTAATAATGGCGCACAGTGGTTGTGGTGCGCCATTACTAGATTAACTACTAATGGCGCACCACCCACAGTGCGCCATTAGTAATTGCCTTGACTTCACGAATGCACCCCCCGTGGACCGCCTTTTCAGTTTTAAAAAAAATAAAAAATGAAAAAATGTCAAAAAAATAAAAGAAAATAAGTTTTCCATGTGATATGTGGTCTATTGTTGGGAAAATTTACAAATATAAATTTCGACTTTATTTGTAAAATCTCTCTGAAAATTTGTAAAATGGGCATAACTTTTGCATACGAACTTGGATTAAAAAGTTTTATATATGAAAAATCATCTACTCGAAAAGTTACATCCGAATTTAGCAGGGGAACCCGTTAAACATTTAAAATCCTCAAAAGCCTAATGAGAAAAGAAGTTACGGGCTGTTAAGATGCGGAGGCAAAAAATTCAAAAAAATTAGTTTTTTTAGTTTTTGTTAAATCTGGTCAAACTATGGTCAAACTAATTATTCAAGAATATTAGTGTTAATAAATAATTATTTTAGTTTTTTGAATTTTGGTCAAATCTGGGTGAACTATGGTCAAGCTGTGGTCAAATCTGGTCAAACTATGGTCAAATCTGGTCAAGCGTATGCGAACTAATTATTCAAGAAATATTAGTGTTACTAATTTTTTAGAACAATAGTCTCAAACTCAAGCAGTGAAATGTGTCGATTACATGCTCAAGCTAAATTCACGAGGTTAATAGGATTGACATCTTACTATTGTCGGGAAAACAACAAGTGCGAGACTTGGAAGCGAGGAGAAGAGAACCGGAAGTTAAGCATGCTCATTTGGAGTAGTGAGAGGATGGGTGACCTTTGGGAAGTTTGACTATGGAGTGCGATTTGACCTGAGATTAAGCATATTGACTCGAGATTAAGCCATAGTGACCTGAGATTAAGAAAAAAACAAAAAAAATTGGAAATTTTGAAAAAAAAAAATTAAAAAAAAATTCTGCAAAAAAAATTTGAAAAAAAATTGTTACTAATGGCGCACTCCTATGTGGTGCGCCATTAGTCTCTGAATACTAATGGCGCACCGTGGGCCATACTTATGGCGCCTGCAGTGCGCCATTAAAAATTCTAGTGGCGTGATGCTAATGGCGCACGGTAGTGCGCCATTAGTAAACAAACAGTGCGCCATTAGAAGGCTTTTTTCCTAGTAATGAACTGCTGATCCTCAAAGCGCACAAGGAGAGGAACGAGAAATTCCTCGGCTGAAGAACCGAAGTGCGATTCTGAGGTTGTGCTTCAAATAACGAGATATTCCTCTGCCCAAGCCAAAGAATCCATTTTCGAGCAAGCAAAAGTTCAAGGCTGAAGATTTCTTTTACGGCGTGTGTTCTTCACTTGCCTACAATCCTTATGACTCTGCTCGAATGAGGAAAAACGCTTACGGACTCCAACACAAGCAAATTTCTATTCCTCGGTGCTATTAAACAAGGACAAGATCTTCGACCATGAGCATATTCCTCATGTTGATATGGAATCCTTGCCGTGCTTGAGCGATACTCCGTGTTCTTCATGATGCGAGGGCTGCTGAATTTCTGCACCGATATATGTGGTGGAATGAAGAACTCATTCTTGATTCTATGCCACCTGCACATCACGGAGATCTTGAAGATATCAACTCATGGGTTTGGATTGGATGGTGAAAATACTCACTACAAGGCACCGACAACTGAATTGCCGTGTCCTTCCTCTTGATCCTCCCCATGAATCTGCTCGTTGCCTCTACAATGAGCGTGAACTGTCGATCACTTCATGCAAATCTTGATAAACCCTTTGAAGCGAGGCCAAGCCCCTCGAACCAAATTCCTCGTCAAGGATTTGATATATGTGCCTCGGATGTGTCTGGGATCTTGACTAAGACTATGAGTCAATCAAAGGCCACGACTCAAATGATGAAGGCGTCGTTGGCATCATGAAGAACATGCTTTTCAATATCATTCATGGCGTTCGATCAACTTCCATGATTTCTTCATGAGGACTCGCCAGCGTTGCAATGTCACCTTTTGAGCTGAAGCCATATCGCCTTGGATCATGCGATTCATCAGGCAAGATCTTCCTTTGAACTACAAAGGTGACACTCTGAATCATGGCAGCTTCGCCGCCATTGAAGTCCTCAAGCGACCAATTTCATCATCGATGACAAGGGCAAAGCAGCGGTGTAATTGATGAAGGCACTCGTCCATTGGATGGTCGGTTTCACAAAGCTGCATCTTACTCCTGTGGCGATTACGCTTTCGCGTGATCTTGCCATAAATACCTCAACCAAGAAACAGCCTCAAGCCCACGGCACCGGGTGATAAGCGATCGTGAGTTGCTCCTTAGTCTTCATCGGAAGGTTGATCGCAATCAGAAATGGGTCAGCGCCAATTTGCTGCAATTCTTCACAATATGACTTCAGCGCATAATGCGGTGAAGAAAAACCGATACTACCTACATGAAACCCTCAACCGCTTTGGGCTGTTACGAATCATGTCTATTCAGCGGAAGAATTGAAGACTATGGGTCTTGAGGAAGCTTATATTTGGACTGTACCACCTCGAAGAAATTCAAGAGAGTCAAAGTTCTGATTTGGTGGCCAGCTCTTATTCTTCATCGTGGCCAGATGAATATGAAGATTTGGGCGACAACTGCGGCAGGCCCTACTTCAACAACCAACCCGACAACGGCTGGCGCTCCTTCATCGACTTGAATATCTTAAGGCGTTAGTCGCATGATTTGATCCTTTTGGTCATTTGATGACAAAGGGAGAAATCTGAGTTAGTCTTAAAGCGGGTTTATACTATGGGCGTTTTATTAAGTTACAACTCTCGTTCTTCGAAACTTTTATTGGATCGAGTTGTAATCTTAACTCGATGGTGCTACGATACTTTTGATCGTGCATTGTCTGACTTTGCCTTTGTGCTCTAAAACTTTAGTCGTGCTACGATGCTCTGATTTTGATCGTGTTATGCTCTGATGTTTTTGAAGCACTAAGCTCTGAATGTGATACTTGAGCTCTAAAACCTTTGGTGTGATATTCCGCATGCTCATTCCTAGTTAATACTATTGCATGCATGTTGAATCTCATCAGGCACCATATTTCATCATGCATTTCAAATTCTTCATAGTATATGTATCAAATCGTGTATGAATTACAAGATATAGGGGAGATCTCCATGATTCAAATCTTCAAATGTGCATTGCCTCAAAAGCAAATTCCTCATTATGCACATATTAGGGGGTTCTTCTATATCTTGCAATCAAAATCCTCAATATCAGTATTTACACTTCATATGTTTATCCCGTTGAAAACTTAACCTATGTTGTCATCAATCACCAAAAGGGGAGATTGTAAGTGCATCTAGTGCCCTTAGTGATTTTGGTGTATTGAAGACTTATAGGTTAAATGGCTGATCGTTTGTGAGTGTACACAGGTCTATAAGTCTATGAGGAGGTTGATATTCTGAGAGAAAGTCGACCCTAAAATGAAGTTCTTGATGAAGACTTTGATATTACGAAGACTTTGAAAGTGAAGAAATTGGTGTGACCATGAAGACTTGATATTCATTGAGGAATCTGAGCGTGAAGACTTTTGTTTTCGTAGTTTCATTTTCTCTTTCTTGAGTCATAGGAAACACCGTCTTGTTAAAGGGGTCGAGAAATACTAAGCAAAAATTTCCATGTGATGCTCAACCCAAAATCCTACACCTACCAATCCCTTGAGTGAAGCCATTGGAAATCTCATACGATTCAGTCAAATTCTTGATGTGAGAGATGCAGTTCTTACATTCCTTGATGACTTTCTTTCGGCCGAGAGTTAAAATTCGCCGATCTGAATCACCTACGATGAGAACATGATTGCCACGAGGACTTTGAAAGTCAAATTTCCGACCGTTGTTGTCTTCTTGGCTTGAGACCAAAATATCTTATCCACCTAACGGTCATATCATTGAAGGGCATTTATGTCTTATCATGTCGGGCTGCTCCTAGGCTATAAATAGCCGCCCCTACAACCACTAGTTGGTTGGCTGCTCGAGAAGAACTTGACACTTGTCATTTGAGAGCAACCCATCCTCAGGGACTTTGGCGAATATCATCAAGTGAGGAAAATCCCAAAACCAAACCCACAAAACCCCAAGTGATTGAGCATCTTGAAGAAATTGATCTGCGTGGATCCGATGCTTATTACCTTTAAAGGTGTGCTTCTTCCGGATGGTTAGGCGTCAAGGTCTAGAGCATCAAGAGGAATCGTGGATCGCCGAGTGACCAAGTCTGTGAAGGTTTGGAAGTCACTGAATACTTACCACAGTGATTGGGCCGAGGCTGCGTGGTCTTAGTTCAAGGAGAATCGGTGAGGGTGGGTGTCTGAGTTGCAGCTCGAGAGGCGGGTGTCGGGACTGTGTGTCCTCGAGTTTAAATACTCGGCCGCTCCAACTAGGCGTACAAGCTGAGACAGCGGTTGGAACTGGTTTACCAAATCATTGTCTTCACCAACTGGTGGTTCTATTTCCTCAACTCTTCCATTTCCTCATTTTGTGTTGCATCTTGTTCATATCGTGTGCTTGAAGACTTTGGTGAAGACTTTCACAAATTCCTCAGTTCAATTTCTTGATCTGTTTGTCTTCATCTTGTTATCCTGTGTTTCGCTTCACGTACTCTGTTCTAGTCGTCATTCCATCATCTTGACTATGTGTGTAATCTGTTATGTTTACCTCTGAGTACTTATTCAGCTGCAAATAGTTCTTAGCTAAGGAATTTCCTCACGGCAAATTCCTCGATGAAGAATTTCATAAAATCGCCTATTCACCCCCTCTAGTCGATATAGCACTTTCAATTGGTATCGAGCAAGGTACTCCTTGTTCTATGTGATTTTAGTTTAACCACGGAGTTCTAGTTATATCGACCGCATGGTTTGAAGAAAGTGACATGCCCTATCTTTGTGGTCATGACTATCCCAAGTGGAAGGCCATGATGAAGAAGCGCCTCATGGCAAAGAACAGCGAGCTGTGGACCGTCCTTGAGATTGGCCTTCTTGATCTATGCAAGATGGCGAATCTTGATGATATTCATAAGTACACTCGACTTGATCTCATAGCGAAGGATATCATCTGCTCCTGTCTATCCAGAGACCAATTCAGACAAATTATGCATCTAGAAAATTCAAAGCTCATCTGGGACCGAATCTCTGATGTTTGTGAAGGTCATCGAACGTGTCATGATCCCAGTTTTGAGGACTTCAAGGAATCTCTCAAAACGATGACTTTCGATCCAGAATCATCATCATCTGCACCTTCTCTTATGGCAAATGGTGCTGAGGTAACCAAATGCTCCTCATCCGAGTCTTGTGATGATGAATCTGATATTGATGAATCTGATAATGATGAATCTGATGATGACATTGAATCTTGCTATACCAAACTCATTTGTGTTGCTACTAAACAACAAACAGTTTTGGAACAAACTCAAGATATGCTAGAAAGAAGTGATAATATGTTGCATGTGAGAAATGGATCGGTCAAAAGCCTTGGGTGAATGTCTTGAGAGAATTCATTCCAAGCTTGGCGTCCTTCAAGGTCATCATAACTCTCTCTTGTCGATCATCGAAACTTTCTTATGAATTTCTTCAAGAAAAGCAAGACAATGAAGCTTTCTCTTGAAGCTATTCAAAGAAAGGCAGATCTTGAAAAGCTAAGAGTATGTTATGAAGATCTTGAAGGGCGCGATTCATTACTAGCTCAACAAATCAGTGCTTCGGGAAGAATTTGTTCCTCCATGCTTAAAGTGCATTGAGCGTGAATCGCTAATTCTTCACTGAATGTTCAAATGCTTCAAATGTTACAAATTCTTCATCGCCTCTGCTATTACTAATTCCTCATCGAGGACTTTGCTAGTATCCTTGATAATGCAGGGCTGAAGGAATTGTACATGACGAGCATGTACAAAAGCCTCAAAGGGCATCGAGACACTTTGTGATGTGCTAAAAAACAGATCCTCAGCGAAACCCTAGGAAGAGGTATTGCCTTTGAGAGGAAAGCTGAGCGCCGATGGAACATATTGGAAACTGAGCGGTATCCCAAAACCTCATGGGTTCTTTGCAAAGGGACCTCGATTGATCCATCTAACTTATCTGGCTTTACATGTGAATCCCTCATTCTTACGATGAGTCATTTGACTCAACTATAAACTGTTCAAAAATCAGAATGGTGAAGTATTTGCTAGATATGTTGGCACTAACTGCAGGAACGGTTCCCCTATGAAGAAAATCTGGGTTCCCAGAAGCTGTGTTGAAAGTCTTCAGTTGAATGTCCTCATGACACCACCTGCGGAGAACAGGAACCTCAGATCAAATTCTTCATATGGACCAAACTCTTCATATGGATCGAAATCCTCATATGGACCAAATTCTTCACGAGGATCAAATTCCTCAACTGGATCAAAGTCCTCATATGATTATTATCATGCTAACAAATCTGTCTCGCAGGGTAAAGCTAAGGACTATGAATATGTGCATTATTCTTCAAACCATTATGTTCATATGTCCTCGAAGAATTACTCTGCTTATTCATATCTTACCCTAACCCCTCCTATGCTAAGCGAAATGGTTTGGCATCTTTGCCACCTTTCTCACATGGTGCTCGCGAGGATGATGAACTCTTTGCCACCCCTCCGGATGTGGGTGGTGAAGAAAAGAACTAATCTCTTCTGCAGGGTCAGGTCTCGGACATGCTCAAGCGTCTGAAGAATTTCTTTGGGGACGACAAAATTGCTGAAAGGGCCTTGAGCGAATCATGATGAAATGAACTTTCATTTCACCGTCCTCATCTTGCTATATCTGTTTCTTTGCTTGATGAAATTCATCGATGAACTTGATATCATATTCTTCAGCGATGAAGCATATGAAGTTGTAAGTTACACTAATTCATCTGCGGGATGATCAACCCAAAACCACTGAATGGGTCCTCGATGGTGGGTGTACAAATCACATATTGGTGACAAGAATCTATTGATGGATGCTCCTTTATCACCGTCACCTCTGAAGCATATCATATTTTTTGACAAAGGCAAAAGTCGGTATTGGGTCTTGGTAAGGTTGCTATCTCTAAGGATAAGCACATGGACAAAGTCATGCTTGTTGAATCCTTAGGATACAATCTCATGTCGATCTCAATGCTTTGTGATCTTGATATGGTTGTTGTCTTTGGCAAATATCATTGTGTTGTGATTATGGAAGTGACAATTCCAAAGTCTTTGAAGGCTTTAGGAGAGGAGATCTGTATATTGTTGATTTCTCTCTGGGACCACAACCAGCCATGTGTCTACTTGCAAAAGCCTCAGAAGGCTGGCTATGGCATCGTCGACTTGGTCATGCGGGCATGAGGAATTTGAACACGCTTGCAAAGAAGAAGCATGTCATTGGCATTGAGAATGTCAAATTCCTCAAGGATCACTTATGCGGAGCATGTGAAGCGGAAAAATGACCAAGGCCAAGCATCCAGCGAAGACTATCATGACCACTACTCGTCCATTGAATTGCTTCACATGGACCTCTTGGACCTAATCATTATTCAGCGGTCACAAATGATGCATCTCTATATGGTTTTGTCATTGTTGATGATTATTCTCGATATACATGGGTACACATTGTTGCCTACAAACATGAAGTGTAGGAAGTCTTCAAGCGATTTTCCTCGAGGGCTTCAACCAACTTTGGTGTGAAGATCAAGCATATCGAAGTAACAATGGGCCGAGTTCAAAATTCTGGTCTTGATGCCTATCTTGATGAACTTGGTATTACTCACGAATTATCTGCTCCTTATACTCCTCGGCAAAATGGCGTCGTGGGCGCAAGAACAGAACTCTTGTTGAGATGGCTCGCACTATGCTTGATGAATACAAAAGCGCCTCGGCGTTTTGGATTGATACAATTGATCTTGCTGCCACATCATCAGCAGTATATCTTCACAAATTCTTCAAGAAGGCGCCTATGAACTCCTCACGACAAGAAACCCAATGTGAGTTATTTCAAAGTCTTGATTGCTAAATGTTGGATTAGAGATCCTCACCACAACTCTAAATTTGCACGAAAGCACATGAAGGTTTATGCTTGGTTCGGAAAGGACTCGCACACCTCTGAGTCTTCAACATTGTTCTTCACAAGATTGTTGACCTTGTAGATGTCTTGATTCGATGAAACTAATGGCTGCATAAAGAGCACCTACCTACATGTTAGATGAACCAGCACTTTGAGGATGCTATCAAGCACAAAACAGCGAGGATGTCATTCCTATTGAAGAATCGGTGAAGAATTCATTCTGTTAAGTGAAGAATGTCGGTGATGCACTGAAGAACATGATGAGAAATTGGTCTTTGAAGAAAATCTGATCAAAATCCTCGCGACAACCAACTCATCCCAGCGTTAAAAAGAAGTGCAAGTGGAGAAGATCATCGATGACATCAGCGCACGAGGTCCTCTCACCGCTCAAAAGCCTCACACTTATCTAACTTTTGTGGGCACTATGCTTTTGTCTCTATCTCGAGCCCACTAAGGTAGATGAAGCATTTACGGGCGGAGTGGATTAGGGCTATGCAAGAAAAATTACATCGATTCGAGCTGAACAATGTGCAGGAATTGGTCAATCGCCCGGATAAATCATAAGCATAATATCATTGGCACAAAGTGGATCTACGCAACAAGCAAGATGAAAATGGCCTTGTTGTGAGGAATAAAACACGACTAGTAGCTCAAGGCTACACAGGTTGAAGGAATTGATTTGATGAAACTTTTGCACTGTTGCTAGACTTGAAGCTATTCGCATTTACTTGCCTATGCTAACCATCATGATATCATCTTATATCAAATGGATGTGAAAAGTGCATTCCTCAATGGTAAGCTTGAGGAAGAAGTATATGTTGCTCAACCCCGGTTTTGAGGATCCAAGAATCGACAAAGTCTTGAGACTAAATAAGGCTCTCTATGGCCTCAAGCAAGCCCCTTAGGCGTGGTATGATACTTGAAGGAATTCTTAAGTGAAGAATGGCTTCACACCAGTTCACTCGATCCTACTCTATTTACTAAATCATATGATGGTGAACTGTTTGTGTGCCAAATATATGTTGATGATATTATCTTTGGCTGTACTAACCAGCGATATAGTGATGAATTTGCCTATATGATGAGTGAAGAATATCAAATGTCTATGATGGGAGAGTTGAAATTCTTCTTAGGTCTTCAAATTAGTTAGCAGCACAATGGCATATTCATATCTCGGAGAAATACCTCAAAGATGTCTTGAGGAAATTCGGCATGCAAGATTGCAAAGCGTCAAAATTCCTATGCCCACAAATGGTCATCTATGTCTTGATGAAAATGGTGCTGACTTGATCACAAGGTATCTGCTCCATGATTGGTTCTTTATTGTACCTATGTGCATCTAGGCGAGATATAATGCTTAGTGTTTGCATGTGTGCCCGATTTCAAGCTGCACGAAGGAATCACACCATAAGGCTGTGAAGCATATTCTTGATATCTAGCTCACACACCAACACTAGGATTATGGTACCCCAAGGGCTCTGTTTTGATCTCATTGGATATTACGACTCGACTATCTTTGGTGATCGTGTGGACCATAAGTCAACATCGGCACTTGTCATTTCCTCGGACGATCTTTGAGTGCATTGGTCCTCGAAGAAAGCAGAGCGTGTATCGCTGTCTCTCTCTGAAGCTGAATATATTGTTCTTTGGGTATTGCTGTGCTCAAGCTGCTTTGGATGAAACAAACCCTCAAGGACTATGGCGTCAATGTGAAGAATGTGCCTCTCCTCTGCGACAACGAGAGTGCCATCAAGATTGCTCACAACCAGTTCAGCACTCAAAGACTAAGCACATCCAGATTCGTCATCATTTTCTTCGTGATCATGTGTTGAAGGTGACATCTCCATCGAGCATGTGAAGGTGAAGAACAGTGGCTGATATCTTCACCAAGCCCTTGGATGAGAAGAGATTTAGCAAGTTGCGGTGTGAGCTAAATATCTTAGAATCTTGAATGTTCTTTGAAAAGGACACATCCTAACCCTTATGCATAATTGATGACTTAGATGTGCAACACATGAAGAAAGCGATGTTCCTCAATCAATGAAGAATAACACTCTAAGTGTGAAGAAATCAATGAAGAATTTGATTCTCAGAACCCTCGACAATTATGCAGCGGTATGCGAAATCATCATTCTTATCTGATGAAACTCACACGCCACCACAAAAGTTGAAAATCTTCAATTTGAGTTTTTCCTCATTTTGAAATTCCTCAGTTTTTCAAATTCTTCAACTTTGCAAAATCTTGATATTTCCGTCGTCTTTCTTCATATATATATATATATATATATATATATATATATATATATATATATATATATATATATATATATATATATATATATATATATATATAGTTTATGTCCTCTCTGACATTCACTTATTGCTAATTCTTCAAGTTGCGATTTACGCTAAGTGAATGTGATCGGACCCTTCCCTCTATGCTATACTCAACCCAATCTATTCACAAATTCTTCATATGCGTTACGATTGAAACTTCGTTCAAAGTCTTCTTTGGTCCTTGACAGGTGAAGAAATTGCGAAACGAAACTTTTAAACAAATCTTATCCAAGTTTTCGGTTTTACCGCTCAAACCGTTCCGCATCCCGATGCATTAGTTTAATCACCCACGATCTTACGATCTCATACGCACGATGCGTGGGTGACACACGTCGCGTGAAGGAGAAAGAGGCAGGGCATGTTAGTCCAAAATCTTGGCGAACAGTTTTTCACCGTGGCTATAAATACTCCTTTACCCTCCTCACTTCATTTACTCCGCTTTCGATCGCTGTCTCTCGCTCGAGCTCTCCTCAAACCCTAAGCGCCGCTTCTCCATAAATCGCCGGTGAGGAAAAGCTTCCTTGCCTCGACCTCGCCATGCCGTCGTACTCGCGCCCGGCTGCGGAAATCTTCACTCCGCCCGCCGCCGTAGTCGTCTTCCTCTGCCAAGTTAGGCGTGGAAGATCTAGCGTGATGAACTTCTCTCAGTTCATCTCATTACGTCGTGTTCTTGATTCGGGTAATTAAAGTCACTTTTATTACTCGCGTTGATTCTCAAATCTGTCGAAAATCTTCAGCGGTGTTTTACTCTTCAAAATCTTCACATATGAACACCTCACACACTATATGTTCTTGATTTATCTCCCTAAGCATTCATTTCTTCAAGATTCCTCAATTGTGCGGATTTTTGATCTGTACAACTCTGGGACCTAAGACGAAACACTTAGTGAAATTCCTCAAGACTCAAACTGGTCAAATTCCTCAAAACTTGCTTCTTTTGAAAATCTTCTGAGAACGCATATGACCTCTCCAAATTCCTCGCACCTACACTCTGTTCCACAGTACTCATGTCATTCTTTGAATCACTAGGTTCTCATCAACTTAACTCATTTGCAGCGTTCCTCGAAGAAAAACTACATACTTCTTGAGTGCTCTATTGTTCAAATTCCTCACTGAAGAAAATGGCGAAGGCAAGAGACCACGAAGGGAGGAAAAAGCGGAAGTCATGGCTGCTTTGAAATTCTGAGAAATATACAGACTCTTTTTGATGAATCCAAATTTGGCAAGGAGACCAAGAACCAGCGCAAAGTGCGCATCTGAGAGAATAGAAAGGAGATGGGCACGAGAATGGCGAGAATACGCTATGTCACTCCTAAGTACATGAGAAATTAGCTCTGAATCCTCCATGCCCAAGAGCTCCTCGCTTTTGCCAAATTCTTGATCCCACCAGCATCAAGCGTGGTGAGGACTTTCTGAAGAATGGTCAGGCGCCAAGCCAAATTGGCAAGACAGGCCAAGGAGGCGGTGAGGAAATTCAATGAGGATCTGCTGCTGCTTCTTCTTGAGCCCTCGGTCAAACCGAGGAAATCAATGCCAAAGAAGCCTCACGCAAGCCAAGTGCTTCACCGTCAGCGCCCTCACGGCCCAGTTCCTCAGCCGCGCCCTCACGGCAAATTCCTCAGACTGCTGCTCATTCAAAATCCTCAGCAGCTCCCTCCAAGTCCTCAACACCTGTCCATCTTGCCACTTGCCAAAGGACTCAAGGATTCTCCATTGCTTCTGGTGTTTGAGCAAGTTCCTCGGCTGCACCAATGTCCTCAACAGGTCCCACTCTGCTGAAGACAAAGGCAAGCTGCTGGGCCGCGGTCCTCGGCCAAGTCAAAGAAGAAAGCAGGTTGCATTCAACGTTCCCTCGATGATGAAGCCTCGATGAAGAACTTGAAGAAATCATCGAGACAGGTGACCAAGGCGCTAGAGCCAAAGGAACAAGTGTACCTCTGCTTTTGGATCGAAGAAGATCCTAGACTTCATTGACTGTGGCATCGGGATCCACACACTCCTCTTAGGATCTGCTTGCGACTCTGGTCAAAGTCACATCTGAACCATTTCATCGCTGAAGAGAAATGGAAATTTGAAAAGGCTCGTGAATTGAAGAGAGCAAAAGCAAGAAAAGAGAAGCTTACGAGGAAAAACATCATCAACTTGACTCTGAAGAACTTCTTAAAGCTCAATCAGAAATCAAGCACTCAGCAAGGATTTTGATGCTTACAATCTTGTTGGCAAGGAGCCAAGGTGAGATTCGTCACTCGGCGAATAGAATGTCAACTATTGCAGCCTCATCGCAACAAGAAAATCCTCGGTGAAGAATCTGCTCGACTGCTTTGAAAAGCATGCAACCTTCTTTGATGACTTTCAGCGTCTTGATGAGAACTACAAGTTCGGGGCTGATGACTCCATTCCAGCCATTGAAGAAATTCCCGGGCATCCACTAGTAGTGCGCTGAAGAATCTGAAGAAGCAGAACAACTGCACCGGTTGTGCTGAAGAAAGCTATACCACAATCCTCGGCTCCTCTGCACCAACACCAACTCCAATTCTTCCTTACGCCTATGAAGTGAAGAAAACAAAAGGCTGCGAGAGAGCTGCGATGAAAAAGGAAGGCATCGTTGCGTCAAATTCTTGACTGCGAAGAAATTGAAGCCAATGACCAGCTCGATTGAAAATCCTATCGATGCCATTCCCATTTCCTCCATGTCATCAAGAAATTGTTCCCTTTGGAGAAGAATACACTATCCCAAGCGGATCGATGAAGAAAATCAATGCATTGCTACTTGAACAGCTTGATGAAGAAATTGATGTGGAAGCTTTCCTTCAACTCCTGTTGCTTCCTCACCCGTGCCTCGATCCACACGAAGAAGCGGCGTTGAGAAATGAAAAAGAAGATGAAGATGTGGATATTGGGTGCACTACACCGGTAATGAACGATGACTTTTGGGAAAGTCAGCACCCCAATACTCCTCTCTTCACTCCGCTTCAACAAGTCCCTCAGTCCCCGGCTACAACTATTCAAATGGGCTCTGAAGAAACTCACCCCACATCATCTGTCAACAAAGAGATTCCAGCCACTAGCGCTGAAGAACCAACCACTACTAGGAAAAGGGATATAGATAGGATTGATTCTAATGGCGCACCAGACATGTGGTGCGCCATTGCTATATACTAATGGCGCACCATGTGTTGGTACGCCATTAGTTTCCAAATACTAATGGCGCACCACATCCCAGTGCGCCATTAATAAAAATTGTTTTAATTTTTCAAAACTTCTAATGGCGCACCACACCCACCGTGCGCCATTAGAAATTTAAAAAAGTAAAAAATTATAAAAAATTATAAATTTTTTGTTAGTAATGGCGCCTTTGGTTGTGATGCGCCATTATAATAATGGCGCCTTGTCACCGGTGCGCCATTACTAAGATTTTAATCAAAAATTTCAAACAAAATTTCAAAAAAAATTATATTTTTTTCAAAACTAATAATGGCGCACCGTGGTTGTAGTGCGCCATTACTAGTTTAACTACTAATGGCGCACCACCCACAGTGCGCCATTAGTAATTCCCGACTTCACGAATGCACCCCCGTGGACCGCCTTTTCAGTTTAAAAAAAATAAAAAAAATGATAAAATGTCAAAAAATAAAAGAAAATAGGTTTTCCATGTGATATGTGGTCTAGTTGTGGGAAAATTTACAAATATAAATTTCGACTTTATTTGTAAAATCTCTACGAAAATTTGTAAAATGGGCATAACTTTTGCATACGAACTTCGGATTAAAAGTTTTATATATGAAAAATCATCTACTCGAAAAGTTACATCCGAATTTAGCAGGGGAACCCGTTAAACATTTTAAAATCCTCAAAAGCCTAACGAAAAAAAAGTTACGGGGCTGTTAAGATCGGAGGCAAAAAAATCAAAAAAATTAGTTTTTTAGTTTTTGTTAAATCTGGTCAAACTATGGTCAAACTAATTATTCAAGAATATTAGTGTTAATAAATAATTATTTTAGTTTTTTTGAATTTTGGTCAAATCTGGTCAAACTATGGTCAAAGCTGTGGTCAAATCTGGTTGAACTATGGTTAAATCTGGTCAAGTATGTATGCGAACTAATTAGTCAAGAAATATTAGTGTTCTTGATTTTTTAGAACAATAGTTTCAAACTCAAGCGATGAAATGTGTCGATTACATGCTCAAGCTAAATTCACGAGGTTAATAGGATTGACATCTTACTATTGTCGGGAAAACAACAAGTGCGAGACTTGGAAGCGAGGAGAATAGAACCGGAAGTTAAGCGTGCTCAGTTTGGAGTAGTGAGAGGATGGGTGACCTTCGGGAAGTTTGACTATGGAGTGCGATTTGACTGAGATTAAGCATATTGACTCGAGATTAAGCCATAGTGACTGAGATTAAGAAAAAACAAAAAAATTGGAAATTTTGAAAAAAAAAAATAAAAAAATCATAAAAAATTTGAAAAAAATTGTTACTAATGGCGCACTCCTATGTAGTGCGCCATTAGTCTCTGAATACTAATGGTGCCGTGGGCCATACTTATGGCACACCACAGTCGCCATTAAGCTAATTCTAGTGGCGTGATGCTAATGGCGCGCCGGTAGTGCGCCATTAGTAAACAAACCAGTGCGCCATTAGAAGGCTTTCCTACTAGTGAGCTGCTGATCCTCAAAGCTGCACAAGGAGAGAACGAGAAATTCCTCGACTGAAGAACCGAGAAAGTGCGATTCACGAGGTTGTGCTTCAAATAACGAGATATTCCTCTGCCCAAGCCAAAGAATCCATTTTCGAGCAAGCAAAAGTTCAAGGCTGAAGATTTCTTTTACGAGCATGTGTTCTTCACTTGCCTACAATCCTTATGACTTTGCTCGAATGAGGAAAAGGCGCTTACGGACTCCAACACAAGCAAATTTCTATTCCTCGGTGCTATTAAACAAGGACAAGATCTTCGACCATGAGCATATTCCTCATGTTGATATGGAATCCTTCTGCCGTGCTTGAGCGATTACTCCGTGTTCTTCATGATGCGGGGCTGCTAAATTTACTGCACCGATATATGTGGTGGAATGAAGAACTCATTCTTGATTCTATGCCACCGCACATCACGGAGATCTTTGAAGATATCAACTCATGGGTTGGATTGGATGGTGAAAATACTCACTACAAGGCACCAGTATTTGAATTGCTTCGTGTCCTTCCTCTTGATCCTCCCCATGAATCTGCTCATTGCCTCTACAATGAGCGTCAATTTGTCGATCACTTCATGCAAATCTTGATGAAACCCACGAAGCCGAGGCCAAGCCCCTCGAACCAAATTCCTCGTCAAGGATTTGCTATATGTGCCTCGGATGTGTGCGGATCTTGACTAAGACTATGAGTCAATCAAAGGCCACGACTCAAATGATGAAGGCGTCGTTGGCATCATGAAGAACATGCTTTTCAATATCATTCATGGCGTTCGATCAACTTCCATGATTTCTTCATGAGGACTCGTAGCGTTGCAATGTCACCTTTTGATTTGAAGCCATATCGCCTTGGATCATCACGATTCATCAAGGCAAGATCTTCTTTGAACTACAAAGGTGACACTCGAATCATGGCAGCTTTACGCCCATTGAAGTCCTCAAGCGACCAATTTCATCATCGATGACAAGGGCAAAGCGGCGGTATGGCGGATGAAGGCACTCGTCCATTGGATGGTCGATTTCACAAAGCTGCATCTTACTCCTGCAGCGATTACGCTTTCGCATGATCTGCGCAAATACCTCAACCAAGAAACAGCCTCAAGCCACGGCACCGGGGTGATAAGCGATCGTGAGTTGCTCCTCGGTCTTCATCGGAAGGTTGATCGCAATCAGAAATGGGTCAGCGCCAATTTGCTGCAATTCTTCACAATATGACTTCAGCGCATAATGCGGTGAAGAAAAACCGATACTACCTACATGAAACCCTCAACGCTTTGGGCTGTTCGAATCATGTCTATTCCGAGAAGAATTGAAGACTATGGGTCTTGAGGAAGCTTATATTTGGGTTGTACCACCTCGAAGAAATTCAAGAGTCAAAGTTCTGATTTGGTGGCCAGCTCTTATTCTTCATCATGGCCAGTGAATATGAAGATTTGGGCGACAACTGCGGCAGGCCCTACTTCAACAACCAACCCGACAGCGCTGGCGCTCCTTCATCGACTTGAATATCTTAAAGGCGTTAGTCGCGATTCGATCCTTTTGGTCATTTGATGACAAAGGGAGAAATCTGAGTTAGTCTTCAAGCGGGTTTATACTATGGGCGTTTTATTAAGTTACAACTCTCGTTCTTCGAAACTTTTATTGGATCGAGTTGTAATCTTAACTCGATGGTGCCACGATACTTTTGATCGTGCATTGTCTGACTTTGCCTTGTGCTCTAAAACTTTAGTCGTGCTTACGATGCTCGATTTTGATCGTGTTATGCTCGATGTTTTGAAGCACTAAGCTCTGAATGTGATACTTGAGCTCTAAAACCTTTGGTGTGATATTCCGTATGCTCATTCCAAGTTAATACTATTGCATGCATCTTGAATCTCATCGGGCACCATATTTCATCATGCATTTCAAATTCTTCATAGTATATGTATCAAATGCGTGTATGAATTACAAGATATAGGGGAGATCTCCATGATTCAAATCTTCAAATGTGCATTGCCTCAAAAGCAAATTCCTCATTATGCACATATTCGGGGAGTTCTTCTATATCTTGCAATCAAAATCCTCAATATCGTATTTACACTTCATATGTTTATCCCGTTGAAAACTTAACCTATGTTGTCATCAATCACCAAAAGGGGAGATTGTAAGTGCATCTAGTGCCCTTAGTGATTTTGGTGTATTGAAGACTTATAGGTTAAATAGCTGATCGTTGTGAGTGTACACAGGTCTATAAGTCTATGAGGAGGTTGATATTTACGAGAAAGTCGACCCTAAAAATGAAGTTCTTATTGAAGACTTTGATATTACGAAGACTTTGAAAGTGAAGAAATTGGTGTGACCATGAAGACTTGATATTCATTCGAGGAATCTGAGCGTGAAGACTTTTGTTTCGTAGTTTCATTTTCTCTTTCTTGAGTCATAGGAAACACGTCGTTTGTTAAAGGGGTCGAGAAATACTAAGGAAAAATTTCCATGTGATGCTCAACTCAAAATCCTACACCTACCAATCCCTTGAGTGAAGCCATTGGAAATCTCATACTGATTCGATCAAATTCTTGATGTGAGCGCAGTTCTTACATTCTTGATGACTTTTTCTGGCGAGAGTTAAGGAATTCGCCGGTCACGAATCACCTACGATGAGAACATGATTGCCACGAGGACTTTGAAGACAAATTTCCGACCGTTCTTTGTCTTTGCTTGCGTGAGACCAAAATATCTTATCCACCTAACGGTCATATCATTGAAGGGCATTTATGTCTTATCATGTCGGGCTGCTCCTAGGCTATAAATAGCCGCCCCATACAACCACTAGTTGGTCGGCTGCTCGAGAGAACTTGACACTTGTCATTTGAGAGCAACCCATCCTCAAAGAACTTTGGCGAAAATCATCAAGTGAGGAAAATCCCAAAACCAAACCCACAAAACCCCAAGTGATTGAGCATCCTTTGAAGAAATTGATCTGCGTGGATCCGGCGCTTATTACCTTTGAAGGCGTGCTTCTTCCAGGCGGTTAGGCGTCAAGGTCTAGAAACATCAAGAGGAATTGTGGATGCGCCGAGTGACCAAGTCTGTGAAGGTTTGGAAGTCACTGAAGACTTACCACAGTGATTGGGCGAGGCTGCGTGGTCTTAGTTCAAGGAGAATCACGGTGAGGGCTGGGTGTCTGAGTTGCGGCTCGAGAGGCTGGGTGTCGGGACTATGTGTCCTCGAGTTTAAATACTCGGCCGCTCCAACAGACGTACAAGCTGAGACAGCGGTTGGAACTGGTTTACCAAATCATTGTCTTCACCAAATGACTAGTTCTATTTCCTCAACTCTTCCATTTCCTCATTACATGTTGCATCTTGTTCATATCGTGCTTGAAGACTTTGACTGAAGACTTTCACAAATTCCTCAGTTCAATTTCTTCAGTCTGTTTGTCTTCATCTTGTTATCCTGTGTTTATGCTTCCTGTACTCTGTTCTAGTCGTCATTCCATCATGCTGACTATGTGTGTAATCTGTCATGTTTACCTCTGAGTACTTATTCCGCTGCAAATAGTTCTTTGCTAAGGAATTTCCTCACCGGCAAATTCCTCAGTGAAGAATTTCATAAAAATCGCCTATTCACCCCCCCTCTAGTCGATATAACGCACTTTCACATGACACTGCCGCAAATACCTCGGCCAAGCAAAATCCTCAAGCAACAGCACCCAGGGTGATGACTGATCGTGAGTTACTCCTCAGTCTTCATCAGAAGGTTGATCGCAATCACAAATGGGTGAAGCATCAGTTTGGTGCAATTCTTCACAACATGACCTCAACACATAATTTAGTGAAGAAGAACCACTACTACCTTCATGAAACCCTCAACCGCACCTGGGCTGTTCTCACTCATGTTTATATATTTGAAGCTGAAGACTATGGGTCTTAAGGAAGAATTTGGTAGTGCGCACCTCCTTCGAAGAAATTCAAGAGAGTCAAAGTTCCTCCACTGGTGGCCAGCTCGTATTCTTCATCGCGCGACACTGATGAGTATGAAGATTTGGACGACACTGCGGCAGGCCCTACTACAACAAGCAACCCCGACAACGCTGGCGCTCCTCCATCGACTTGAAATTCTTCAGGGGCGTTAGTCCCCTGTTTTGATCCTTTTGGTCATTTGATGACAAAGGTGGAGAAACCTGAGTTAGTTTCAAGCGGGTCTATACTAAGGGCGTTTTTTTTAAGTTACAACTCTCGTTCTTCCGAAACTTTTATTGGATTGAGTTGTAATCTTAAACCCGATGGTGCCTTGATACTTTTGGACCGTGCTCTGATGCTCTTGATGCACTGAGCTCTGATACTTTTGATGTGATATTCTGCATGCTTATTCCTCGTTAATATCATTGCACGCATGCTGAATTGCATCAGGCACCATATTTCATCATGCATTTCAAATTCTTCATATTATATATCAAATGCGTGTATGAATTACAAGATATAGGGGGAGATCTCCATGATTCAATTCTTCAAATGTGCATTGCCTCAAAAGCAAATTCCTCACTATGCACATACTCAGGGGGAGTTCTTCTATATCTTGCAATCAAATTCCTCAATATCAGTATTTACACTTCATATGTTTATCCCCGTTGAAAACTTAACCTATGTTGTCATCAATCACCAAAAATGGGGAGATTGTAAGTGCATCTAGTGCCCCTTAGTGATTTTGGCGTATTGAAGACTTATAGGTTAAGGGACTGATGCGTTTGTGAGTGTACATAGGTCTATAACTCTATGAGGAGTTTGATATATACAGAGAAAGTCGACCCCTAAAAATGAAGTTCTTATTGAAGACTTTGATATTAGAAGACTTTACGAAGACTTTGAAAGTGAAGAAATTGGTGTGACCTTGAAGACTTGGTATTCATTCGAGGAACATGAAGCGTGAAGACTTTTGTTTTCGTAGTTTCATTTCTCTTTCTTGAGTCATAGGAAACACCGTACTGTTAAAGGGGGTCGAGGAAATACTAAGGAAAAATATCCATGCGATGCTCAACTCAAAATTCTACACCTACCAATCCCTTCGAGTGAAACCATTGGAAATCTCATACTGATTCAGTCAATTTCTTGATGTGAGAGATCAGTTCTTACAGTCCTTGAGGACTTTCTCTGGCGAGGAGTTAAGAATCGCATGATGTGAATTGCCTACGATGAGAACATGATAGCCACGAGGAATTTGAGAGTCAAACTTCCGACCGTTCTTTGTCTTCTTGCTTGCTGTCCCAAATATCTTATCCATCTAACGGTCATATCATTGAAGGGCATTTATGTCTTATCATGTCGGGCTGCTCCTAGGCTATAAATAGCCGCCCCTACAACCACTAGCTGGTTGGCTGCTCAGCGAACTTGACACTTGTCATTTGAGCAACCCATCCTCCGAGGGACTTTGGCGAAAATCATCAAGTGAGGAAAATCCAAAACCAAACCCCACAAACCCAAAGTGATTGAGCATCACTAAAGAAATTGATCTGCGTGGATCCGATGCTTATTACCTTTGAAGGTGTGCTTCTTCAGGCGGTTAGGCGTCAAGGTCTAGAGCATCAAGAGGAATTGTGGATTGCCGGTGACCAAGTCTGTGAAGGTTTGGAAGTCACACGAAGACTTACCACGAGTGATTGGAAAGGACCTTCGTGGTCTTAGTTCAAGGAAAATCGGTGAGCCTTTGGGTGTCTGAGTTGCGGCTCGAGAGGCGGGTGTCTGGGACTGCGTGTCCTCGAGTTTAAATACTCGGCCGCTCCAACCAAGCGTACAAGCTGAGACAGCAGTTGGAACTGGTTACCAAATCATTGTCGTCACCAACTTCTGGTTCTATTTCCTCAACCCTTTCATTTCCTCATTCTTTGTGTTGAATGTTTGTTCATATCTGTGTTTGAAGACTTTGGTGAAGACTTTCTCAAATTCCTCAGTTCAATTTCTTGATCATTTATCTTCATCTTGTTATCCTGTGTTTATGCTTTCTATACTCTGTGCTTGTCTTCATTTCATCATGATGACCATGCTTGTATCTGTTATGCTTACTTACGAGTACTTATTCATTGCTAGTAGTTCTTGATGAGAATTTCCTCACGATAAATTCCTCGATGAAGAATTCATAAAAATCGCCTATTCACCCCCCTCTAGTCGATATACGCACTTTCACATTCTTCACAAAGAATTCCTTCAATGTATCATACCACGCTTGAGGGGCTTGCTTGAGAACCATCTGAGGGCCTTATTAGTCTGAAGACTTTGTCGAGGATTCTTTGGATCTTCAAAACACAGGGGTTGAGCAACATATACTTCTTCCTCAAGCTTACCATTGAGGAATGCACTTTTCACATCCATTTGATATAAGATGATATCATGATGGTTAAGCGTAAGCAAGTAATATCTGAATAACCTCAAGTCTAGCAACAGTGCAAAAGTTTCATCGAAATCAATTCCTTGACCTGTGTGTAGCCTTGAGCTACAAGTCGTGCCTTATTCCTCACCACAAGGCCATTTTCATCTTGCTTGTTGCGGTAGATCCACTTTGTGCCAATGATATTATGCTTGCAAGGATCTGGGAGATTGACCAGTTCCCAGACATTGTTAAGCTCGAATTGATGTAATTCTTCTTGCATAGCCTGAATCCATTCTGTCGTGGGTTTGTCACGGCAGATGTCCTAGTATGAGGACTTAGTCGTGGAGCCATCGCTACGGGTTTACTTGTAGGGGTTAAAGCGGACACAAAGACACGAGGTTTATGCTAGTTGGCCCCCGATGAAGGTAAAGCCTACGTCTAGTTGTGATGGAATTGATGTAGTCTCGATGGCTAGGGAGCAAATAAGCCGCCTAGGCTCGAGTTGTTGTTGTCTGTCTGAACGCTTGCCGGTCGTCCTCTTATATACAGTGGCCTTGTCGGTTTGGAAAATCCCAACGGTTCATACTCGTATCCGGTTGGTATCTCTCTATTCTAACTTACAATACAAGTCATACATCGGGCTAGTCACGGCTACCGGCGTTAAACCGACTATAGGCCTTGGGCCTTTTCATAGCTACACCTCTAGCGAGCTAACCGGCCCAATCATCGGCGGTTTACACCTAGTGGTAATATCCCCAACATTAGGCCCAGTTGATTTGGCTGGTTCATGTCAATCCTTGATAAAACTGCATCTCGGATATCTTCTTGTATAATAGATCGTCCTTTGGTCATCATTGTAAACCGGCATGACATCATCGCTCCGGTCGTTGTAAACCGGCTGGCGTCATCTTGAAGCTTATCTTTTATAAGCGCCTTCTTTAATGACCGTCCACTGGATTCCGCGTTTGTCCTAGTTTCCTTGCCCTATAAATAAGACCGAAGGGTCATTTGGTTTCTCCTTCGCTCCTCTTCGTCTTCTTCCTTGCGCCCTTTGCCTCCGAGCTCCGTCGTAAATCGCCGTCGACCTTTGCTTCGTCAGTGGCCGCTGCATCAACCTGTTCGGACCAGAATACGGCGACCTTTCGCATTAACTCCTTTCTGCTTCCGGTAAATCCCTTATCCTTTGTTTAATCTGTTTATCACCTTTAGATCTGTTCTAGGGTTCAAGCTTCGTCCGTGTTCTTCATATGTTTTCACCTTTCTATCCTCTGAGCAGCATTATGATCCCTGTTTTGTATTTAAACGAAGATCCGTGCGCATCTGCCGCGCCTTCTCATCTAAATCCCATAGCTCTCTCACATATACATATGCATAACTTATGGTGCGTTTCCTGCTTCTTCTTTATTTTCCGCGGCGCCTTTCCTTTTTTCTGAAAACTCACGTTTGATCCATGATAAACATGAACTCTTGTGAAACTTGTTTCTGTCGATTTCCTCTGAAGCCAGAATTAGGCGGTTTAACTCATCATGGAAACAAAGAAAAATTGCTAAACCGGCATCGGCACACCATTAGTCCCTGTGTTGAACCGCCCATATATGTCTGACACCATACCGTATTGAACTGGTTCATCGGGTCATCTTCCGGTTTGTCATATCTCGGATCAATTACTCTGTAATGAGTACTTTCTCAAACCGGATTCTTCTCCTTGTAGACCTCATGATGGCCAAACAGGTGTACGAGTGCAAGCTGGGTCCCTTCCAGCGTCTCGAGGCCTTAGCTGAACAAACTAGTGTCCATTGGCGCTTTGGATAGCAAAACACCATCCATTGGAGGGTTCTGGTGAGAATGTCCTCCACTCCTCGGGAAGGTGAAGTCATAGTTTTTATGAGATCACTTATTCGGGGTTTCAAACCGCCGGGTCAAAGTTCTACCGGGGCGTAATGGCCAACTTTCAACTCGCCCCAAGATATCGGCCCCAATTCTGTTACCAACTTGTGTCATTTTCAAGTCTTTGTCGAAGCTTATCGCAAGAGGGCCTATACAGTCGAGTTATTCGGGATCTTTTCCACCTAAACGCCGTGCGAATTCACCGATGGCCCTAATCTGAGTTAGGCGGTATGGCTATCGAAGAGAAGAGATAACTTATCCCCACGTGAAGCTCCTCTCACCCCAAAGAATGGAATGCAACTTGGTTCTCTGCGAGAGACACCTCCACGAAGGTGAAAATCCTTTACGGTTTCCGCCCAGGCGGCTCAACACACATCCCTTTCATAGCGATTGACCGCAAAGAGAAAGTAGATCGCTCCCCAACTATCAAGCTCGGGCCTTTATGGCAGCGGTTTATTTGGAATCGATCGCGCGCTCTTTGGTTATCTTGGGGCATCTTGCCTTTGAGCGGCGTTCGGTTTGATGTGTCGATATGCGGCGATGTCGATGACCCACTCCGACACACCAAATTAGAATTGTCGAAGGCGAAGTTCTGATTGATGAGGAAAATCTTTGAGCGAACCGGAGCACCTCTGTGCCCAAACCGGCTTGGCTCCTTACTGCGCCCTCAACGCTCCTCCTGCGGTAAGCTCCTGATTGTGCCGTCATTAATTTTTACCACTACTTTCATACTTGCAATTCTCAATTATTTCCGATCCAGGGTGATGATCCGTTCTGGAGCAAGAAGCTCTCGCAAGATAAAACGGACAAGACTGGGCGGCCAAACCGGCCCAAGGCGAAAGTTGTCAAGAAATCCGCCCACAAGAGAAAACCACGACTTCTTACGATCCGGCCGCCGATGATGATGTGGGTAATCCGAACTTGATTCTCTTGGCTTGTTTTTACCGTCTTATTGATGGCGATGCTTGTCGGGATGGCCTTGAAGCCAACAACGCTGGATTTGCGAGTAATCATTCTCTCTTCGATTCAACAAGCTTACCTTCACGAAATTTGGCGGAGCGAGCGGAAAGTTAACTTTTCTCATCCTCTTGCTCACTTGGATCCCAAAATTCTTATGAAGGCGCTGGCAGACATGAAGCCGCCGCACAACCCGCCACGATGGACGGTAGTTACTTACGCGGTTTACCAAACAACCCGGCTCGGCGTCGCACGAGGTTTCCAACCATTTTGTTACCTTAAATTCCAGCGGGTTTATTCCGTCAACCTCTTAATCCGTCCGACTCCGATTATCAGGTCACCTCTCATTCATCCTCTGGCGAATCATCGACCACTCAGCTGCCCTGCGAAGATAGGCTGTCGGGTAAGTCAATCGACCACATACTTGTCAATTTCTTCTTTAATGTCGTGCCTTATTCTTGTTTCTTGAGGACCAAGCGAAACCCAGCAAGAAAGCTCGTTTAGAAAAAACCGAGGAGGCTGCGCTTGGATCATGGCGGCGCTGGATCATGAAAATGTTGCTTTTGAAGATACCGAGCAATCCCGGTTCAAGAAGATGTGATTCGGAGGAGGCCTACGGATGTTTCAATGTCTGTTGATCCGCTTTGCCGGTACCATCCGATGCGAAAAGCCTCCGGATCTGCCAAAACTCATGCCCCTCAATCCGTCGAATCGAAAGATGAGGATGTAGTAATCTTGGGGCGGGCCACTCTGAACCGGAAATGCATAACTCTAACCCGACTGCTTTGTAAAGAAGACTCGGCGCTTTTAAGAAAGGAAAATGGAATGTAGAGCTGGAAACATACGCGCTATGGCGCCCAAGACCTTCATTCGGATACGAACCGGCTTCTGATGGCCGTGATTATGAAGGTGGCTTGGTGAAAGCGATGAGAGATAAGTTTGAGTGCGCTCCTTTCCTTCATATCGATATAGTGATCCTTGTAGCCCCCAAGGGCGGTTTGCAATCTTTGATCAAAGCTGGTACTTGATAATTTTCTTTGACACTTTGCAATCTTCACGATAACCGCCAAGGCGGTTTAAGTATACAAACCTAAACCGGTACTCAAAACTGCTTATCAACACTTTTAGTAAAATCAAATAGCCATTAGCCCCCAAGTGCCGAGTTGAATCTGGCGTATTGAACTTGGGACTTGTCCATGTATTAGTAGTAGAAAAAATTGAAGGTACATTAGCCCCAAGTGTCAAGCATATAACAATGTTGTGTGGTTGAGACTTGCACTAATATTTGGTGATGATGCTATCAATGTGCGGCTGATGTGGCGATCAAGGATGGCGGATTGCTGATTCTGAGCAGCATTGGAGACCGGCGGCGAAGGCAGACAAGGCCAGAAGGAGCTGATTATTGCCTGGCTGCTGCGGAAGAAGCGAAGGACAAAATGAAGAAGGAGCAGGCTATGCGGGCCTTTGAGAAACCAACTTGCTCAAGCGGGCGGAAAATCTGAAGCCGCCCTTAAACCGGTGGTAGATGATTTGTGGCCGTGAAGCGGCAAGTGCATTCTATGGCGGCAGCCATCTTGATCGCCCCTGCAAATAAGTGTAATTTACTTGTTACGTATTTCCAGCACTCCGGTTTAAAACTGTCTGTTTATGAAATCGAGCACAGCGTTGGGCACTTGGGAATGGCGTGCGGAAGAAACTAAAAGCTGTGTACACCTTAGTAGAACAGCTGTATTCGAATAGCGTGTGATTACCACAATGTCACACAACAACCGGCGCCGTCCTTGATCCAAGACACCTTGAACGGCTGTCCATCCTACCTTCCCGGATTGAGGAGGTAAAGAAGTCGGCTGCCTGAACCGGAGCCATCAGCATACGATCCGGGCCAAAGCACAGGTGCGGATTTTGATCGATGGAAGCAGCCAGGGCTATCTAGTGTGAAGGAAGATGGCTCAGACTTTAATGAAGAGGACTTGCGTGCAATAAACCGTGCGATCGCCCACTTGCTTGTCAATTGGCGGAAGAAGCGATTTGGAGCACTATCAAGCCCAATACAATGATCGAACAAGCGTGTGTCGCTCCAACTTTTGAGCGGAAAATTTAATCCCTCAATCCGTAAGCACACTTACGCTCGACGATGAACCGTCAACTTTGATTCATGAAGAAGCTGTTTTCAAGCGCTGATGGGCATCGGTTGGACTTACGTGGATTTCGGCCAATGGGTAGAAGAGGATCTTTGAAGCGGGGAGGGCGAAGAACGATCTTGAACGGTGGCGGTTTAGAAAACAATGATCATTTGGGCCTTTGTGTTGCCTTGTAATAACTTTAGCCAAACTTTATTGCTGGGTATGCCTTCGTGCATCGAGTAAACCTTGTTTGATTCACAGTTCCTGCAACCAAAAAGAAGTAAACGGTGGCGGTGAGACCATACGGTTTATAACATCAATATGTCTTTATGTATTGAAAATTAATTAGCATGTGATATAAATACCTGCCATATCTGGGCATAAAGCTGGCGTAGCCAATCTTGAAGCGGAGGCTTTCTTGTTAAAAACCATAACCGTCTTGGGAAGCAATAACCCCCATATAGGCGTCTTTGAATGAGCACAAGCCCCGAGTTTCTCCATAAAGATGAGCGGAAGATGGTAAACGGAAAAAGTAAAAGACTTTGGGAAATACGGACCATGCACTATCGGCTTATTCTTGGCAGCTAAACGGAAAAAATATTCATCATGTTGGAAGCATAACAAAATCAAATACCAAGATATGGCAACAAAGGCAATAACTCTTTGTAAAGGAAAGCTGCATGGAGCTGGTGGGATGGCATTACCATGGGCGGATGCAACCAAGCCCCGAAGGTGTAGCGATGGTGCTAGTCAGCGAGGTCCCCAAAGACTCGTGGCGATCGCCCGGCCAAGTGGCGTGACATTGGTTCGGGTTCGACCAAGCCCCCAAGTGGCGCTGGCCTATTGGCCGACCAAGAGGCGTGACCGGTTCGAGGCGTGATCGTGTCCCAAATGATCTAGTGGCTTCGCCTATCAAGAGGTGTAGCTTGGTTGGATCGACCAAGCCCCAAGTGATAAATATAATTGTCAAGGGGTAAACGGAGGCGCTTTGAAAAAAGCGAAGCGCTCCGTGTAACACGCATGAAAAGAAAAGCAGAGACCCGCTTTGGTGAGGCCCTGATTTTATTATATCAAAAGATAATATATACATTGTTATGCTATGTACATAAATGAGCCGATGACTCATGTGTAGTAAGGTCGAAGATGAGCTATATTCCACGGCTGTTGGTCTCCTCCTCGATGTCGTGAGTCTTTATGCTCTCGAATATCAACCAAATAATAGGAGCCGTTATGCAGATTCTTCTGACCACAAAGGGCCCTTCCCAAGGTGCGGATAGCTTGTGCATGTCTGTCGATCTTGGATGAGGCGAAGCACCAAATCGCCTTCTGAAGGCTCTGGTTTTAACCGGCGGCTGTGATATGACGAAGGTCTTCTGATAAATCGCTGACCGGCGGCTGCTACATCCGCTCCTCATCCAGCGGGTCCAGCGTCTGTCGTGCCGCTTCATTGTCGCTTCAACATAAGCCGCTACAGGCGAATCATGCGGATATCCTGGGGAGAAGCGCTTCGCTCCGTAAACCATGAAGAAAAGCGTGTAGCGATGGACGGTTTGGCGTAGTATTGATACTCCATAGCACCGATGGGAGCTCTTCAACCCAGCACCTGGTGTCCTCTGTAATGGGACGAAGTCGTGGTTTGATGCCTCGCAAGATTTCTGATTAACGCTCTGCTGCCCGTTGGGTGAAGTGCGCCAGCGGCGATACATCAAGCGAATATGCTCGCGTTCACAAAATTCTTTCATAGCTCCCTTGGACAGATTGGTGCCATTATCGGTGATGATACTATGTGGAAAGCCAAACGGAAAATCACCTTTTGATGAAGCTGTACAGCTGTTGCGCATCACACTTCTTGTGAGCTCGCTTCAACCCACTTGGTGAACTTGTCCTTGCTACTAACGGTGGGTCTTCTTATCTTTGGATCTCTTAAAAGGCCCGACCATATCCAGCCCCCGTCATAAGCGGCCACGTTATTGGGATCATCCTCGGCTCTGTGCGGTATATGGGCACGCTGGAAATTCGACACCCATCGCAATGTTTGACCAAATCCTCCGCATCGGCATGAGCCGTTAACGATAGAATCCATGGCGGAATGCCTTCGCCACGGGGACTTTGAACCGGCATGGTGCCGCAATCCCTTCATGGATTTCTCGTAAAATTTCACCACCTTCCTCGGAAACACAGCGTTAAAGCATACAGAAGCGCTGCGATGATGCAACTCACCATTGATAATCGTCATGGACTTGGGCAGCGGGTTACTTTGGCGAGAACCTCATCGTCGGCAATTCTCCTCGAGTCATATCGCAAGATAAGGCACCGTCCAATCCGAATAGCGTGTAATCTGCCACCAAGCTGGGCCTCCGGGTCGGAATTGCCAAATCCGCTTCACCGGGAGCTGAACAAGCGGTTTGTGCAAGATGTCGAGAAGACATTAGGGAACGGTTCTGGCGAGAACCCAACCGGCTTAAAGCGTCTGCCGCCGTTCTTCGGCGATCCACATGATCTACTTGATATCCTTGAAGCACCTGCAATATTATCCACCTCTCGTCGATATGCAGCCATGAGGGTCCTTAGAATCCCAAGTGCGGATACTTGCTGCGCCACGGTCGAGTCACCAAAACACTTGACCGGCTCAAGTTCATTTCCTTAGCCATCCGGAGACCATGGAGTAAAGCGTACTCAGCTGCATTATTAGTACAAGGGAACATTAAGCGGAGAGCGTAACAAAACTTATCACCTCGTGGGGAAGTTAACACGACTCCGGACCCCGAGCCTTCAAGCTGCTGGACCCATCGAAGTGGATAGTCCGGTATGTATGATCCGACTTCTCCTCGGTGCTTGTAACTCCGTCCAATCATTAATGAAGTCGACAAGCGCTTGTGATTTTCTTTGCCGTGCGTGGCATATATTTGAGCCCGTCGGTTAAGCTCGATAGCCCATTTGCAATCCGACGATCGCCTCCGGTTTTGTATGATATCACCCAAGGGGCTGAACTAACCCTTTGTAATAGGATGCCCTTGGAAATATTGTTTCAGCTTCGGCTGGCCATAAAAACACCATAGACTAACTACGCCAATGCGGATACCTCTGTTTGGATTCAATAAGTACCTCAGCGATATAATAAACCGGCGTTGAACCGGATATTCCTTTCACTGCCTCCTTCGCTTTCGACCACAATGGCTCGCTCACCGCTCGCGCATTGGCTGCCACATATAAGAACAACGGTTCGTTGTCGGCTGGGCTACAGGGGCGCGGATTAATGATGCGCTTTAGGTCCTCGAAAGCTTAAATCCATGGTGGACTCGAGACAAACTGATCCGTCTTCCTCGGCATCTGGTATAAAGGAATAGCCTTCTCTCCAAGTCGGTGATAAACCCGGCTCAGCGCGCAATCCGGCACATAGCGTTGAGCGTCGTTGATACACTTTGGTTTAGCCAAGGAGGTGATCGCCTTAATTTTCTCCGGATTGGCCGATTCCTCTGTTGGACACGGGAACCCCAATAGCTTGCCGGCGGGACACCAAAAACACACTTGGCGGATTAAGCATCATCTTATAAATCTTGAGGTTGTGAAGGTCTCCTTCAAATCATCCACCAGCATCTCATACATTTTGATTTCACCACAATGTCATCCACATAGGCATGCACATTGCGGCCAATCTGTGTATGCAAACAATTACGCACACACGGTGATCGTGGCTTGGGCGCTCTTGAGCCGAAGGCATAGATACATAGCGAAGGCTCAAAGGGAGTTATAAGCGCCGTTTTCTCCTGGTCCTTGACTGCCATCTTGATTTGATGATATCAGTCTGGCGTCCAAGAAACTTAGCGCTCACATCCTGCCGTGGCATCGATAATCTGATCAATGCGGGGAGAGCAAAAGGATCCATTGGACAAGCTTTGTTAAGATCATGTAGTCCACACACATCGCCAGTGCCGTTTTTCTTAAGGACTAGCACGGATTAGCGAGCCACTCGGATGAAACACCTCGATGATAAAACCAGCTGCCGAAGCCTGGCTACTTCTTCTCAATGGCCTTGCGCCTTTCCTCATTAAGCCGGCGGAGGCTGTTTCACGGTTTATACTTAGGATCCACGTTAAGTGTGTGCTCGTGAGTTCCTCGGTACACGGCATGTCGAAGGCTTCCATGCAAAAATGTCCGGTTCTCACGGATGAACTTCGATGGTAGCGCCTTCCTATTTGGGATCGAGGTTGGCTTGATGGTGAATTGCTTAGATGAATCGCTTTGGTACAAAGTCAACAAGCTTGGTTTGACCGCCGATTTGAACTTGAGATCGACTCATGCTCCGTAGTAGGCTTCTTGGAGGGTCATATCCGCGGATCAACATTATCCTTATAGAACTTCAACTCCTCTGTAGCACAGACCGCTTCTGCGTAAGCTGCATCTCCTTCCTCGCATTCCAAAGCGACTCGGCGACTTCCGTGCACCGTTATTGTTCCTTTGTAACCCGGCATTTTAAGCTGCAAGTAGATATAACAAGGTCGCGCCATGAACTTGGCATAAACCGGCCGCCCAAAGCGAGGGCATGATATGGGCTCAATTTTAACCACTTCAAAGGTTAGCTTTTCGGACCGAGAATCATGCTCGTCTCCAAAACCACATCAAGGCTATCTTGCCAATGGGATAAGCGATTTACTGGCACTACACCATGGAACACCGTGTTGGGCGGTGCGAGATCTTTATCTGTGAGACCCATGCGCGGAAAGTGTCATAATACAATATATTGATCTGCTTCCTCCGTCCATAAGCACCTTAGTAAACTTATAGCCCCCAACGGGGTCCACCACCAAAGCCGGTGACCGGATTATCAACCGGGGATGGTCCTCTCACTCCATATGATCGGTACATTACGATAGCGTAAATACCGTGGCACGGCCGGTTCAACAAATTACTACCCGTTTGTGAAGCTTCCTATCGCTTGTCCAAACTGGTTGTGAAAACATGATATTGCCCGCCGTTCAAGCTGCTTTGGCTGGCTCGATAGCTTTGGCTGCTGCTTCTCTTGCTGGCTACCTTGATTATTACGGTTGTTGAAATTGCTCTGGTTGTGCCTTTGAGCGGAAGCTCCGTCTTGACCCGGCCCATGAAAGCCGGAACTGAACATACGGATCCTTGATCATATCGGAAAGCATCGAGTTTTGAGCGCTGCATAATAGAACGATCCTTCAAAGATGATTCGATGGGTTTTCTTTACGTCCGTGTTTGGGGCGAGGCTGATTCGACAAGTAATTCAAGCAGTCTGCACCGACATTTGAACCCGATTCGCTTTGCCTCTCTCGCGGGCCTCATCCTGCGCATTAGTGTGCTTCAAAATCATCGACCTTGCGCTTGCCCCGATTTCCATGACCTGCGGTTTGACATCTTTGCTGCTTGGGTTGCCATTCTTCTTTCCCTTCCCTTCGTCATCATCTACCTCGGGATCCTTAGTCTTTATGCAGAATCGGCATATTTCACCAGCGGTCATGAGGGTTCTGTATCATTGCAGAACCGTTTCATCGCCTGACTTGATTTGAGAGGCTCAAACGGCGGTTGCTTTCTAGGGTGATGATCGCGAGTCGGCGTTGATCGGTCGGAGGAATGTAAAATCTCGGATACGGCGTACCCAGCAGGTTGTGGACTCCCCTTCTTCTGAGCATAAATCGCCAAGTCTACTATAGACTTGGCTGTTTACATGTATCTTTGAAATTACGGATAAGCTGGGCCCATCTTGACCCCATGGCTGGTCGAATTGGGCGGCGGGCTTTTCAACCAAATGCGGGCTGTGCCCTCCATCATCATGGTGAAGTACTTTGCACATGCCGCTTCATCAACGTCAAGCATCTCCATGGCCATCTCGTAACTCTCAACCGCCTCGGGGATAAATCTGCGGTGTAATTTGGCACCTTCGCGGGCCCTTAAAATCCTTAGGCAAGCATGCGTTGCGCAAAGTGGGGTTAAGCAGGGCACTCCCAAAGCGGAGAGACTCTGGTCTGTGAAGGAGGTAGAGGCGAACGGCGTGTGCTGAACCGCATCACCCTGTCTGCCAACTCGGCCTCCTGTGAGCGGGCCGATCTACCACCTCTGGCATTCTGACGGCGCTGCCTACCGGGTTGTTGCCTCGGGCAGCTTCTCGGTCCAGCGTTACCAGCGGGGCGGTTCATCCATCGCCTCTTGTAGCTCCGGCTTGGGCCGGGGTGTAGAGTGAATCGATCGCGGCTATATGAATATGCTTCTCTTTGGGTTAGTGCGATCGGGACTCCTTAACCGGCGTGTCTCAATTGCTTGTGGGAATCTCCTTGGTTGGGATTGCCTCAATCGCGCTGCACCCAACAAGGTTGTCCATAGGGTTAGAGTAATGCCGGGCGTCATGTCGGCGGAGGCATCACCGTATTCAGCTGCGGGGCTCCATCTGGCGTGGCTGGACCGTCGCTCTGCTTCTGGCGCTTGATCCGGTTTACCTCCTATCTTTGGGGCGGGTTCTTTGGGTCGGCTCGGTGTCTGAAAAGAGGTTTCTAGGGTCAAATCCGGATGGCGGCGCGATCTGTACTTCGCCTTAACACTTCTGCGGCAGCGCTGCGGTGAGCATGAGTCGTAAGCTTGCGCATCTAAAGCGGCCGCTCTGAGGCCATGCGCTCCTTCTGCCGCTAGATCCGCTTTGGCTGCGTGATCTGCTCTCTCACCTTGCAATCTCGCATTATGAGCCTCTTGATCTGCGGATTATCCTCCGCCATGGCGCTGCCGATGCATCAAACAGATCGACAAAACTTGAACGGCGGACGCCGAGCCTCCTGCCCTGCTGCTGCTGCTGAAGCCGGAAAATGTCGCATTGCTGCGGTCGATGAAAGGTTTGCGGCTGCGTCACCGACCATGAATCGCCGATCGATTTAGCTGGCTTGGGGGTCGGAATCTGTCATCACCGTCGGAACAGCCCCGATCATACCATCCTGCAGCTGGTACAATGACTCTGTCTCTCTGCTGAAGATTCATCGCCGGAATAAGCAGCGGTCTCACTACCGTACTACGAACCGGTATCACATTCCCTTCCATGGGTAACTCCAGCGAAGCGTGCTTTGCGGCGGTTTAGCCGGGCTGGTTGTGTGGCTGAGCCGTCTCGGCAGTCGGTCTTGATGTCGGCTCGGGCCCTCGATCTTGCCGATGAAAGGCGTGTATTGCCGAAGGGACCGGTATCCATACTCGATTGAGTCGGCCTCGGGACCCCATCCGGCATTGTCGATGTAGATCCGGCCCACGGCGACTCTTAGTCATCCGGCCCGGCGTAGCCTTGAGTCCTTTGAGCTTGCCCTCCAAGATCGTCAAACCATCGTGCGATAGCCCACGGTGGCGCCAAGCTGTAAATGGGTTTGTCACGGCGAGATGTCTAGTATGAGGACTTAGTCGTGGAGCCATCGCTACGGGTTTACTTGTAGGGGTTAAGCGGACACAAAGACACGAGGTTTATACTAGTTGACCCCTTCGATGAAGGTAAAAGCCTCGTCTAGTTGTGATGGAATTGATGTAGTCTCGATGGCTAGGGAGCAAATAAGCCGCCTAGGCTCGAGTTGTTGTTATCATCTGAACCATGCGCGGGTCGTCCTCTTATATACGAGTGGCGCCCGTCGGTTTGGAAAATCCCAACGGTTCATACTCGTATCGGTTGGTATCTCTCTATTCTAACTTACAATACAAGTCATACATCGGGCTAGACACGGCTACGGTGTTAAACCGACTATAAGCCTTGGGCCTTTTCATAGCTACACCTCTGCGAGCTAACCCGGCCCAATCATCGGCGGTTTACACCTAGTGGTAATATCCCAACACATTCCGTCTCGAAAATGCTTCATCTACCTTAGTGGGCTATGTGATAGAAAAAAGCATAGTGCCCACAAAGTTAGATAAATGTGAAGCTTTTGGCGTGTGAGAAGGACTGATGCGCTAATGTCATCGATGATCTTCTCCACTTGCACTTCTTTTTGCGAGGATGAGCTGGTTATCATTTGAGGAATTTGATCAGCATTTTCTTGACACCATTTTCCTCATCATGTTCTTGAGTGCATCACTCAATATTCTTCATGAGCAGGGAATGAATTATTGAGATTCTTGATGGGAATGACATCCTCGGTTGCCTTGAACTTGATAGAATCCTCAAGTCTTTGGTTCATCTAACACAGAAGGTAGGTGCTCTCTTTGCGAGCCATTAGTTTCATCGAACCGCACATCTATAGTGTCGACAATCTTGTGAAGAACAATGTTGAAGACTCTGTAGGTGTCGCGAGTCCTTTCGTAACCAAGCATAAAACCTTCATGTGCTTCGGTGCAAATTTAGAGTTGTGGTGAGGATCTCTAATCCAACATTTAGCACGAAGACTTTGAAATACCTCACATTGGGTTTCTTGTCGGTGAGGAGTTCATAGGCGGTCTTCTTGAAGAATTTGTGAAGATATACTCTTGTTGATGATGTGGCACGAGTATCAATTGCATCAATCCAAAAACTATGAGGCGTTTTGTATTCATCAAGCATAGTCACGAGCCATCTCAACAAGAGTTACGTTCTTGCGCTCCACGACGCCATTTCTTTGAGTATAAGGAAGCGAGATAACTCATGAGTAATACCAAGTTCATCAAGATAGGCATCAAGACCGAATTCTTGAACTTCGGTTCCATTGTCACTTTTGATGTGCTTGATCTTCACACCAAAGTTGGTTGAAGCCCTCGAGGAAAATCGTTTGAAGACTTCCTGCACTTAATGTTTGTAAGTAACAATGTGTACCCATGTATATCGAGAGTAATCATCAACAATGACAAAACCATATAGAGATGCATCATTAGTATTCTGCTGAGTAATGATTAAGTCGAAGAGGTCCATGTGAAACAATTGAATGGGCGGGTAGTGGTCATGATAGTCTTATTTGGATGCTTGGCTATGGTCATTTTCAGCTTCACGGGCTCGCATAAGTGATCCTTGAGGAATTTGACATTCTCAATGCCAATGACATGCTTCTTCTTTGCAAGCGTGTGCAAATTCCTCATACTGCGTGACCAAGTCGTCGATGCCATAGCCAGCCTTACGAAGCTTTTGCAAGTAGACACCACGGCTGGTTGTGGTCTGTAGAAATCAACAATATACAAATCTCCTCTCCTAAAGCCTTGAAGACTTTGGAATTGTCGGCTTCCATAATCACAACACTGGCGATACTTGCCAAAAGACAACAACCATATCAAGATCACAAAGCATTGAGGCCCGACATGAGATTGTATCCTAAGGACTCAACAAGCATGACTTTGTCCATGTGTTTATCCTTAGAATACATAACCTTACAAGACCCAATACGACTTTTGCCTTTGTCGGCCAAAGATGATATGCTAGGAGGTGTGCGGTGATAAGGAGCATCCATCAATAGATTCTTGTCACTAGTCATGTGATTCGTACATCCACTATCGAGGACCCATTCAGTAGTTTGGGGTTGATCATCCTGCAGATGAATTAGTGTAGCTTACAATCTCATATGCTTCATCAGTGAAGAATATGATATCAAGTTCATCAGATGAATTTCATCAAGTAGTAAACAGATATTTCAGTATTAGGACATGTGAAATGAAAGTTCCTGCGTCCTTTCAGGCATTTTGTGGGTCTGACAAATTCTTGAGACGTTAAAGCGCGATGCGGAACTGACCTAGAGAAGAGATTAGTTCTTTTTCTTCACCACCCACATCGAAGGGGTGGCAAAGAATTCATCACTCTGCGAGCACCATATGAAAGGTGGCAAAGATGCCAAACCATTTCGTTTCACATAAGAGGGTTAGGGTAAGCATATGAATAAGCGGAGAAATTCTTGAGGACTTATGAACATAATGATTTGAAGAATAATGCACATATTCATAGCCCTTAGCTCTACCTGCGAGGCAGAGTTGTTAACACGATGATAATCATATGAGGACTTTGATGCATGTGAAGAATTTGGTCCATATGAAGGATTTGATCTGGGGTTCTGTTCTTCCTTTGGTGGTGTCATGAGCACATTCACGAAGACTTTCAACATAACTTTTGGGAGACAGATTTTCTTCATAGGGGAACCGTTCTGCGATTAGTGCCAACATATCTAGCAAATACTTCACCATTACATTTTTGAGCAGTTTATAGTTGGAGTCAATTGACTCATCGAGAAGAACATGTAAAGCCGGATAAGTTAGATGGATCAAGCTGGAGGTCCTTGCATAACCCATGAGGTTTTGGGAGTCTGCTCTAGGGCTTCTAATATGTTCCATCGGCATTGAGTTTCCTCTCAAAGGCAATACCCTCTTTCCTAGGGTTTACGTTGAGGATCGCTTTTAA